>JAVDOI010000013.1:10888669-12088669 GCA_032191485.1 Leptoclinus maculatus
ACACCAGTAAAGGCATTGCCTTTTTCTTTCAGAAAACAAGGGTGGTTTGTTGCTTTCGGGTAGATTTGATCAACTTGGATAAAAAAGATCAAAACGCCGTCATATATCAATGCATGCATATAGGATCCATATTTTCAGAATGGCGAAAAGTGAGTGTATTTAAGATTCAAGCCAATATCTGGTAACATACCTAAAGGCCTTTTGAGGCCCAAAACTAAGCCTTTGTTTTCTTTCATTTCCTCGACTGCAGGCCGCTATATTTCAACCAGAGGATGTCATTATTGTTCAATATGTCAAAATCCCACAAACAACGCGGAATATCTCATCTATGTCCCGCTCTGGAACAATCTAAAACATAACTCCTGCTCTACACCGCTGCTATATGATATTGTGAAATAAAATATTGACTTCACAAACACAACGGATGTAAAAATAAACCCGTACCAGCCCGTGTTATGATTAGCTGCGAGCATCTTTGCTTTAAAAAAAGTAAGGTTGAGTGTGCAAGAAATGTGAAATTCACAGAGAGAGAAAAAAATATATAAAAAAAGAATTCCCAGCATGTTGCAGAATACCAATATCCTTAAGCAGGCAGGGTTTTTGATGTATAGACTCCTGCCAGTGAATTGTACAGATGAGACACTTAAGGCAAGACAATAGTGTTATAGATTGTGGCAAGAGTTAAATCAATAGACCTTCTGAGGAGTAACAAGACACCCGGTAGCAAGTGCTACTGCTACACACACATAGGAGGGGCTGGGGAAACAAATGAGGACTGGCAGACAGGGGCTAAGACCTCAGTGTCACTGACTAGCCATTAGATGTTAGTGTGTATGTAGGTGTGTGTCTGAGTCCTCGGCCGACTCGGAACATGTGTTATGGATGTGTGTAAGTGTATGTGTGAATGTGTTTGTAAGGCATAAGCAAGAGCAGATACCTGTGTTTCGGTTGTACTTTTATCTCTGCTTCTTGGCCCTGTAATCTCCCACCGGGCATCAAAGCAGAGCCCCATCACTAGCTCTACCACACCCCTATGTATCCCCCAGATCCCTCAGTGTGAGTGTGCATGAGTGTGAGCGTGTGCGGGGGGGGGGGGGAGAAAACAGAAATAGAAGAGAGTTAGAGTCTACAAGGATACGCGAGAGAGACAAGAGAAGAGAGGGGATGGGAGAATTAAATACAGGAAGAGAGTAAGAAAGTTGTGTGTGTGTGTGTGTGTGTGTGTGTGAATGACTGAGAATGAGCCCCTCCTCTCTCCCACAGACAAGAGCGGGGGGCTTTGCATGGAGCTTTGGACCGTCACCCAGCCATGGCTGTCATCCAAGCCGAGCCTGCGAGCACCTCTCCAGGGCAGCTTCTACTAACCCCACCCCCCCCACACCCACCCCCCAGATCTCACTCCCTCTTACTCCACCTCCACAGTCTCTTCCACCTCTGATCCAGGATCAGTGGTTCCCGGGGCCCTGATAGGTGTCAGGGTCCATTAACCTGGAGCAGGTCTTATCATATTCATCAGGAAGATCAGAGATCAGATTTATCTCTGTTTTTATCAGATTTGAGGCTTCAGAAGGCTGCCAGAGATGTCACGGCTGTATGGTAATGTGATGGAGGCTAGTGACAGACACTCCCGGGTAGCAGGCACACTCTAGCAGGTACAGATCCACACAGTCATGGACACACACAACCATAGTGGTAAATGTACACATTCACATTCACACACACACACACACACACACACACACACACACACACACACACACACACACACACACACACACACACACACACACACACACACACACACACACACACACACACACACACACACACACACACACACACACACACACAGTCAAATTTCTCTTAGGATCTGACAGCAGTTGCCTGGACCTATGTGATGGGATTGTCAGGTTTGATTAGTTTATGAAACAGGAGTATCTCACCCACTGACCTTTCTAAGCTTTCCATCTAGAGCTAAATCTAATCTAATGTAAACACAGTTGTCGCTTATGAGCCAATGTTTTGAGGCATGATGAGTTGTTGTTTTTTTAGAGGCAAGTAAAAATATTAAGGTAAAGAAAAAGTCAAATGAAGTATGGCTTTGTTTTTCTTTAGTGCAGAGAGAATGAAATGTGCATTGTCACCACAATATTAGGGTCACTTGATGAGCTTCGTAAAAATCAATGTTTCCCTTACTGACATCCATAATCAAGCTATAAAGACACGCACACAAATCATACATCAATTTGAGAAAAGGGAGGTTACCAAAAATAATCTGTAACTCAATATCAGATATAAGGGTCTCTTGATGTTTTGTACATTCAGCATGTTTAATAAAGAGAGGACTTTGTGAATATGCAGGATCTTTTCGGGGGGGCAAATGATGGGGGTAATTCACATAACATACACAATTCAAACCCTTCAGCAACAATATTTGGAAGCTCTGTTTTCTTGTTATCTGCATCTTTTGAATAAATATTTTCCATTTCTTTGACATTCGGCATTTTCGTGTCCCAACTGAATTCCACCAAATGTCAAATATTTTGATGGCATACGTTCCAAGGCTAGCCACTTATTTTAATTCAGTGAGCAGCACCTCCCCAAATGACCTCCAACCCCAGCCCTGACCCCCAGCTGCTCGCCCCAACTGTGCTCTCGGGCCGCTAATGAATTATTGCTGACTCATCATGGTCAGCGGTGAATAATCAGCTTGACACTTTGGGCTCAGGACACATGGCTGTGGTGCTCAAATAGCCATTTAAGCTCCCACACTCTGCCTGCTACACCCACGGGGAGGTGGGGGAATTGTGAGCTCAGGTTTTTGAAAATTAAAAAAAATGTAAACTGACAAAACAAGAGTAGAGTTCTTAAGTTTAGACATGTTAATCCATATTTTGTTAGTAAAATTGGAAACATCATGTCAGAGTTTATATTGTTTTGTCAGGCAGGAAGATGAGTACAAATTATGCGAAACCTGCTTCATTATTGGACATATAGGAGTCATTTTATACCCCAATCCTTATTAGAGAAATGTTGCTTTTTTGGTGACAGAAAAGACATTATGAAGTTAAAAGGATTGTGGAGGATATTTGGAGACGTTTTTTAAAATGTATTTCTATATTTATTCACAGAGAGACAAAAGAGACATGCAGTAACCAAAATACACACACATACACACACACACACGTGTACACATCTCCTGCAATCCAGCTCTCATCAACATCCTTCTTGGAAAAATCACTGCGGCTCTGAAAAGTCATTTCAGCCACAGTAGCAGCAAGCCCTTAAAGATTCATATTCCTATTTACTGTCAGCCTCTCCTCCCGTACACACACACACACACACACACACACACACACACACACACACACACACACACACCAAGCCATAACCCAGCAGGGTTAGGTTCATGAATAAAGGGGGGAATTAGCGCGGACCTGGAGGAGTCAGATAGATAGAGAGAGGTAGAGGAAGGGAAAAGAGAGAGCTATTAAATTGTATGAAAAGCGTCGGAAGGAAGGGGTCAAATCTACGGAAGGCAGGCATAATCAGCAAAGATCAACAGAAAAGGGGAAATTTAGAACAAGAGAGGAAAGAGGGAAAGAGGAAGATAGAACTGAGAGCGGAAGATACAGAGGAGGAGAGGAAGATAAGAACATAAATAGAAAGAGGAAGACATAAAATGAGTGAGAGACAGAGAGGGAGAGAGGGGTGGCAGTAGCTTTGCTCCTAATTTAAATTGCTTGTGTCAATCCTATGCTGCATGTAGAGATAGCACTAAATGTCCATTTGTCCATGTGTGCATTTGTGAAAAGAGCTACTTCATTGTGGTGGTGACTATCTACACACAGCTAAACACGCCAGGTATATTCTGTAAAACCTCTACATAATCCCCACACACACACACACACACACAAATAAATAACAGAGAGATATCGACTCCAATAACAAATTTATTACCAAAGCAATAGTATGTTTTAAAGCAAGCAGCCCATAAGTGAATAATGCTCACTGATATGAAGCTGCCGTCTACATTACTGAAATCGGAAATATCATTGCACCATAAAATTACATTATGTACACTGGGAGAGCAGAGGCAAGAGAGGAGAACAGAGAGGGAAGCTTGATGTTAATTTTCCGTAAATAAAAGAAGCAAGAAAATAATCCCAAAAACAAAGACACAAGAGGAAAACAGACAAATGGCGACAATAGGGGCGGTAAACATCTCTCAATCACCAGAAGGGCTACTATCATCACAGTATGCTACACCATCTAGATACTGCACACACGTTTTTATAATGTGTGCAGGCTACGCGTGTGCGTGTGTGTGCATGTGTGTTTATCAGTGTGTATGTGTCATAGGGGAGAGAGAGGCAAGAGGCCGTTACCCTGCACCCAGATAATAACCTGGTTTTATAATGTTGCATATCTATATTCAGGCCAATTCCCCCTGGGGGGGGGGGGGGGGGGGGGGGGAGCCAGAATAATAACGCTGGCCATTTTACCCCTCCGTGCGGGCGGCCATTTTCTGCCCCTGATTCTTAGCATGGACCTCTCTTTCATTCCCAAGGTAGCACGTAATGGATGCTGCAATGAGATGGAGTGACATTGTGGTGTCTGAAATGTGAAAAGCCTATTTGCCGACCTGCCCTCCCTCAACGGAGTGGCTGGTGGAGATATGGGAGATGTTTATGCCTAATCCTCTTTGCATTCCATATGTTGTCGTTTCTGATGATTGTCTCCATTTACGGTAAATTGTCAAATTTAGAAAATAGCCGCAAAATGCCAGTGGAAAAATGGATACATTTTTGTCCAAAACAAATGTAGTCCCTAAAGTGTTCGGCGAACCTATGGCCATACTGTGTGATATTTGAATATCTTAATTGTGTGGCATATATATCATCAGAAAAGAAAAGAAAAGTGTTTTTGAGCCAAAAACTGAATAACAGTCCTGACTTCTGAGTGTAACACTTTGCACACGGACATTTTTTTATCAGGAGTGTGAGTTTCTATCAACCCAGGAAAGTAAAAATAAAAAATGTGTTCCTGATAGAATTGGGAAGTAGTATCTCACACATTACAAGATTTCATCATCCGCATACAGTGCAAACACAGTTTGTAAGTTGGAGATTTGAAGGAGGTCTGAATTCAGGAGGGACTGAATCCACTCCATTCGATTCTGATGAAATATCGTCCCTCTGACCAGTCAATTTCAATAAAACTTCAGACAAAGAAAGGTTAGCGTGTATAGATTTCCCTTCGCAGTCATGCACACAGAACTTCACTGAGAGCCGGCCATCTCTCTCTCTCTCTTCTGAACTCTAAATGCTACTCACTCATATTATCCATCCTATCCCTTACCTCTTCAATAATTCACAGACAGTAGCTTTCTCTGGCCTTTCAAACCTTTGAAATGTAACCTACATCCCACAAACACACCATTCTTGTTATCCAACTGATGACATGTGTTTATTCTGGCCCTTTTCTTGTTGAGCGGAGGGAGAAAAGGAAGGAATGGCTTCACACTTGAAAGATTATTGATTGTTATTGACGAGTTGATAGCAGATAAAACAAAAGTGCATTTCCGATATCTCCACTTAAATATGTCTTGATATGCCACCTTTATTTGATTTTTCTATTGATTTTTCAGCGGCTGGCATATAGTACAAAACAAACACCTCAAAAGCACTTGAGTAACGGCAGTGAACTTTTACACTGATTAGGAAACGAGTCATGGGAGAAATCAAAGTTAGAACTGATCCTTAAGTACTTATTTTAGATTAGCCATCACTGCTATTGGGGAAATATTTGTGAGAAAACAAGAACGATAAAAAAAGCACACTTATTCTGGGGAATATCCCCCTGAGAAAAAGTTTGAAAACTTATGGGCATCAACACCGGGGCTAGTCTATAGCAGTTTTGTTGAGTGTAATAAATCAGTCCAGCAGGGCTTGTGAAATGGAGGACAGTTGGAGAGTGCAGTATAGGCAGTCAGAGAGAACAGCTCTGTCCAAGACAATCATATGATGTATCATTCATACTGTCAGTATGGTGTCTCTCCTCCTCCCTCCTCTCTCTCAGTCTCTACGTCTCTGTCTGTCTCTCTCACTCTGGACTCATCCCGTCTCCTGTGGAGGCTATGATGAAGCCCAGCTCTCTCCATCTCACACAGCTCCCCAGCTGCTAGAGGATTACACATTTCAATGATACATTCACACCCCGGTGCCATTCAAATCGGCTCTTGTGCTGTATATTCCCTGCTACAGCAGCGGCGCCAACAGATATTGTTGTAAAAAAATGCATCTGGTTCTTGTAGATAATTAACACTAATACCCCTGAAATAAAATGCTGTTTTGGTGCTTTTATATTTGACTAAACCTTCCAAGGACATCAAGGACATAATGACGCTGTGTCCTTCTCATCTGTGGAACTAGTTTAGTGGTATGTCTATTCATTTGCGGTCCCATTTTATTCATCTTGGACTCTGCGCGGTGGATTTAAAAGAGCGAGCGCTGCCTCTGAATCATTTGACCTCTGCGATTTCCTAATGAATGCTGTGAGCAATCACCGATTCCCAGAAAATGGACAAAAATGATCCCTCATCTGTGAACCTAATCACTTACCGCCATTACCGTGTGTGTGTGTGCGAGTGTGTGTGACTGTCTGTCTGATTACCATCCCTGAATGAAATAGTTGTTTGGAATGATCCTTGGGGGGGGGGTGGGGGGGGAGGGTTGGGTTGCTCTTCAAGGTGAAGCAGCAGAGCCAAAGTGGGATACAGACCTTTTTATTTCTCATATTTGCAGCTGAGGAGGGAGATAGACGGAGAGGGAACACGGCCAAAAAGAAGGAAAGAAAGTTAAAGACGATGTGAAATAGAGGTAAAAGGGGTGGGTGACCATAGGAACGAGTTACATTATTATCAACTTCCCCCTCTTGCTGCTGAGTTTATCTTTTCAAAAAGAAGTCACAAGGATCTTAGTTCTTCCCTTAGAGCACTTTATTTAACAATACGTGTAAGCATGTTAGGGAATCAGAGTTTGTGCCTGCTCTTTAGATCAGACCTAACACCCACACTTCCACCTCAAAGACCAAGTCAAGACCCAAAGGCCCCAGCCTTGCAACAGCAACTTGATACTATGTTGCCTGTTCTATCCACATTATGTCATCTTTGTTTCTTTTATTGTTCCGTTTCCACACTGTTGTCACTCTAAATAGAGTGTGTGTCATATGTACAAATGCCGTAATATGTGCGTGTGTGTGTGCTCGTGTGAATGTGTGTGTGTGTGTGTGTGTGTGTATGGCCGCCCCTGCTTGTGTGCACACAGTGGAAATGTTGCAAGACAGACACAGAAGACAGAAACAACGCAAAGGTCACGCTCAGCATTGTGTGATGAACTGAGTCCCTTGAAATCTCATTTCCAAGGGCTAAATCTGATGTGCGTCTCAGATGTGGACACAGAGCTGGGAAACGATGAGGAGAGGAAAGCGAAAAGGAGCGGAAGAGGAGGAGAAGAAAGGAGGAAGTTGCAGAGATGGAGGAGGAGGATTTGAATGACACAATTCCATTTGCTCGCCCGCCGCTTATCTTGAGCTCTAATGGCCGAGAACAAAGAGCAATCCCACAATAATCGGCTTCTCCATCAAACACTGCCGTCACTTGTATGGAAAATGAAAAGATGAAATGACGGAGGGCACCCCCACCCTTTCTGTCTCTCTCTTATTCTTTTAATGTCTCCCGTTCACCTGCTCCTTTGCTTTTTAACGGCACAATGCAGGCCCTGCTATATGATTGCACTGTTTTTCCTGAACATAAGGGTAAAGAAGTCCAGAAAAAAAAAAACGCACACACTGCTGGAAGACCTCTCAATTAATTGTGCTTCCATGTTTATTCTTAGCTCCCCGTCGAGTACACAGTACGCCTTTCACACAACTTAAATAGATACATAAAAGTCAGAGGGACATGTAGAAAAAAGAAAAAGGATGAAAGAGAAGACGTTATTGAAGGTGTGATTCTATCCACTGTCAATACTGTTAGTGTTATCGCCGTGACAATAAAGTGGAAGCTTTGGCAGAGCAGTCTCTTCTTTCTTTTTCTTCTAACATCAGCACTATATAATCCCTATTTGTGGATCATGACACACCTGTATGTGTGTGTGTGTGAGAGAGAGAGAGAGATGATTGCATGTTTCTTCTTGAGTCTTTCTTCCTGTGAGTCCTTGCCCTTGTGGGTATGTGTTTATATGTGTGTGTTCGTTGGTGAGTGCGTGATGATTGCATGTTTCTTTTAGAGTCCATCTGTATCTGTGTGCACATATGTGCGTGCGTGGCCAGATAGGGTCACCTTGCATCCATCTCTTACCGTTTAGAGACCCCCTACAAGGATAAAAATCATCCTCTGAACTTAATCCGGGCTTATACCCTCTTCTTCCTCCTAACTCACGAAAAAATGCACACACACACACACACATAACCCAACACACACGTAGACGAGCCCAGAACACCTGAGCAGAGGGACCTACAGAAACGACTAGTAAAACCCATCACAAACCGCTGAGTTTGCAGCTTCATGCACATATAGAATGTAATGTGCGTGTTCTCGATCCAAAACATTCCTTAAACCATCACCCATCAAGGCTTTAACTGAGTGAGTGCACAACCTTATTACGGGGACATTATTAATTGTTTGGATTTGACTTTCTGGATCACAAAATGTTGCAACTTCAAGAGGAGCTTGTGGATCCATATTTAATTCCTTTCTCCAGAGGTAGGTTGTATCTTTGTGAATCGAGCAGAATCACAGCCACCTCAAACTGCATAGACATTAAAACCTGATTGGAATATCTAACAAATTCAGAAAATCCTATCAGCCGAACTGTTTTATTGAGGGCAGCAGCAGCTTAAAGGTTAAAGAAGTAGGCAGGAGATAGGAAAGCCGGGGCAACTCCGAAATGAAAATCGGTGGTGGCACGACTATTAGGTAGCACATTATGGGGGTAAAAAAGGTACACAGGCTCAGCAATTCTACCTTGAAGAGACTTTTTACTTTTTACGGAATATAAAACCAGTTATTAAAAAGATAACTTACCTCATTCAAGAGTGTTTTGAATGAACAGTGTAACTAAAAGAGAGACAGAATCTTCCACTCTGATTGAATCTGAAAGAAGAAATAAACTGGTAGCTGTAAGAAACAAAAGAGTAATCAGACAATGAGCTGGGTGCCAGACACACCATTGATTTCAAACTATCTCTCTAAGCAGCCTCAGAGGCGCAAACCATATCCACCTTATGATATTGACCCTGCCTCTAACAAATATGCTTATATTTATATTGCCTTGCTGACTGAGACAATCTCTCTTTGGATGGATATTGGATCATACACACATGCTTACCTCCAAATTCAATATTCATTCTCTCGCACTTGTGCTTCATCTTTGGAGTAAATATTTATGTGCTGTTTGGCACGCAACAAAAACAAAACAAAAAAAATCTCTCAAAGACTAAATCGCCTTGCGTCAAAAATCAATGATAAAATGGGGGCGCAAGCTCTGTTTTCTAGGTCACATTTGAATATTTCTTTTAGAGGTATTGATTTGTTTTGTGTGACCTACCAAGGCCCATTCTTTGTAATTAAAAGAGAGGGAGTGGGATTGTGGCGTGGGGGCTACCTCAGTCGTGTGCCAATCCCAGTTGGTGTATATGTGTGTGTGGACAGGTTTGTGCAAGTGTATATATTGGTGTGTTTGTGTTGCGGCTAATGAATGAGAGGCAGTTATGATGAAGAGGGGGTGGAGATGGACCTTAAGGAAGATTTATACTGTGTTGGTTATTTGTGTTCTTGTGTGTAGGTGAGGGTTTGTGCTGTGTGTGCTGCAGTGGGGTAGATTAATTTTGCTATACTAAATTCAGCCTATAATCCAGACTTTGTCTCCGTATAAGCCTTTACTTCAGATGGGCCAAAGCAGACAAAGGACTCCGGATCAACGAGGCAACAGGACGGTCTGCATTATTACATGTTTATGAGTGCGAGTGTGTGAACAGAAGGAGATTTGGAAGCGATCATGAACCTAGAAGTCATCTATGAAGTCCGAGTGTGTGTATATGCCACAGCGAACACATATGTGTACATTCTTTTTACCTGTGCCTGGTCTTAGGCATCTTTCTGAACTTGTCTAAGCACCTTGTTTCTCTAGGTGCATGCTACTGTATGTTGCCAGTAAAAGCTCACTAGATGTTTTTAAGAGTTTAGAGTATAGCATGCAAGTCAGTCACAAGTGACATAAGTGAATTTTCAAATGGTTCACCGTCACGGACATCGTTTTAAAGTTGTGGATTTGAGTGGTGGATCTTAACAGGGACCTGTTTGAGCTACGGGAGCAACACATATTATTTGTAGAGCTCTGCCATGTCCGGGAAACATCTAAATGTAGATAAACCAAACGTTTTGTTCTTCGTTAGACACGGTCAAATGACCATCGCATTCATCTCGTCGGCCTTTGGCATACGTTAAGCATCTGTGCGTTAACTGAGCCACTAACCGGGGGCTGCATGGTATGTTTTGATAGTGTGTTTATTGTCTTGGGTTTCGGGGTGGCAGAGACGAGGGAACGACTCATGTTTCCTTTTCATCTTCCCCACCAACGGGGGACTGCTTCGCCCGGGGGTGGGCGGGGGGGGGGGGAGCATGCGGCAGCTTCGGGGGGACAGAGCTTCAGTTGGCAGCTTTGGCAGCTGAGGCTGCTCGGATTTGGCTGGCGGAAACCCCAGCGCCGGGAGTCAAAGTGGGCTGGTGGAGCGCTGGATTTAACCTGTGTGATGGCAGCAATAGAAAGGTTGCTGATCCGGCAGGGACTCGGGGCAGACTGGACGCTACAGTGACTCGCTATTCAAGTGGTATTACAAGACGGGGCGGTTAGCGTGATCATTTCAGTAGATATCTCTGCAACACAATAGATATACGTCTTTTGACATAACATGGCCACATCTTTCACATTGCTCCTTGAAGAACAAATTATAAGTTCAAGCTCTTGGGCAATAGGGTGTTAATGATACAGATATAAAATGGCTCTCCGCTCAAAAGGATGTTGTTGATGTAACATGTTCAATTTCAATGTATCTCAGTGTAGATGGATTGGGTTTGTCTATAAATTGCTTGTTCTGCTTTGTGCTTTGACAATGCCCAAAGAGCTCTCTACAGCAAGATCGAAGCGTCAAATTAAACTAGCTGGGAGCTAGCAGTACAATGTGCAGACCTTTTCCCTGACATATACATGTGTTTACATGTGTATGTGCCATATGTGATTAGTTGTTTTTGTCCAGTTGAACTTGGTTGTGCAGCTCTGCCTCCGAGTGTCAGCGAAATGCTTAAACTGTAAAATTTTAACATGTCTTCCATTTGTGTGTTGCGTGTGTGGCCTCCCTTTGTGTGTGTCCCGTGTCCCTCTGTCCTTTAGCCCCAGTGTCATCTTCCTCCCCTGTCTCCAGGCCGTCCAGGCCTGTTTGAAGTGGCTATTAGCCAGAAATCAAAGCCTGCCATCAAGCCCATCTCAGCCCTGTGCCCTTTTAGAATATTCACCAACGGCCTTTTGTGAGCCCCCTGGAATAAAAATAATCAAAATCAGAATGGACCTTCATGTGCAATAATACTCTGTCTACTCTTATGGCCTCCACTGTCAATGCCATTTATAATTCATGCACCCATACTGATGGGTCCGGGGCGCGTTCAAGAGGTCCGCTCCTCACTGTTCATCAATAGCTGCCAGCCAGGTAGGGGACTTTATTATTGAACAGTGGCCATGCTAGTTTGACGCAAACACCGTTCTATAATTATTAGAACTTCAAAAACTTTACACTCTCTCTCCCTGGCTCCAACTCCCTCTCTCTGTTTGAAATGACCTCCCTCTCCCTCTCTTCTCTCTGTTGTTAATTTAAACACTGGCGGTTTCATCCTTCCCCGTAGGTGTCTGTTTTACAATAAAAGGTCATCCTCATTTGTCCACAGACACAAAAGGGACCACCATCGAGGCTGAGGTCAGACAATCCGACAGACAGATAGATAGATAGACAGACGGACAGAGGGATGGCTGGCACTACAGGCTGGCGCTCAGGATGCAGGAGAGGGTCGGAGGGAAAGAGAGATAAGGAGGTATGATAGATAGAGAGACAGCGAGGGAGAGAGACAGGGAAAGGCGGAAGGAGTGAGTGAGTGAGAGATGGGAAAGATGGAGGGAGTGGTAGTCGCTGGCAATGGGGCGGGTGGGCGAGAGCGAGGATAGATAACTAATCATGCCATCACCTCCAGTCTTCTTCCTGTTCTCTACTCCTTCTTCACCTCCTCTCTGCTCCTCTGCGGGGATGATTGACGAGGGCACGGTGGACTGAGGTTGTCCCAGTCCCCAGATTAGAAAGCCCTCAAACAAATGAAGCCTGGAAATGCTGCCCTAGGGAGCTGGGAGCCACGGATAGACAGACAGGACACACACTCAGGCTTAAAGAGACATGAAGATAAGGTAAGGAAGAACCAGAGAAAGGAGAGGGAGGAGAGATGGGAAATGACACGTTTTTTTTTGTTTTTTAAGGAAATACAGTATGAGCTGGAGCAGAGGGACGGGGGTAAGTTTAAGACAAGTTTAAGATTCTAACAAAGAGTGTGAGTGGGGGGGGCAAAAAAAAACCCAGAGAGGTAGAACGAGTGCAAGAGACAGAGACAATTATACGTGTAAGGTGAGTGAGGGAGAAAGCGTGAAGTCACTTTAATTAGGTTACCTGCAGAGAGGGACGAAATGAGAAGCTGAGCATGACAAACAGAAGAAGACAGAGTGATGGAAGAGAGGGAAGGAGAGACAGATAAAGTAAGGAAAAAGGACTCCCGACCATGCCTTTACACACCTGTTCTCTTTCTAAGATAACCAACCGCGGATTGTTCCCCTTATGCTCCTCTGCAGATCTGATATGGTACATTTATCAAAAAAAAACGAGCGTCACCCCGTTCCCCATACCAACCCCAAAGCACATACACACAAACAGACGGCCCGCGGCCCCCCCTTCTGCCTCTTGAAAAACGATCATCCTCGACCCTGGACCTATTGTTTAAGATTCAAGCATTAGTGGGAAAAAAAAGGCAAAAAGGGAGAAAAAAAGACAGGTGATATACGGCCAGATATTAAGAAAAAGTTTGATTTTATAGATGTCACATGACCCTAGCATGAGTGACCTCCATTTTCCCAAATGGCGCAGGTCCAGGGTTTTAATGGAGTCTCCGCGAGCCATATATCAGTGCAGCTTGTCTCGTAAAGCTCTCCTCGGGCCGACCTCACAAACCACCTCCACCTTTATCGTGACACTTACGGAGGTTTTCACGGGTTGAAAATAGATCTATTAAAAGGGAATGATTTTAATATAGACCGTATTAAAAAGCAAGAATGGGGAAGGTGTTGGGGGATTCTGCTGTTACTGTGTGTGCAAGTATATATTTGGATTCTTTTTTTGCGGTTCTCTTGCCATCCCTCTTCCTCCATCCCCTCCTGCTCTGTCTCAATCTCTGCTTCATCCCTCCCTTCCTCCCTCCCCCCTCTTCCTCCTATGTCTGTAGAGTGTCACAGTGTTACAGCTAGTCAACATGACACTTTTTTAAAGTTTTGCGAGGAGGCTGACAGAGCACAGAGGAGATTAACCTAGCTGCATGCCATAGCACCTGTCCCTCTACTCTCTTTTTCTTTTCCCTTAAAAAAATAACACGGACAACCATTTGAGGCATTGCATAGGCCACATTGTGTCAAATATAGGGCAGTGAAAGCAGTTGAAACACTTCTATCGAGCAGATAGTGTGAAAAATAAGGATAGGAGCATAGGCACAGGAAATGAGACAAGAGACTATTCAATCATAACGTGTTTGCTGCTTTAATAAGATAATACTCAACTTTACATGTGTTTTCAGTGCATTTGTTAGCCATCTCAACAGCCTTTACAAATGTCAGGAATATATAAAGTAATGGTAAAAAACTTTAAAGAGAGTGGTTACATTTCTACCTCACTGTAGGTATTGTATGCATCTGCATTGCTAGTATTAAGTGCAGTTTCCCCCCAAGGACTTCCCTGTTCCTTGTGGTGTATTTCTGTAGCTTTGAACACATGATATGTAATCTCATTTTTCTTTACCTGAGCGCAGGGGAACTATATATTTGATAACAAAATATGAGAAGGAATACAAATCAAGAAAGTTGTAATGCAGAGAAGGAGCGTCTGCTGCAGTGTATTGTATCTGAAGTAAATAGTGAATGACTAGTGAGGCGGCGTTTTAAAACACACAGTGCCCCCAGTCAAAGCCTGCTCTTCATCAGTGAGGAAGGCAGAAATGAGAAATGCATCTGAGCGACGCTTTAAAAGGCAAAGTTCAGTAATTGGGAATGACAGACACACACAAAGCATCCATCACTCATGACCTTTCCATTCCTCTATCTCCTTCTCTCTTCCCCTTCCCGTGTCTCTCCATTCAGGACAAGGACAAGAAAAGCCAAGGATGACCGGAAAACCACGTCTTTTAGACATCTGTATTTAATCGGCCACTGAAAGCAACATTGTGATGCCATTAACCTGGAATCAGCTTGAAGCTGCCTCTAAATGAAAGGAATGAACAGTATGTGATAGGTACACAGACGTGATTATATGTTGAAGAATGCTGCGATGATTCACATTGCTTCATTCGCTATGTTAGTATTCCATGTGGATGTGTAAGTAGACTAACTTTTTGTCTTTTTTTTTAAGCAGCAAAATAGATGAAAATAAAGAAAGGGGGGGCGGGGGGGGGGGGGGGGGGGGCACACACAAAGTAGACATAGTTCATGTCCATGCGCTTTGCTTCAATTATAGGAATAATAGGTTCACAGAAAGTTAACTTGTTCAAATCATGGGATTGCATTTGTAGCAAATTCTCTTTCATGGCCACACTCTTTATTACCCTCTCTCTTCCTCTCTGTCTGTCTTACTTTATTTCTGCTCTCTTCTTTCAGCTGTGGTAAAATGACCAGGCCGCGCACATGAAACATGCTTCCCCCTCTGTCTGTCTTAGATATGCACGCGCACACACACACACACACACACACACACACACACACACACACGGACACACACACACACTTCACATCTGGACTTGTGTTTAATTTTACGTCAAAGTCCGGACAGGAAGCACCTGTCTAGATGAAATCCTGCAAGAGAGAGGATAAGAGAGAAAGCGGGAGTAGAGGGGAATGAAAAAGAGAGGAAAAAATACACGGAGAAAAGAAAAACATTAATCCATCTGTTGTGGAAATGCATGTCACAGTCGTCACATTAAAAGCAACATCAACAAACAGAGCGAAAACCAAATTGGTTCGGAAAAGGCAAGTCATCTGAAATTAACACAAATGTCATCCCCTCTAAATGTTATCGCGTCTGTCTGTGTTTGGAGCTGAATGCAGGTCATTCTTTTTCTCCGAGGCTCAGGGGGCTGCTCACTAGCAGCTCCGCAATTACAGAGTAGTAAAACTTCCAGATGTGGGACTGCTCTTCCCTTCACATTAGCAGATTAAAAGATCACTGTCTGGATAGAGTCGCACACCTGTTACAAAGGCAAGCAATCGTGAAAATTCTTAACATCACATTCAACTGGTCAACTTGTGGCCTCATTACATTGATAGATGGAGAAGACTGTCTTTAATGAGAAGCATTAATAAATCAATTCATTATGGATAAGGAATGAAAGAGAGAACTTAAAATAAAATAAACTGCATTTCTTTGTCCATTTAAAGTAAGACGCCAACTTCTGTAATACATAATTATATGTAAACGCTATATGATATATTGATCTACCACCACATCTGTGATTTTTGAATATGTCCATATGTAGAGGGGCTTAAAATGGATTAAGAACTTTTCTTACAGATGTTAACGCAACAGCAGACTTAATCTATGGAGATACTGGAAAAGGCTAAATTCAACAAGTTTACGTTCAGCAAAGAAATATGCCATTCTGCATTCTTTGCAGACTTTGCTCATCAAAAGATTCAAGTTAAAGCTACAAGAAGCAAGGGGAGGGGAGGGGGGATTTGACATTTTTTTCAAGGTACTAAAAGCAGCTACAGTGAGAACTTGAGAAGCACATACCACCCAAAAGGTGACATTTTCACAGTGAACACATGTGACTCTAAACCTCGCAGAGTTTCTCCCCAGCAGAGAGCTTGGGTCACATTATTGTTTTAAATGAAATATAAGGCAGCAGACCCCCACCTCAGATCACGCTCGCTCGTAGAGGCAGTGCTTTGGTTAACACGTTTTGTTCCGTTTCTAGAAGAAGAGTGCAGA
Organism: Leptoclinus maculatus; assembly: GCA_032191485.1. Classification (NCBI taxonomy): domain Eukaryota; kingdom Metazoa; phylum Chordata; class Actinopteri; order Perciformes; family Stichaeidae; genus Leptoclinus; species Leptoclinus maculatus. Next base: position 10,905,008 of record JAVDOI010000013.1, read on the forward strand.
ACATAAAGTATATTAATCCTGTAGTATGATCAATGACACACAAACAAATTTGCAATATTTCATAAAGGGCTGAGTATAGAGTGAAGTTAACTGCCAGTTATTACTCTCGTATGAAGGAGTTACTGACCTGTTCGCTCATTTAATTACTGCTAATACGAAATAATCTCAGCCCTCCATTGAGCTATTGATCTTGTACATCGTTCATCTTGTTTGTACTGTGAACTTTGACAATTTTGTATTTTACTTTCTAACTGACAAGATTGTTGTATCAGATCTAAGTTAAACTATGTTTTCTCCAATTTCTTTATAAACTCTCAGGGATATTCATCTTTTACATTTTTTTAAGTATAATCTAGTCTTTGGGACGCAACCTCAGAGTTGATTGAATAAGTAATGAGAACACGTGCTCTTTCCTTTTTCTCCATTGTTAATAAATCCTTGGTTTCTTTTTTTGAAGCCTGGCATTTTTGAAGCAAGCTATATATATGAGACTCTTCTAAAGGAGCAGGTCCTCAACCTTCATGTCCACTCATTCATTTCCTTTTTAAAAGCTATCCTTTTTTGTCAAGTCCTTGAAAAAGTAGTTCCTGAGTAATATGTTTAAGTGGCTCACATGACATCTTTCAACAATACCAATCTGGCCTCTGCCAAAGGGACGGCAGTGTAATTGCAATTTTGAGTCACCATTTTTGTACATTCTGACGACTGTTCTGTCCGATTTCTACTTTACTTGAGTGCTGATGTTGCTGACATGGATGATATCATCTTCACTCAGAACCTTAATTAAGAAGTAAGTTGGCATATGAACTTCTCTCAGTCAGTGGGTTTGTCTCATTACCAGCCTCTCTAACACAGGGCACCACAGGGTTACATTCTGGGCTCTATCGTTATCTATTTTACATGTCATGTATTTCATCGACTTGGATGCATATCTTAACATGCTATGCGTGAAGAAGGTCTAGGTATTGTCCCATGCATGCCTACCATCTGTCAGTATGAATAATAAATAATGTAAGTACAGTATAGGTGTTAATACCTGTATCATTCTGAACTTCTGCATGAGCTAGATAAAGTAATTCAATGTGTGTAAGGTAATGATTACATTCCTCAGTCTGATTTTCTGTGAACTCATAAGGATTAACATTAAAAGATTCATATTTAGCACTGTAACTTTCTTATAAAACATAAAGAAGGCAATATATTTTTAAAGACTCATTCTATGAGTGTTAACAAGACATGGAAGTCCTTGGTTATTTGTGTTTTATCATAAATGTCTCTTCCGATCTTGGAGGTTGTCTTGCTCTGTTTTCCATATTGTCATTGCAATAATATGTGATCCTATTAGTGAAATTACTCCTTTCCTGTTCCAGATTGAGCTCAGTGACACAGAAGATTACTGACATTTAAAATTACTAACATGCCGTTCAGGAAGGTTCGGGCCAATCCAGTCATGCAGTGTTCTCAACTTGTCTTTTACATCACATCTGAGACATAACCTGAAATTGATGTCAGAACAAGTCGGTTAATTGATTTGGTCAGAATTCAAGTCTGTGCTTCACAAGTGAAGTCAGCCAGCTGTTGGACACATATAGCCCTGTTCCACGTCAGTGTGCAGCCATAGACTACAAAGTTTAGGTGTGCCAAAGTGTGTTAGGCTCAACACAATGCACTCCAGGTGACATCAGACAGCTGCTACCTTGGGTTAAAAGTCCTAAAAAGGTTATAAAGGTTGATGCTGCGTGAATGCAGTTGTGGTCACAATCCTAACGTAACGGTGAACTTGGGTCATTTGTTTACAATCTTCTGTATTTCATTGTGCTCTTGAAACATGACATCAATACATCTTGTTTCCTTTGCAGAAAGTAAAGCAACATGAAATGCCATCACAACTAAGGAGAAATAAAGAAATGTATATCTGGGATCTGCTTGATGATATTTGCTGAGGTATTAACAAGTATACTGTTAATTTCTTGCACTGTGGTCTGTATGTGACAATGTTTAATCTCTGCTGGTGGGCCAAAGAGCCATTAATCAACTAATTAATTAGTACATGTTGGCAGTAGATACTTCTAGTGTAACTATGAGAGATGGGAGTGGAAATAAAAGTCATCAATTACACAGCGAGTACGATTAGCAGCAGGGAGACTGAGGTTTGCATTAGACAAAATGAAGCTCTATTAACTCTGTTGGTGTCCCATTATTATTTCAGTATTTATTTCACAAAAGATGAATCGATTTTTCTCCGCTCTTTAATCACGTAAAATTCTCTTTTAATACTGTCAGGTTCAAATACAGATTGAACCTGTTTTGATGACAGAGGTAAAAGGTTGGAGCTTTAGTTTCCATTGGAATAAACATCCCCACATATCAATCTGCGTTCTTCTCTTCATTCCAGGTTTCATTTTAAAATGAAATGTTGGTAATTGACTGCTTCATGTGCCTGTCATCCAATAACCCCCGCTCACCTATCTCGACATCCGATTGCGATTTCCATCGTTTCAAAGGATGACTGTCAGCAGCCCCCAGAGAACATGCCTGAACTTGTTGCATCCAGCTGTTGGTTTAACGTGTAGGTGGAGAACGCATTAGTGCAAGCGACAGGGATAATGAGAGCAGGAGAGCAGATTTCTTCCTTGAGGGAAAAGTGAGTCGTACCTCACAGTCAGCATGCAACATGTCTAGTATCTCTGTTTAATTATAGACTTGCTGTTTTCCAGTATGATGTTAAACATTGAGTGTAGAAGGAAGCCCTTTATTTAAATTCTGCAGGACTGCTTTCGATTTCAGAAAATGTGCCATCACACGCCGCTGTAGCACCAGAATAACAAAATGGACACAGTCTTGCAAAAGTTCATTTATTTCACCAACATAAGGTGGACGTTTGCATTAAGCACTGCATTTAACTTTGTTTATGTCAGTGTCCTGAATTCACCACAAAAAGACCTATGGCGACATAGATCTGTCCTTTCCAATCAGCAAAGAACTAAACTTATGGGTTTTCAGTATTGTTTATGTTACAAGTGGAAATAGCATATACATTCTCTGTAGCCAGTTTACAAATGGTTACACAAGCACATGTGCGATGTATAGTATTACAAGTATCAGGAGGATAACGATAGCTCAGAGAGTTGTAACGAGGCAGTAACGACCATGACCGTTTCCCTCTTTCTTCCTTCCCTCCTCCCTTTTTCCTTCCTTCCCTTTCGACTCCTTCAAGGTCAGTCGTCAGAGTGAGGCTGCATGTCACCGCTCCTTTGTCTATTCAGATAGAATTGCTGCATTCATCGTGTGTCAGATAAACCTCAAAAAGGGAGTGAGGAGGGTATATAGTGAGAGTAAGGGAGGGAGGGAAGAAAGACAGAGGGACGAGAGGGGAAAAAAAACAACACCCCTATCACGGCGTCGTCCTGCCTGGCCCGAGCCTGTCTTTATCTGTCCGTGACAAATTCAAGCGTTCACTCTGTCCTCTCCTCTTTCCTCCACATTTTCTCTTCACCTTATCTACTGTCTCAGCACTGCATCACTTGCCATTTTAGAATAATGTCTCCCCATGTCTATAATGACATTGCCTTTGTGCTTCAGATTACCTTGGGATTTTCAGCCCCCCCCCCCCCCCCAGCACACATGCTGGAATAAAGATACACTCGCGCACACACACACACACACGCGCACGCACACACACACACGCACACATGTAAGTGTCAAGTGTCAAAGAAAATCTGTCCATAGACCTTGAAAGAGACCAGCTGAATCAAAGTACATCATTGACCGGCATGTCTCCTAATTAAGTCAACAGTCTAATTATACTATTTATGAATGTTACATTGTCTTTGTTTATTCAGGATTTCATGGTTGGAGTTTGGATCTGAGGTAAAAGCATGGAGTGTCTCACATACATTCAGAATCAGACCGCAAAGTTTGAATGTAAAGGGGCTGACAGGATCACGTCAAACTGAGCAACTCTGAGTCTATAATTGTACAATATTAACTTTGTGGCAGATGATTGAGGGAATCTTTCCAAACTTTCAGGTCAGAAAATGATACCGATCATAAATCAACATGCTACTTACCTCTTTATGTGGTTACACCACAACATGTATCAAAGTTAAAACAGTATTTAAAGGGATCAATTGGTGGATTAAAATGTTATATCCCTCAAATGTACAGCTTGTGGTTTACGGTGCAATTATTCCTTGCCATTTTCTCCAGTGAAGAAATACTTTTCCTTCAGGTAGCATCAGGCATGAAGCAAGCTTCCAGCATGTATTATTTCTGTGCTCTGATGAGCTCCTTAAACTGTGACAGGTCCTTCTCTCCCCTGCCTGGCCATGTCTCTTAATGAGATGGTAATCAGGCAGTCATCAGCAATGGGACCATACAGGACATATAATGAGAACATTAGGCTGCATACTGAAAGGACCCCCTGCCGGGTGGAGGATCAATGGTCTGGCCTGATGAAAGGTGGCTGATGCTGCTGATGGCTGGAAAGAAAGAGGGAGGGAGAGAGAGGCGGAGTGTTGATTGTCCAACACATTACCTACTGTACCCAATCCTTTGAGTCACAGAGAAGTCACACAGATTTTTATAGGAAGAAAGAAACCCAAGCGGTGTATTGCATTTACTGCGGAAGCACACATCCCAATATATAATCATGTTCTTTCCTCTACTTTGTTTAATTTAAATTCATCCTGTTTCTAGGATTATATTTCGTCATGAATTTGATACTTCCCAACAGTCATTTCACGTAAATCTTTCTTCATGCGCTCCATTATAGTTTATTTTCTTTATTCAGCTGAGCTCATTTGACTGTAGTTTGCATTGTTCATCAGCTGTTGAGTATATCTTACAGCTCAAGCCGTGCACCTGTGCTCCATTGGAGGAAGGTTAGCCCTAACAGTTATGTCATTGAAGGAAAATATAAGCTAAAAGATGAATTCATCAATGCTAACACTGTCAACCGTGTTCTGGTAAAGTTTGCTTTAACACTGTTAATTGTCATTAATACCCTGAATAACTAGGGGAGCCCTTGCTTATGGTCGTATATGTGCCTCAAGGTTCCCAAACTCAGGCGTTGAAATGGTAGCTGTGGTTAATTGCCATAGACCCACTTTTGATTGAAAGCAATAGGTTTCAGCTTGTTTTCTAGGTTCTGTCAGAACAGATTCAGAGAGCTGTATGACCAAATGAATGGGCCGAGTTGTGACGTGGCTGATTGGACGAGGGAGTCCGATATCAACACTGATAAATTATATACAACAAATTCAAATACATCAAGATTCTTTCACAGCTACAAAGCATTCAATTCCCTGTGGTACTTCTTAAAATCTGACACTTAACTGGCGGTGTGTGTGAGGCAGCAGACTCTGCACCACGTGCAGAGGGAGTAAGGTTAATGCTATCCAAAGAAGGCCAGAAGGCCCTCGTCAGCTGAGAACCCGTCAAAAATGGAGAAAGACTTGAAACGGTCTGTGCAGACAACAACTTGGTTACAGGAGGCTCGGTTTTCCCACACAAGGACATCAATAAAGCAACATGGGTTTCCACCAACCAGGCAACCGGAAATAAGATTGACCTCATCTGCATCAAGCAGAAGTTTAGGGCACTCACTGCTGGATGTCAGACTGAAAAGAGGAGCTCATGCTGGGTCTGACCATCGCCTAATCTTAGCAAGGATGTGGCTGAAACGGAAATGCATGGATCCCAGAGAAGTAAAACCCAAATTCAAGACACAGTGATGTCAAGATAGGCCCATTAAAACTAGGTAACGTTACACAACCAGTTTCAAGTACTGTACTTCAAGACCAAGAAACAGAAACCCCAAGTTCACTGAAGAAGTGGTGGACCAGATCTGAAGACCATATGGAAGAAGACATGTAAAGAACCAATAACTCTGATGATCCACTGGATCATATAGAGAGTGAGAGAAGGGAAAAAAGGAGGGGCTAGCTAAAACTAGAACAAAAAAGGCAGCAGCACAAAAAGAATATATGAGCAAACAAGGCCATTTAGAAATGTGTCTGAAGGGACAAAAGGAAGTACACATTTAGCACAGCAGGCAGAGGATGCGGCGGGTGAAACCAATCTGAAGGTACTCTATCTCACCACAAAGAAGCTCACCAGCAAGCATAATACACATTAAGTATGCAGAAGGTACTCTCTTTACAACCAAGGAAGACCAACTTCAGAGATGGACTAAATACCTAAGAGACCAATGCTCAACACAAAAATGAGGGAATACAACGGCCTGAGTAACTAAGAGAAGTGTTTGAGGCAGGAAGGGTCAAAGATAAGAGGAGTAACTAATGTTTGAAAATATCTCCAACCAAAAAAGGTCAGTTTTCTTAATCTTTAGTGATCATTATTATTCCATACTAGCAAGTGCCGAAACTGAAAACCACCAACACAGAGACTACTTCATGCAAAAAGTGTACATACATGCAGCTGTTTAAGTGCCACTGCTTTTGGAATCACTTTCAATTTTCAACACTAAAATATACATTACCTAATTTACTAGGCTGCATGCATATTCAAAGAGCGAAAAAAGACATTACACATAACTAGAGAGTAAGCTAGATTTGAGACTTTACAATCAAAAACATGTGAAGTAGCTCCACGAGCACTTACAAATGGGTATGTTCTCACTTATTTGCAACTATGCAAATAATTGAGGAAATAAATGGAAAACCAGGGTCAACACTGGTTAAATATTTAGATGGGCTGTGTGAGAATGCCATTAAACAGAACAGGGCAATAAAGACTGCATTCAAAGCAATATATACATGCTTTATGGGGTAATAGCGGCGACAGATATCCTTAACTCATCAAAGATCATAAAAAAATCACTCAGTGCCAAGCAGCTTTTTATATACCTTCATATAAAAAGAACCGTTTTCCCCCTTTCGCTATAACAATCATGCAGTCAGCTCACATGCCTTTATTTGTGCATTTGGCCTGATTAAATACAACCCGGTCCAATACAGTACAAGGATTTATAAAAGGGTATTATAAAAAGAGACTCTCAGTGTGAGTGAGTCATTTTTTGGTCACAGTCAGTTGTTAGAACAATTCAGGCACATGTGAAGCACCAGAACATGACAACCCCCCACTATGGTGTACATCATAAAAGCTGCTGTGACAATTCAGATGTGGAGGATGAACTCTTCCACCCCAACTTCCCTTTCCCATGTAAACTATTTGGTACCCCTTTATGGATTTCACATATGTATATTCTTATTTATGTCCACTCTGTCTTCTATCATCACTATGAAACGCAGTCCCTGTTTGAATCCGGCCATAAAACCGACTGGAGTCACATTAATTGTCAGACACAGACGCAAGTTCTGATCATAAATGCTGCACTACATACTGCTGCTTTAAATCACAGACAAATCTATCCCTCCCCTCACTGGTGCCTTCCAAAGTGATTTGGCCTCAATTTGTAATAAAAAAGACCAGCAGAGAACGCGCTGCTAGTGCCAGCGATAGGCTTCTCTTTTGTGTTTTGCATTTTTTTTCACCTTTTCTCTCGTCGCAGTGACTGACTTTTAATCTAATAAACATTGCATGAGCCCACTGACCAGAACAAAGGGGAAGAGAAAAAAAACATATTTCTGAACATCTATCGGATCGCTCTTGTTAAAAAAAGAAAAGGGGGGGGGGTGTTCCTTAATAGGAATGGAGTCGGATATAAGGTTTCATGCCAAGATCATAAAATTACTGAGGAATAAAAGCCATTCATTTCACATGACATCACCACCTTCTGAGGACGTGAGCTTCAGTGGCTTCAAAAAAGAGGACAAAATGTTTCCTCCATTGACTTCAGTACCGCTGTTGGTTGACAAGACGTTACAACACAGCAGGACAAAGGAGTGGGATTAACCTCCCTGATATTGGCTGGAGCTTTTGAAACATGCAATAAAAACATAATATTCTTAACAGCATAACTGTCTTGGTACACAATATATGTGATCAGACGTTGAGCAACTGTGCTTGGGGCAGATTTGAATGGATTTCTTTCTTGTAAGATGTGGGCACGGTAAACGTGAACACAGGCCTAACAGTGACCCTAGTGGTATGATCACAAAGCAACAGCTTACACAACAGCGATGATAAATAGCTGGCCATCACCCTGCCAACTTCGTACCTTCGCCTCAGTATACGTTCCCTCTAAAACGTTCCCTCTTACGCTTGCTATTAGTGTTGCCCACTAATTTACACTCAAGCACTAGTTTCCAGTAGGATCGCAACCATTATGTTTATTCACATGGCTGTCAGTCACTCGCCATGAGACCAAGTCAAATCAGTCTTGTATGCTCGACACAAATGATACAGTACTGGAGCATGCTCCAGGGGTACTAATGGCGGGTCTGAGTAGTTCTCAGCCACAATGTCACATCATTTCCAACCTGCTCCACAACAAATCCATGTCTCGCTCAAAGAGATATGCATTCGCTAATGGCAAATGCATTGGCTAACAGAGGCGGGCTAGCTATGATACATATCTCCTATTAGCAGTGACTCTCCACCATGTGGGAAAGAGGAGGAGGTAGGTGTTTAGTGTGATTTAAATCAGGGATGTACTCAACAATATATGCACCACATGAACTCCGACGGCTTAATCGTTCCTGCCAGCAGCTCTCAGAACTGCAATGTATGGAGCTTCAGAGGACAGAGGGCCTGTAATAATTGGCAGTGCCAAAGAGAGGCCTCACATCCATCTGTTGTATTAGTTTATCTACATAAGACAAACAGGGATGCTACATTCAAAACACAGGCAGACATTATTAACAAAGAATAAAAGAATAATTCCATTTTTCTCCCTCTCTCTGAGAAATGTGACACATCATCTGGCACGGTATTGCGTTGCCCGGGGTGAAGGCCCTGCACAGTAGATGGACCGCTGTAATTTCTCATCTATCAAATTATGGTTTATTGTTCAGCACAGCAACCCCAGGCTACACACAACCCTGTGCACTGACAGTTATGAAACATTGTATTTCCACTGTCATAGTCCCGGCCCAAGACAAAGCTTAAGAAAGAGAAAGAAAACAGAAAGAAAGAAAAACTCCAAAGTAATCTTAACACTCGCCACGTCAACGTCTATGTTAAACAGAGGCTTTGATCATAGCCGTTCAAGCTACTGTTGCTATTTCTGGGGTTTGCTAACGACATTAGGTTACTTAAATTGCCATTAGCCACTACTGTATAAGCTTGTTTATTATTGCCACGGTAATGATTTTTCTACCAAATTAAATTTGTCGGCAGGAAATTGTGTTTAATGCTGGTCTAATGAGTCTGCTGTAAATTAGCTGGCATGCCAGCGTGGATGACTAAAAGGCCTTTAAGTAACCTTTGGTCTCTGTTGAGGGTAATTTGATACTGCCACTGATGATTCACTTAGCGAGGCTAAAAGCAATAGGCCTGCATCTCAAGAAGGACATATGAAACTACTATCGCTTTTAAACTAGAAGTGAATGTGAAAATAATCAAATCAACTTGCCACTGGATGACTAAGATGGTGAACGTGAACTCTTGACTAGAGTCAAACCAATTTGGTGTTTTTGTCACCAAGGTCAAGGTTTAGACATACATACATACATACATACATACAAACAACTCACAGCTGAGCTAGTCTCAGATCTTGGCCTACAAAGAGACAACATCTACTTTAGATGGTGACAATATAACATGAATAATCTGTGTTCACAAAAGACCAGCATATGAACTGCAACAGTCATACAATAATCGGTATTTTCTAATGGGACAGAATTAAGACATGACATCTCATCCAAGGCCCCCATTGGTCATCATTCGGCACATTTCTTTTGACAGCAGGACAATTTTGAAATAAAATTTTAAACAATTAAGTTTCCTGGAAATAAAATGATTCTAAAGAAGTAAAATCATATTGTATAACAAAATGCATAACACATATACATAAAAAAATACATAAGTCAATTTACAAAGAGTGTAAAAAAAACATAAAAATGCAGAAACCAGTGTAGCCTACTGCAATAAAACATCCCGTGAAAGAAATTAAATCTTATAGAGGAATCAAAACACTTCCTTCAAATGAACACCACTCAAATCAATTTAACAAAAGACCTTCTGGTCCAACACGTGTGTGTGTGTGTGTGTGTGTGTTTGCTTCTTTATGCAAATGCACTACCAGGCATACAGCGTGTACATCGTTGGCTTGGTGCCAAGTCTGCAATGAAGACTGAGCTCCCTGATGCATCTGCGTATGCAAAAATAGTGTGAGTGTGCGCGTGTGAGAGCACACACATCGCTGGCACCCCTGGAGGTCCGCGGAGGCACACGTGGGTATTCCGTGCGGAAGTTACCCTGCTTCGTCACATATTAGCCACACCCCCCTGGCATATTCCCCCGAGGTCTGATAAGAGGTGTGTGTGTGTGTGTAGGGAGGGTGACTGTGCGTCTTGTGTTTTAATGGTGTGACATTCCTCCTTAATGCAGGTGGCCCCTCAATCTGAAAACCCTTCCTCTTTAGACACTCGTCTGTGTCTAGTGCCACCCCCTGCCGCGGCCCCATCTAACCCCCCATTTCCCTGTACCTCCCACTGCACCTCGCCCACCCACGTCGCCCCTCCTCCTCTGGCAACACGTGCCCCCTCTTAGTGCCAACATGCCCTCATCCCCCTTCTCCCCCCTCCCCTTCACCACCCCCCGCCCCCCCCCCCCCCCACTCCACTACTATTTTCCCACGCCCGCCTCTTTCTGTCATCACATAGTAGGAGTGGTATCACCGCACGTGCCCCTTTTTTGTGCCAACAAGCTCCCCTGTGGCCCTCCTGCCCCCCCACATCATCCTGTCTTCCTCCCGCCATCGCGTTTTACCCCCCGCCCAGCTCCCGCCCCCTCTTTCTCACACTGTTCGTCTCATCGCTATGTAAGTGGGGATACCAGACTGTTTTGCATACGGCTGTTTAGTCCTTTGTGGCAGGCGGGGCGGCATGCGAATATGCAAAACGGTGATGGGGAGGCATTTTGTAGTGTGATGAGGAAGGGGAGACGACGGAACTGTGAATGATGCCGCCGTGTGTGTGCGAATGCTGGTCCGTGTGTGTGTGTGTTTTCCAACAGATCCTTTGGCTCGTCAGAGCGATGGTTGGTACAGGAGCAAGTGCCATCAGAACCAGTCCAGTTGACCAACGTGGCGATGGAATACCACCCCAAGCAGCCATAAATCCTACGTGGCGGGATACTCTCATCTTCTGTGGCCTTTTATTCCATTTAAGGGACAGTGCAAGGAAAGGTTGTCTTTTTTTCAACATGTATCGTTACTGTAAATCCACACGACACCAAATCTGCAAATATCAGCGGCAAATTAAGAAGAAAGGGACGGGGAAGTTTTTTTTTTTCGCTTCCCCCTCCTTTTCACCCATATCCTTTTCTCTCCTACTTATCTGTGTCGGAGAGCCAATGGTTCATTATAATTGGCCGTTGTCATCATGCAGATGACACACAGTCGGCGCTCTGAATATCATTAGCGCCTTTGCATACCTCCGCTCTTTTTTCTTTTTTTCTGTCCTTTCTTCTTGTTCCTTGATTCCGAGGCTCGTTTCGGGATTCGATATTCCAAAAGGTAATTATCATCCACAAAGCAGCCTATCAATATGTGGAGATAGGCATAATAGCAAATGACGGTGCGTGATTGTCGTTTTCTCTTTCGCTATTTCCAGCGCAAATGTAGAAGAATCTTCCAGGGCGAGCGAGAGAATAAGAGTGCGTTTGTGTGATTGTATTTGACTCTCCTTTGCAGTGGAGTCCATTGTATATCTCTGTGGTTAAAGAGTGTTCTTTCCTCTCCTCCTCATCCCCCTCTCCCCCTCTTCTGCATATATCAGCCTCTCCTTGGGTAGAATAATAGCTCTTAATTCTTCTCTGCAGCTCTTGCCTTCTGATCCATGACAAAAAGAAAGAGCCAGCCGGTCAATTTGCATACTCCGCATACAGATGAGGCTTGTGTTGCCGGCTGCCTAATTACCAAGTCCTCCAGTGACTCTCTCTCCTCCTGCAGCTCTTGCTTTTAACCCTCGCTCGTCCAATCGCCATCCCTTCGTCTCCATAGGAAACCATTGTCGCATTCGGAATTAATTCATCTGGAGGGGCTTGTAGAAACAATAGAGAAACAAGAAATGAACAGAAGCATATTGCGGTGACGAGCGGTTCGTTCGTTCACCTTCGTTTATTCCCCCATCTGTGTTTATTGGCTAATTTGCGGCTCCTCTCGCTCGCGGCGGCTCTCCTTAAGCTACCCTCTTTGTCTTTGCCTTTGAAATTTACAAAATCTTACAAGAAATCAATACTTAATTGATTATTCACTCTCCTGCAGCCTCAAACGACCAGCGAGTGCACGTGCGTATTAAATCCGGCGTGTGCCTGTGTGTATGTGTAAGTGAGTCTCTGGTAGATCCCATGGTATTCCCAGTTCTTTCGAGGCAGCAGGCGGAGGAGGTGGCAGGGAGCTCTGAGAATCACTCTGCAGCGTCTACGTGCATGTGTATGTGTGTATGTGTGTGTGTGTGTGTGTCTGTGTGTGTGTGAGCATATGAGACGTACCAGGGTCCCGTTAATAGCACCAAAGCCAGAGAAGTTCCAAGGTTTGAGAAGGTTTACTTCCCAGCCTTTTAGCTCAAACTGCAACAGCCATCCAGAGGAGGACGAAACATGGAAACCAGCAGCAACAGCAACAACAACAACAACAACAACAACAACAATAACAACAACAACAAACCAACACCAAGCCTGTGGGCACAGAAAGCACAGCAGGCTCCAAGCAGGATGTTGAAAGGAGTATATCCTCGTTTTTGGGGATTTTTTTTTGTTCTCTTCGCTGCACTTCTTTGTTTTCCCGTCCTGGCTCCGAGAAGAGAGCAGGGCAAGATGCCACCTGGACCCTTTAGAGAACTCCGTGGCGAAGTGGGCGCGGAAATAGGGGCGTGAAGAGAGGGGCGTGAGGAGAAGGAGAGAGAGAGGGGTAAAGGGTGCCTGGCGCCTGCCTCTGATATGCCATAAGGATGGCAGGCACGTAATGATAGCAAATGTAGAGCAGATTGGCTTGGAGGAGGAGGAGGAGGAGGAGGAGGAGAGACAGGGAAAGGGGGAGAGGAGACAGATGGCAAAGCTGGCCTTGTGCCAACGATACCAAGACATGACTATGCAGGGAAACCTCCCCCTACAGCCTGACACTTGTTGCTGTCTGTGTGTTTATGTGTTATGATCACATGAGGAGACACATATTGTAGCAGGAAATTCTCTAACCAGACCACACAGTTTTACATTCGCCATATTCTCTCAATGGGGCCAGTGCACTTCTCTCATCTCATATATCTGCAAAGGAGTTATGTTAATTTAATGATTCAATATCACTGTATGCATTGAGTGAGGTATTTAAGTATGTATGAGAGCCTAAAGCAAAATGAGGGTGAAAGATAGAGGTCTGGCCTCCAATTTGACCTCTATTTAAACAATGTGTCAAAGGTCAAATATTGACTCTCGCATTTCTTTTTTCATGGCCATCAAAAATAGATGTTGCAGCCCACCTCAATCTTCTTTTTTAATACACAATGACATTTGAGTTTTAGTGGGAAAATTAATGTGATTTTTGCTCAGAAACAGAAAACTGCTGGCTTGAGTCGGTTTATGACAAGCAAAACGGATGGCAGCTAGATAGAGTATTATGATGTTCATATTGAAATGTGCTGAGCAAACATCTTCCTGCACCAGCAGACGTGCTCTGTGTGTGTGTGAGGGAAGTGAGAGGGAGGGAGGGAGAGAAAGGGAGAGAAATGTATTTGTGTAGGGTTTGGGGCTGGGCGGGTGCAAAACACACACTGTACTGTATTCTTGTCTGTTTGAACGTGTGCCATTGAGGTATGTAGAATATTTTTGGCAGACTGGTACACACTGTAGGACATACAGAAAAAGAGGCGTAGGCAGGCTCTAGCGCACCCTAAGGTGTTTTGAAACGACCACAAGATTGGAAATGGGTTTAATTTTGCACTTTTTACTTGTTTTTGCATGATTGGCAGCAAGGCAGGGTGTGGGAGTAGATTGGGCAAAGCTCTGTCGTCTGCAGATAAAGAGGAATGTTATCATACACTGTGTATGTTCATATATGTGTGTGTGTGTGTGTGTTTGGGTAGAATGATGGGGGGGTTACCCAAATCATACATCCTATTTGAATGAGAACAATCAGAGCCCCAACATCGAGCAGAGACACAGAGAGGGAAAAAGCAAGGCAATTTGACTTGCGAATCAGGCAATGCATATCTGCATGCTAATTATGTGACAAGAAGGGGGAAAAGAGTGGAAAGCGCCCCCCATGCGCCAGACAGAGAGAGGGCGAAGGAGGAAAGACATACAGTAGCAGATGCAAGAGAGAAACAAGGGGGACGAGCGACTGCACAAATGGACAAACAAACGAAGGAATCAAAGGGAGCTACAGTGGACATGGGTAATTAATTCTCCATAAGCCTTTATTCTACGGTATTTGATTTTCTTTGGAAACGAATCGACACGCACGGAGAAGGAAGAGCGGAGCGAAAGCAGAGGACGAGGGTAGGGATTGGAGCGAGGTTGGGGGGCATCCGAAAATTAAAATTATTGATTGATCTTAGTGTGCTGGGGGGTTGTAGAGCGGAGGGCATTTTGAGAATGTAATTAGAGCGGACTGGGACCAAGGCTGGAATGATAATAGATGACGTTGGAATTCACCATGGCGATTGGCCATTAATCTCCATTAACGCCGACCAGGATATTAAAAATTCTAATTGGAGGGACAAAAATGATGTGGATGGTGTGCGTGTGCCTGTTTACAAGTGTGTGTGTGCTGGGATGTTGATCTCGGGTGTTTTGCGATAATTGCCACCATGGGGGAATAGTGTCCTGAGGTATAGTATATCAACTGTATTAGACCACTGATTAGAATTATGAACTGTTGACGATGCAGCACTGAGTTTAATGCTGTTTCTTTTTCTTTTAAGAGTGACAACAACTCTTATTTATGGTCTGGGACGATGTTGTTGTTTTTTTTGCCTTTGTGTGTATGCAAATGCTTGTGTATCCAGCCTATGTATGTTTGCGTTGTGTGTGTCAAAAACACTCTATTGATGCAAAAATATGATTTTGAATTATGATTCAAAACCAATGTTTTCTGTTTGCTTATTTCTTTTCTTATAATTGACGAATATTATTTCTGTCTGCTGCTTTATAAACTTTTCAAAAACCCCTAACAACACTGTGTAATTGTGTATATGCGATAACTATATTGTGCATTTTCTGTATTAAACACAATAAAGTACTCATATCCTTCATCGTCTTTGTGTGTCATTACGTTGTAACAGTAATTCCAAAAAAACAGGGATCTCCAACACAGTGCATAAGGAAAAGCCCTGCTTTAGGGAGTCCTCAGCCACCATGGGGGCTATGATGTCATCAATAGTGGCCTTGGATCTGCTGTTTGCACTAAGTTACATCAGCCCAGATAAAGGAACACGGATGACAGGCCAATACTGTGTTCATCAATAGCTCCACCACCTTGCATGACTGTTGCTGTGACACTGTCAATAGATTATGAAATCTTACTCTGTCAGCTATTCAATATTACAAATTGCTTGTGTGCAGTTAGTATGCCAGCGTGCGTTTGTGTGCGAGTGTGTGCGTGTCCATGACGTAAATATGCAAGAGGTTAATGCATATGTTCCTGTAATGTCTCCATGTATTCACTCTGCATGATTAGGAACTGTCCTTGAATTAGTAAGATGAAACTGCAACCCCCAACTCTACGCGCTCATATTCCACCACACACACACACACACACACATCCACAGACATTGTAGCCTATATGCGGACAAACAATCGCAAAGATCTCTTATTAAGATTAAAATGAAGACATAACTGTACTCACACAGGCATGACAAATAAAAACATTTCACCTCTACTGTTAATTCATTGTTCATTAGAGAGAGAATAGAATGTCACCGCTCAGAGTGAGCATGCATTTGTGTGTGAGATGGCCAGTGTGATGTCATTACGTTAATGGTCTTTCACTGGGGCTAGTCATTAAATGAGGATATTAAAGCAGTAGGCTGTTTTTATATGCATGGAGGGGTGATGTGTGGGGGTCACAGTTGCTTGAAGTCATCACTCATGCACCATGGGAGGACACACAAATACACTCGGGGACACAATCACACATACAAATGAGCAAAATATGCATGCGAGGGGTCAGTCAATTCTCTTCAGGAGAAATGCGTCTATTTGTCTCCCTCTCTTTTTCAGAAACATGCACAATAACAGTGGCAGAGCACTCACTTGCCCCTCATTTGAGTTGCTTTTTTATGCATATGTACCCTCTCTCAAACCAGATTGATCCTGATATTTATGGGCTGGGCTTGACGTGGATATTATTATTATCATTATTGTTATTATGCATTTCGGAGGAGGGAAATAACATTAGTCTATGCTGAGGCGGTGCAGAAGCAGGGGCTATCACTACTGCAATCACCAGATTGGTCTGATTTATGATTTATGCAGACCGCATAACGCCTGAGATAACGCCCCTGGAGGAGCAGGGTTGTAAAAAATTGTTTTATCCAATTGATTAATCAAGACTGTTCATATGTGTGAGAGTCTCATTTGTATATGTGCTTAGATTGCAAAGGGAAATGTGTGTTTATCATGTGTCTGTATCTGTATGGTCTGTCTGTTCTTAGGAAACTGACCTGGTGATGCGACCTTGTCTGGCAAAGAGCGGGGAGTGATAGATTAAGAAAACAGGCATGGAAAGGGAGGCAGATGGTAACATGAAAGAGGAAATGAAAAGAAATTAGATTTGGTTTGGAAATATTACATTTTTAATGTCTATGTAATAGCAATGTAGAACTCGGCTTTAAATAGTATTTGAAAAAAAGTGAAAGACACGCAACAACGAAACCACGATAAAGGTTTGAAATTACTTTCTACAATGTTTGTTGTTGCTACAGTCCAGGCCAGACAATGGTCATTAAGGTCATAGATTAGCAATCAAAATAAATATATTAGTTATTCATAGGAATAATAAAAGGGTGCCAAGCATGCAGGGAAATATGCCAGTCAGCATGTTCACTAACCCCCCTGAGACTAGCTTGGTTTAGATCTGTCCAGCCTTTTTTCCTCTTTGTTATTTGTCTTTTGGGGTAAAGTATGACCAAACAACACATTCTAAGAACGTAAAGTGACACAAATGAGAGAAACTTGTGGTTTTTGACTGGGCAGTTCTGGGCAGATCAGTTCGACCAGATGTTTTTGCATAGAGCCAGTCTCTGCTGGTCCTAAACATTTAAGGATTTTATTCCTTTTGTTTCAGTCTCTAAATTAAACACAATTAATCTCAATAAAGACATCATTGGGAAAGTAAGTGAATTCACTTGAACTGTGTCTCCCAAGTAATGCTTCGTCCTGCAGCACGTGTTGACCACAACAAGCTTTACCGATGAAATGCTTTCGGTTACAGATGTTACGGCGAGGCCATGGTTGTGAATGGGGTCTGAGTGGGGGTTGTGCCTGGGAGGCCAAACTCAGGGAAAACACCCCTTGAACTCCAGTCACAGCATGGCCACAGTGGAGAACTCTGAATAAACCAGCTTATTCTGGCAATATGAAACATTGTCAGTCTTAATATATGTGAACTGTACATTGGTATGAACATATTCATATCTGTGAGGTTTGATACAGTATCTTGACATACTAGCTCTCAACAGCACATTGTACAATGTAACCTGTGTTTTGGTTTGTGTACCTTGGATGAAATGTGTGTTGACTATAGTTCTCCAGTGTTATAACAATGCATTATTTGGTTGTGGTTTATCTCTTTCCTTTATTTAGTTTTCCCCGGTTAGTCTAAGCACATGTGGTGACTAATGTGTTTCCTTGAGTACGATGCAGATATGGATTGATGACACCTGAGGTGTATCAATAAAGTATTGTACCAATTTATACATGCAGGTACTGTACAATAATAAACACACACACACACACACACACACACACACACACAAATACATACTCAAAAAAGCCAAAATTCAGATTCACGTCATGATGGAGGTTTATACAACTTTTTTTTAACGGTGATCTTAAACAAGAAAATGAAAGCTTTAGTTAGAAAACTAACAAAGCCAGCTGGGCTCAAGGTCAGTTAAAACCACAAAATACGTTTCTCTGCTCTTTCCATCTGGTCAGAAAAATCCCATTGAGAACTCCAACATGAAGGATTTGTATACCCTATAATTCAGTTTGGACATCAGAGGCAAGAAGGATTGTCACTTAAAATTGTAAAAGTTAACATCTATTACAGGGCGCCAAATTAGTTCCCCAATCGTAAAGCAGTGTCATTTTGTTTGAAGACAGGAATAAGTTTTGAAAGTAAGAATTAGGTTTAGACTGTCAAAGTCTTTCTGAAACCGCTCAACGCAACAACGTTGAACTATGGAAAAGTGAACAGAGCACTACAGAATAACTCTTGAAAATAAGTAACATTTTTCAATTTGTTTTCAACAACAGTAATAACCGACGAGCGCCAATGATGCTGGCGTGGAGCGAGCTGTTTTCCATATGACAGGAACGGCATAGTAAAGGTTGCTTACCTTTGATGATGTGTTGGGAGTCACTTCATCTAAGCAGCTCACTGTGGCTCCCCTGCAACATTTAAAACAGATCAGTAACAATAGAGCATCAGATCTTATCCAAATCATTTGATCTATGCCATTGCTAACCTAAAGGCTAAAGCCCATGAAGCCCATAAAGGCTGCACTTCCTGTGGCCTCTTCACATTAGATTACACTACATTACACAATATCATGTCTGTGGTTCCCAAGTGAAAGGCTTTTAATGTGAAACAACAGAAGCCGAACAGCAGTGAACTTCATTACAGGTCCAGGGTGGTGCAAGCCACATCGCCTAGACTGCAGAGATCAGTTTGCTGTACTGTATTGTTTTAACACATTTTAAGTTAAACAATCATCAGAGCCGACGCGGAAAGCATAACTTTGGCTCAACAATTATATTGTGTTTTTGTAGCTTTGTTCAATGTATTTTCATTCAGGACAATGTTTTCAGTTGAGTCTATGCACTTCTATTTCAGTCTCCATGTTATCCCGGTGAGAATCCCTGAACCTGACAGTGTTGCTCATACACTCTACACACTGAACTATAACACAGGTAATAATGGGCAGCAGGTTGGAAACACAAGCAAGGAGGTGGCACAATGGCTATGAGCAAGGGCAAATATCTGCCACATATATGCACGTCCACCTCGTCATATGGGTTATATTTAGGTGACTGCAGATAAAACTCAGTGATACACAAGTGACTGCGCTGCAATACATCACTGTGGTTTGCACGTGTTCTTGTGAAAACTGACCACACTTGAAGACAATCTTTCAGAGATTGGGACCGATTGCAGTATTGCTGAAAGCAGAGCTGAAGGGGGCCCTGTAGCTGGCCAGGGCCACGCTGAAGGAACCAGTGCTGGTGATTAAAGATTCTGAAAGCAGCGCTGGACTCTGAGGCAGAGATTATTATAAATTTGGTCATTGGCAATGAGGACACTACAGGGGAGGGAAAAACAAATATTAGGGTCCCCTTCAATGCCGGGGCCAGTGTGAGCTGTTTTCCATTTTAATGCATTATGTGTGTATAAGGGAGAGAGGGGAGATGAGTTTTTTTTCCTCCTCTGTGTGTGTGTGTGTGTGTGTGTGTGTGTGTGTTGGATTCAGCAAACTCAGATTTACATTTCCCTTGCACTGCCTGTGAAATGTTTTCAGACGTGGACAGCGTGACTGAAATAATACATAACGCTATCGCACTCTCTCACCCTCTTTCTTTCTTTCACATACTTACATGCACACAGCAGGCAAAGACTTTTTTGAGAGAATGAGGATGAGGGAGTGCAGCCGTAATTACCAACCGTGTGGGAGAAATGGAAATTCACACTTAGTCTGATTCTGTGGTTAGCTTTCAAGCCACTCCTTCACTTAAGCTTATATTGACACATTGACTTAGTGCGAAGGTCCCCTGACGTCAAACAGTTAAACACACTAAGAAGTTAGATTCCACAAATTCATCATTAGAAAAGTCTAAGAAATTCACATGAGGGAAGACATGTGTGTGTGTGTGTGTGTGTGTGTGTGTGTGTGTGTGTGTGTGAAATTACTATTCTGTTTCCTTCTGTCAATTGAAATTACAGAAAGTAGTTTTCATGTGTTGATTCTTGGGTTTTTTGGGATTGTAAAAGCAGCCACGGTGATAAGTAAGTTAGGCAGCAGTATTAACACAGGCACTCAGAATAGACTTGTTAATAAATACCCTTAAAGTTATCAAATTAAAAAGTTTTGAAGCATCTTCGCCTGAACTCAAGTGCTGTTGTTATGTATCACTTAAAGCATAATTGCTAGTCATAATAAAAATACAGTGTTTTATGTTAATTAGTTTTTTTTATTAATAACTCCTTTGATTACACACCTTCCTATAATTCTACACAAGTTGCACTGTTGGCAGCGTGTCATGATAGTGATTACATTGGCTTTTTTCTTGGTGGCCATAATATATCAAAAAAGCAATTAAAAGTGAAAATGTAATATCAGCAGGCATAAACAGATTGGTCACATCACTTTTGATTTAATTGCATCCCAAGAGCTGAACGCCCCGCATGCATCTGCAAGCGCCTTATTTCAAGGTAACTTCCTGTATTTGCTTTAGCGTTTCTATTTGTCGGTGTTCAGATATTTCACCGGTGGAAAGGTTGTCTATGCCCGAGGGGTTCAGATTTGCAAGGATCTATCACACAACCCAAATCACAACCATAAACGATCCACACATTCATCTATACATTCAAAACTTACCCCGGGGCTGTGTGCCTGCATGAGCTCCGACTAAGCACTTTGTCATTTTAAGTGTAACACAGGTATTGATTCCATAGGTTTGATTCTAAATGCAATGATGTCTTCCTCCGAGAGTTGATTAAACCCTTTTGGTATTGATGCATTTGGCCTATGTGTGTGTGTGTGTGAGAGAGGCAGAAAGTGTATGGTTGCGACAGCAGAGAGAGTTTGTGTACATGCTTGCATGCGTTCATTGATAAAAGCATTACAGAAAGCCACAACGTCAGGAGTGTGTGATCTAGAATCATAGTCTCTCTGACTGGAGGATCCTGGACCAGGGCCTCCAAGCTCAGGGTTTATCTCGCCTTACGTCGAGTCACATTCCCTCTGCTCTCTGATCTTTTCTCCTCACTTCTTCCTTCCTCAATCAATGCAAAGCAAGACGGTATATTGGTCGTGACTCCTGGAGCGGAATGGATGACAGCCAAGTTGTTATTGTAGTTTGACAACCAGTAGTATCTTTGGACAGAGAGACTATGTTTCGTTGTAGGAAAGTACAACAACAAGTTGAATTTGAACTCAAATTGTGTCTTACTAACTGTTTTGAACCCAGTTTACTCAAATGTAATACATGAGTATGTAATAAATGTAATAAAGGAGAAAATCCTCTTTAGTAATTCATTTTTTCAATTCTGTCCCAGAGACCTGTGCTGCATGTGATACTCTAATCTGCCTCTACATCGTCATCTGTCCATTAAAAGTGACAAATGCCCCAGCAAATAGCCTTTAAAAGAAAGTTATTTCAAGTTATCATCATAATAGTTGCATGTAAATATTCTGTTGATAAAGTAATTGATTAATCGACTAATCATTTCAGACCCTCATGTATATGACAATATTACTAATGAACCACATGTAATTGTAACCTGAAAGAAACTAATTCAATACAACATCCCACCTTCTTTTTCAAGACTTTAACGCAAAGTTAGTGAACTTAAGATCATCAATATTCCATTCTGTATCTGCAGAACCAGACTATTTCAGGGTTTTGTCTAGCCATGAACAGCTGATACTCGTAAATCACTGTGGTACTGTAAGTACAATACAAAAGAAAATGGGACTTTTTTCAACTTTTCCCTTTTCTCTTACAGCTCACACAGCCTATTTTTTTTCCTGAATGTTTTTGAATCTGCCAACATAAGGAGCTACAAGAAGAATACCAATACTGTACCCAATACCCTAACTGTGCAGCCTAAGCATCTCTAAACATACAAGTTATTTTCTTTCACTCTGTTGTCCAAATGTTCTGTTTAATGGGAGTGGTTTAAAGGGATATGGGAGAAACAAAGGAGCTCTTCAATGATAAGGAGAACTCAACTGGAACTTGTCAGCTATTTAGTCACAAAAAAAAAAAATCCAAAGACTACCTTAACAAAAGCACTAAACGGCAAAACATCACCAGTGTCATCCTCAGTGTAGCATGCATCTTAGTGATAACAGTCATCTCTGATTCACAATGCAGACTAAATTAGGGCATATTCCATAGGTCAATACATTTGTTGATAAAGAAATACAGTATGTCCCTGAAAAGCAAAATGGGATTTCAATTTTGAAGCAAGCATAGATGTAGTAAAAGAAACCAAGAGAGAAATAGAGCCTTTGTGTACAGCACACAGACAGCACAAACACACAAACACACACAATAACATGCACATACACTTTGCCCAGGTCCCCTGGGCTAATTAAAGGGAAGGTAGGCGAGCAGAGATGTGATAACTCTGTGAATCATGTAGAATAGTTGTAATGGGTGACCTTTTTTTTCTTTACCAACGCGGCGGGCAGAAATCTCATTTGAGAGTGAGCCTTTCCAATTTGCTGCGGCAAGGCAGGTGTCAAAGTCTCAAGCAGGCAGAAAAAACATCCCTTGGTGCCTTCTCCTTTGTTTGAGATCATGCGATGGCCTGTGTTAAAATGCAAAGAGCTACAAAGTCGTCTGAAACCGGCTTTGTATTTCACCGTCATGTACTTCTCTCGTTCTTTGACTTAACATGAAGAAACAAAGAGTGTTTCCTGTCTCTGTGTTTTGTGTATAGAAAGGATTATGTTAGTGATCAGAGCAAACATGAGAATTATAAACACAGTCCATCTTCATTAGGCTGCAGGCCAGATATTACTGAGCTGGACAGCCTGGAATGTTTGGTCGTCCATTTAGCCAAGGGCAGGAGCAGGAGGGCTGCTGTGCAGGGCTCCAACTCCCTTTGATCCTCTGCAAGTGTGTGTGTGTGTGTGTGTGTGTGTGTGTGTGTGTGTGTGTGTGTGTGTGTGTGCAATGCAATTTCACAACCCAAGTACACCAGCTGGTCCACGTTAAAGTTCCAAGGTAACCATGGCGCCCCGCGGCTGGTGGAGTGTGTGTGTATGTGTAGGTGTGTGTGTATGTCAGACCGTGTGT
This sequence comes from Leptoclinus maculatus, assembly GCA_032191485.1. Classification (NCBI taxonomy): domain Eukaryota; kingdom Metazoa; phylum Chordata; class Actinopteri; order Perciformes; family Stichaeidae; genus Leptoclinus; species Leptoclinus maculatus. The sequence goes on from JAVDOI010000013.1 coordinate 10,928,342, forward strand.
GTATGTGTGTGATAACATGTGTTATACGTTTGGATGCGCTCCTCCACCCTCTCCCCCCTCCTTTGGCTTTGACTTTTAAGGAGTTTCGACACTGAGCTTTTGCCTCTATCAGGTAAACAGGATACGGGTCACTGATAAAACAATATATACACATACACAGCCTACCACCATGGGAGGATATATGTGTATTCCCCCAACCGTTGAATACCTGGGTTTGGTTCGCCGAAAATAGTTTCCTATGTATCACTTTCAATTGAGATTTTTAGTATCACATGGAGTAAATAGTGTTTGAGCAGCTCTGCCAAGACATATCTCTGGGGGAAACATTGATACAAGGAATATATACAAGGCTGGAGTGAACAACCATTAATACAGGAAAGGGTCATGTATAATCAGTTTACATGATTTTATTTGTGTACCATATATGGTAAGAAAGGTTTACAGTAGATTGTATTTGTATTTAACGTAGCTGTATTGTCTCCATCATGTAAACCCAGTGGTGGGCTGTCAGGGCCAGCTAAGCCTTCTCTGCTGGACTAAACAGAATCACAAAGTTATAGCTATTTTATAATTTAATCATTTTTCACAAATACACTACATGTATTATAATTTTTTTTCTCATTAGCTTATTTTCTCATTGCACAGCTCCTGTCTTCCTCTGTTGCTCTGCTTCCAGCCTGCAGCGCTGCTTCCAGTGCAGCTTGTTTTAAGGAGAGCTTTTATCCAATCAGATTCAGCCCCTATGTCTCTATGTAAGAAGAGAGGCCCGAGGCCCTCTAGGTAGACTTTGCAGATTAAATTTCATGGGGACGATATTGTTGATTGTCATAGTGTTCAACCAATCAGATCTTTAGTTTGACATGTTGGGCGTATTCTTTGACGTGCCAGTGCTACCCAGGTAGCCTGCTAAGTACGTCTGCATTAACATGCGCCGTGATTGGTCAGTGGGCCAGCGTGACTTTTGTCAAACAGAAAGCTAGCTAGCAGATCTTAGTATTTAGTAAGAGTTCAGGTTGAAACATATGTAAGAGAAGTTATGACATTTTTAGCGTTTTGCTTGGTGTAGATTCTTTTTTTTTTTGACCTAGCTTTGTTTTTTTAACACTCAATGGCTGAAAGAGGAGGAGAAATGGATTTAGGAGTTACTGACTTTGTTAACAAAGAAAGGAGGATGGACTTTGTCTTTAAGTGAAGGCAGCTTTGGTAAGTCAACTGCTTTTGCGTTTTTACATCTGCGTTTCTACTGTGTTCATTTGTCTATTGTGTCGTTTTTATGAATAATAGTAATGGCTCGTGCTCTAGCGCCGCAGTGTTGCTGGATTGATTTGTTGCTTTGTTGTCATATAAATATATGTGACTGGTTCTTGTGAGTTTGTTGTTGTCATTGTGTTAATTACATTGATTTGGACTATATGCATTGTCCGTTAATTACGAAGCATCCCATCATGCGCAGGGTTATTGTCCGGACAATTGAATCCGTTCAGGCTGTTGTTTTCTTTTTACAAAGCAAGAATTATGGTCTGGAAAAATGGGGATTATGTGGCGATTGCTTTAGCCCTGTCTGAATCAGTAGGGAAGAGCTAAACGCTGCGGGGAGAGTTCGTAGATTGTGTGCCGCAGTTGTTTCCCCGCTAAACTAGATTAGCTTAGCCTAGCCTCCCTGAAGTGCGGGGCCTCAGCTGTTTTTTGTTATTGTTCCGGGTTCAAAAGGTCACAGCCCGTTGTCTGTTACGTGAGCGCAGTCCACCGAAAACATTATATTTCCCACAATTTAAGCTTCTGCATTTTCCGAACGGTTTAATACGAATACGTGTATTATTACACCAATAGAAACAAATAACCGTCGCTTGCGCGTCATAATGAGATTATTAGGAGCTGGCTCAAGTGTAGTAGGACAGCTCAGAAGGCCCAGGTATAAAATGCACGGCCCGCCACTGTTTAAACCAATACTATTATAGTTATTAGGCTGGTACTGGTACTGGTACTGTGACTGATCCTAAATTTAGTGTTTTATTTCATTCCATTCCTACTACTTTTGTGTATCACTCTTCAGAAAATAGAGCGAGTACAATGTGAGACAAGTTGTATTTTGCCCAAACTAAACTGAACTAAAGAGATGAAGACAGACAGGGAGGCTGCAAAGAGGTAAACTTTAACACTTGGTGGAATGAAATAGTTGCATCATCTTCTATTTATTGTGCTGGCGTTCCTCGCTACCTGAAAACACAGGTCTGAGGTCTCATCCGCCATACATTACATTCATAAACTAATCTACAGCTACATTATCCATATATCTCCTCTTTCATTGCCTTACAAAAATAAGAATGTACTAAACACAAATAAATCAAAAAAGGACCAGCTACTCTGTGATAAATCTATATGTGTGGCACCTGAAAAGAAGGATATTCGAGAGGGTTATATCATTTTCCTTTAGTGTTGTTTAGACGTTAGTGGGATCGCCACAACAATTGCCATGGCAACAATGCAGTGTCAGTTGGACACAGACACATACATTCATATTCAACTGAGAAATGCTAATATTTCTAAAGAAACACCCATATATATATATATATATAGTATACATACACACACATTACATATTGAAACCATACAAAATCAAAACCCTTATTTCTTTGAGAATACCTCACAATAATGCAATGTTTGGTCCAATTACATTCCATTCTCCCTCTGCCTTCCTCCCTCTATTTCTATATCTGTGATTGGTACCGCTGTAGAGCTATGATTCAGATGGGAACAATCCAAAAGATTGGATAGGAGAAAGCACAGAACAACTCTTACAAGTCTGCAAGAGTCCGCCCTGCTACTGATGACAGTCTTACATCTGATTACCAGCTCTCTCACCGTAGACTCAACCAGGGGGTCGTGAGCTCAGGACAATCTCAAATTCACTAGTCAGGTAAGATGTCGTGGTCCTACTGCAAAAACCAGATGATAACCAGAGCCGTGTTGTTGAAAGACTGTTGAACTATGGACAATTCCAAGGGGAATATTTTTTTATTTTGATACTACAGATATTTTATACTGGTACAGAGTTATAATCTTTATGTTTTTTTTTGCGGGCATGCATCAGTTGTTTGTTGCATGTGTTGGATATGACCCTCAATAAAACTACTTCTGCTTCATTAGTCCTGAAAAGTACAGTGTGTACTTGCCAGTCTACTGAGAAAAAAATAAGTGTTTTCATGCATCATGCTGCTTCCTCAGGTTTACCGTCGCGACTGACAAAAAAGAAAACCTTGTGGTCTACCCAAAGGATGCCACTTTCAAAGCGCAGTGTGCACAAACATGTAAAACCCCTCAATCCCTCCTTCCACTGTGACTGTCTACTTGTTTCTGTAAACAGCGTCTGCCTCCTCAAAGGCTACAAGCTTCCTACAATGATGAAAGAGCTTTTAGTATTTCTACATTTTACATTTGAATTTACATTGTTGCACCTTTACCGCCTTTTAACGTAGAACATGGTCAAATCAGAGCCGTCGGAGCTATTTTGACACTTTGAGATGGTCATACACGTATCCATCCCTGACAGAAATCACGCAAAAGAAAAAAATGTTAACTACACTCCTCACAGACATCCATAAAGATGTTTAATCTTTTCTTCGAAATGAAAAATCATCCTGCTATCAAGCTGTCCACTGCGGAGAGAAAAATCTAATGAAAATATAGTGCTACATATTGATAATGATATTCTGTATCTTTCTATCCCCACCTAATCAGAGGTGGAATACGGCGCAGAGTCTCCCCTCTCTCCTGCTGTGACAGCCACAATTCATCACAGCTTTAATTTAGTCTGTTACTGGGGTGTCGATAGGACGAACACTGCCTGGCGACCCTCTATATCACACACATGCACGTCCACAGACACACACACACACACACACACACACACACACACACACACACACACACACACACAAATAGATGCAGGGTGTTGCATGTTCACACACGTCCATGCACACTCTTATGACCCTTTTGGAGAACCGTCAGCTCATCTTTGTTACAAGCACGTACAAGCACACAGATGTACGCCGTCTCACACACACACACACACGCACACACACACACTGAGGCACACCACCTCCATCGTCCAGAAGAGCTACCTGTTGTGTGGTTGGCTGTGGCCTCTAGCTCAAGGCCCCTCTCCCTAGATGTATCATCAGTCATTTAAAGCAATTAAGCACTTCTCAATGAGAATAGCCCGCTCTTCCTTGAGCAAGACGGAGAGGAGCGATTCACAAAGCCATTTTCTACCAAATCCTATTAAAGGTGGGTAAGGGGGGGTGGGGACGAGGCTGAAGACTTAAAATGGAGGGCTTTTATTTAAGGACTATGAGGTATTACAGGCCAGATTACTCCTGGCTTATGTTCCTAGTCTGGGAAATTACATTCCCACTTTTTTTTTGGAGTGCCCAGGCTTTGGAGTCGAAGATGAGAATCACCTTAAGTCTCTCTTGTTTTTCACTTCTCCACTTCAATAGGTTGTTCTTGTTCTCGTTGTTGTGTTTTGCTCGAAAGATTTCTGTTTTCCCACTTTTATTGGCACCTACTGAGCTTTTCGATGCCTCTCGGGGTGTGTTTTTAGCGCTGGGGTTTATGTCAATTCCATCCGGTTCTTTCAAGGGAAATTACTTTTTCCTTCCAAGATCTAGTCTTAATTATTGATAGCAAGGAAAACATGTTGGTATGAATTTCATAGGATCAAACAGTTGTGCTTCAATCTCAACAGGGTTTAAAATCATACACCATACAAACACAGCGGAGAGTCACCATATACGTAAAATAAAAACCAACAGTTGTTATGATCATGCTTTTCATTCACTACCTCAATGACATGATTCTTTTGTTTCATAAGTCCAAGCTGACCTTTGTCAAATTTAAACAAACCTTAACCTAAAGTCACAAGTCATGACCCGATTGTTTCCCAATAACTTCCATCCAGCGGTGTTACCCAACATGCTCTAAAAATACGTTCCATGGGTGGCCAGAGTAGGTTTTAGAGTAGTGTTTAATAAAAAAACTGAAACAGGGCACATTTTCCAGATATGCATTTAGTCTGTTGGAAGTGTATCCTAGGTGGAATATAGGGCGAGTAAACTGTTGCTCTCCCTATTATGTGGCTTTACAAGACAAAACAGCCTACTACTGTGTGTGAGCAACCGATTCCTTAAATGTATGATACATTCATCGCTCTAGACTTACTCTACAGACATACCCAGGAAGCTCCGAAAAAGTTGCATCATCAACACTTTATTTATTTTTTTCAACCCTTGATCTGTACTTAGTAACCCAGGAGGTAATAAGCTTTGCAAAGCTGTATGTTGTATGAGAGTAAACGTTCATTTCTAACTCTATACTTTCTACCATTGTAGCTTTGAAAGGTAATCGGAAAACATCAGTTGTCATGTGGGATATTTTACAGATTTCAAGATTTTGGTCCATATGATTATAGCTTTACAGAGATCACTGACAGCACAGAGTTCCTGTTAAGTCATTATCCCCTCTCTAAATCAGCCACCGTACAACCAGAGGCTCCACTGTTGGCCTTTTTAACTCGGGGCACATTTACTATTGGACTTGCAGCCAAGACGGCCTGTCTTCACCTTGACAAAAGAGCAGGAAAATATTCCAGACATTGAAAAAGTATGTGTGCAGGTATGCGAGTCACAGTATGCGCGAGACCACTGATGTAAATGACCACAGACATACGTGTGTGTGCAAACTTTATGTTTGCACTGTATGTGTGTGCTTACCTTTGCCAAACTGTAAAACAGGTTTGGGGTTTATTTTTGTTATGTGAAAGCAAAGCTCAGTACTGCTGAAACAGACATCTGCAAAGAATAGACCTACTCATTTGGCGTTAATCAAAACAGCCTGACTTTATTCATGTAGCTGCAGTGATCTGCAAGCCTCTGGCAAGAGCAGAGAGAAAGAAAACACAGATGTGTGCACGTCACACAGACACACATACATTTAAATAAAAAGGTCAAATAGCTTTATCAATAACTGTGGAAAATGTGTTTTGTGAGGAGAAGGAGCAGTTGATCTGACAGTGGCCACCGCCCTGATGAATAACCGCCAGGGCAATCAATAGGAAAGAGGAGTTGAGGTGGAGTGGGGGAACGTTTTGTCATCCAACGGTACACTCCAATATCTAAGCTCATCCATCAAAGGCAGCAATGGCACTCTGTCCTCCGCTTTAATTGAAAGCACACTGAAACAAGTTATTTACATGACGGGATGGGTTTGAACGGGTGCACGTCAGCTGGCAGCTTTGCTGTTGTGTGCTTGCTAAATGTTCGTTTCATGAGCTGACGCTCGGCTGTCTTCCGAAACATGTTTGAGTGCTAGCTAACGATAGAAATGTAGACAAAAAGTCTTGTATCAAGTCCAACACAAAGTCTAGACACAGAAAGGTATTTTTGTATTGGTGTGCGTTTGTACATCTCTGATGTATTCACTGCTGGCACTCAAAAAGCCCCCCTTCAAAAGAACAGCAATGTTCTTAATCCTGTCGAATAGATCATCATAAACTAGCAATATGTATGAAAAAATCAGCATAATTTGAAACCCCCAAAAAAAGCTCCTCCTTGCTTAACTTCTTGTAGGAAATAAAACAACAAACCACAGTCCTGTGGTTTAAAGGCAACTAGGAATCTTTTTTATTGTTCTTTTTTTAAATATGTCCTCTATTTTTTCCTTTGGCAGCATACAGGGATTGAATTGAGGCTGGCTGCCTTTGGTACTAAAGATGCTATAGGGTTTAATTTAATTTGAATTCACATATGGTTTAAAGGACGCCTAGTGGGAATCTACTTTTGACTTTCAGTGAGTTTGGGGGTTTGTGCTTCTTTGCTGCATTCAGCTTGGGATGTAAGCTCTATGAATATTACATTTTGTTCCTTTCAGTACTTATCGCTTCATGCAGACTGTTAATTTTAGGGTCATTCCAATATCATATCAAACTTGAATCTCTGTAGCAGGATGGAGAGCGGAAATTGTATCGTTTGTCTGGACAGTTTGCTGTCAGTATAGTTGTACAATCAATAAGACATAGATGATTTCTTCTCCTTTGGGTCCTTAAAGTGATGTGTTTTGGTGGTTGCCGCAAGTGAAGAAAACACCGTACCTTACAATAGTTGTTATGATGTCTCAGTCTTACCAGTTGCTACTATTTCTCACCATGAGCGAGTACAAACTTGACTTGTTTTGCCAAGAGTTGAGAGGAGATAAGCAGCGAAGCAATTCAAAAAAACCTAAGCACGTCAGTATGTACAGTAGATAGCGAAGCCAACAAAATCATCCCACGATCATCCGTTTCAAAGTCACGGAGGGTCTTAAAAGAGCGAGTGATGTAGTGCTCTGTATCGTGTTTGCCCTGGGTGACCCGGTCTGAACTCCAGATGCTACTGTGTGTCACCATGTCACAACCAGAGCCAAAAAGGCCAGGGGGAGGAGAGCCTGTCTGCCTGGGAGCCAGCTAACATCTGTCGAGCATATTCACATGTGTAGCAGACATACGGAGGGACTCTTCAGACCACACTGACTGCACACTGCAGCGCAGACATCCAGCGCCATAGAGACAGAAAATGTTGGAACCCAAACAGGGACTGTTAAAGAGTTTCAGCAGACACAGCCAAGGCCAGGCGGGCTAAGCCAACACTTATTCACACTATGAGAAACCCAATTTCCCCCCCAAAAGCAGAAATTACTTTTTGACTTTAATCTCGGTGCCATAAATATGATTTGCCAACTGGTTTATATACAATATTCAAGCAAATGACTTGTTCTTACCATTTAGTGCTGTGAACATGTTTAGTTGGCCCTGGCCCTAGCGTTTTACCCACGGCCCTGTTATGAGAAAGTGCCGATTGGGATAGCTTACAGAGGGGCCAGGCTTGACTATTAGCAGCGGGTCCAGGGGGGGAAAAGTCATAGTTTGACTTTTCTTTCTTTCCTTTTGTGCTTCCAAACCAATAAAATAAAGCACAGTTTGAAATATTCCACAGCTCTGGGTCTTTGGAACTTAGCATTTATAGATAAAACAGATGCTTCTGGCAAATGTAAAGGGTGAAATTTACATCCACTTAATTCGAAAATGTTCTAAATACTCTTTCCGGTTATTGTCTGTATCCAGGCTGGGTCCCGGACGACGGAGGAGGGACTGGGAATGTACTGGGAAACCACAGCGAAGCAGGCCAGCCAAGTTCAACAGGGAGTTCAAGGCTAAATCAATGCATATTTCCCTTTTAGTGGTGACGAGGCTAGCCAAATGCACACTCTTCCCTCTAACGCAGGATCTCAGCCGAAATTAAATAGTGATTGGAAGAGCCTCCTCCATTGGTGGGTATGAATTTCACAAAAAAGATAATTTGACTGCTTTTCTATCCCACAAATTCATACGGTAGAATTCCCTCTGCCTGGCCAAATTCATTGTCGAACTTATTAGCAGGCTGTGGCTCTGAGCCACTGTTTGTTTAAGGCCGCTGCACTCGAAGGCCTTTGCAGAGCACACGAGGAAACCTTGGCCAGCTCTTCTAAATATGTTTTCGCTGAAGTGTCCAGATACATTTTCTCTACGGTCAGAGCTCTGAAGCAGCCTTGGCTCGCACTGTGCTCTGTACATGTGTTAATGCTGAAGAGGTTCAGTTATTTTAGCGGCACATTTGATAGTATGTTGACATATGGGATATTTTGGCCAGAGCCCACGCCACCGTAGGCCAATGTGCATTGTTCTGGTTTTAGTGTCCTCTGGGGTTTGGAGTGTTTAACATGCTGTCTAGTCGGTACTGCATCATCTTTAAATTTAACAGCCATTGTCTGCTCAGCTTCAGTATTGACACTACTGGTTTGAGAAGTGAGTGTTGCCTTGCTTAAATAATTTCTTTTATGGGCGTCACGTTGTTATTTACATTAAGAAAAAATAATATTGGTGATTTAGTAGAGAATTCAGACAGTTGAAAAATGAGAACCAATGTTTTGGAGGTTATTTGCCCTCATCATTGAAACACATCTGGCCGGCCTGAGGGTTTGTGGGGTAAATGAGCCTTGACGATTATTTTCATAAAAAGCAATGAAGACCAGTAATTATAAAAATGCCAATACGAATTCATCTTTCAAAAATCTATAAAGCTATTAAGTCTGTAATTAAAAAGATGAGCGGCTAAGTCTGAGAAAATTGCATTTTCCTGCACAAGCGACTGTGAAGCCCCATCTCATGTTTGTTTTGCAAATTCTTCAACAAAAACATTAACTTTGAAATATTAATCCGATCTATGGTATTGATAAGAATCTCCCATTAAAAGGCAGAGGCATGTACTTCATACACATACGCTTCATTAGCTACACCTCGGCTGAAGATCCAAAGGGTCATTAAGCCTCCATCTTGTCAATTACACATACAAACACACACAAACACACACACACGCACACACGTGCACACAAACACAAACACACACAGTAAGGCAGATAAAGTGGCCACTGTACTTCCAACCTGCTAAAATGTGTAAAAGAAGTCCTTTCACATTAGAAATGATGCCCCTAATGACCAAAATGTAATTAGCACTGAATTACATTTTAAAGACCCAATCATGGTGAATAAATTACAGGTTTATTCATATATATATATATATATAAACTTATAGAGATACACATTTTGTATCAAAGAACCTATAAATATCAATACAAATAACAATGCCTATCATAACTACAGCTATCAGGCTTTGTTGAGACGCTGTAATGTGTTTTTTGTCAATAAGTGATAAACCGGTCGACCTCAAGCTACTCTGTGTTATTGTCTCAGTGATTACTTACAAGAATGCCATGTTTGCAGTTTAATAAACAGTACATCATAATGAATTGGCTTAACTGGAGGTACAAGAATTCTTACAAGGCCAGATTTGAATTATACATGTTTACTTCTCATTTTTCCAGGACTCTGAAGCATTCCGATGTTCACCACTCACCTCAGAGCGCTATACAACGTCTTGTTTGCACCGAGTGTCTGTTTGTGTGTGTGTGTGTGTGTGTGTATGTACGTCTCACTCTCAACCTAATGTTTTGATCTGGTGTGTGTGTTCACAGTGGACATTAGGCCATCTCTCAAACCAGTAATGGGCTTTGATTCCCCAGGGTTGGAGTGAGATGGCCACTTCTTACATTAGCCAGTCAGGTATGACAGCGCCACGGCTTGCTTTCCCCATGGCTAGCCTGGATAAATAATATATGAAAGTGGTATTTCAGTCCTCCAAATCATCCGCAGGGTCAAGACTCCCTTCTCGCAGTGAACTTTGTAAGATGCGCCGAAGCGCAGCGAGATGCTAAAGGTTAGCGTCTCGGACAAGACAATCGTGCATTCGGCCTGCAAGCACAAGTAGTTCATAAACATCCAACACAATATCCACCCCCTAGTTGTTGGTGACGAGCTTCTTCTCCTGCCCCCAGTCTCTTCCCTCTACCTATGTAGTGGAATGGGGAGACATGCGAGGAAGGAAAAGTTTGCATTCTCACAGAGCATACATCTTCTGCTAAACTGGCATTTTCTATTGATTTTCTTCTGAAGCCTGTGATTTTGAAAGCTTGTAACAGAAGATGAGGTAAATATCATTTTATTTGCTCAAATGGTTTCACATTGGATTGGATTGAGGTGAAAGTGGTGGAGACAAGCAAATCTAGATGCGAAAGCAGCAATTTCACATAATTGTCTTCATAACCTGGTGCCAGAATATATTACCATTGTTCCAAAATTGTCAAGCAAAAGACCTCGAAATGGACTGGAGTAAGTGAAGGCACTTATTCCACCAAGTCTTTGACATGTTTTACTCCACTGACAATTTTTTCACGTGATGCGGTTGCATTTATCCTTGTGTGAAGAGCTCTCTTACTTCAGCTTAAAGTATCAGTTACTCCAATGCAAATTACATCCTCGACACTCACAGAGACTATGCCACTCCTGGGCTGCAGTGGACACTGAAGGCACAATGTCAATACAACTTTAGACGTCAGATTAGCATCGGATCAGTTTATATCTGGAAGGAATAATACATAACAACTCCCACAGCCTCAGCGCTCCACTGTATTTACATTTATTCTTAATAAAACAAATCATCTATTGATCCTCGTTTTTTTTTTACCTCAGCAAAACTGACTTCAAAGCAGCGACGTTTCACAAATCTCCCTCTGAGCAAGCAGGTTGCAGAGCTGAGTTAATCACAGCTGTTCATAACGCCATCCCAGACAGCCATTCAGGTTCATTTTTCTATTTACCCTGGAAGGTGAAGTTAACCTTCTTCAGCTCATTGTAGCCAGAGGAGAATGGCAGAGATTAGTGTGTTGGTCATAGTGATGTGACTGTGCATAAAGTACATGCCAAGACCCAACTTCACGGACAAATACCGCTAATCTCTACAAAGCAGCTGCCAATGGACCGTGGGCTCACTATTTATTTGTCTTAGTGGATTGGAGAGACATTATTTTCCATGCTGTTTATTGTTTGAACATGTATATTGCAGCGTATACGCCAATTACTTCACTAAATACCTTTTGTCAAATAAAACAAAGTGGATAACCTATTCTTTCATTCTGCCTGTTGGCGTATTGCCCAACAGTAGCACCCATCTGTGCCAGAGTTTTCCTTTTCTGTTTGTCTTCATCCATCTATCCATCCATCCTTCTGTTCATCCATCCATTAATCAACTGGGCTACTTAAGCCAGAAACTCATCAGAACAAAGCAATCAACCTTGTGCGTCCTCTTTTCATTGGAGGCACATACAAAACACAGTGAGTGAACGCTGTGTGTGTGTGTGTGTGTGTGTACGTGTGTGTGTGTGTGTGTGTGTGTGTGCCATTAGCCGAGGTCAGCTAATTATTTGGCCGGGCTAATGAAGGTCAGTGTGCTTGTCTGTCTCCATGCTGATGGCCTGTACCTGATTGAGATAAGTACTCCTCTTCAACCTTCCTGTCATCTGTCATCTTGATTAAGAGACCGTATGGAATTAAGTGCATACCTTTCCTTAACCTATCGTATACCCACATACTGTATATATACAGTGTGTATATATACATATATACATATATATATATTACTGTATTTTCTTTTGAATTCAATACCAAACTTAGAAACTGTTGAAACTTCACAGTGTTAGACTGCACATAACAGGAAATACATATACCACGCAAATACTCACATTAGCTATAAAATGCTGTAGAAATTCTCCTTTCATGCAGACTTTGAACACTAAATGGAATTTACCATTAAATTTCCAGTTTTGTACACAGTTAGGCATGCTTTCTTGTCACTCATGAAAAGACGTACATTGTCATCAACTTTCAATAGAGAGATCTAAAACGCACGGTCTGCAATTATAGAATGGAAAATAACTCTGATGCTCGTACATATACAGACTTGTCACAAGAGAAAATGTGTGCACAGAATGGTGCTATTATCATGATTGATGGGCCAAACCAAATTAGGTAGATATGATAATAACAGTTAAATTACATATCCACTTACCTGGATGCTTAATGAACTGAAAGTGACATTGTCTATTATTCTTGTAGCGTGCATGATTAGCACTCTGTATGAATATGTCGAGGCTGCCTTAGCTGTCGCTCACTCCAAATGGCGTGCAGGACTCTGCTATTGTGAGTGTGAGGACTGGGTTATTGGAACAGAAACAGAGGAGATCTTGACTCTGCCAGTGCCAGCCATTTAGACAAGGACAACTGTAACTGAAAAGATAGATATAGAAAAAAAACGATTTAATGATTGCTCACTCATAACAAAATTGGGAAGTTACATATAATTTGAGCTACTTTCTCATTAAGTGCTATCTTTTTGTAAGCTGCAAAATGATGTGAATGATTGTGTTTTGAGATGAGACGCACATTTTAGTCATACTTCTGTGAAAACATGTCAATAAACAACATGTGGATCCATGCAGAGATCCAAACATTAGCGTCATATTTACAGTTGGATTGTATGTTGCCTAGTGGAAGCCTTGTACCCATGTACCATGCACCGAACATGTCCATGCCTGGCATTACTGTACAATACTCTATCTTTCTTATTCTATTTAAGAGTGGTTTTCCTAGAATTTCGAATTTACAGGGTCAGTTTCAAAATTCTCTGTTTTTTTAATAAGAAATTGCTCCAACAATGTCTCCTCCATCAGTGCTAGTCCCTCCCTGGCTACCTCTGCAAGCCCCAGTTCCTAGGCCCCAGCATCTCTAACAAGCAGCGGATACAGCGCTGGATTACTGTAGGCGTTAAATCAATAGCTGCTGGTCTCCCAGGCACAGCTATAGATTATGAATCAGTGTTGGTGAGCAGAGCGCCATGGTGGCGAAAGTGAGTAGGGAGACAGAGGGAGAAGTGAGAGAGTGAGAGAGGATAAGGGGAAATTACTGCTTGGTTGCGTCAAAATGACGCACAAAGTTTCAAATTATCTTATTGGCTTTGAATAACAATTGTAAATTGGGGAAGGTATGACAATTCCACTATTGAATCTATGTTTTATGTATTTACATATTTACCATTCAAATAAATAATGAAATTGTATGTATTGATCTGTCAGGGTGTCCCTGTAGACACAATCACATGAATACAATTGAGGCATAATGTATGACAAATCAGAAATTTGACTTTGAATGATGGCGTAATTGAAAGTGAACTCAACATTTTAAGTAAAACTAATTGATTTAGCCACTGACACGTGTACCTTCATGACGTTTACATAATGAATAGGCTTTCATGTTCATGTAGCATTTTCTACGTATTAAGGAAAATAGCAGGAATAATTTGTAATTTCACACAGAAATATGGGAGAAGGGATGTTTTCAGAAGGGCCCTGCCAATATCTATATAGCTGATCTATGGCAACAAAGCCCATTAACCTGTGGTGAACCTTTAGTAATCTCTGCAGTGAGCTCCACTGTTTCCAGCCCTCGGTTTAATTCAAGGCCCTCTGAGTCCTGTTTACAGATGCTATCTAAGTGGCTTGATTCAACTGCCAATGAATATTGGCATGTGTCTACACCCCATAGACCCTGCTATTAGGGGTGGAGACCACAGGGTTAGCCAAACACAAACTGAACATGACATCTCCCTCGCCTCTGCAAGTCCGACACACACGTCGGGAGGCACGCACACACACACACACACACACCTGCAGGTCCAAAGTCATGCATGTAGAAAAAGTGAATAGAACACACAGTATTCCATGCATCACAAATATACGAGCACATATTTAGAGCTCAAAAAACGAAATCATATACAATGCATGTACCCACACGCAAACACATGCAAACAAACACCACACACACACACACACACACACAAACACACACTCTACAACCTTGCTATAGGGCGGGTTGCTAGACCCATACTGCCCCCTGGCTCGCCTCACCTCTCTCTGTTTGTCGAGAAGCACAGACGCCTGAGGAATAACTTGTCTCCCACCACAGATTCAGGGTCAGATTACCCTGGACCAGCTCCCTAACCTTAACCATTAGGAGGATAAGAAAATATCTGTTCTAGGATCAGTGGCTGGGGGGCTGGAGATGATATTAAGGAGCTGTCAGAGGTGACTGAGTTCAGGGTCAGGCCCTGGGGAACCATGAGGTGGGGATAGGTTCGACCCAGGCTACCGTACAGCACGACTTGAGACAGAGTGAGGAAGAGAGCTCTGCGTACGCCATTTAAGCATCAACATCATATCTCAAAAACTAACCTCGCTAATGCTTTTATCTTGGCCTCAGAGGAAAGGAACACAGTGGATTTAACCATGCTGACTTTAGGAGCCAAGTGGTAATGACTAGTTAGTTAAGGTATTAAAGTCATTACAACATTACTAATTACCCAGAATTTAAAGACGGTAATTACACCTCAAGATGTTTAAATAGGTTAGGTAAAATATTACGTCGTAATGCAAAGCAATTATAAAGCACCCAGTGGTTGATAAGTGTTCTCTCTATGGATAATTGTAGAGCAGACACGGTGTTAACTGTTAGTTGCAGAGTCTAGTAGCCACGAGCCGCCAGCTGCGTCTGAATGACGCTTGTGTGTGGCTGTTGCTCTCGTATGGAGCTGTCAAGGTCAGCGGAGACACACGCACACACACACACACACACACACACACACACACTTCCTCCCAGATATCTAGAAACACATGAACACACACACACATGCATTTACACACCTACACAAGGTACCAGAATGATTAATCTGTCAATCAACGCTCCCATTTCCTGCGGTGAGCCCTCCTCTTTTCCCTGTAAGGTTCTCGTGAACAGAAATGAGAGCTTAAACGAGAGAAGACTGGTGTGTGTGTGCGTGTGTGTGTCTGTATGCGTTACATTTTCATCATGCGTGTGTGTGTGATTTGTGCAATTATTTACAACATGTTGCACACCATACAACTGTGGCACGGCTGAAACGCAGAACATGACATCACGGTGTCCAATCTCCTTAATCTATATCTCCCCGATACACCATCGTGAGTTTTCAGGGCATGTCCGTTTCACTGCATGCTGTGGTGCGGCGACGGCAGCTGGCTATCCAAAGATGACCCGACTAGCGATAAGCCATTAGGTTGTGTTGGAGTCACAGAAGATTCACAAAGCACGGTACTGGATGTTGTGGCAGACATACGCAGGCTGCACTTGTGGCTGGACTGGTTGTCATGCTGTGTTTGAATGGCTTGTTGAAGTCAAAACTCCCACAGCAGTGAGGGTAGATGAGAGCTAACACGTAAGCAGCTGTGTCGTCATCAAAAGGTATTTTGAGTCCAATGTATACTTCACAATTCTGTGGTCAAAAAGCGACAACATTACATTAACTTGGAAATGAACATTTGATCATATTTGTATATCTGATGTTGAACCATTTTGTCGATAGAAATAATGATCTTAATCACAAACATCTTTGATTTTAGCTCATAAGCTTTAATGCAAATTGGCTGATGAGATGAGCAAAATTCATTCAGCCATTTTGTGTACTGTATATAAAATATCCAATTATTAATTTCCATAAAAATGATTTGAGTTATTTCTCTTTAAGAAGATGCTTGAGTTTGATAATGAACTATCACGGTTGACATTTTTCCAATTTATATTTAGTCATTAACTGAGCTTAATAATATGCAAACACAATATCATTATATTTGTAGGATTTAGATTTAATGATGACTGCACAAGCATTTACATGTAATTAACTGCTGCATTGAGAATGCACTTTTCAATTTCATTAATTGTTTCATGCAAATGGGTATTTGGACTTACTAACAAACACTTGCACGTGATACGACGGTGGTCATTTCACAGTATTAAAGTCTCGTCTGTTATTTATTGTATTAGTGTGACGTTAATGCTACAGCACATTCATTTAGAGTTTCAATTTACTGTCTGTCTGCAGCAATGTTAATTTCCTGTTACTATTATTACAATTACTACAACTGCGTGGAAAGTGGGAGACTTCTGATATGAATCACAGTAATACAGCCTAATGTTTCATGTGTAACCCGTCCTATTTCACGTGGCTGTCTTTCTAAAGGTGCTGTAAGAACATGGTGTTCAGTGATCGCCCGTATCACCACCATCTCTAACTAATCACCTCGTCTCTCTCTTCCTCATGCTCCCCCTTTTACTCCTCCACTTTCGCTCGTTCTCCACACCACTTTATCTCCTCGACCGCCCATTGCCTCGCCGGCGCTAATTGCACACGACCAGTCCGGTTGAGGTCGGAAAAGTTGAAATATCAGAAAAAAAAAAAAGCTATTAGTGCTTTATTAGGGGGAGCTAAAAGAGTTAGCCTTATTCCACTGGATCCAATACGCGTCAATCACATTGGGAAAATTGGATTCCTGAATAAGGAAATCCCATGAGGGAGGGGATAGGCTGTCCATCTGGATCAGCAGAAGACACTTCTTCTGCATCCTCTTCCATTCCTCTCCTCTTTCGTCTGCCTCTCTCTCCACTGGGGCGCTGTGTGCGTGGCGAGGTTCTGTCCTCACTTTAGTGAACCAATAGGGCCATAATAAGTATTGACTAAGCTATTAGCCAACATTACCCAGGCACTGGAAGAGACTGTGTTTAGAATCAGCACCTCAGGAGTCTGTCACACCGTGTCTCACGCACACATACAGTTTTAAGAAGCTGATTGGGAGTGCTGTCGGGTTAGTTAGTCAGTTAGTTAGGCAACTAAACTACTATTCTCTTATCCATTTCCCTCTGTGGGCCTCTGCCCACCTTCTACCTCGCCATCGAGCATTGGAACTTAACTCCAATCAAGTGAGGACACAATCCAGAATACATAGTGTTCCAATGAGATGGGTGTGAGAAGAGCGCACACGCACACACACACACACACACACACACACACACACACACAAAAACGGGAGGAATCAGATAAAAGAGACTTGATTACAAAGGACAAGGTCATAGTGAGGGGTGACACAGGTTGGAGCCAAGCTATCAGAGTCAAGCATCACGCAAACACCTACAAGTATGTACACACACACACATCACACACACACACACACACACACACATTCACGGTTCAAACTAGGGTAAGAAAGGAGAAGTGTTCGAGGAGCTTTTAAATTAAGAAGGAAAGATTTGCATCCAGTCACAGTGCTTTTAAGTGTGTGTCTGTGAGGTGGAAGGAACCTATTATTGCGCGACTTTAATCACTTGACTGTGTTACACTTCACTTCAGTCGCAAAACAGAAAAATAGAACGGTTGAGAGACAGACAAGCATTAGATTTAGCTGCCACCTAAACTCAACACCACCATGTTTTGAATATCTTTTTTCGAAGAAGTCGCCTGATTGAGTGATTTCCAATACACTGTCGGGACAAATTACCTCCACTTAATAAGATCCTTGGTGGAAGCAGAGGACGGCCTCTCGGAGAGGGGGAGAGGAAACGACAAGTATTAATTTGGGATTTTTCACAAACTGACACTCTAGTCTCCATCCTCAGGCCCCGGGGCTGTGTCACTTCTCACCCATACTCACACAAACACACACACGCCCCTCAGTCGCTCTCCGTCACTCCCCATCCCTCCATTCCTCCCCTCCTCCCGATCATGGAAGAAATTCAGTGGCGTAGCAATTACCTAAGTCTTTTATCAGTCATTTCAAAAGAGGAAAATTAGAGCAATTGTGTCAGGATGGTCATATGGGCAGAAATTGCACACACTTATTGGGTGCACTTACGCCTGTGACTCCACTGCCTGCACTGATGGAGCCCATTGTTAAGGGACGGTGCCTCCGAGGCCACTGATTGGGCCTTCCCCCCCCACACCCCCCCCCCCACCCTTGTCAACCCTCTCACCCCTCAAAAGCCCCCACCCTAATACCCCAACAAGCTTTTGTCTTGATTCTGCAGCCCCCCTCCTTAATTGAATATAAATTACAGCAGTGCTTTGGTTTACGCCGACTATCATCCAAGTTAAAACCAAACCACTGTCTTCTTTGACAGATAATTCATTTGACCCAGCTCCACTTGTCCCCCCCCCCCCCCCCCCCCCTCACCCTCACCCTCCTCCTCCACATCCAGTGCAGCTCCTCTTCATATTCTGCTGAGGACCGTGATGATTTCAGTTGTATTTTGTAAATACATAATTTGCTTCACAGTATATCATAGATGAGTGATTTACAATACAACAATGTGGTGTTTTTATTCGTAACAGTTTCTTTCTTACACTTTCTTTACCTCTGTGGCTGCAGTGAAACGCCATAATCAAACTACAGAGAGAAATTGCAGTCATTTTTCAAAGTACTACTTAAGGACAAATAAATATTTTTGATGGTTTCCAGATTCAGATAATGACAACATATTCGTAGATGAGTTCACAATATCAGCAAGTCCGATGATGTGACCCTTTTCTGATGATCCATTTACTAAGCCATTGTTAGATTCCCTTAGCAAAATGTCACCTGAATCCAGATCTGCCAAAACGTACAGTACCCGCTGGTGAAATCCTACCTAACTGAACACAGGATCCACTGATTCAAAGAGTAAATGTGAAACCCTTCTGCCCCTACACGACCCCAGAAGATGATAGGCCACTTAGCTAACGAGTGAAGCCTCCATCTAATAGTAACACTGTCTGCTTGCAGGGATCTTTCCCTAAATGCTAACTAGATTCAGGCAGTGAATCCTAGCAGTAAATGCTAAGTCTATGGCTTAATCGTCGACTCTAGCCCCTTCGCACCACAGGGAGCTGCCAGGCCTCTCTATTCCCACTCCACTGGCCACACATCTCCACTCAATCTGTCTTAGCATATTGATTTCCCAGCTGTCTCGTTGGTTCCTAACATAATTATGGCTGGCTGTGCTAGGGGCACAGGCGCAGGGCTAATACATTTACACCAGGCCCCATCAGCACGGGCTTATATTCATGTCATTGGGAGAGGCAGGAGATTGGATGCCCCTAAGAGGCAGATCTACTAAGAGAATTTGGGGGGCTTTGCTCTAATGAAAAAGGGAATTAGCTGGCTCGACCTCCGTCACATTGCAAGATCAATAGCAGTGTCCATGAAAATATCCAGTGGACAATAAAATGAAGAGAAGTAAAACGATGTTAATAAAGATGTGTGATTACGTACTGTTTATTTATGCTATTATTTAACTTTTCCCCTTTATATCTCCTCATGTGAACCTTTGACCAAAAGCCTGCTGCTGTGCATGAAGCTCAAGTTGGACATTTTTAAATATACTTACAGAAATACTAATCTGTGGGGCTCTTGGATCCAGAAATTAAGTATCTGTTTTCCTCACTTACTAATGCATTTGTCTGTATGAAATACTGTATGACTGTTCATCATTTTCTCCCAACACTGCTCTGTCTGTTTACAGAGCAAATCTCCTGTAACCTCCTAGTTTTTTCTTTTAATTATTATTTTCTCTTCCACAGACAGGATAAGGCAGGGGGAAGCAAACCTTAAGGAAGGGGAGAGAAAAGAAGGTCACAGTCTATCTATTTCGATGTGCCTAATTGTTGTCAGAAGCTGACCTAAAACGCAGAGACAGTATTTTTCAAAGTCAAGGATGAGGTAGAGGAGGGGTGGGCAATTCATCACGCTATCTCCCTTCCTCCTCCGCCCACCGTCCGGGACCAGCGAAGGTCTGCTAGTTATTTAATTCCATGGATCAGGCCCTTAATGGCAAAGTCCAGCCCCATAAATTAGACATGCACTCGATTAGGATGACTGGCTTAAGAAGCAGTCCTAGGTATGATACTGACATGATCATTAGAGGAAAACTGGGATGGGACAAGTTGGGAGTCTGTCAACCCCTTACAGGTTGTAGTAATACATAAAGATACACGAAAATACTGATCACGCTGTCCTTGAGAACGCATTTTATTTCACAATGTTAGAACAATCAGAGGCACTGTGGCATGAACAAAAGGAGTCCAATTACTGTTCAGAAATACACAAATGAATATTTAGAAATAATAATAAGGTGTCTTTATGTTATTTATGGCATGCACGCTGTTATTGTAATCAAAGGTATACATCAATTATACTTTAGATACTGCCGCACACTGCACTGCATGAGAACAAAGTTGCGGTGATGACTGTGCCTACACAAGGCGAGAGTGTCGCACAATAAAAGGCCCTCCACAACGTGCATGTGGGGACTGTGATCAGCATGGCGCTGGGCTGCCTTATCAACTGGCTTATTATTTCTCCAAGGACATAGAACACATGTCGTACATTTAAATGGCTGTAACTGCCCTCACTTGGGCAAAATTACTCTATTGTATTCATAGTTTATTATTATAGTCCCTCATTTACCTTCACACCGTAGTGACAACTAGTCTTTTTAAAGTCCTTCTACAAACTGTACATGACTGCATGAACAATGCAGTCAGCTCAGCGGCGATTTCTTTCGCTTTTCACTCCTAATTGTGTTATATTTTTAAAGGCAACAGTAAGGTTTTTTTCCTTTGCTAAATTTGACACACACACACGCACACACACACACACACACACACACATATATATATTTATCAATCTTTTCTTTTTTTTGTCTCGGTGGCATTTTGGACAGTCCCGAGCATTTGCTGACAGTTATTTTGGCTCCTGGCAGCGCAGACATTGACTGTCAACGGGACGTCTCCTTTCTTTTATTCATTTCTTCTTTCCTGAGAGATGCTGCTGAATGCAAGTCAGCCTTTTCTCCCTGGAGGGTGGGGAGGTAGTTGGGGAGGACAGTGGTGGTGGGGGGGGGGGGGTCAGACAGGAGGGATGGTGGAAAAGGGCTGCCGGGAGGGGAGGGGAGGGGAGAGGAGGGGGGCTGATAAGACATGTCGGGAAGGTGTGGTGGACCGTCTCGTTCTCTCTCTCTCTCTCTCTCTGCTGTGTGTTTAGCTGTAAAGTGTGTTTGTGTTGGTGTGTGTTTGTGTGTCGAGGGTTATTCAGGAGGACAGTTTCCTGACCATCAGATCAGACTCCGTTCTGACATTCCTGCACTTCCACAGCCTGAAAACACAACCGCAGGCTCAATGAATGTGGGTGTGTACTTGTGTGTGTGTGTGTGACTTACTATATATCTGTGCATAAAACATTTACTCTATATCTGTGCACACAACAAAACGTGTCAGAGCTTGAAACTAAATCATAAGTGCTTTTGTAGCAGCCTGTGTGTGTCTGTGTGCCTGACCTCTGTAAGTGTGTATTCTAGTCTGTGTGGGCATAATTGGGATGTTGCATGTCAAGGGAACACCAGCAGTATTTTTTTTTTTTTTCCTGAGCGAGCCAGCCAGTCAGAGACCATAATGGGTGTTTTTGCTTGATGAAAGCCTCAAAGCAGAGGTCCAGTGTCTGTTTTGATAAAGGGAATGTGCATGCCAGTGAGTGAACCCTGCATTGATGCTTGGATAAAACACATGATCAATAAAATAAACAGCACATCACCTCTATTAGTGACACAACACCGGGATCAAGGTATGTGGAAATGGAAGCAGAGGGGCTGGTAGCGCTGCAGAGGTTTCACATTTTTTTTTTTTTTGGTAGAATTAGATGCCGGGGTGTGTTTTGAAACTGTGTGATTACTGAACACAAAGTAATAGGGAGCCAGGGACCGCTGGAGAATAAAGCAGCAAATAATAAGCGTGCCATGTTGCGGCTGCTAGTAATAATGACTGAAAACACACTGGTATTGATGATTTAGCTTTACAATTAGGTAGAAGATTCCATTTAAAAAAAAAACAGGAAATAACATACCATGCTGACATGTAACATAAATGGTCTGATTTGACAAAGTAAAAAAACAGAAAGAGAGAAATGGACTAAAGCCCTATCAACTTGGGCTTAATGCAGATACTAAAAGCCCTGAGAGTGGAGTTCCTCACTCAGCCAAATTGATTTCTGTTTGCTCTCTTTCTGTTTACAAGGTGTGCAGATTAATTTGCAACATGGCCCAACACATCCGCGACTAAAACTCCTTCTCCTCTAAAACAACGCAGCTTTTTCTGAAAGCAGCGGAGATGAAATAATGACAACGATTAGATTACTATTCTTAAGGATCCATTAGTCAAAAATGACACCCAGGAAATCACACAGTGCATTCTACCCCTAATGCAATAAGGTGCCAATTATAACACTCATGTGGAATAAGTGGGCTCCTCTCCCTCTGTTGGCTGAGGAGAACACAAATCATCATTACCATGTATTTCTTAATGCTATCTGCACTGAGAGGCATTAAGAACAGACTAATAAGTTTAGCCCCTCACAAACAGGGTGCAGCTGCAAGGCTCCATTTTCTCACTCCTTTCCCGTCCTCTTGATCAGCTTCCTGGACCTGTCTGCCTGTCAGCTGTATCAGTGTTGTGCTGTTATGTCTGTCCGTCCTTCTGACGGTCCTTTCATTTCTCTCCTACTCGTCTCCTGTCTCTCAAGGCCCAAATTGTTTGTCACATAACAAACCCAGATATGAAGCGAGTCCCTCTTTGGACGCTGGCCTTCAAGAGTTTGCCTGTAAGTGACTTCACTTCAGAGCAAGCACCGGGAAATATAAAACACTTTTTCAACTGCATCTGGCTTTTAGAGCTGTGCAAAAAATCTTTAGTTTTGAATGTTCAGCTGCTTGTAACTATTATCTATAACCTCTCTAAAAACCTTGTATGCACAAACAAAACAAGTAAACAGAGCTGACCTACGCGACACACATTCACCAAGCGTTTGGCTGCTTTAAGCCATCAGCTGCAAGCTCGCGAAAAGGCTGCCAAGCTAATAACATTGTCCGACTTTGCCACCAGTGGCCCGCTAGTGGGCTGTTAGTCGCCTGCCAGCTCGGAAGGGCATCAACTGCTAAAAGGGATCCTGTTGGGCTCCAGCAACTTTTCCAAACTTCCTCTCATTGGATGAAAAGACAAAAAGAAGGAAAGAAAGTTTGATGGCAGTAAGGCAAAGCCATGGGGAATCTCAGACGATGATGAAAGCAAACTCTCGAAGAGCCACAAAACACCACACACCCGCTCCATTACATCAAGGGGCAAGCAAAGAGAATTATAATAACACTGCCTTTTCTTTTTTAATTAATGAAGACTGTTATTTGGTAGGAGGCAGGGCAAGCTGTAAGGGATCTTGGATGATTGGCAAACATCAAACAGAAATGGTATGCGAGTGTGTGTTCACGAGAGTCTCTAAACCTGCGCGTACACATGTATGCAGGGTGTGATTGTGTGAACGCGATTGTGTGAGGCACGCACGCACGCATGAATGCGTGTGCTTGTGCTGCCTGCAAGGCCGGCTTGTTGCCTTTTGTAAATATGCCCATCAGTGGCAAAGGAACTTTGGCGTTTGTCTTTTTATGCGAGTGAAGCTTCGGCGTTTCTGCATTAACGATTGAAGAGGGGGAAATGAGAAGAGGGAAACATTATTCATACAACACATTATACAAGTTATGGAAACTTTGAGAACTTCCCCCGTTTCCACTGAAGGTGGTTTTAATAAGGTTCCATGGGAGTTGGTGCTTCAGGGTGTTGACTGACGTTGTGTGTGTGTGTGTGTGTGTGTGTGTGTATGCGGGAACATGTGTGTATATCCCGTGTCTGAATGACTGTGTTCAGTGGTGGGGCGGCACGTGGTATGTATTACACATCAAAGAAAGGTCAGGCTCAAACACAGAGTCGGGCTAAAGGTTAGGGCACGGCTCTATATAGAACAGAGAGAAGGATGGGGCTTATCAAAGCTATCACTTGGAGAGAGACTGCTAGAGGTCACCAAACCCTTGACATGACGTACAGATCTAATGTCTTAGCCAAGGATCAATACAACTACACACAGACAAACTAGATGGGCTTAACATCAGTGTAGCCCTACAAGCCACTGAAACCAAGCACTCACTCCCTCAACTCCACGCGGAAGAACGAACAAAACAACAAAAAAGAAGAAAAGGATGTGAAATGAAATGAAAAAAGACAAATAATCAATTAAACAAGAGCAGAGGAATGAATAAAAGAAAGGTTTCTTTGGATGCAAACGAGTGCTGGGAAAAGTGTTTCTTCACAATTTTGAAAATTTGATGGTGATGTTTTTTTGGGGGCGTGCATGCTAAATGTGTTCAGAGCATCAGATGGAATAATGCAGTGAATAATGCAGATCAGAGGTGTTGAGAGATCATTGCAGGGGATTAATATGCATACATTTTGAGCTTGAAGTAGATAGATGGACAGACAGACAAAGTCAGACAGACACGATAGGTCGACATATATCTTGATGATGGATTGATTGATTGATTGATTGATTGATCAAACCTTTATTTACCCACTCTTTCTCCGGCGCTCAATGGCTAATCAGTTGACTTTCACTGTGCTAGTCTCGGGGCTTTACAAAAGTGAATTACCTCCACTGACAGTTAAAATGGCTACAGCCTGAAAAAAAAAAAAAAAAAAAAAGAAGGGAGGCATCATCCTTCTTCCTTGTGACTTCCATTCTCCTCTGCGTTCCTGAAAGTGACAGGACGCAGTGTGTTTTTGCTTACTCATCAATATTTCAGAGCACTACACATAGAATGCTCCAGTGACTTTGAATATAGCGCCCGTGCGTACACCTCTTCTCTCTTCCTTAGTGATATGACATCAAGTAATGCACAGTGAAAGTTGAAAAAACCCTGTGTGCATCAAGCCCCCCCCCCCCCCCAATGCTAACGTAATGAAATCTGTGAGGGAATTGCTGGAAGACATCGAATCCTTTATAAACTCAAGAGCAAGGAAACGTTGAGGAAACGTAGGATGTGTGAGGAGGGCTGGTGTTGGATGGTAGTAGCTCGAGAGAGAGGCTAAAGGCTAAGCATTTGTCATTGAGGATCGCTATTGCACATACGCTCTATACACACACGCGGAGGTGTTCATATATGCAAAGCCACAGAGAGTCACCGGTGCATATTGATAGTGAAATCAACATTATTTAGATTGTCCAGAATATCCATCTTTGAAATTGCTCCCACAGAAGGACACTTTTAATCAAAAACAACATCTTAAGAGAGTTAAGTGGGAGGATTCACTTAGACTGTCACCATTTGCACGAGTATTGAAATTCATGGAGGAAAAAATATGTAAGGGCTGCATTTGTGAAAATTGTTGTGTGCCTGCGCATGTTTTTCAAGCGCACATGAATGCAAACGCCGTCTGTGTTTGTGACCATATGTGTATGTGTGTGTGTGTGTGTGTGTGTATGTGTGTGTCCGCAAGCGTGTGCATGTGTGCTCTTGTGTGTGTCATTTGAAGCATGGAGTCCATTTATCAAGGACAAAAGGGCCCCCAAAGTGTCAGAGACTAATGGACGTGGCCCCCTCCACTCTCTCCCCCCGTTGTGATCATCCTCAGAAATTAATTAGAAATAACGAATAGACGGTCTTTTTTCACTCCACTTTCATTTATTACAATGGTAATTGCTCTTCCCTCATTGTAGGTTAAGTCTTTAAACACTGTCTTACATCAAGACATGCTCATCCTTGCCATTTATAATTCATGATATACTTTGCACCAAGCAAAGCTGTTAAATATTTAGTGAATCATTGCCTTAAACTTAATCACCCTCTGATAAATGCACATGTTTTTTCCCCCCTCGCTCTGCCCCTCTCGCGTTCTGCTCCCCAATCAAGAGAATACACACTCCAACTAGTTGTATAATCTATTTTTAATTTCTCGATCAGAAATTAACATAACACAACTTAGCATAATGTATTAATTACAGTACATTGTAAAGTGCTACATTATGTTTCTGTGAAACAAGCTATTATCATTGTACTTCATGAAGTATTAAATCTAATCCATATTTAAAGAATGCTAAAACATTAATTTGCTGCTAATGTCTTTTCTCATCAAATTCAATTCCCCCACAACTGCTAACTAGCACCAACTCTGAAGGGTTTGCACTTAATCCGGTTTTACACCCATTCTTTAACCTGACACAGTTTTTATATGCTAGTTGTTATGTTTTATAACATTGGTGTCAGAAACGTGGAAACACTCCGACAGTAGTTCTCAGTTTTTTTGTCACTGAGGGTGTTTCATTGGATCAATAAAAACTGTACCGGCTCCAGTAGGTCCATCGTCTAACCCCAACTTCCTCACACTACAAAATCATCAACGTTTTACACAACATTACGTTTTATCCGGAGCTGAAAGTAAATTAGTTGATCGACTTAATCTGCATATTTTCATAGTTGTTTAAGTAATTTTTCAAACATAAATATCATTCTTGAATATCGGATTTGAATTGTAAGGAAGTGGAGATTGTATTTGTCTTATGCATTAGTAAACTCAAGCTCTTCGGGGTTTTTGACTGTTGGCCGGACAAAGACTTTGAACAAGTCACTTTTGGGGTTGACTTTTGGGCATTTGTTAAAATTCTTTAGACAAAACAACTGATTAATAAAAAAGTGGAATGAGTATGCATCCATAGTTTTTTTCACCCCTGGAATCTCCACATTGTAGGACTCCAAAGCCTGTATTTGTACTATTTTACCTTCCATTTTCTGTGAAGAGCCATTCTACACAATGTTAACACACGTTTTTGGATCACCATCTGCACTGTTCCTGGGTTTTTAAATGAGTGCGGTGCTTTTTTTCCTTCATACTATTAAAGACTTTCTAAACCCAAGTTTATTATTATTACTATTTTTAAAACTTGGTTCTAGAAATCCTAATCAATGGATTAATCAATGAATTGTAAAATATCCGGTATGTTCGAACGTTACCCAGCTCTTGAGTGGAATGATGTTTCCTGGAATAGTTCACTGGCAGCATCCCCCGTTCAACTTTCCTGACTCTGAGTGGAAAAATGCTGAAAATAAAACTCCCTTTTGGATGTATGAGCAGCTTCGCTTGTACCGCAGTAGCGCAGTTACATTCCTCACTTCCTATTTCCACTTCCTGATTTACATCCTGACTGCCTGTCATTGGTGGCAGAGATAATAGGCAGGTACTATAAACACTCTTTCACATTATCATAAAATCACAGATGTAAATACATACACACTCTTTCAACCCCACCTCCCTCCTCTCAAAAGACAAGAATGCATCTTTAGATTCTAAACACCTTCCTCTCTTCTTGTCTTTTTTGCTACTCTCCTTCTCCCTCTCTGAGGCACTCCATCTTCCTGATGTTTAATTCATCACGCTTTTCCATCATCCTTCCACCTCTCTCCGCGGCTCTGTCAGGTAACAAACAATGAGTTTTTGATGTGAATAATTTAATGCGTGTACTGCAAATGCCGGTGCTCGGCATTACCCATGCTGCACACTCGGCTGTCATTAAGACACCTGATTTCCCCCAAGATTCCTCTCCCCGCCTCGCAGATGAAAAGGTAACGCACGTGTCGAAATTCCTCCCCCTTTACATCTGGGGAGGAAGACTATATTTTTAGACAGGCTAAATGAGACAATGACAGCGGTAAGCAGTGAAGAGAGAGAGAGAGAGAGAGAGGAACGAAAGACAAGACGGAAAGAAAGCAAAAGGTGAGAGGAAAATTAAGGGGAGGGGTGGAGGGAGAGAGTGACTGTTCCCTCGTACATATTTTTCTTTTTCTCTCACTCTCACCCAATGTCGCGGCATCAAACGCTAACCCTGCTTTCAAAAGCCGGCGGAAGCATTGATTCAATATTTTCTCCCCCGTGTTGCTGTGATCCTGAAACTGCTCTCTGGCTAGATCTAGACACGCGGAGGGAAAATGACGGTGGCAACATCAAACGCAAACGTGTTGTGGATAATAACAGACACAGCCTCCTCTCGCTTTCTCTCACGTTTTTTTCCTCCCTTCTTACCAGCCCGCCCTCCCTTTCTCCTGAACCCCCTAGACACGATGCAACGCCATGAGCTCCATGCATGTGTTGTGGTGACACCAAATGTCAAACAATTAATGCCTCAGCTCCTCCTCACTTTTTGGTAATGGTAGTGTATTCATCTCCAGGATCATATCTGTGAGCCTCATCTTTCTTTATGCGCTAGAGAAGAAGTGGGAGAAAGAAAGGGAGAGCAGTGGTGGCAATAGTATAGGAGCAGCAGTATTATGTGAATTACAGCAGCAGGGCCAATACAGACTCATCTATCCTATTCAGCCCTCTCCCCAGCCATTCTGCAGACAGACAATCAGTGTGCACACTGGGACTGGCGAATGAGGATCACCTCCACCGGCAGCAGGGTCCTCCGTTTCATTAAAAAGGATTTTAAAAAAAGGTGGCGTGATGGTGGGGGCAGCGAGAAGGGGGAGGGAAACGAAGGAGGGAGGGAGGAAGGGGGTTGACAGTGACGGAGATCTGGGCAGATATGAAGGCAAAGGGCAGTGGGTTTTAAAAAATATGAAGGACAAGGATGGAGAGCAGGATGGATTCATGGGGAAGAGAGGGAAAAGGGAGAGCAATGAGGGAGATCTGGTCAGATATGAAGGCCGGGGTAATATGAATATAACGCCGTGTGGCTCTGTGATGTGGAAAGGAGAGAAAGACAGAAAATAAAGAGGGTGCGACGCAGTGAAGGAGGGTATGGTATTAATAAGCCATTGTGGGGATAATTGAGGAATGGGGGAGGGGGGGGGGGAGGCTCTGAAAGCCTTTTTTTAAACCAACTCTCCCTTCAATCTTTGATTCACTTTCATCACCTCCAGTGTGGCCACGGTGATTGTGTGAAATCTGCAGGAGGGCCTTCAATTATTGCATCTCGTCTGTGGTCTTCATGCACAAAGATACACACACACACACACACACACACACACACACACACACACACACACACACACACACATATAGGCAAGTGTGCACGGAGACACACTTGCTAGCTGGCATACATATTTGAAAAATACATACTCTGTCTGGAACAATGTAAATGTACACTCTCTCTACACACACACACACACACACACACACACACTATGAAGACCCCTTGATTCTATCCAAATGACGGGGGAGAAGGACAGAGGGGAGAACTGATACACAATGGATAGAAGGAAGAAAGCTGCGGAGACGGAGAAGAGTGCTGATTATTCTCTTTGTCTATTTTGTCATTAGCAGATGGGAGCTCGATAATGTACTGGGTACTTAATGG
The DNA here is from genome assembly GCA_032191485.1 of Leptoclinus maculatus. Classification (NCBI taxonomy): domain Eukaryota; kingdom Metazoa; phylum Chordata; class Actinopteri; order Perciformes; family Stichaeidae; genus Leptoclinus; species Leptoclinus maculatus. Next base: position 10,957,919 of record JAVDOI010000013.1, read on the forward strand.
TGGTCATACAATGGAAAATGAGAGAGAATCCTATGCATAATGACACAGTGAATGGATGAGACTTTCTACATGTGTGAGAATGTGTGAGGAGTATTCTACGGACACAAAATGCACACACAACCTATAAGGGCCCGGTATGCGCCAGAATAAGAGTTCCTTAGTCTGCCTTTGTCTTTCGCTGTCTCTTTTACTCTTCTATTCCTCTTATTCCTTGCGTATGAACAAATAAATGTGTCATGAAAGACCCGAAATACATAAACAATACCGGCACATACATAAAGACACACACACATACACACAACTTTCACTGAATATAGACTCATTCTAGGTCATGGACGGCTCTAAGCCCTCTTTAAACCAAGCCTTTATTTCCCCTGTTGCTCACTGGGAATGTGTGATAGTGTGTGTGTGTGTGTGTGTGTGTGTGCATGTGTGTGTGTTGCTGTTTGTGTGAGTAGAAGTATGGAATGATGTCAATGTAAAACTGGATGTGTGTGTGTGTGTGTGCACTTTTATGGGTGTTGGTGTATTGGTGTCTTCGTCTTAATTAAAAGTGAGGTTCAATTGAGTCCCAGTCACAAAGCAGCCTTTGGGAATATTTCTAATTATTTCCTACCTTTCACATCCCATTCACTCCTCTATATGTGATTACTGACAGCGACCGGAGATTAAGTGACAGTAGGGTGTATTTGCACACAATTACAGTTTGTTCAAGGAAGAAATAACTCCTGCGATGCAGAAAAGCAGGGAGTCAATGTTGAACTTTGTTTCAATGCGTACAGATCTATTAGCTTCGTATTTTCTTGAAACAAATGTGAACATCCAAACATTAAATCCCCCAAATTTCCTACCAGCACTGAGCAAAGTCACTGACGCACATCTGTGCTCATACAGCATATGCATACACACAGCGCTTGCTGACATACACCCCCACAAAAACACCTACAGGCATGCATGCTATACAAATCACCCCATATATTTTTAATATACACCGGAGGAGTACAAAGCACTAATAGCCTGTCTGCTTGCCTTGAGTGATTTAGTGAGCAGCATATTAAAAACCGGAGCTATTCATTAATATGTAAACTAGTGTGCTGTCATTAATATGGGGTTGGGGTCGAGGGACCAGTGTGCAGAGGGGGAGCTGCGGGGGCAACAGAGTCAAGGCTGCCAAGCCGTGGCTTGATTGAGTTCAGCAGCACCGTTTGATAAGTGTGTGTGTGTGTGTGTGTGAGTGTACGTTTGTATATGTGTGAGTGGTCGTGCGCGTCTCAGTGGCTAGTGAGGAGTGTTTGTTGGAGGATTTGTGTGCGTGTCTATGTGTGGGTGTGTGCATTTGCATGCATCCTTGGTGCGTGTGCCTAACTGAGGTCTCCAGGTCCCCAGGGTGATTAAAGAGAATAAATATGCTTGATTACAAATGTCCTACCTCCCCATCAACTCCTCTAATGTATGCAGTTTAATTGAGCGTCATGAGTAAAGTATGAGTTATGGAATGAACAGACAGGCCAATATCTCAGAAAGGCAGATGGGGGGATGGGGAGCGAGCGAGAGAGAGAGAGAGAGAGAGAGAGAGAGAGAGAGAGAGAGAGAGAGAGAGAGCAATATAGTTCATTAGAAAAAAGTGATATCTAATCTTACAAAATGCTGGTATCTAAATCAAATACATAATGCAATATTATGCCAGAGTAATCAGTGACATCAACACCTAAATATCCATTCATACAAAACCATCTATAACATTCATATCACGTCGTGTCTTATATGTTGTACATTTTCCAAGATCCAAACGTTGCTTTTTAAAAAGCAAACCGTGGACACAGACGCACTATTAACAGTGGTCAAGGTGTCATTTGTACATGTGTTGCACAGTGGCTACCCAGTGGGATCACTCGTCAGTCGGCCAGTATTGTGGCATCTGTTTCATTGAATTTCCTGTTGATTAAGTGTCAGTTTAAGTATTATTAAGAATGATTTACCTCATACAGCCTTCTTAGCTATAACTGATCATTCTAACTATTTATTCCATTTTGCTCCAAATAACTCTTCCAGTACTACCTCTGTGAATGGAAACTACATCACATACCCTAGTCTGAGTAGAGTTATCCTAAAAGAGACTAAGCTGAATACAACTTTGTGTAGGTTCAAGACCTACATGTATATATAATGATCAGATTTTAGGTCTAAATTGCCTGAGTTCTACTCCCATAGTTAGCCATATATGGCTAAATCAACTCGTTTCTTGCTATAAAATCATGAGCAAACACATCCACCCCATGTTCTTTTTTCATATCTTGTATAATGTAGTTTTTAAAGAAAACTTGAATAAATACAATTATTTGCAGGAGCTTTTTTCACGGCTGTTTTCTATAAAATAGCTATTAGCGAGGGAATTATGACCTGTTTATCTTCCTAACAGTAGCTCTAACATATCACATGAATTACTTAAAGGGATACCATTTCATTTGTTACGCTTTACACAGACCTTTGGGGCAGTTCAAATGATTCTTCGAGACAGCCAGGAAAAAAAAAAGCTGGCATTAAAAAAAATGAATAAATTAAAAAATACGGGAATCAATGCGGCTCATTGAAGATCGGCAGTTGGTACCGGCAGCAAAAAACATGATCGGTCATTTCTAAAAGTTGTACTTGCTCCTGCTGATGCGAACCATGACCCAAAAGAGTGATGCGATTCGAACCGTGCGTTTTGGGATCCGTTGCCCCCTTAATTTGTATACAACCGCACACATGCACACGTTCACACATTCAAAGAGGCCCTGGCCCTTAGCTGGGTTTGGTCTAATTGGCTTATTGTCTTGAGGAGCCAGTGACAGAGGAGCCGGTAGGAGGCACACTTTCATCGGAGGTTATTGAGAGAGATAGCCAATTTCCCCGCGTTTCCCTGTCCGGGCTTCAGCGCTACGCACACACACAAGCAAGCCCTCTCTGGAGGGATCATTAAGAGTCTGGCATTCTGACTCTCTCTCTTTTTTACACACACACACACACACACACACACACACACACACACACACCACACTCTCTCTCTCCAGGTCAACAACCAAACACACACAGCTAACCTTTAGAGGAAAGTGAGACGAGGATGGTAAGGGCCAGGCAAGACACAACCATGGTCGGAATGCACGCTTGTGCTCATCCACCCACTCTTGACAAAAACACACCTTTGCATGCATTCATAGACGCACAAACATATAAATATAAACCCACAATGCACTCGACTGAAAGCTTACATGTGCACAGCAACACAACCACCTCCACACGGGTCTGTAATCACATAGCAATACTCAGATCATTCATATATTGAGGTACTTGCAGCGTAAATCATTAAATTGTTTGGGTGTCTGCTCCACTGAATGCTCAGCTGTATCTTCATTCCAAGGAAATAATGAAAAAACAGTGGCAATAGAGTATATATATATATAAGTTGTATCCTGATAATGCCACACACAGCATATAGTAGATACTCTAGGGTCATTCAGGTACTGGATACAGATCCTGTCTAACAAAGCTGGACAGGTCGGCAGTCCACCACACACACACATGGTCAGACAGTGATTTACACCTACGGGTAATTCAGAGATGCCATTGATTCATTTAATGTGGAAGTCGGGTATGTTTGAGGGAACCCTGGGAAAACCAAGATGACCGGGTCGGGTTTGAGAAAAGGACCTTCTAGCTTTGAGGACAACCGAGCCAGCATAGCACTCTATTACAATATTGTTATTCTTTTAGTATTTGTATGTTCAATTGACACAACCTCCATCAAAACTGTTTATTTTTCAGTTAATTACAATAAAATGAATGGATTGGATGAAAATCTCCATGACCCTAAGTAAGGATTAGTGGATGCATGAATGTTATATTATGCAACCCCGATTATTGCTATACTGTAGACTAACTAATCCAGAATTTAGAAAGCATCTACACCAGTGCAGACAACCTTTATCTGGGATTATCAACTTTGTCTGAGTCTGCAAGTGCCTGTCACAGAGGGAGAACAGGTTCCCTGGTTCAGGAGGAGGCTGGCAGTTGGAAATGGGGGTTTGAAGGGTTTGTAGGTTGTAGGGAAAACCGGCCAGTTTAAGTGTGGGGGGTGGTGGTTGCCTCACAGGCCATAAAAAGCCGGCAACCCTCCTCTGGGGATTTAGGAGTAGGACTATGCCCTGGGAGAGACGGGGAACTACTAATTTACGAGCCCCTCTGCTCCTTGGTCAACAAAAATAAAACAGCTGGGGTAATTACTAATTCATTATTAACAGGCAGCATTATTTATGAGCGGCGAGAAGAGGTGTTACAGGCCCGTGGTTTCTTTGGTATCTCAAGCTGACCAGAGCGGGGATGATGTGGTGAAGACCCAGCCTGAGGCGCTCCTACTGCCTTTCTTGCCCGGGCCTGATGCACTGTCCCCTGGGTGAAGGGCGAAAAAAGGGCTGGGGGGCAGATGTCGAGAGCTGGAGAAAGCAGCCCACCACTTCTCTGTGACCAGCATCTATACGGGTTCCTATTACACTTTGTACCTATACTTATACTGTATTTTGTTGACCATCCTTGTGTGTGTGTGTGTGTGTGTCTGTGTGTGCACATACATACGTGCTTTGACGTGTATTGATTTTATCAGCATCTCCACAGGCAGATCAGCAACACACTCAAATAGGCAACATGATTTATTAATGTCTCCCAAACCCGATGCAGGGACCAAACAGGCCAAGAATTCAGCATACATGAAAATAACATATCTGGCATGCATCAATAGTCATTGAATCACCGTTTTTCCGCCCACAATGGCACATTTGGAATGGGCCTGATGCTAGTCGTAGAATCAATCTTTACTGGGGTTTCTCTTAAACCCAGCCACATACTGTCACATTCTACAGAATTACGGAAAACCTCTTAACGGGAGAAATTCTAATAGCTCTCAATTTGATGAGAATACTGGTATTTTTAGGCATTTGATCCATCCCGAGGTTCATGGATTTAAAAGCTTTTGTGTTATGGCTGTGAAATGATACATTTGCAGGCCTGCTTAAAACTCAATTTAACCGTAGCTGCAGCATTGCCATAATGGCTACCCTCTATTTCCAGAGCTCTCCCAATCAATAACAAATTGCTGAAAGCACAAATGATTCCATTTTCTGCAAGGGGGGAAACGAGAATGATGAGAAAATAGGTGAAATTGATATGTGAGGGAATATTATCAATGTTCTAAATGTCAGCAGGATGAGGTACTATGACCTTTCAGGTCTGAGGGTGAAAAAACACAAAGATAAAACCCCAAAATGCAGACAAACAATCATTCAAATGCAACAAATGTGTAGCCTGTTCACGATTATTCTTGCAATGGATGACTATCCAACAAGGTTGGTATGAAAAGAGAATACTGGTGTAACTATGTTTTTTTTCTCCACTCCTTTAAGTTGATGCTGTCAACTCAGGACCATTTAAACCAGCATTACTTATAGGCCACATAGTTGGTACCTGTGCTGTGTTGGTGGACTGTGAAACATCAGAGCCTGTGATGTGGGGGAAGAGGTTGAATGGTTTCGTAACGTAATGTTGATTCTAGTTCTTTACATTATGCAGAGGGATATCCGTCTTTGTTCATACTTTCATTCTCAACCATACTTGTGAGTAATTTGTCCGCGATTGTGTCTAATAATTACCTGCATGGAGACACACAGCAAAACAACAACATACCCATACATGCACACATTTACTGGCAAAGGAACAGATAAATAGAGCGTCTTAACAGCCATATTCAAGGTAAAGTAACAAGCAAAGTTTTCAATTACATGGACTCTTCATGAAACTTCAGTGTTCATCCGCATAGGTTCTTCACCTTCTACAAATAATAAAACATTTCTACATTTATATTGCTATACAAAGGAAACGCAGTAAACATGCCCTCTAACCTTCTGATTGAATACTTATTGTTCTGTGTATATGCTGGTTAAGTGAGTGTGTGTGTGTGTGTGTGTGTGTGTGTGTGTGTGTGTGTGTGTGTCTGTTTCGTGCCTACCTCTTCAATAGTCTTGTACTTGAAGGGAAGGTGCAAAGCCTTTGAATGTCTAGCTCAAGGGTCATGTATACGGTTGGTATTGTGCGCTGCTTTGTTTATTTGCAAGGGCATATCCATAGAAAATCTGGCTTGTTTTGTTGGAATGGGAAACATTATTGTGGCGTTATATATATGTGGCTAAGTACATTAGGAACATCAGAATAAGTGCCATGCACAGGTTAAATGGTTAGAAAATGTATTAAAACATGAAATGGTTTATGTTTGGTCATGTGTTGATGGAAATATCAAGCCCCGAAGTACTGGTTTGGCCCATATAACAACTCTGAGAGAATGGGTATCAACTTGCTGCATAGAATGAGTAGTAGGAAGACAGTAAGCAAAAAATGAAAATGTTGAGACATTTTGGATGCGTCGCAATTTGGTCCACTGATGCTGCCGTCACTAGGGAAAATGCTTCTTCTATAGTACAGTGGACTGCCTTAACAATTCTGCTCTAATCCTTAGTTTCAGTTCATGTTTTTATTTAATGAAGAAATTAAACTTTGTCCTAGGAAATGTTACTGTGGGAGCACAAGAAAAAAGCCTGGAAATAGCACCTTTATTGGCTGCAAACTCTCAAAAATGTTGGCAAATGGTCAAATCGCTTCAAAAGTTTCAAGGTTGGATACTCATGTCCAGAATTAATTACAAGACTGCACTTAGAATTAGGACCAGAACTTAATACAGGGACCTTTATTTGCTGTATTCTACGAATGCAGCGTACAAAGGTTAAAAAAGCTGGCTGACTGTAAGCAGACTAATGGTGGTTTTGTGGACAATATTGGGTGTATTCAAAGCACATTTGCTACAAGTAACATTCAAGAATGACAAAACATCCACAGTAATTACAAGAAAGTATTTTAACCACTGAATGCTTCTTTGACTCCAAATTGAATGGCATATTTTTTCTTTTTCCACTTTACAAAAAGTATTTTTCTATGCGCTAGTTGCACAAGGTATCTTCTGAGGCCAGCATACACAAGAAGATATACACCACTCCCACTCATTGGCACTTATACTGGCTACTTTAATGAGAAAAAAAACAGCAGGCGGAACATTTGACTTCTGTGTCACTCACTTTAGTGTCATTCACTTTTGTGTCATTCATTTGCGCCTGGACGAACATCTTTCTCCACAACCACCTCCAAGGAGTCAATATTATCATTTCTGTCATTACAGCACATGATCGTCTCCCCGCACAGAACAAGGCCACGGTGTACTAATTTATCATAAGCAACAAAATAGAGCGGTGTGCATTGTCCTCATCACGGCCAGTGCTCAGTCAAATCAATAATGACAGGGCACACAAAGCTCAGCTAAGGCCCTCTGGAACCTCGTTAGTCTAAATACCTCCAGGAGATATGTGCTAATAAATGAAAATAAAATTAACAGCGCCCACTCTGGCTCCATTGGACTCTGATCTGACCATTGCAAGGACGTACCCTGCAGTGTTTTCAAACTATCCTGGTTAATTATATTTTCTAATGTGCGGGCCAGATCTAAATTAAAAGCATGCTGAACATAACAAGCCTAACCTGGAGTCTTCTGTGCCTCTTGCTTTGGGTTTTAAAAAATAAATAAATGTAAATCATGCAACCTTTGAGCTTCCCCATGAGTTCCTTGAGGCTAGTGATGAGGGGGATGAGAGTGTGGTGGGGGCAGCGGTGGGCCGTGCATTTTAGACCTGGGCCTTCAGTGCTGTCCGACTACAGTTGAACCACCTCCTAATAACCTCATTATTGAATAATACTAGTGCATTTGGAAAATGCAGAAGCTTAAATTGTGGGAAATATAATGTTCTTTCGGTGGAGCCACTGCGCTCAACCTGGCAACCCACCCAACGTAACAGACAACGTTACGCCCACCACGGAAGAAAAACATTGTACTCTGCTGAGGCGCGTGTGTTCTGGGAGGCTATGCTAAATTAGCTTAGCAGGAAAACCAACAGCAGTACACACGCTGAAAACTCTCCCCGCAGTCGCAAATAAAAAAAACTAAACTAAAGATCTGATTGGTTGAACACTATGACAATCAACAATGTCGTCCCCATGAAATCTAATCTGCAAAGTCTACCTAGAGGGCCTCAGGCCTCTCTTCTTACATAGAGACATAGGGGCTGAATCTGATTGGATAAAAGCTCTCCTTAAAACAAGCTGTGCTGGAAGCAGCGCTGCAGGCTGGAAGCAGAGCAACAGAGGAAGACAGGAGCTGTGCAATGAGAAAATAAGCTAATGGGAAAAATAATTAGAATACATGTAGTGTATTTATGAAAAATTATTAAATTACAGAATAGCTATAACTTTGTGATTCTGTTTAGGCCAGCAGAGAAGGCTTTGCTGGCCCTGAAGGCCCACCACTGGATGGGGGGTGGGGGGGTGTTTGGAGGTGTGCAATGACGTGAGTGTACTATAATAATAATGAGGAAACATTTGTTGGATAACAAGGCTGAGGGCACAACATGCACTTTTCAGCTCCTTCAGGATGTTGCGATGTTGCGATTGCAACAATCAGGGCACATTCATCCAATCCCTGGAAATGCTGCGTGACCTTGCAATTTGGTCCAATTAAAGCAACTTTTCCATAATTCCATAATGTACGGCGCGAACAAACTGTCGTCACTGTGGTGGAACACAAAAGAAAGTCATCAATTGAACACTGCAAAACACACCCAGAAAATGTCTGAAAAGCATCGACAAAAGACAAGAGAAATCACAATGACAGGAGCTGTTGCATCTGTATCTATTGCAAGTGCTGAAAGAATTAGGGTGAGTTAAATTAGGCTTGGCTATTGGTACAATTAGTGTAGTGAAAAAGTCGTGCTTTGATGTTTGCGTAACAAACTGTGTGTGAGTGTGTGTGCGCACATGTATAACGTTTTAACATGGTGTGAAAGCTTCATCCAAAATGGACTCGGGGATGTGTATTTTACAAAACACAAAGACATTTCACAAAGCATAACAATATTTCACAAAACACAAGAGAGACAACAAAGACATTTAGCTGAGACTCTTAAACCGGAAAGTCTGTACTTATTGGAGAATGATTCCTCGTTGCTGATTGGATGCACCGTCCACTGTCAGTCTACGGCAAACGGAAGTACTGTACTTTATTTTTCCCGAGGGAAATTGCTGTGCAGCAGTTGAAATGCAAAGTACTTGCTTCGACAACTTGCGGAGCCTTCGTGCTTAATGCACAATTCGTGATAATTTCATTTCTGGCTTGCTCACACTCACGCCAATAGGGTCAAACATAAGCCCTGCTTCAGGTGGGACGTGAAGGAAAAAGAACAATGCAGTGAAAACACCGCCGAAGCAACTACCTCCGTTTGTTGTTCCAATGCGCACTTACCTTTTCCTAAGTTTCTCACCTTAATGTTGTTGTCTTTTATCTTTTGCTGTTATGTTTTGTGAAAGATTGTTCTATTTTGTGAAACACAACACATGTTTGTAGAACATTCTGTACAGGAGGAAACATCATCTACATTTCCAGTCATAACCAGCAGATCCAGCTCAGTTAAAGATGTGTGCAAACCCCTCTTTAAAACTCTATGAAATCATCGATGATGATAGTGAATGGAGTCTTCATTATAGTGTGTCTGTCCTTTAAAACTGTGCACTGTAATTCAATGCCAAGATCAACATCTTATCACAAGACCAATGTCGTTTTACATCGATGTTGGCAGAAAAAACCTGAAGATAATCAAGGAGACAGTAAACTAAACAACAAACAAAACAATGCAACCCACATGTGTCTGTTTGGCTCCTTTATTCGATTCGAGCAACACGCTGAGTGAGACAGACAAATGCACAAACACAAATATGCACACATGCACACACAGACCTTAGGACACCTTGACATCATGTGCTGCCATGGTGATAGGCTGAGGCTGAGTCGTGCCACGGCCAGACAGTTCATCACTGTAAGAGCACTTAGTCTTTGTATGCATGCTGGGTGTGTGTGTGTGTGTGTGTGTGTGTGTGTGTGTGTGGGTGTGTGTGGGTGCATCAGCTAGCCAGTTGTATACAAAGGGACAAAATGTCACCAACCATTATGGAAGGAACATTTTGAGATAGCTTGTTATTGTTTTTCAGAGCTTTAAAATTGAGTTCTACTACAAAATATGGGTGAAGAATGTCATTTATTATTATTAAATAAAAATTCATTTTGAGAAACACGCTTGTTACTATAGGTGAAGAGGAGCGTATTGCAGAAGGGGAATAAACACGGAAGCCAGGTAAACTAAAACTCTGTGTCTGTTACTCCTCAGTAACCGATGCCCTAAAACCAACCACAAGTTCTTTTATTAAACTTCTGATACACCCATTTATAATTTATGATATTATATGTCATCATACGCCGTTTGGAAGTGTTCCACAGGACCACTAAGCCCATCTGGACACACAAATGCAAAAGGGTGCACTGGTTTGACCAACGATAACAGCAACATATACTAGGGACTAAGGATTCCTTTAGCCTAAATCCATGTCTTCTTCACTGTGAATAGGTGGAACGGACTAAACCTGAATCAGCTGGTTAACTAAAGTCAGGCTTTTCAACAGTCCAGTTGTTCTGAACTTGGCTTTATGCCGCTTGCCGTTTTCTTGTGTGCACGCCAACAGCACTTTGAAAATCAGGAAATGCTTCGGCGCATGTGCGCGAGCATTGCTGTTGAAGTGCGTGCGCGTGAACGCCTTCATGCACTCATGTCAGAGTGTGTTTGTGTACTCAATGCAAAGGCTTGATTTGTCCGTCCACCCCAGAGGGAAATAATTGACCAGTCACTCCAGCCCTCTTGCTGAGAGTTCAGACAGTCTAAATGTTGCGTTGAAACATCTCGTCTGGAGTGGACTTTTCAAAGGGAATTAGAGGGCTTCTCAGACACCATATCACTGCAGAAATGTAGTCAGACAGTCTAATCACAGAGACTCACCGATTCTTCCTCTGGAAGAATCTTCCACTTGACCAGACCTGCCTCTGTTTAGTTGCCCTGCAACCAGCCTTCATCTTACCTTCCCTTTCATACGTATCGCCTTTCTCTTGATATGCTTGTCCATCTCTCTCTTTCTCTGTGTTTCTCTTATCTCTTTTTCATTATATGTATCTCGCCCTGTCTCTTCCTGTGTCTGACAGTCTTATTACTTCTCTTCTTTGTTTATATGTAGCTATACGTGGAATTTATCACAATTTTAACATTGGCCAGTACGGCCTCCGCCGGACATACAGATATGGGGAGCGGTGTGAATGTGTGAGTGCTTTGCGTGCGTGCGCAGGTGTGAGTAAGTGCATGTGCGCGCTGACGTGTGCATGTGCGTGGGCCCGGCATGTGTGTGTTGACCATGGAGGTATACCATGGGCCATTTGTACCGGCCCAGTGCGCCTACGAAATTGCCTCTGGGTGTGGGGGGTGCTCACAATGTTCTGGACCATTAGCTCAAATAAGTCACAGCCAAAACTCTTAGTATCTGTCTCACAGGCCAAATGACAAACTGTGCATCCTCCGAAAATCCTCGCTGCTACCAAACAGCCGGGGAAGGGAAAGAGAGAGAGAGAGAGAGAGAGAGAGAGAGAGAGAGGGAGACAAAGAAAAAGATTCAGACAGTACGGCAGATTTTTACTCCCAAAAATAAAGCTCTAATTACTCTGTTGTGTTGTTGGGGCTTTATGTTCTCTTTATGTGACACCCACACACACACACCCACACATAATTCATTTTCATGTCTTCCCATCCATCAGAAAGCCATGCTGAATTCTTTTATAAATACAGATGTGAGCAAACTAAATATTTCCACACACATCAAGACTTTAAACATTTTTTTCGACTGCTTTCTTGTCATGGTATTGTGCATTAAATCTTTTTTCTACAATGTGAAAAAGAGATCTAATCACACATTTGCATCAAAGTGCTGACTGTCCATCAACTGAAGTCCAGTACTTTGTAACAAGGTAATATGACTGTTTTGTGCATGGCCTTATTACTTTCCATATGTGTATGTAGCAAGGTCTCGCGTGGCACACAGGAATCCTGGTTATCTCAGGAAGATGCCCTGAGCGCTTTTCTAATTTTCTTTGTCTGACTGGTAGATTTTTGCCTCCTTATCCAGCCAGTACAAAAGCACTAAATATTCAATTGATGCACACACTTTAAGGATGAAACTATGTTTGAAAAGTAGAGCATAGTGTAAATCATAAAATAAAGACATCCCTCATGTGCACACACACACATATCCATATACCCACACACATTTGCACTAGCCAGATGATTATTTGGAGCCACAGCTCTTATTCATTGTTTATTCTGCCTTTCTCCTGTTGTTCTTTAATTCATTTTTCATCTGCTCATAGTGGTTGTGTGTCTGGGGCAGCAGGCAGAGCAAGCACTGCCCTCTGTAAGGATATTGTATTACTCTTATGCCCACGGACAGCACACACACACACACACACACAGAGAAACACAGACAAAGCAACTCTCAGATGCATGAGGAAATACACTTGTGCGCATTGGCGCACACACACACACACACACACATTCACACAAACCATCCTCTAGAGTAAATGAAGTGTTAGAATTCTTGAAGGCACCCCCCAGTCAGAGACAGACTTTATTTTATTCATCCTCTCATCGCCCCGCTCTTCACTCACTCCTCGCCGCCTCGCGTCAATTTTGCATGCGGATACTCTTCCTTGTTGCCACCCTTCACCTGACTCCTCGCTGAGATCAGAGCTGGATTTCAATCCCCTCTTGGGGACACACCGATGCACAGAGCACACACAAAAAAAAACGACACATGCATGCATGCATGCAACTGGATACGGTCCACCTGAAGCAGGTTTCAACTGGTTTCATCATAGCATCACTAGACGTGTGCGGGGCCAGGATGTTTGGCTTGGGTTTCATCTCGGTGTTTGTATATATGTTTTTGATGTGTACTACATCACCATCCCTCTAGAAAGAGTTATTGTTGTTATGAGCCTGAAACTGTAACTGTTGTTTTTTGTTTGTTATACCCAGAAAAGGGACACCCACACAAAGGTTTTCATGGAAATAAACACTGGCGTTGGAACGACAAAAACAATGGCTGTTTTATGTGCTACACACTATGACACTATAATTTAACCATGATAAAAAAAAAAAGTGCTGTTTACAGGTATGACCCCAACTTAACCTCACATAACGGAACATAAAAGAACTTGTGTTTAAGATGCTTCCTGCTCTGACAGCAGCGTCTGTGTGGGAGAGATACAGGCTGTAACTAACTCCTCTTCCTACATGTGCAAGTGTATAAATGACAACTACAGTGTAACAGCCTTGACTAAACCCGCTGAAAACGTTTTAAAAAGAAAACAATTTACAGAAAATGAAGTGGAGGAGATACAGTGGGTTTAACTCTGTGTTCGCAGCTTGTGATGCTTCTGTGCTGTTCAGTATGAAAGCGTCTCAGTCTTGACTTTCACCACCTTCGCATTGGCGCGAGCTTCGTTTATCTCCACCGTTATAGGTGTGTTGTCATGATTAGCTGGGCTGGCCTTCATCCGTGCAGTACGCCTACTCAATTTGTTAAAAAAAAAACACAGTGGTTTGCTTGGAGTGCGTAGAGGTAGAAATGGGTGGTTTACTTCAGCAGCGACAGCCATCATGTCTGAAAAGACACTTAAGAGCTCAACCTACAGAAACTCCAACTCAACAGCACTCTACTCAACAGAAATCCCAGAGGGAAAGCTGTCGCAGCGCTGGCCATGGATATGCTCGCAAAGCGATGACCGCTTGCCAACCAAGATGTCAACAAACAAACTGTTAAAAAAACAAGGATCTTGTGGATTAAAATTTCAAAGGCATACATAAAAAAGAACCCATGTGTATGGATGTAAAATCTTCATTATAAAGCAATGCATCTGTGTAAGAACGATGGCGCAGGAACACATTTCCTCACTTGGAATGAATGAACTTTCATCGAGGAGAGGACCGCATTCGAATTCATTAAGTGTGATCCAAGCCTAAGAGGGAACTCGAGTGCTGAAGCACTGACTTAGGAGGCAATCACATTAAGCCCGAGTTTTAACAGTTAAGACCTTTAACCAGAAAAACAGCTTTGAGTTGGAAAACGTGTAAAACAGTGAGTCGAACCAGCCTAACCACCTCATTTGTCTTCGTCTCTCCGCCAATGGAACAATGGCTTTTGTTTAACCTTGTTTGATTTCCCTCTTAGCGCTGATCCCCTGACGAAGAGGGCCATTATTGGGCCTCTCAGAGAGGCATGTTTCACTAACGAGCGATCACTAATGAAGGCTTTAATGTAGGATTAATTACACTCCAAATTGAATGTCTAATTGCTTTTATTCCCTCCCGATGAAATATGCTCCGGCTGCCACTTCAATGCCATCTGTTGTAATTAGAAAAGGAGAGACACACAGGGGGGAGGGGGAGGGGGAGGAGGAGGGACGATGGATTGTTAGGTGCAATAGATAAGACCGTTTTCAATCAGCAAAGTTTATTTTTTCAGTCCTGTTCACAGATTATGTATTTTGCATTACAGATTCATCCCTTTCCTGTCAACTCCCCTTTCTCTTCCTCCTCTTCCTCCTCTTCCTCCTCTTCCTCCTCCTCTTCTTCCTGCTTTGCTTGCCACCTCTGTGATAGATGATGTGAGGTTATTTGTTTCCTTTTGCTAATTGCATCCTCTGATGAGTTTAGGCAACCACATTAGCTAATTGCATTTGTGCTTCTCACAGGCTGTTTGATTGATAAAGTGCATATGATGCTGAATCATTGCAATGTTTGTTGGTTATCCATCTAAATAGCAGTCCATACAAACACACACACACACACACACACACACACACACACACACAGAGAGGGAAGCAGAGATGACAGCATGTGACTGATGTTGTGTTTACAGAGATTGTTTCTGATCGTATTAAAAAACATTGATTTCTTTTAACCGTTTATTTTTCTGTGTTGTTTGATTACTGAGACCAATTTGGATTCCCAAGTTGTGTCTGTATATACTGAGACAAACACTTCAAATCCACATTAGCAGGTTTTCTATATTTTCACTAATTTGTTCAGGTTTCTCTTTTAATTTGTCAGTTTGCTCACTCCATTTGTATCCCCATTAATAAACTGCTACAGTGATAAGTATTGTAATTTACAAACAGATGCTGGCAACAGAAAACCTGTTGGTTGATCTTGGATAGTTTATCTTTTTTGTAAATGATAAGCAATTAGGGCTGTGTGTTTAAAGAATAAAAAAAATGACAATGTTCCTTTTTTTTATCTTAGATGTACCTACTACTTTTTGTCATTTGGCCATATATTTGACGTGACAGTAGAGCTATACAAGAAATACGGAGAGAAAAAGGGCACAACATGCCACAAAGGCCCTCAGTTAGAATCAAACAGTGGAGGTTGCAGTTATACGGAGTGTGTTTTGACCACTATGGGCCACCTGACGCCCATACCATGTAATTATGCAACCATGTGCTGTGTTTTTACACAATAGCCAAGCAGGTGCTGTGACCAGGTTCCAGGTGCACTTCACCCTCTAGACTTTTGTTGACACGCAGTCCTCTTCTGTTGCCAGTTCACTTTAAACTCCCCCCCAAAAAAACAACATCTGGGATATGCCATCGTCATAATACAGTAGCACATGTAGAAGGCCAATAGGTGGGCCATAAGGCTATTATGTTCTTTAATGGTATTATGTTCTTGGACTCGCATTAGCATCCCAGTGAATAGATGTGTGGCAGGTGTGCTTTGTAGCAGCACACTGCCTCTGTCCGATAAGACAATGACACAATGTGACGAGAAACAACGCCGGTTGTCAGCAATTGTCCTCATAGAAAAGATGACACAGTTGTCAATAGCCATGCTGTGTGTGTGTTTGAGTGTGTGTATGTGTGCATGTGTGTGTGTTAGAAGGACTCCCCTAGGAGCAAATGGCTTTAAGCAACACAAGCGCCTGATCAATACATCAATATTCAGCTTAGGAGGTCTGACGACAACACACACTCGCAAACACTCAACCACACAAGCACGTACACACTCATGGACAAAGGTACACACAAAAAAACACACAAGCTCCAGGCTCTGCTGTGTGTGACCCTTAGCTAATCAATTTTTCGCCACATGATAGGGACGCCACGCGCCGCCATCATCACTGCTGCATAATTAGACAGTGACACACAGACACTCAAACACACACACACAGACTATTGTTGGTGTTATAAAAGAGTATGGTCTACAAAGACAAAGATGGCTGTGATTAACATCTTGTCCATTCTTAGCCAGAGACAAATACACACACACACACACGTATATGTACACACAAACACGCACACACTTGTATCTCCCGACGTCACCCCTGCAGCTACAGCATATTGGATGGATGTCAGCTTATGCTGCTGTATGTATTGTGGTTATTGTTATTCTAATGACTGACTGAAACAACAGTATGAAAACCAGGGCGAGGTGGAGCTTGTGTCTTCAGATAATCCGACTGTCCACACTCTACACACACCAATTGGTCACAGTTAGGGGTCTGCCAAGTCAGATAGCACACCGCGCACGTGTGTATGCTGAGCTGTGTGATCCGGTATAAGTGTGTGCGTGAGAGGGGGGGGGGGGGGGGGGGATTATGTATGTTTTTTTATGAGAGCGGTCCAGATTTTTGACCAGTTTGAAAAAAAGAACATTAACTTATACATGCCTTTTAAACACTAATCAGAGAGAATACTGGACATGAAGCAGATGGCAGGTCCCATTTTTTAAATGTAATTTTTCACCACAGAGACAATTCCATTCACCTTTCGTGTACTGTGGCAGGCTATCTCACATCCAGGCAAATATGACCTAAACTATCTGCATGGTTAGATACTACTAGAAATAAGTGAGAAATTATGTTTTGAGTAAACCGACTCCCATTCTGGTTTTAATTGCTTGTTGCTGTAATGAGGTAGTGAATTTTCTCTTTTGAACCATCTCTCTCTCACCCCTCTTTCCCCACTACACACACACACACACACACATACACACTGTACACAAGCCCATCCAGTGAAGTAAACATAATTCAATTGCATATCTGGCTAACACGATTCAATTACACATAGGCATTTAAACCAATCACTCCCATGGTCTTCATTCAAATCAGTGACATCATTCTGACCATTTGTGGCACCACTTAGGCAGTAATGAGCCAAATGAAAACGGAAATGTGGCACTGAGAACATCACAACAGGCTGCGGTGGGTTAACGAGTTAAATGGGGGTTCTGCTGTTATTGTTCCGATTAATTGACTTGTGCATCTCTGGCAAACAAAACAAATAGACGAGGGCGGTATTGGTGGTGTTGTTGAGCTGTTTCAGAACTTAAATGCAGTAATGATATCAGAGAAAAAGCATATGATGTAAACTTGGTTGCTTTATGTAATCAGAACAGAGCTAATTATCAGGGGGAGATGATCAAGAGCCATTGGGTTTTATTCATGATGTAAGCCTGGGGTCAAAGAAGCAAAATGTACCACATATAAACAACTCAATGGCTTAAAATGAGGTCAGTAGATGAGAGCTTTGGTGCAATTCACTTCTTCTTTTTTTTTTTGTCCTGCTTTGATGTTTGAATACAACTTGAATTCTAGCCACAGCACTGGACTGTGAACTTTCCCTTTGTTGTGAAGACAATGTATTGTTTTGCGGTTGATGTCTTGACCTTATTTAGCATACAGATACACATAGAGAGGAGGAGCAAAGCGTGGAAAAAAAAGGTATCTCAGCTGTCAGCAGAGTTAAAAATGGCAACAGTTATTAACTTTGAAATGTTAAAAGGCATCAGAGTATGTGGGTTTGCTGTACAGTAAGTGGTTCCATCACTTAAGTGAAAGTTAATTGTACCCTGCGTGCATCCTGTGTATATATGGCCTATGGATAGAGTACTTTGTTTTCTACTGCGATTACACCGCCTATGTGAAAGACTCAAACACTGCATGGACGCAATAAGAAAAACAAAGCATACAACCTGAGGCCTAATCCACTGATTCCCATAAGGAGAGAGGGTGATTGGACTGGCTGTAAAGTAATGAAAATAATTATTTCAAGCTTTAACCTTTTTACAGGGTTTAACCTTTAGGAGGTCACCAGACATGAGCTTTATTCCTGAGAGAGATGATGGATGTTTTATTTATGGGCCAGGGGGAATAATCTTGCAGTCGTCATATACATTCAGCACATATAAACACCTGCAAATATATGCGTGGATCTTATGCAAAGACTTTACTTGTGTTTTTGTTAATCAACAATATTTGAAAGGACAGTATTTATTGCTAATTGCTAATCCATGTGCCTTTTCTTTTTACATCACAGTGTCAGTGTAAGACCAAAGAAAATGTATATTTTTATCCAATTAAGATTGTATTTCACGGGGCAATTAAACGGAAGACACACACGAGATGTAGCTTAAAGGAGCAATATACGACATTCAGAGTATTAATGTAGCAGCAAACAACTACTTTCTATGCAAAGATATAGTTGGGTAATGTCTACCTGAGCAGACAATGAAGTCACTTTACCACTTAGCGCCGTTAGCTATGAGCTGCCAGCTCAAGCCTCACTTTGTTCAGAGCCGTTGAGAGGCAATAGAAGTGGTCCCGATGTCGTATTAATGACATTCAAAGGAACTATTTTGTATCATTCAAATCATTAAATTTCTTCAACTGGAGCTCAAAGAAATTACTTTTTTTTTCTGTCTCAGCATCTGTATCAAGCTCCTTTGTGTAAACTAAACCTCTGACCTTACAGAGTCAAGTGCCAAACAAAAGAACCAGACAAAACACGTAGAACCACAGAAATCTCAGATTTTAATTGGGTTTTTGTAAGCCATAAGCTTACAGATAGATTGCATGCTTTCATGCTTTCTGCCTGGCTTTTGAGGACTAAACTCTGAGGCATTGAAACATCAGTTGAACTATGTTTTTTAGTTTCAGTACATCACTTGCCCAATCATATGGCTCCTTTCACTTTAAAGTTCTATCAAAAGACTTCCTTTGATATATTTTGATGTGCGGGTCAGCTTGTACCCAGTCCTTTCAAGGTGAAAAAGAGAAGTGTATGTTTTTCAAACTTCACACATCGCAGATGAGACTGCTGCCTCGCTCAATCACAATTGCGTGAACTTCTGTAAGACAGAGCCATATAAAAAAAAAAAAAAGTATTATTTTGTTTAAGTTTGCAACCAGACATGTGGTTTTGAGCAGGCCAGTATTGTTTTGGGGGCATTCATATATTCTGACATCAAGATGTCTGCGTGCTTTTCTGGGAAACTTCACTCAAGTCGTCACATCATCAGAAGTGAACGCAAACAGATGAACCAAATTAAAAGATTTTCAGAATAGCAGCCGAGGTGAAAGAGAGGACAATGAAGAAGTGGAGAATGATGGCAGAAACATCTTAAGAGAAGGGATCGTGGAACTATTAAAAGGCACTTAAAGAAAGTGGTGAGTGAAAAAAAGGCACATTTAATATCTGTCAAAGAAACGTGCATTGTAGAATACTGCAGTACAGCGGTTGCCAGATTGCAAAGTGGCCAATAAGCTATTTTGAGCCACTGCTAACTAAAAAAAACCTAAGTTTAACAAGGAGTAAGTGCATCTAACATAATTACAATAGTATATAAATATAATTCTGAAGCTAAACTTGTTCATATGTGTTCATCTTCTACACATTTCATCCATCTTTCACAGAGCTTTCATGTGAACATCACCGAGGATGTGACCAGCGAATAATATAGATCGCAATGTCCATAATGTGTCCCCTTACGTGTATTAATCAACTCTATTGACCTCACTTTCTCTCTGCACGCCACTCCGATTGTTTGTTTACCATTAGGGGGCGAGTGTCTTGCTTGTTCAATAGCCCACCTCCATCTGCATATAAACAATGAAAATATCAGCTAGGTAACAAGAGTGGGGACAGCAGCTCAATACTGCTATGAGAGGTCTCCGATAATCAACTGTGTTGGAGGCAGGCGGGACGCGGGCAAATACAAGCGAGCAGTATTGACAGGCGCGGGTTGCCTTCAATCAGCTTATATCTACTGGCAGGGACATCGGCGGCGCTCCGCATGGGCCCCCGAATTATCACCGATGAAGACCTCAGTTGGAAAAAGAGAGTTGAAGGGAAAGACAATAAGGGCGCAGGGGGCAAGGAAGGTTTAATGACAGAGGCACTAAATGATGAATCTGGTTTATTGCAACTTGTGTCCTGGTTCTGTACTACACACAGTTGTCTTGCTGTATTACAGGTGTGCTAGCTTAAATAGTGTGGTTTTGATAAACCGGCTACACTCTTGTCTTGTTGATAACTTTGTCTGATCGTTTGACCAATCATGTTTCTTGACCTGTTGGACTTGTCGGCGTTGTAGCAACTTTGGTAGATAGGTTGTGAGAGTTATAACCAATAAAGTGATTAACAAAAATCTGCAAAAATATGATCCACATTGTGAAAACAAATATATATATATTTTACATCTCAGAAAATGTTTTTTTTTACCATTTCATTTTTGGAAAAGGAGTTTTTATTTATTTCTCTAGCTGCAATCAGAATTAAGTGAGCCGTTTGCCCCTATTTGAATCTTGCATCAAATGAATAATTGTACTGTCCATCATTGCAGCGATGGTGCCCGAAAAACTGGAGGGGCTCCCTTTGAATATTGGAGAGATGGGATCAATTCTAGCCTGATTGCGTGATACACACACTCACACGTCCACACACACACACTTCAAACCCCAGTGGTATCGAAGCTGCCAACACATCATTTACATAATCAGTTCTTGTTAGATGCTGGACTTCCTTGTTTTGGTAAAATATGTTTAACCTCTTCACACACATGCACACGCCCACACACACACACACACGCACACAAACTAAAACCCAGCCACGTAGGGCTGTGCTTGGGTCATATTTAGGTCACACGTAAATTGGCTGAGGGCAGAAGGCCTCACAGCTCCTAGTTTATAGAGGCAAATTAATTAGTGGACCATGCAGCACTGGGAAGTCAACACATTACAGATGCAGCTCACATCACATTGAAGTCTAAATATTACTAAATATAACATTACTACTCATTTCTCTGCCCTGGAGCAAGGGTCACTGGTACAGGGTAGAGTATGGTCGAGTAGAGGTAAGGTAAAAGTAGAAGGAATAATGAAAAGTTCGAGAATATGAAATAACAATGTTTTCGTATCCGTATCAGCTCTATTTCTGAGGCACAAAAACAAAGAGATATGCATCCCATTATAGAAGGTAACGTGAATAAAGTCCACCAATCATTACAATAATCATGTTGAATAGTGTAGTCGATCGACCGAAAAATCATCCAATAAAAACCTATTTCAATACAGCTTGATGAAAAAGAAAAAGAAAAAAATACATAAAGAGATGTTTAATTTACTATTAATAATATATGCATATATACATACATATGTATAAATAACTGATAAATACAAATAAAAATGTAAGAATATAATTCGTTTTCTGTGTTTTATTTAATTGTAAGTGATATATGTCTGGACAATTGTGATGCTATTTACATGATTTTTCGAGGGAAAATAATAATTGTCGGATTAATCATAATGAAAATAATCAACAGTTGGAGCCTTACACTTTAGTATTTTGGCAACATTTGCCACGTGATACACATTTTTAGAACGTCTATTCACCTCCAGTTTTACATATTGAAGGGCGAGCTGTGAAGGACAACATGGAGAAAGTGTGTCGGTCGTTCCACAGTCAACACATACACACACTTCTGTCCTCCGTTCCATTCGGCGCTGTGTTGAGTGCTGAATCATCAACAGGAGAGAAACTCCCATCGCAGACGCCGTCAGTCAGTGCGGCACAGCTCAGGCAGTGACGAGGGAACAGTTGGCAGCTCGGGGGCCTCGGGCCAATCCAGACCATATGGCAGACGCTGCAGCACCGCTGTGTCATACTCTGGCATGTTTTAACGACCAATTAGGCTCATTAGGCCTTGATTAGAGACGGTGAAGCCTGGGGGAGTCACGGAGGGGGGAGGGGGAGAGGGGGGGGTTGATGACTTATCAGAGAGAGAGGATGGTGAGTATGAATCAGTAATGATGTGCACTCGCTGCATGAAAGATTAGGAACAGGTGTTCTTTCCTTGAAATAGATTGACCAGTTGAATTCAGGTGGAAGCCTCGATCTTGTATTGATTACACTTATTAGAGCCCTTCCTGTCATGAAGTGGAGATGGAGATGAAGGGGGTGAGACAGGTTAAAGAAGGGCTTTGAATTTTGAGGTAGCCGGGGGAAAAGTCTACATCTGTTCTTTTTTCCAACTATCCTCCGAGAAAGCCGATCAGATTTTGACAAAATGTTGGAGTAGGATGTATTCTCGGTGACCAAAATTACACTGATTGGCTCGGGGGGGGTGTTTCCTACATTCATAGAATTAACCATGTGACATTTCTGTCGCCGCTGACCAGATGTTGACGAAACGTCAGGTGAGAAGGCATCTCACCTCTCTGGAAGCATTCAGGCGTTTCAAATTGGAGATATGATGTTGCCTCAATGTTTGGGAGTTGGGAGCGACTGAGGCAGAGGCGGAGTTAATGGGTGAGAGGAGTGAGTGAATGAATCATGCTGAGTAATGAAAGGTTGGGGAGAGTGAGTTAACCAAGTCAGAGTGAGAGAGTGAATGGAAAAACAGAGAAAAGCACAGAGAATTTGATTTAAAAAGCACTACAGGAAGAAAATAATATACCCTCTCCTCCCTAATACCATTCCTAGCCCCTCCCATTGCCTCTCTTCAAACACCATCAGGGTGTTTATTTCACTGTTTTTATGTTTCATATCACCATCACTGGACTGACCAAGCATAAACAAACCATTTACACGCAGAGGAATGTTTTTCTGACTGATAGCGAGTCTTTACATCGGTATGTTTTCTAACTGCTAATCGCCGTCATCCCTGGGCGTTTATCAGTGGAGGTTGTGTATGTGTTTTTGTGTGTGAATGGTCTGCAGGGGATTATGGCTCTAATGATAATTCTACATATGGTGGCCGGATAAACCTGCCTGAGCACTGAGATCATAAATCCAATCTGAGGATGATAATCCTTTTTGCCAGATGAGGAATTAATATAAAATGTTGTGCGGTGGTCAGAAAGAGAAGATGTGTTTGTGGTGCAGTGATACTGAGGAGAGGCATGTTTACCAAGAAGAAGAAGAAGAAGAAGAAGAAGAGAATAGCAGGGGGAATTTGTTTTTATATGTCTTGTTTTCGTGTTTCAGATTTCTTTCTTTTAACACATATATCAAATTATCTATTAATATTATCATTTCACATGAATGAACGTATCCTTTGCTTTTAACTGAATTGCTACTTAATCGTGTGTCTGTATTGCAGCTTCCTACAACGTTTGCATCCCAGAGAGAGTGGCATTTTTTTCTGTCTTTCTTTTTTTTTTATTGTGTGAAGTCACCCTGCACTAATCCTACAGTGTTGTTATTAAGCTCAGGGCCATGGAAATGGACAGGGTGTAAGACATGCAGAGTGCATATAAGCCAGATTAGTACTGAATCACCCTCACAAACAGTGTCGCCATATTCAAATTCATATTTATATCTGTGTTCTGCTCAATAGGCTGTTCTGCTGCGGTGCGGTTTCTGTGTAAAAGTTCAGGGGGAAAAAAATGCTGGGTTATGGTATTTAGTGTAGGAACAATTACGCAAAAAGTATCAGAGAGAGTGAGAGACAAATAGAAACGGAGCATGTGGAGAGAATGGAGCAAAGGGTTGTTCAGAAAAACAATGAGAAACAGATGGATAACAGAAAGAGGTGAGGCTGCTATTAACAGAATCAGAAAATAGCGATGACGGGCTACAGACGCTGAGATTTAGAGAGAGAAAGTGGCTCAGTGAGAGCAGTAGAGCGGGGTTAACGTTCAGAAAGAGAGAGACTAAGACTCACAGAGAATGACAAAGAGAGAAAGATGGGAATTCAGAGTTCGGTGCATGAGAGAAAGAGTCAGAGTCAGAGATAGAAATTCGGAAAAAGAATGCCTGAGAGATATGGAGAAAGAAGTTGAGAAAATACAGAGTTTCTTATAGAAAAACAAAGGGGGCGGGGGGAATTCATAGGGGGAGAGGGGGAGGGAGAGAGAGAGAGAGAGAGAGAGAGAGAGAGAGAGAGAGTGAGAGAGCTCCAGATCCAGTGTTTGACATTTCACCTTGCTCAGTTGATAAGGGGTGTCACCCTCTGGTCCTCAGGGCTTTGACTGCTGTCTGCAGTCATCACCCCTCCCCAGCACAGGAAACTATTGATCAACTAGACAGCACTGGCTCGGCTTGTGTGTGTGTGTGTGTGTGTGTGTGTGAGTGCATGTGCGCTTTGCTGTTAGGTGGGTAAAGATATGTGTATGCAGTGTGTGTGTGTGTGTGTGTGTGTTAGTATGCATGTGTGTGTGTGCTTATTTGTTTGTTCCAGGACCTAAAGGATCTGCATTTGGCATGTAATCGTTCAGTCCTGAGCACCCTCCCCTCTCTTTGTTTTTACATCTCCGTCTTGCTCCCCGTAACGTCTTAACTTATCTCATTATTTGTGTAGTAGGAAGTCCATTAAGGTTCTGTGGCTTTGGCTGAGTGGAGTGAGAGATCACAGGGCTAAGAGACAGAGACTGCCATTAAAAGCCTCAGTACTCGCTGCGGTGTGAAGAATGGCTTCACACACACTTCGGTGTACTTAGATTCAACGACAGGGAAACCGTGTGCTGCAAATGCTTCAATTACTGCTCCTTTTCTCCTCCATGATTTTTTTTGGGGGGTAAAATGAATTTGCAATTTGTCACTGTACTCTCGAGCAAGGCATCTAAGACTGAACTGCTGCAGTGAAACTGTTAGCCAAAGTGGATTGTGGTTGCACTGGGCAGCTCCCATGTGTACAAGTGTATAACTGTAAAGGAGCGAGTCACTGGAGTATCCGGTGTATACTTTGTCAGCTGACGTCTCCTATATAAATACATATTCATCCTCACACAAATTACAAATGGGAGCCATTACAAAAAGCCGTATCTGTCTGACTTTTGAATTACATTACAGAACAAATGTTTTCTAAAAAAATCATTCATTTATCAGACTGATGCCTCCACTGCTCAGCCACTGACCAGCTACATTTCAGAGAGGAGTCTCTGTTATCAGCAGCAACAAAAGGGGGAGTTTAAACTGAGTAGTCTCGATATAAAGAACGTGGATTTACTTCTTAGGATGACACACATTACTGAAAGTGTCAAGTAACACTTAGATATTTTGAATCAGAAGTATCAAGCCTTTCTAGCAACATGACCGTTATAACTGCGTTTTCAGGGGTATGAGTTTCTGGGCAGTCTGTAGCATCATCACAGTCACACAGCGTCAACCTCCATCTACACTGATGCAAACTATTGTCACAAAGACGGGAAAACAGAGACACACACACGAGGTAGAGTGAGATAGATTGATCTTTTTCCACAATTACAGGACTTGATTATTACTATCTCCGCCAGGAGGATTCATGCGATCCCTGTGCATGTCCGTGAAGGAGTGTGCACCTCTGTATCTGTCCGCAGACTGCATAATATTTTGGCTGGCCAGTTTATGGCTGCATGCTGAAGGACTCCTTGTGGTTGCGGTGACTCACACTTCCTCAAAACACCTGTTATTGCCCGTTTGATACTGCCATTGACTGCCTGCTGACTCCTCACTCACCACTCTTAGTGACGCCGCAGCCGAGTACATCGGCAACCCTCCAGCCGCTACTCTGCCACCAGAGACACAGTGGGGGGGGGGGGGGGGGGGGGGAAACAGTCTGCTGCACACTTTTATTGTTTTTGAAGATGGGTTTGGCTAACTACCAGTACACACTGCTGAGTACATCACTGCTGCTCAGCCGCTGCTATGATCCTCCAATGACAAATAATGGTATCTAAATCTACACTGTGATGGATTACATATCTTACAAAAGCTTCAAAACTCTACACATTGATTTTCCATACTGGCTTGAAGTGAAACCATTGGCTCTGCCCAAGGTAGGAAATTAATATAAAACCTTGTCGAAAATGATCAGCTGTATTGTGAAGTATGTGATTTCTACTCAAGGGGCTAAAACATGCTAAACTAATGTTTGGGCTAACCAGAATCATAACTCAAAGCTTAACCAATGCATCAGGGCCACACTCAACCATAACCCGAGTAATAACCTCAGGAATATCACACCATGAACCTCACTCTGAGCACCAGCCATCCTCATCTCACCGTGGGGTTATTTGGTCCTCACAAAGGTAGAAATAGAAGCGCACACACACACATATAAACACCAGCATTGGGGGGAAATAAATGATGCACCTGCATACAGCATTGAAAATTCCTCCAGAGTTGGATAGATGCAAGGGCCTGCTCCACTCTGCATTCATTGCGTGGCTCAAGGGAGAGGAAGAGGAAAGAGAGTGAATAAAATGTGGGCAAGCACAGACTCATGTTAAAAATGACACAATTAGTTCAACTCTGAAGTGCGTGTTAGTCGCGCATGGCTTCCCTTCTTACTCACATGAGGTGATCAGACAGGCAAATACTCCCAGGGCCTAGATGTATAGTCAAATGAAACACACTCGTGTGCACACGTACACACTCGCACAATCAACAAAAAGTGTACGAGCACACTTAATACAGCAACACAGACACAGCATACTAAAATACAATCGCACTCCCCCCCCCCCTCTCTATCTCTCTAACGTAGACTTGCGTAAACAGGACTAAAAGCTCCATGCTCTGTAATTTGTGATACAACATTTTGTGGGAGAAAGAAAATATCCACGTACACATTCCTGAAAATAATGCAGTAACTACAGTAAATCACTCTGCTGGTGTGGAAAACACTGTTCTAATTCCAAAGCCTCTCACGCTGAAAAATTGATCTTTATTTTCAGGGCAATGCACTTTGAAACAAAAGGGAAAAGGAACTTAATATGCAGGAAATGAAGAAATGAAAACTACAGTGCACGGAGCACTTTGAGTTTGCACTTTCAAAGCCGGGAGAAACGAGCGTTTGAATTCCCCACCCCCCACCCCCCCCACCCCCATCCCCACCCCCCCAAGAGATGGCAGGGGAAAGGCAGGGCCTGATTTTATTAATTTCATCTGTAGTTATGTTTCTCCTGAATAAAACATTAATACGCCCAGGAACAAGGGAATAACAGAAACAGAAAGAAAGACAGCTGCTTCTCTTTTAATTAGCAAGTGCATCTCTCTCTCTCTCTCTCTCTCTCTCCCTCTCCCTCTCTCTCCATCCGTCCCAGCTAGCTATATCTTTGTATCGCCCTTCAAGTGTTCCTCCGTCAATCAAGCCATCTTTCCCCTAACCGGAATGAAAGGGAACTCTTTGTCAACTTTAGAATCACAGCGTCTTACTTCACGATGACATCGTTACAGTTTCCGCTCCATAAATAGTGCTAAAGACTCGAATGTGCTAAATGCAGAAAAAAGGAAATGTGAAAATGAGTTTGTGGTCTGAGAAAAGTTTGTTCATGTCGCTGCTAATTCTGGACACATCTACAGCGATGTTGGGTGTGTACTGACTTCATTGCTTGTGTAATTCCACTGCTCAACAGAATACATTAGTGTAAAATGATCCTCACTGGACAGAGCTGGAATAGATAGATGTGTGCGGGCCATCGAGGCGCATGGGAGTTAGAGCTGAACTAAAGTAATCCAAATAATCAACTGGAGAGGAAATCACACCAAAGCAATTAGTCCCTGTGGAAATATTAGACAAATGTGATAGTGATGCCACAGCAAATAAAATTACCATAACATGAGGTCACTATAAAGTCAATAGTATTATTGGATTTTTACAGTGGTGTTCATTAGGGGAAGGATTACGGGTTGCTAATGTTCTTGCCTGCTATCAATAAAACTGAATTTTACAGTCGTTTGACATTGGAGATAGTAACACGCAGCAATGTTAATAAAAAAAATAAAAAAAACTGTACTCCAGAGGCTAAAAGGAAAATGTATGGAAATAGCAGGCTAATAGCGTTGCAAGGTGAACGCCCAAAATCCATAAGTTCTGTCCTGGCATAAGAGATATCTCAGAGATCATAATATTGAGCTATGGAATCAAAGGTCTCGAGAGCGCTATTCAGGGGTGGTTGTGCCATCTCTAACACACTGTACACACACACACACACACACACACACACACACACACACACACACACATATAGTCTCCTCTGCCTTGCCCCAGGGTGCAGCCAGTCTGAGATCACACCGGCAGGTTCACTTGTAAAGCTACAGCTTTAGGCTCTCAGACAGAGAGAACTACAGACAGTCGCTGCTGCAGGTAGAAACGCCGAGCTTCAAGAGTTTCATTCCAAAACAAGATATTCCCTGTTTGGGAATGTGTGACAAAGTGATTGCTAGCATGAAAGTGAAACTCACATTTTGAATGTTACTGATGTTATTAGCTTTCTTTATCCTTTTAGCTACGGAGAAGTGTCTTCCAACAAGTGCACAGTTTGTGGGATTTTTGTTTTTGTTTTCTTACACTTGTGTATCTGATGCAACCCTTTTGGGAAGCGCTCTGAGCTCGTTCACTGACTGCAACTGTTTGACACTACTTTTGTAATTCACACATTTGTTTTCTTGTGAGTTTGCAGTCAATCTTAATTTGAAGTAACTCCAAATATAAGTTTGGCAAAGACATTTAACCAATATGTGACCATTTCAGATTTTAAGCAGCGCGTTAGAAAAAAATGATTCTGTTCGTTTCCTTCGTGGAAATGGAAAGAGAAGACGTGCGGATGCGGGTTTAAGAGAGGGAGTGGAAGAGGGAAAATGGATGGAAGTCTGGGGCGCAACGAGGGGTGAGAAAGTCCCACGAAGAGTGAAGGGCCTCTGTAATGATTGAGAGGGATTACCAGAAAACTCAGTGGACTGGGAAAGAGAGAGAGAGAGAGAGAGAGAGAGAGGTAAAGAGAATAAAAGTGAGAGAGAAAGTACTGTATGAAGGGCAAAAAGATGAGAAAGTGACGGAAGCGGTTGTGTGTGTGTGTGTGTGTGTGTGTGTGTGTGTGTGTGTGTGTGTGTGTGTGTGTGTGTGTGTGTGTGTGTGTGTGTGTGAGAGAGAGTGTTTGGGGGGTAATTCAGAAATAAATGGATTCAATCAGTAAATGAAGCCATGCGTGGGGTTTTACACGACTATAATGAAAATAATGCACAATGCTTAAAGGGATGTGACATTTAAAAAAATATATATTTCACTTCAGTGAGAACAGATCACAGCGGGGGCAGAAAGTTTCGCTGGAGTTCGGCCCTGAAACTGCATCACCATTGAGTACAACACAACTCAACACAAACTAGATGCAAACAAATATTACTCAAAGATAACAAATTGCTAAGAAAAAAAGAAATCTGTATATATATATATATATATATATATATATATATATATATATATCACTCATATGAAATAAATAAAGTGAAAATGATGAAATAAACAACATATTGGGGTCATGCAGCCTTGGAGAGAAGGATATTTTTTTCATCATCTTTAATGACAACATAAACAGATGCTTTAGAAAAGGCCTTTATTCAAGGTCGTGAGACAGGATCAAATTGAATAGATCCAAACTTTTCTTTGCAAGAGCAGCAGCAACATACAGAAAAACATTAAATATAAATCTTCAACTGACACAAGAAAGGTTTACATTCATCATTGTAGGGTGACGACGTTTAGTTTTTTCCCCATTCGATATGAAGTGGGATTATTTAATACAATTAAATAAATGTATTTAAAGATAGAGATATATTTTCCTTTACTCCTCATCAAAGTAATGCTGTTCAATTTATGGAAACATGAAAAATGTCAGTATTACCTTAATTTGTTTATTGTTTCATTCAATTTGTCTTAATTCATATCACATTTCATATCTGCAGTGATCAGAGTGCTACACTATGAGATCTAAAAATAATTCAGGTTTTTTTGTTCAATATAGTAATTTCAATATAGTAATATGCCGCTTTGTACACTGAATTATCAACCAGTTAGCTTAGTTAATTAGTTTAGCCTTTTATATTATAATACACATTGTTGAAAAGAATATCCAAATGTATTGTCCTGTGTTTGTGTTGAATGGGAATGCTGGCAGCTTTGTGCAACATAAAAATGAAATGCTGGACGTTGGATATATATATATCATCACTTGGTGCGGTGGTCTTTGTGTTTCTGTGGTCTACCTATGCCTCCTATTGGTCTGATCGCTGCAGTCCACAACAATCTCAGTCATTTCAGAGCAGACGGGAGGAGGAAAGGGAGGGAGTCAGGAAAGACAGATGAGAGACAGGGAAAAACAGGGGAGAGAAGGGAGGAATGATGGTCAGTGACGGAGTGGGAGAGGAAGAAAGGAGAAAGCATGTGGGGGGAGGGGGTGTGTCATAGAAATAAATGGGGTGGGTGGGTGGGTGGGGGCGGGGAGGCGGGGAGGCTGGGAGGGAGGAAGGAAGATCTTATGAATGTTGACCACTGTCCCTCTACATAAATCTGCACATTAACTGCATCAAATGAGGCTCCCCATGTTTTCTCATCTTCTCCTCCCTCACTATGCCTTATTTCTCCCCCCCCCCCACACACACACACACACACACACACACACACACACTACCACCGGTCGCCATCTCGCATCTGATTGGGCGATGTCATTTATAATGTCTGTCCACATCAGGGGACAATGTAGGGACCTCAGTCCTAACAACACTTCCCCCTGTCACGCCCCAATGCCTGATGGGTAGAAATAAACCAACTGCCATGCCGCAGAGAGAGCGACGGTGTCACACAGCTAATATCGACTATGAATAATGACACATTGCGATTACAAC
The DNA here is from genome assembly GCA_032191485.1 of Leptoclinus maculatus. NCBI lineage: Eukaryota > Metazoa > Chordata > Actinopteri > Perciformes > Stichaeidae > Leptoclinus > Leptoclinus maculatus. The sequence continues at coordinate 10,988,907 of JAVDOI010000013.1, forward strand.
TGTTCTGGTTCTCATCTGCCTGAGAAACATTTGGGAATTGAAAAATGCAGAGGCGAGGTTAATCTGGTTCCATGAATGCAGCGAATGAATGCAGCGCAGAGAGAATTGAGGTAAAAAGTGTGCATTAGTGTTAAAGAAATGTGTTTGTTTGTATCTTTAGGAAGCCGTCAGAGCTACAAGGAAATACCAGAAGAAAGGAGTCGAAGGAAGAGCTGTGAAAATCCAAGAATGTGCAATGTTGATAATATTACAGGCAAATTCAAATGTCGATGCATATCATGAAAGAAATACATATTGTGTAAAGTATGGACAATATGGTGGGGGAGCTAAATGTTTAATATACACATAATATACACTATAATGTATATATTTAAGTAATATGCACAGAATTTCACTACAGCAACTAAATTCATTATGCATCTGAAATCTAAGATTTACATATTTGTATCATTCATTTTTATTTACAGAAATAGTACTTTTAATTATGATGAAAGAAATATCCGACAAAACATTTATCATATAATTGTATTCAGAACACAAATAAAATCAGGGATAATTAAATGAAGAGAAATATGAATTGTTTGTTATTCCTAAATTCTATCTGAAACATTACCACACCAAATATGTACAAATATCATGTATGTGTCGGCCAGATGAAGTCCAACAAAGTTTCCGAGTGCAAAATATAATAATAACAATAATATATTATTCAGTGAGTATTTGGTACATATGAGACAGATGTGTAATTTTCCACCACTGCAGATATGCTTTTGAAATTTGTCATTTCTCTTTCATAATGATTTTTGTGTGAAGGGCTATAAAGACAAAAACAAATTCAACACAATTATTCAAAAATCCCAGACACAAAAAAAACACAAAGGTGACATCTTAACATTAATATTAAACACATGCTGTTCAGCGCAGATTGGATTCATTGCAGAGGTAAAGCAAGCACATGTGAAACCTACACACTTCTATTCTTCTGTATGTTCTCATCACTTCAAATGGAAAAGACATGAAAGATTGAGCCATGCCTTTGAAGCAGATGCCAGGGCCACTGACTCCCTCCCTTATTCCGCTGCCACCTCCTCAAAGGCAGCTTGACTCCAACACGCAACTCAGGAACATTAAACGGGCCCAGCTCAATTCTAATGACCCTCTAGATTTCTGACCACATGGAAAGGGGGGGCAGCCACCAGTGCCTCGCCATCCTGGTTTTCAGTGGTGAGCAAGCAATGTCCATGTGTAATGAGTGTGTTGTTTGCCACTCTCCCCTCCTGGTCAATAATTACCAGCCTTGAAGCCTGAAGTGAGTATATTTTAGGACGGAACCCCGCCCCCCCCCCAAGCTTAACTCAGCCATAAATACAACGACTTTTTTACTCTCTCTCTCTCTTTTTCTCTCTCGCTCGCTCTGGGTAATCCCACTTTTGTTGGTTGTGAAGAGGAAGGTGAGGAGCAACAGAGAGAGAAAGAGCTGAGGCCAAAGCCCAGCAAAAGATTCACGTCACAAAGGATCAAGAGGGTCATCTCTCTCTCTCTCTCTCTCTCTCTCCTTGTCTAATCGTGGATCTTCGGACACCTTGTGTTGCCGGTTTGGGCCTGAAATCTCAAAGGCCACAGCACAGGTATTTAGTCCATGTGGTCACACGTCACATGTAAGTCGACTGGATTGACCAGAAACAGTCGAGTTGATTGTTTGGCAGTCCCCAGGAGCTGCTTTATGCTAATGTTTGCATCGATGCCTACAAAGCCACCGCCTCTGTCCAAAGGCACATCAAGGAAATGAGAGAGCAAGCCAAGCCTTTGTGTGCGCCGTGTACAATAAAGGGAGGATTTAGAGGCCTTGCCGGCCAACCGCAGGGGACGAACAGAATGAATGAACTGAAGCGGAGTAGGGGTTGGGGTTGGAGTTGGGGACTCTGCCCCGGCGGGTTGGGTTGGGTTGGGGTTGGGGTGGGGGGGAGAGAGACTGGCTAATGCACCCCCTCCATAACCTCCCTGCCCGCCCCGTCTCATCGGGACAGCCTATATATAACGCAGACACGTTTGGTCTCTCCAAAAGGTCACAAAAGGGTAAAACTTAAGAGGAAAGATGAGAGCGCTGCTGTCATAAAAAAAGAAAAACGTGTGTAAGGGGAAAATAAGTGGCTATTCCTCTTAAGCCGCAGATAAAATATTTCAGATTCAACGGTGCAGTGTCCTGGCCACCAGGGCTCTGGATTTATTGCTGAGGGTCAAAACTCGGTGCCGATCAATAGTCAATCAGAGTTATCAAACACTAATTATATGAGGACAGTGTCCAGATGTACTGCACTGATTGATTGTCCTGTATTTGTTATTTCTCAGCAGAATATGTCTAATAACTAGAAGCCTGGCTATTAAATGTCTCAGTACAAATTATTATATTTGAGGAATTATCGTTTTAATGGATTCATTTAATAAAGATTTTAATTAATCGTGTAAATTCTGTAAATCATGCTGAATATAGTTTTAAGCAAACCTCATTTTATAAAAGTAATTATAAAATGATGATGTATTATATTTAATGTTGATGAATTAGCAAACCTACAGATGCATGATGTGTGCCAGATTTGTTTTCAATACATTTGTACTGGCCAACAAATAAATCATTTCTCATTATTTATTTCAATATTAAATTTATTATCCAAATAAACATCAAGTAAAAGCATAAATTGAGTCGTACCTCATTGTATCTGTACAATCTGGAGACCTCACAGATCGGCTTTCAAAAGAGAAGAAAAAATACTAGGGGTGCTGCTGGAGAAATGTAGTGTAATGGAAGCACTTAATAGACATGAAAGGTTTATACTTGAAAGCCCCATCATCCCCCTTAATGCATATCCATTTGTTTATTGAAAAGGGCCTTCATTAAAAACAAGTTGGAAAGGGGAAGAAAAATGAAAAATAATAATTATGTTGATGGCTTAAAATTGCATCAAAATTAAGATATTTATCAGAAGCAAGTGCACTGTAATCCCTTAAGTGCTTAGTGAAGTTCTTTAATAATGCCACAGACGGAGCAAAGGCAAAAACAAAAGCAACTCTCAGAATCTCCTTTATTCCTCTTGTCCCTGCTTTGTTTCACCACATCTCTCTCTTTTCAATCAGGCTCTGTGTTTCTCTCTCTTTTTTATTTTTCATAGAAAAGGGTCTAATTGCTCCTGAAAAGCAGAAAGGGGAGCAAAGGAGAACTCCCTCAATAGCAAATGTCTTTGAGATTGAATTTTAAATTTCCTTGCGTTTTTTTTATTACTTTGTCTTTTAAATTTCAAGGGCATCGGGACGGTGCGTCTGTCTGTCAGGCACCGAGGCTCTTGTTGCTTTTCCTCTCTACGTCTGCTGGCGGCTTACCGCAGCCGAGATATGCATCTCTTGACCTGTATGTTAAATTCATACCAGTGACATCAGCAATGCCCAGACAACTGAAGGAAGAAATGGTGTATCTGTATATGTGTGTGTGTGTGTGTGTGTGTGTGTGTGTCATGGGGGGTGGGGTGGGCCATGGGGTGATTTTTTTCTGCCCCCGTAACCATGACAACCCTCATCTCTAGAGCGGCGGAAGGGATGGCGACTCACACTCTGGGAGATGCTGATGTCTGAGGTCCCCCTGATTTCTTTTGTTGTGCATTTATTGTGTCCACATGTGAGTGTGTGTGTGTGTGTGTGTGTGTGTGTGTGTGTGTGTGTGGTGCATACAATTTAATACAATTTAATTTGAGTCATTCTATTGTATTTAATTATCAAACATCAAAAATAATGCCAGGCCTGGTCAAAATCTAATTACAATAAATATGTTTAATTAGGTTTAGAAATATTTTTTATTTAAATCTGAAATTCTTGCAAAATACAAACATTATAAATACTTTGTGTATATCTTTGATGTATCAATTAATTAAAACCCTCAGAAATTAAGGAAAACAGACCAACATATTTAAGCAGAGTTGCTGCAGACGAGTGTAATAGTTTCTAATTGTCAAAATGCAAGTATAATACAATTTTAAAAAGGTATCTTTTCTCCTCACCCACACTGTCATTAAACGCAACATGCCTAAATTGCATCTACAGCCATAAACATTTCTCAGATCAAATTCTATACGGCCATCTCTGAATTCATATTCAACGCAGCCCATCGTACGTAGGCAGGAATACAGATAGGGGAATATGAATGTCAGAGGGAACATTTTAATCATTTGGCAGGGTTGGAAGCCCAATCTCCAAACATCCACATTTTGACACACAATCTCCCTCTCTCTTCCCGCCCTCCCTCCCCTCTATCCTCTGGTTTCATCATCTCATCTCACACCCTTCGTGTCTCAGGGACCTATTAAATCCCCCCCCCCTCCCTTCCTCACCAGTATACCTCTCTCTCCCTCTCTCTCTCTCTCTCTCTCTCTCTCTCTCTCTCTCAAATGTCACCTTCCTTTTTCTGTTCATATTCTCGGACTGGAGATCCCTGCCTATAGTTGAATTGTTGGGCCCTCGCCACAACCTCCACTTCCCACCGTGCTCACTGTGGTCTTTCCTACGAGCACAGAGGAGGCTGATGATATGAGGGGGCGCTGAGGCCTGTGTTCATGTGCATGTCTAACGGTGTGCGTGCATAAACATGTATAACAAGATATTATTATGACTGATATTGTTTCCCCTCTTGTCCTAAACCCTTTTTATGTGGGGGCCATTTAAGAACAAGAATTGCACTTTATTTTAATCCTTTCAAGCATCAACAAATTGACAAAATAACCGCTATCCTTATTTGCCTCCAACTGGATCAAAGTCCTCCTAACTACAATCTCATGTTGTCATGGATTAACTGTTCGTAAAAAAACAGCACTATGAATGGTTTGTGTTAGCGCTGAGACTCTCAGGCTTGTGCAGTTTTGGCCGGGCAGAGTTCTTCGTCTGCCAGGCCTCGTGGAGTTGATCCCACAGTCTGGTGTTGAACTCACTTTTTATAGAAGAAAAACTACAAATATTCATCTGATGTGGCTTATCAGTCAGTGCTCTTTCTTATATATCGGCTTTTCAGGAATGAAACAAATCTACTTTTAAAGATCACATCCTGGCATAAAAGGAAAATCAGATTTTACATGTAAAATACTGTTGTTTTTAGGTTTCTTTGTAAACCCATGTACAAATACCACTGAAGAGAACTGTAATACAAAAAAAACAACATACCTGCACACTTTTCTGGAACCAGGAAGTAAACATTTTCAGATTTGAGTCCAGTAGTAAAGGTTTGTGCACTGTGTCACAATACTGTGTTGTGAAAATGTTGAGGCCTGGTTGGGTTCATCTTAGGATCAAAAGATAAGATAAAGGAGAGGAGATACTCGATTAGATAGAACACAGCTCTTCTGTTTTCTTGTCTCTCTGCAGAACACTGGTGCCATCATGTGAACCTTGTTTTACTGAATAAAAACACATCGGTGTGCGGAGGCAGTGATACCAAACACCTTTCTGTTAATGCCCCTTGATAATGTCACTTTGCTACTATAAAGTATTGTAGTCTAACTTTACTCTATTCCACTCGCTCTCTCTCTCTCACACACACACACACACACACTCACCGCAGGCTTTGCAGGCTCCAGCTGCTGCCAAGCACTGCATGAGGGCATAAATTGTTAGGTGTTGGCCAGTAATTCTAAAATGCAATCTTCTCTACTCCTTCCCTGCTATCTCTCTCTCTCTCTCTCTCTCTCTCTCTCTCTCTCTCTCTCTCTCTCTCAATTTTGTTCTCTCTCTCTCTCTCTCTCTCTCTCTCTCTCTCAATTTTGTTCTCTCTCTCTCTCAATTTTGTTCTCTCTCCCTCTTCACTCTCCCTCTATTCTCTCTAAAGCGCCTTCCTACCTTGTTTGCCTCTTTATTTGACCTTTCTTTCTGCATCTCTGAATGCATGTTTCTTCGGTTTTGGTTTTGTCTCTCTCTCTCTCTCTCTCTCTCTCTCTCTCTCTCTCTCTCTCTCTCTCTCTCTCTCTCTCTCTCTCTCTCTCTCTCTCTCTCTCTCTCTCTCTCTCTCTCTCTCTCTCTCTCTCTCTCTCTCTCTCTCTCTCTCTCTCTCTCTCTCTCTCTCTCTCTCTCTCTCTCTCTCTCTCTCTCTCTCTCTCTCTCTCTCTCTCTCTCTCTCTCTCTCTCTCTCTCTCTCTCTCCCTCTCTCCCTCTCTCCCTCTCTCCCTCTCTCTCTCCCTCTCTCCCTCTCTCTCTCCCTCTCTCCCTCTCTCCCTCTCTCCCTCTCTCTCTCCCTCTCTCTCTCCCTCTCTCTCTCCCTCTCTCTCTCCCTCTCTCCCTCTCTTTCTTTCTCCCTCTCTCTCTCCCTCTCTCTCTCTCTCTCCCTCTCTCCCTCTCTTTCTTTCTCCCTCTCTCTCTCCCTCTCTCTCTCCCTCTCTCTCCCTCTCTCTTTATTAATGATAGCAGGAAAAGGTCACATGATAAATGAGTGGTAAAAAAAATTCAGAGTGGGTCAGACCAGTGGGTTGCGGTTCTGAGTGGGGGCCCCCACCCCACTGAGAGAAAACAGTGTCCCCATTATGAATACTTCTGAATTACATTTCTACAACTCTGCAGAGAGAATTAAAGCGATTGCATAAAGATAAGTGGAAAAAGACAAAGAAAGAGAGAGCATGGAGTTAGAGATGGAGGTAAAAGAGTGACTAATGGGAGATCAAACAGTGCAAGTGAAAGAAAGAGAAAGGCAAGAAATGAAAAGAGAGGAGATGGGACAAGAGAAAAGAAAGACAACCCCCCCCCCTCCACACCCCTGAAGAGATGGAGTCAGGGAGTATATGAAAGAGAGAATTAGAATGTGACGGAGAGATAGCAGGCAGAGAGAAAGACTATTTGTCTCCTCTCTTGACACAATGGGATGATAATGCATTTTAATGACAAGACCTGAGACTGGTTTTATGAGGGGACGGACACTCACGCACACACGCACACGCGCACACACACACACACACACACACACACACACACACACACGCACGCAACAAGGGCACGGAAGCCATCACCCCCTCACACCCTCTTAGCATATTCCTCGGTCAGAACCGAGGAAGCAGTTCACAGCGCTGGACATTATTCCCTGTTCAGAGAGGCAGGGAGGGAAGCAGTTCTCAGTGAGAAATCAGCAGGAAACTATGGGAGAAGGCAATTTAGAAGCAATCAGAGGGAAATTTGAGGCGGATTAGGCAGAGGGCTTATAGGAGCGGGGACCTGACGCTGGATCCATCTGTCTATGAGAGGCCTTCATCAGCAGTCATCTCCTAGCTGGCCAAATCAATCTATTCTCTCTCCCTTACCTCCTTCCTTTCTATCCACTCTACTGTCCTTCCCTCTCTTCCACTTATCTCCCACTCCCCTCTTGTCCCACTCCCCAACATTTTACACTCAGGTTCAGAGAGACGGTCTTACCAAGAGCAAACTACAAAACAAGAAAAAGGTAGGCGGCCGGTGTGTTGCTCAAGAGCAGATCAACAGCCAGGTGCCCGTTTGATGCGTTCCCGAGCGCATCATAGAGCAGACTTCCAACCTATGATGTGTAGGCCGATAACCACGATGGCCTCTTTACCGCAAACATTTCCCTCGCTCCCTTTCTTCCATTTCCTTAGTGAGAAAGAAGTGTCTGTGTGTCCGTGTCTGTCTGTCTGTGCTTATGTCAGTGTATGTGTATGCATGTGCTTCATCATACAGGCAATATGTGTGTAAATGATGAAGTGGGAGTTAATGTGAAATCTGTGGCAAAGCACAGACTGTACCTTAAAGAATTGTAGGGCACACAGTGGATATCTACTTCGAAATGAATTGATTCAGTCTCCAGACACTATTCGCCCAATTTCCTATATTATCTTCTTTCTATCATTTATCATACATCAGTTATCATTGAGACTCATTTATGAGGCCTATTTCATCTTTAGAGAATTCTCAGATGATAGAAAACTGATCTCTTCTGCTTTGGTATTACTTTTGACTGGCCCAATCTCAGAGCGGGCAGAGTAGAAATTGCTATAATATTCCCTCAGTTTCAGCGTGTTGCTGGCATAGTACTTTGTATTACAACAGGACAGTCATAGGGTTGACGAACAAGAAAAAAAAAACAAGTTAACTTTAAATGTTTAAACTAAAGGAAACCTGTGACCTCTTGCACCTGTGACCTCTTGCTCATGGGCAAAGCGCTGTAGTGCAGAAGGCCAAAGCCAGGGCTGCTCAGTAGTAGACTCCACAATTAATGGAATTGTAATTGCGGTGACAATTTTGGCTTCCCACTGAACCGAATTGACTGCTATATAGACGATTAAAATGTGTGCCTCGCTGCTTAACAAATCTGCTTACTAAACAGCCATCCACACATCAGAGAGCAGATGGGCAAAACTAACAGGCACTGAATTCAAGTGAAGAAGAACCTGAATTCTATAAGTCTTATTTTGATGCAAAGATTTGTACATTAGCAGGAATGTAGAACAACATAGAAGGGAAAGCAGTGCTCCGATTATTTAATCTGCTCGCGCTTCACGTGTGTCTGTGTCTGTGTTAGTGTCTATGTGTGTGTGTGTAGTTGGAGGAGCTCGATAAATATAAATATTTAGTTTAATACCGGGTTTTGGAACGCATCCTTACCTTCAGATAATGTTAAACACGAAAGGCTCTCGCTGGAGCCAGTGTCCGTTCTGGGCTGCTGTAGAAACATGGCAGTGCAAGATAGCGGACTCCGTGGAAGACGACCCGCTCCCTAGGAAGATATAAATGGCTTTTTTCTAAGCTAAGGAAATCATAACAATTCTTAGTTATGGGTGATTATACACTGATTAACACATAGTTATGAATATTATATTAAATATCTGCCAATAACCCCCCCCCCTAAATGTTACACACTGTCCCTTTAAATCGATGAATAATCAAGATAATTAATCGTCATCTCATTATTGATCAAAATAATCGGGATTATTATTATTAGCCGTACTCAGTAGCCACCAAAACACGTCTTTGACAGCAATTCCCAAGTGCTAGCGTGTGCATTTGATCAACCTCTAATTGCAGCAAGCCCCAAGCTGTTAAGACTAATAAAGTTTTTAGTTAATCCTTCTTGTTATATGAAACGCTCCGTTTGACTAAACTGTCATCCACACTTTCCAAAATTAATTGGGAAAAGTTTAGAAAGGATCAAGTAGGTTGAACTTTACTCACAGTAAATGAGTTTGAATTGTGTTGTATTCATTCGGCCCTCTGCCATCCCCTCATGATGCATGAGGTTTACACACACAGATATCATTTGGTATATTTTCCGATATATATATATATATTTTTTATTCTTCATTGGAATCATTAATGTGGCAACAGATATGTGCTGCTAACATAATACAATCAACTCATAGCAATATCACTTCACTGAAAGGTAATAAACAAAAACCACAATGTGTTTCTGGACAATTGGTGCAAAGAGAACCAAAGCATATCTACTGTGCACTATCATTAAGAGTTTTAAATGTATTCTCAGTTGGCCATTCATAGCTACAAATGATGAACAACGTTTCAATGTGTCTAGCCGTAACATACAGTGTACATCCTTCTCTACGTGATGATTTGAGCTAAATGCCGGTGTCATTAGCAGATGTTGGCTCATAGCTGGGAGGCACTGGTCATGCTTAACGGTTAGCGTTAAACTGCTAACGAAGCGCATGTGTAGCCATGCATACATGACATTTATTACATGAAACAACAACACCCGGGTGCTGCTTAGAGCAAGACACTGATCCCTCGTTGGATAATGCATAATTACCCCAGACGTTGTAGAACTGGTGCACACTTACACGTACATGCACGCACACACCGACACACTGATGCGGGAGGCGTCACCTTAACATAAGCACAGAGACACAAACATACACAGACAATCACTGACTAAGACAATCAAACTTTATCAATGCTACATTTGAATCATTTACAAACAAACACAGGTCACATTGTGTCACACACACACACACACACACACACACTCATGGTGAATCATGGTGGAGATGCTTTGATCGAAGGCACATTTCTTATGCTGTGTAGGTATTTGTGAATAGCATGTGGAGTGTGTTTTTACCCAAACCACCTTACAATACAGTCACACACACACACGGTTACTAAACAGATCTCTCGGGGGAATTACACCCTATTTTTTATTACATAAATGGTCAAACATTTTTCTAAATTGCCTTTGAATCCATCCCATATGTTTTGAAGGCACACACTGAAATTCATTAGCATTTATATTAAAGAGCTTAGTTGCTAAGTTGCTATAAAAAGACAATGTAAATGATATAAAAGATAATGAGTAAAATAATGTGTGAACCCAGTGGTAATAAGTGGTTGCGATGTTGTTGTTTTTTTTACAGTTTTATAAGTTGGGAAGTTTGTAAATGCTACAGAAGAATATTATTGTCAAAATTAAATGATATTGTTAACTTTATTGTTCCCATTCTCCTTGAAAAACAGCATTTAAGCTGTAGGCAGATCTGCATGTTGCTAAGTCGTAAACATTGTTTTGTTATCAAAAGGATCCACAGACAGCAGTCACGCTCGGAGTTAAAGAGATCCCTATTTCTTTGTATGCCTTCAGGCTACAGTGATAGTGATCTCCTGCTGAGATGGAATTAGCCTTAAACTCATTTGCAGTGCCGTGACCTGGATTATGGGAAAGGTGGGTCATGGCAGATATGCCATTGTCCTTATTAATATTCAATCAAACAATGGAGGCCGATATGCTAGAAAATCAAAGGCTCAGCAGGTGGGGACTCGTCTAAGTTCTCTTAGCACTGAGAAAGAAAAAGGATTACTGTGGTGATGATCACTATGTCCACGACAAAAACTACTGAAACCACAAAGCACTTTCAACAACTTATTCAATGCAACTATGAAAAAATAGAGAGTAAAAGTTGAACCTGGTTGCAGAAATAAGTCAATGTAATACACAGTAGTCACAGTGCAGTATCATATTTTCTTGGTTTAAGAGAAAACGCTTTTTTTTCTAAAGGAGAAAAATAAATAGTCTTTTTATATTCATGGTTCCATCTCACGTGCAAAACAACAAACCCAAAAAAACTTAGCGGCACACCTTTTGGAGATGACAGTTACATGTGCCACCTCTTAAATGAGACCGCTTATTAAATGACTCCGAGAAGCAGATTGCTTCCAGTCAAGTCCTGCCTATATACAATATATCTGCTGTGCTGCATATTCATTATTAAAGAATCACCGGATGTTTACGCGAGACAGAGGAGGGGAAAATAAGAGAGGTAGTGAAACAGAGAAGGAGTGTGCATAGCATGCGGAGGCCATTATTTCTGCCGCGCTCCAAGGCTGGGAGAATTAGAAAATATCATTCTGTCAGGGTGATTTGATAGTGCGGTGAAAAATGTCAGAAGTGGAGATGACAAATCATGGTGCTGAGGAGAGGGGACTGGGAGACAGGGGATGTCATTTGTCATGAGTGCCATTTGACTGCACCCCTCTCCTCCTCCTCCCACCCATCTGCCTCCTCTTCCAAAGCTCACCCCTTCTATCGCCCCCCCCCACCACCACCACCACACACACTCCTAAACTTCCTCCTCTTTTACCTCGTTCGTTGTCTGCCTGTCTCTCCCTTCCTTTCCCTTTTCATTGTAATGATCTATTTGAACACATTCTACCTCATCTTTCTTCATCCTCCCTCTCATGCACCCCCACTCCGCCTGTCTCCCCCCCAACATTACCTCAGTTTTCCATCTACTAGCATTAACAGCAGTACAGTAGTTCTAACTTTGTAAAGATTTAACCCATTTGTGACTCAGCGCACAAGGAATGATATTTATTTATTGGTTTTGTTTCCCCATCCTTGTCTCCGTATCTTTTCCCCGCTCATCTTCAGTGGCATTCAGAGTAAAGCGCATTCATAGACGGAAGCACACACCCACACTTCACATAAATACAGACACACGAATGCATGGTCAAAATGCCAAGCCTGGTGACATTCCAGCATTTTATTTTTAAATTAAAAAAAATGTGACATGTGGCAACTGACCCTGAAAATCTGAAAAAAATAAGCTTTTTGAACGGATCACACACTCCAGTGTAACATGATTTGCAGTGATTATTAAGAAAATTCACTCATACTCCTTTTTCTCCTACTGATTGTGTCTCCCTCATTGCCTTCAATTCACCCTCTCTCTCCTATGGTACACCGTGCCCTCCCTCCCTCCCTCCCTCCCTCCCTCACCCGTCTTTCCCCCTTGTTCCCCTCCTTGGCCCATCAAACCCCTCCTTCCACTGTAGCCTCAAGGTGCTATGTATCTGTGTGTATGAAAGAGAGAGAGAGAGATGCAGAGAAAAAGAACACGCATACATGCATGCATAAATGTGTGTAGACTTGGGTGTATGTGTAGATCGGCTATTCCTATACAGTATCTGTGTGTGCATATATGGGTATGAATATCTATGTTCATTTTTGTATCAGGAGGGAGGCAGGGGGTGTGGGATGGGTGGGGGTGGGGGGGGGGGGTCTTTGCTTTGTTGGGTCTGGCCATCCTCAGTGTAGCGTGGTCTGTAGCACCATCCAGGGCCTTAATGCTGGGGTAATTAAGGAACAGCTTCAAGGTTGCATGGACACAAGACAATCCAGGCCTAATGAAGTATCGATCGGCCGTATAGGGGCCCATGCTTGGACTAAGACAAGCTGACATTCATTTAGAGCAGGGCCACTGCAGGGAGAGCAAACACACACACACACACACACACACACACACACACACAGCACACATCACAAAAGCAGGCTGATGACAATATAAGAGACTCAACGGCACTCGGTTTTAATCACATGGGAAACAATGAAGAGCCTCGTTTAGAGCCGCCGGGTTTATCTGTGTGCATATAAGTGTGTGCTCACATGTGTGTGTGTGTGTGTGTGTGTCCCTCCATCTCCCTATCACACTCTGTACAACCAATAGGAGGCTCAAAGCAATCTCCCAGTGAAAACAGTACTGATTATACCAATGATGATTATGGTGATAATGATCGTCCTACCATCAGCCCGGTCTTTACTGTCTGTTGTGTATAAAGAAAACGTGTCACACCTTACAATCAATGTCATCACTATCTTTTTTCGACAGGAGGGTAATAACCCAATTCAGATTTTCTCAACCTATTATATTTACATTTTAATTTTCTCACATTTAGTGAAGTCTGACAACCTCATCGAATGCAATTTGAGCTCGGGCTGCACAACATGATACCCATATGGACTTTTGTCAATTACTGTAGGTGGATATAGATCTGTCAGCGGAGCAGCTCCTGAATCTACATTGATGTCATCATCATAAGTGTTATCTTTTCTTCAATAAAGTTAAATGTAAGCCAAAGACGATAGACACATTTCCCCCCTTGTGTTCTGGACAGTTGGTCGACAGTGTTAGTGAATCACAGTGAGTGAGCAGCTACATTTGAGCTTTCAGAGTCTTGCTCAGGGACACTTTGACCCGACACATGGCGGCTGCCGGCACAGTGGCCAGAAATCACACTGGCATTTTTTATTTATTTATTTTTTTTACGAAATTGTCTCCATTCATATCTGCCATTTCAAAAAATATGACATATACTCTTGAAACTTTTCCCCAAAAAGCTTAATGTGTGCAGCAGCAGCAGCAGGACTCGGCTGGGGTAATGTACACTGTGTTCTTTGGCCTGTACCTTTCATTCACTGCTGCATGCTGTCTACTCACAGGCCTACATATTATATTCCAATAAAAAAAGTTGTAGCCGTCAAATGTGACTTCACTCTATAGCTGCAACAATGACTCGCTGTATAGAAACAATCTGTGTACGGTGTAAAAACACAAACACAAGTAATCAGAAATCTATCATCACATATCAATCTGACTGACCTTAACTGACTCCAACTGTGTGTGAATACATATACATGAATGGGTGCATGTGTGTGTGTGTGTGTGTGTGTGTGTGTGTGTGTGTGTGTGTGTGTGTGTGTGTGTGTGTGTGTGTGTGTGTGTGTGTGTGTGTGTGTGCAGCCATAGGGTCCACTGTTACAGTTCCCACCTCAGCCAGAGGCTTGATGATTATGTCTCTGATTGACATATGCTTGGATTCACATCTATTGGCCTACTTCTGCACTGATTGAAGACTTGACTTCTCATCTCCAGACAACTTTATCAAGGCCGTAATGGTCAGACAATCAGACTGACAGACAGAGACAAAAGAATAAAGAGGAGAGAGAGAGACAGGGACACAGAAAGGACGGGTTGAACATGAATGATCTTGATTGTAATGGGTATAAGTGCTGTTTTTCTTGAAAACGTTGATGCAAAGACCCTAAATCTCCCTCTCTCTCTCTCTCTCTCTCTCTCTCCCACTCTCTCTCTGTTCACACACACACACACACGCATAAAAAACACACATGTTAAACCATGGCAAAAAAAATAATAATCCGAGTATAACTTTGCCATTATAACATTCATAATTGCACAAAAACTGCACAGCTTGCACTCTTTACTCCCACAACAATAGAGCTACATGTTCAGTGCCTATTATTTCTCGTCCCTGCATTCAAATGTATTTAAATGAGAGATGTTTAGATCCACTCCGCGCTGGCAAAACAGTCCAATGCTGAGACCAAGTTATATCTATAACCATGATTTTGAGGACATAACCCCACTCTCACCCCCGCAGTCCAAGCAACTTTTAAACCTGCCGTTAAAGCGCTGACTTCACATTACCATGCCTCCCCCCCCCCCCCTCCCCTCTCCCTTGATCTGGCGGCGTACTGTGAATTTTTGAGCAGCGCCAAAATGCTCTCATTTTAACTGATCGCTCCAATCATATGCAAATGTGGCAGGCAGGTGGGGGGATATCTTTCAGCGGTAATTGGCGGTTTTCTAATGGAGACTTCGGGTGTCAGTTGGAAATATGTTTTAAGCCTTAATGAGTTTTGACGGGTCAGATCAGAAAGCGCCTGGCACGCAACTGTGTGTCTGTGTGTACATGCTGGTGTGCGCCTGTGCACGTGTCTACGCCGCCACGCAGAACCTGATGCATTTTTAAACAGCACCAATTACCCCCACATAGTGAGTTTCACTGAAACATTTTTATTGTGTAATACCCGGCACGTATAGAGACATCAGGATTCATTATACTCACAGTCGCAGCCAGGTGATATCCAAAGTAATCCAGAACAAAAGGGGAGAGAGACTCAAAACGGATGCTAAATGCAACTGACTCGGGAGGGTCAAATATAACCTTTCATATGATAATAACATGCACTCACACCTTCACAACTTCGTAGAACTCATTTCAGATGTTTCATAAAAATGTAAAAATAAAATAAAGGATACTTGATCAGAGCGTTTTAAAAAGCAAGTAGCCTTTTCATGTGTTCGGGGGAAAACTAACATTCCACAGATACACATATGATAGGACTGATATCATATGTCACGGATGCATAAACATCAAGTCTGGCTGTTATAAATTGATTCAAATGTGCGTCTGTTTCTGTCCGTAAAAGTTAAGTATCCACAGCCTAACCGTGAAGTTTTGCCACGAAACATCCAACAATTATTCATTTTGCATTGGTCAAAATGTACGAACATCCGAAATCCTCCCATTAATATGCATGTGTCGCTATCCCTTCAATTTACAAAGCAACTTATCATTTTGCCCGGCAATAAAAGTGCAGCAGAGGCAACAGATTGCCGTGACACTCCAAGTGGTTTTAGATTTATTGTGCATAATAAACACATAAGCAGGTTTTGAATGAAATCATCCCATGCATCTACATCTAGTTTTACTTTATCTGTAGTGGGTGCATGTATAAACGAACGGCTGAGTAGACGGCGGTACTTCTGCACTCTGATAGATCATAAATCATGTGAATTATAAATCATGGTTTGTTTGGACGTAGGGGAGGGGGGGTTGAGGAGTGAAACTGCTGTCCAGTTTATAAAAGTGTGCATTAATAAGAGGCTGGGTGGTCGTAAATACAGAAACACGAGGTGGCAGCTGATGATTTGGATTTGGAGAATCGGATGATGACTGATTCTGCAGAGGGAACGGCTGTGAACGTTTCTTCTATGCTAGCATCACGGAACAGGACAAATCTAAAACATTGTAGTCTTGGATGTGTTTGTGACCAGCAACAGCTCTTTCACAAAGCTGTAATCCCAGGAGAACAACACTGTGACTTAGTGGACTGAGTTATATGACGAGTCCAGTGTGGTTATTTCCTTTTAGAAGTCACATCGATGGTCTCTCAGTTCCCTATCAGACGGACGGGATTTGTTTTCTTGTCAATGCATGTGTGCTGTGTCTTATAGTTCCATTTTACCTTTAAGGTAAAAAAAGGTTTCTCTCTTTAACTCCTGCAGCAGGACTTTTCTGTGCTCCTCAGTGTTCCTCAACAACTTTAAGAAGAGTATTATCTGGGTTCAAACCCACATGCCGGCCCCTCTGTGGGGATTTGCATGTTCTACCCATGTCAGCGTGGGTTGACTCCGGGTTCTCCGGCTGCTTAGCAGTCCACAGACATGCGGCTTAGGTTAATTGCTGACTCTACATTTCCCTTAAGTTGAATGTTAGCGTGAATCGCAGTCGTAAGAGTCTTTGTCCTATGTTAACCCCCCCCCACCCTGAATAGAATAAGTACAGATAATGGATGTATGACTGTAAATGAATTGCTAAACACTATTCTTAAAGTTGTTGAGGAACATTATATCACTAAAGACTGCAGCCTGCAATCAAGGCTCTCTGTGCTACTGAAGAGTTCAGAGTGTATTTAGCAGTACTTTGCTAAGCAAACCATGTCAATTTATGCCATGTGGAAAAAGTAGGACAGCATAATCCTTAGCACAAACCCAATCTGGAAGATCTGAAGAGTGCGTGATTAATTCTTTGGTATTAATCATGTAATTCTTTCATATAAAACAAAGCTTAAGCCTTATTTGCTAAGATATTTGACCTTGGCAGAGAGTTAAGACATTACAGCTTGGATTTAAAATGCATCTAAAGATTAAAAATGATGGTTGACTATTACTGAAGATTATAAATCCAAGGAAAATTGCTTTTTCATTATGAAACAAAACTGATTTTAGAAGCGAGCTGCAGGGTCAGGTGGTATATGAGGTGACAACGTGAACTACAATCCCGCATACATTGAGTGATGGATAGGAAGACACCACGGTCCTTTGTGTTTTGTATTTATATTTTCAGAATTTGCCCCCCCCCCCCCCCCCCCCCCCCCACACACATTTCTCTTTTTTACCCAAGCATAGAAATTAAAGTAATACCCTTGTAAGAGAAACAAGATTTGTTCTAAATTTATGCTTCACTGCTTGAGGCTACGCGGCACCTCAGACACAGCGAGTTTATTTGATCTGTGCTCGTTGAGGGGAAAAAATCCTTTATGACTATCAAATGTGTCTCACTCTTTCCCCGTGAATCTTGTTTACCATTGCTGCCGTGTGTTTATCTGTGAATGGAAATGACTCTGGAGACACCATGCACTTCTTTGCCCCGACAACAACACATATTGCTTTCATTTCATGGTCTTTACAGAAAGTGGGAAAAAAAGCAAAGTGAAAGTACAAGGTCGTTTTCAAAGACACCAGTTTTATAATTCATGCTGAAGTTAGGTGCGGGGTCTTCAACTTGAACCAGGGGCCTCGCAAAATCTTTTATTTCAATTCTCTGGTCTCGCGGTTCATATCTCGGGGGGTCCCTTCAATAGGAACCCCTGTTTTCTATTCACAGAAGTATAATAATCAAACTGATCATTAAATAAGTAAACAACTTCCCTCAGCACAAGAAACACTAAAGCTCGTGTTCAGGTTATACAACAGTCAATAATCTCATTGCTTTTGAACTGCCACAAACTGCATCCCACACACTCATTATAACTCACCTGTGATCAGCCCTGTGTTGCATAATCCCAACACACACACACACATAATCCATTTGATGTCAATAACATCCTCACCGAACCTTTGATAAAATGGCCGACAGCAGCCTGGTTTTATAAAGTGTTCTCATTTATCTATTTTATTCATATATTTCAACATTTAGCTTTTTTGGGGGGGATTCTTGCAATCAATCAATAGTTGTTTTGTTTTTACAATTTCTCTTGAAAAAAATAAAGTTCAGTACATCTCTCTCAACGTCACAGCCTTTGTGATAATGAATGGAACTAAACCGAACGAGAAACCACCCGATATGAATACAATACAGGCAAAGAAATACCAACATAGGATTAAGAGTGTCAGAAAGACAATGTGCCTCTACATTTGAAGATGCATTTGGTTTCATTGGCCTTGATTCAAGTGTAACCTTTGGCTTGGTGCATTGGAAGCATAAACATGTGAAATTGTACTTATTTGGATTGAAGATTAAATAACTGCATGTTAACGTGAAGATGATAGATTTAGTTTTGCATTCAGCTGATGAGTTTGATAATGACAGAATATCGTTGTTATCATAGTGGACGTTATTGTAGTGCTCCTCCATCTCTTAGGCAGTCAGGGCTGTAAACAGAAGGATTAAAGATTATGTTGGCTGGTAATAGGGTTCCACTTCAAGGAATCACTGTGAAACGGCACTTAACCTATAAATTGCTAAATTTCCATTCAAATGATGGAACCCTGTTTTTGTTTGAATTAAATTTTTTGTATTAATTTCTGCCGTTTGTAACTCTCAAAGTGGTGTTTCTCTCAGATGTTGGGGGTTGACTTTGAAGGATGGGGCGTTTGCGGTGTAAAGAAGCGAGGCCCGGCCTCTGAAGCAGATGAGCCCAGGGGACAGCTCGACACGACACGCACAAACAACTTGTGTTGACCTTGTGGCTCTGGGCAAAAGGCCTTCAAGGTATATATGCAAACGCCGTGCAGACGGCTCAAAAAGAAGAGTCTGCTTTTGAAGTGAAGTGTGTGTTTGCTAGTGTGTGTGTGTGTGTGTGTGTGTGTGTGTGTGTGTGTGTGTGTGTGTGTGTGTGTGTGTGTGTGTGTGTGTGTGTGTAGGGGCAGTGTGCAATTTTCAAAAGCAACCAAGGATACCCATAGGCCTGAATTCTATGAAGCTCTTTGATATGGGTATCTCAGAGTGTTTATAATTACAAACAAACCCGATCATGATTAAAACATTGCTACAGAGCACAGAGGTGGCCAGGGAGAACTGATCTGACCCAGAGTGTGTGTGTGTTTGTGTGTACATGTACCTACAGTATGTGTGTGTGTGTGTGTGTGTGTGTGTGTGTGTGAGAGCATGAGCTTGGCATCGCAGCAACAGGGGTGGCCTTAGATCTCCCGTTGACATCATCAACTGTCGCCAACGTGAAGGCGAGCCGTAAAGACATGCGATCAGCATGTCACACCTGGAGGGCTGACAGCCAACAGCGCTCATGTCTCTCAGCATGTATATTATGTGTGTGTGTGTGTGTGTGTGTGTGTGTGTGTGTGTGTGTGTGTGTGTGTGTGTGTGTGTGTGTGTGTGTGTGTGCGCGTGTCTACGTGTGTTTTTCATCATGGCCATGTTTCAAACAGAGCATGTTTCAAAGGGACGACTAATCCTCAGAAATGAGGCATGAGATCAATATTCCCATGTTTAATTGGATGCCGACTGATTTGGCTCAGAAATAGTCGGCACGACATCCCTCTGTCATGGCAATAGAGGCCCACATGTCTGCCAATTTGACTCAGGAAAGCGTGGAAGAAAAAGGGAGACCAACAGACAGGCAGACAGACAGAGAAAGTAGAAAAAGAGTGGAATTGGGACTTGACTTCAAAGTGTTAGGACGTTATGATTGCTCCAGCCATTTAAGGAGTGGTTGGGGAAAGAGGAAAGCCTCAGGGGGTCGTCCCATCATCATATGCCCCACTTGCCGCTGTGATTTGGTGATTTTTGTCCGGAAGCCATGTTTTGAGAGGAGCAGGAGGGAGTTTGGGAGGGGGGGGAGGGGGGCTGAAGAGAAAGGAGGGGAAGAAGCCAAGGACAGAAGGAGTCAGGAGATGAAGATGGGTGGTTGGGGAGGAGTGTCCGGGACCACTGTCAAATGGTTGAGGTGTTACCATGGCGACAGTAATGAAGGGTCTCAGGACACCCTCGGGGGATGGAGGAGGAGGGGCCTGGGCGGGGGTGGAGGAGGGAGACGGGTGAGTGATGTTGAAGAGGAAGAGGGGGGGGGGGGGTAAGAAGTTGAAAGCTGGAGAGGGAGAAAATATAGAAGAGGCCTGCAGGCCCTTTTTTTATGCTCAGACAAACTTGACTATGTTGACACACATTATGCTACAATGCTGTCATGGAAATGTACTCTATGATGTGATGTTAACATTCACACATCACATAATTCTGTATAAACTGTTCAGAAAAAGCACAACTCTGGTTTGCTTGCACGGTTGTCTACAATGCATTTGCCACAGCACACTGAATAAAATCTGCTGAATATCAGGGTTATTTGGAGTAAAAAGTAATCATGCTTATGTCAATATGTTTGGATTTAAACTGGATTAAGTCTTAAAAATAAATGTAAAATCTATCATTGCACATTATAGCATCAGTGGTAAAAGAGAACAAATACACAAATTCACTTTTAATAGCCAACCAAAATTAGAAGCACTGATTTACTTTATCCTCAAAGAATTCAAGACTATTTTCAGAGAGCCGTCTCCCTTCACACCCGCCTCCTGTTCTCACACCTGCTGCTGTTATAATCTGATTTAGTTTTGAAGGCTCTCACCTTTGCACGATTCAAACCGATTCTACTTTCACGTTAATTATCGGTTGTTTATTAAAGGCCTGAAATGTAAAACTATGGTCATCTTGATAAACAACAGTATGACAACAACTTTCATTTATTTAATGAGTTATTTAAAAAGTTTCTTTGCGTTTTACAAGTTGCTGGCTTGTACAGGCACAAAGAGACACATGCAGTAGAAAATACACAGTACAAACATGCTCACAGCTTACATTATCAAGCTTCGAGGGAAGCAGTTCTTAACAAGAATCAGACCGTTTCCATGCTTAGTTAACATAATGACCACACTGTATCTATCGGCCCCATGAACTCTGGCTCACGGGTTTAAACGGGCCGTGGTCCTGCTGCTGGTGAGTTTCCACATGTCAAAGGTAGTAACATGTTTTAATGAGCCCACTTCTCCGGGTGAGAAACTAAACTTCTAAATCAGGCACGGGCTGAGATAGACTTCTTCAATCCAGGGTGGCCCACAAATAAAATGTACAGAACACTTTGAGTCTGGGAAAAATGTACCCTTTGTAAACATATTGTGTATAGCATGTGTGTTAGATCACAGGGCGCGAAGTGACATGAAAGCCGTTAACCGTGTTTCCAATAAATTGTCAGGCAAATTTGAAGAAAACGTTTGAAATGTCTCAAAACTAATGTGAATTAGGCCTTTTTTCCATCAGCTGGTTTGGAGCAAACAAGGTTTCCCACCGGAAACAGAACAAGTCGCCTCGGCCATCAAACTATCTACAATAGAAAAATAGAGAGAGGTCTTCAGGAATTAGTTTGAATTAGGCAAGCTTTAATTGTTCTTTCACGTGAGCTTTAACCCGTTATTGGGAATATCTGGGAGGATGGCGACGGTGGATACAGCCAGTCAGTCATGTGAGTCAAGTGTTCGCTATGTCAGAAGTGATTTTATAACTCATTTGCATGAACCCTTTTTCAATAAAAGGTAAATCAATCTCAAGTGAGCGTGATGTTTCCATACAGCTTTTCTAATGCGATACTTCTGAACAGATACACACTATTGTTACCTCACCATGGGATTTGTCTAACTTACTGTCTCTGACTGCATACTTGTGATCCATGAAGATGATTTTATAGAAAAACTAAATACAAACTAAGGTCATGATCAAGATAAACATGAGTTTTTAATGAATGCATACAACTCTGATTTATAATTTACACTTTCATCTGCAACGAACTTTTGATCAGTATGCCTGTACAGTAGAGGGAGATTAAAGCCTCTAGCTTACCAACATTGCATCTTATGGTTAGTAATGTGCTCAAGTATCTCTGCCCAGAGGTGAAACACATAAATAGATGTAAAACAAACACACACGCTTGCAATCGAGCATGCTATTGCAATAATATGCATTTTTATTTGATATACTGTAATCAGATGTGCATTTGTTGCTGCCTGTAAAGCCGTCTAAGAGCCAATAATCTTGCCCTGGAGGAGATCTTTAGCTGAACTTGAGCTGATCTCACTGTGTGGTCTCAGTAAAAGTCTAAACAGATCCACACGGCTCTCTGCAGCCTGAGATCCCTCATCGCTCATCGATCGAGTGATCAATACCTGGACATGTGGGTATTGACGAGGGTAATGATGATAGCTACACAACCGCACAGCCACACACACACACATACACACACTATATGGAAATACAGTATGTACACACACATACCTCAGACTGGCTCACACTACACACACACACTTGCTGTCTTACCAAACTGATCTCAAAAGGCAACTTCGGAGCAGAGAAGGATTTAAGCTCACATGAGTTCTTAATGTGTGTGACTAAGCCTGAATATACCGTGCACGTACAGGTGCAGTGTGTGTGTGTGTGTGTGTGTGTGTGTGTGTCATGACAAATAAACAGCACAATGGTTATTATAGACTTTCCAAGGCACCGCTTTATTTGCTCTATAGTGACCCTGACATGGCAGTGAGTGACATTCATCGACTAGCTGACCCAGACGGACTCAGACCATAAGACGTGAGAATTTGAATCCATCAGTCACTTTCTTCCTGCTTTTATTTACTGTGACAATAGATTCCCCCAAATAGAAAAAATATATATATATGAATGCCTGCTGCTGCTCTTTAACAGTCCATTGAAAACAGTTGAACTCAACTTCAAGTTTAGACCAAAACTGGGTCATGGGTCTGTTTTTGACAGGTCCCCACTGGACAAAAGAAGCAATATATTTGAATGAGTCCCAGCTCCATGATAACAGATTAAATTACAAATTTTTGTTCTGAAAAGTTTAGAGACCTCTGCTCACAACGGGTCAAATAGGATTGAGTTTTAGAGCGTCGTTTTATCCTACTCGGAGCACTGGACTAAAAAGGCTGAAGCATTCGGTGCTATCCAGTGAGGAGGTTTACTGTTCTCCTTCATGTTGGAATTGAATTAAACAGTTAAACAGCTCAACTCTTTCATCACAACTCCTCCAGGGAACGGGCTTTTGGTGGTGACTGGCAGAAGTTAAATTAAGGAATCTAAATCACTTTTTCTTTTCAAGTTAAAACAAGCCCTAAAAATGATTTAAAAAACAGTATTTCACCCTGCTCTAAAAAAAATACAATGTAGAGGTAAATTGAGATATACAGAAGACGTGGCAAAATGAAACATATTTGGAAGGTGTGCACTGATCGCCAATCAGAAAATGTCCTCACAGCGAAAAAGGAGGGCACCTTAATTCATTAAAATAATCTCGGCGTGTCTTCATGTTGGTTTGAGCCGTGACACACATCAAGGCATTGTTCAGGGAGGCCCAATAAAAGCAACACTGACTTAACAGGCAATTGTGTCTGTCTTGCTGCGAGCGCACTCTTAGTCACGGACAGTGAGTTTATTGGGCGGATCAGTGTCAGGAGCACATGCACACAAACACACACACACACACACACACACGCTGCTTTAATAAGTCCACACTTTAATTTAGGCCCCGTCACTACAATGAGGCTTCCAACATCAGACAGCAAATTGTTCTTGTTCAATGAAAAAAAACATCCTGTCTTCTTGTCTGGAAAGAAAGACTGGCGGACAAAACAAAAGGAGAAGGAGAAGGAGGGAGGGAGGGGGGGGGAGACAGTGAGTGTGCAGCCATGTGTGTGTGTATTAGGGCATGGATGTGTTTGTGTGTATGTGTGCACGTGCGCGGACAGAGCAGGGACAGGGAGTTGCAGTGTGTGCATCCACCACATTGCACACCTGGTGCTTCTACATATTTATACACGCATGTGTTTGTTTCTGTGTGCATATTCATGTGAGTGTACTTGTGCAGGTTTTAAACTATCAGGTGGGTGTGTAAGAGTACTCCAGGCAGGAGTTTGTGTGGGTGTGTGTGTGTGTGTGTGGGGGGGGGGGGTGCTCAATGTCTCTACAGCCTCTTGAATATGTTCAGTTAAATAAGCCGATTGTTCTTTAAAAGCTTAATCAAACCCTAATTAGCATAGCTGTAATTGCACTTGCCTCGTGGCTGTGGCCCATTGACATGGATTCCCATGTTAATTATTGTAATTGCCTCGCTAATGCTATGAATACTTCAAAGTTATGCAAATTGTGATGATGAGTAATCCGCCAAGTGTTTGAAATGGCTGTCATTATACACACATGCGCACACACACACATGCCATGGACCAGCTGATTGAGAATTGTTGGATGCGTTTCTTTCTAATGGTAACACTCACATTGACACTCAGGTGACGATATAACACACAGACATATTCAGACTTATTGAACACATGTACACTAGCACACACAAGTTAATACAAAAGGGACACACACAGGCACTAACATTAACTAACAAACCTCCCCCGCCTACACACCATCGAACACTCAGATCAAAGTGTTAAATCATAAAGATGAGAAGCTCTCAAAGAGTCTAACACTTCAAGCAGGGTGGTGGTTGTATTAGTACAAAGAATTAATGAGGGCGCACAAATACACTAACCCTCTCACTCACAAAGTCTCTCACACACACACACACACAAACACACTCTCCATGGCAGAGACGCAGCATGTTGGACTATTCTATGGACTAATTACCCTTGGTTCATCTCTCTCATCTCTCTTACTCACTCACTCCCTCACACACACACACACACACACACATCAATGAAGGCCTGTTGACTGCTGTAATCCCATGCTAATACTCCAGGGAGTCAAATCAATGTGACCCCACAGTCTTTGTGCATAAAGCGGTGCTATAATGAGGTTGGTGCTGGAACACGACGCGTGTGCACACACACACACACACAAACACTTGCTTTTGCACAAAGGTTGATCTCGCTCTCTCTCTGAAGATTAATGACTAAAGTAAATGGATGGTCTCTATAAAAGTGTGCGCGTTCGCGTACAGAAAATGTAAGAAGTCCATTTGCAAAACATAACAAATGTCAACAGTGTGCAGCTGCAGACAAAGTGTCTGACCATCACAGACAACATTTTCACACCCATTGAATTGACGCTTGTTCAACAGAACAAAAAGTTCGACAGACAACAAAGTTAAAAACCAGACCGACGTTTCTAACAATATACAGTGTGGTCTATTTCTAAATAAAATGTATTCCTAAACTGAATTGCATATGTCATACATATTGTATATACATTCAAGTTCAAGTGCATTTCTTTCACATGTGCTTTTAAGTGAGCGCACATTCAAGTATAGCCGAGCATATTTGCATAATGTGTACTGTAGTCATTTGGTCACTTGCAAATACAATATCCCAGACATGCTTAGAATGGATGGTTGAATTAGGGACCAAAGGGCAACAAGTTTGATTCTTACCCTTGTGTTCATAAATTAAATTACATGCTGGTGCTTATGATCACATTCCCAGATTGCTTTCACAGGTTTCCTAAACAACTGTATATATATAGTAAACCACACTGTGCTGTACATTTCCAGGGTGTAATGAATATAATATCATGCTTTTACAGCTAATTCTGTTTTCTGTAGATGAAAGGGCTTCTTTATCACAACACTTCACACAATCTTGGGTAGTATCTTAGTGTGCTATCATATTGCCATTTTTGTAATGTCATCTCAATAGCGGCAGCAGTATGAAAGGTAAAATGTGTTTCCAACAGGAATGGTCACTGTGGTGTAGATGGACACCGCAAAGAAAGAGGGCACACACACATATATTCCACTGCATACACACAAAATCATATACATACATAGACACATGCGTCACCCACCCACACACACACACACACACACACACATACATAGTGACACAGTCCACACGGACAGCTCCCAGGAGAGTGCCACTACAACTTCCACCACTTTATTATTGGTCAATTTGGAGGCTTCTTTCACGGGGGTGACATGGCTTAGGAGATGTCACAGCCCAACCAATCAATACCACTCTGAAAGCTCAGGACCCACAGCCAGAGTGTGTGGTTGTGCGTGCGTGTGTGTGTGTGCGTGCGTGTGTGTGTGCGTGCGCATGTGTGTGTGTGTGTGTGAGTTGCTGAAAGCTGCAGCAGCTGCGGCTGGACTCTCCCCTTCTGACCTGTTTACCGGACAGTAATTACATGGGAAGAGACGTCCGTCCAGCTCCTGCTGACCAGCTCAACTAATGAAGTAACACACAGACGGATAGGCAAAGATAAGGGCAGTCAGGAAGACAGGACAGACAAACAGATGGCAAGATATATGGATAGATACAGAAAAAGATAGTATCTGTGTACTTGTGCTATGGATGCTTTGTTTGCAGGCCTGTGTGTCTGCATATGCGCTTGTGAACGTGTGCATGTGCATTCATGTACGTCTTGCACATACCTATGTGCGCTTACTTTTGCCATGTAGCCTGTGGCAGGATAGGCCTGACTAGTGGATGAACAAGCCTCACAGCATGTAAGCAATCCCCGGCGTGAGTTTCCTTGACAAACCTATTGATTCTATGGATTTCCACCCAAAGTTGTGATAATGATACATCATGGACGGATTTGGCAGGACAGACTGCTGGGAGAGGAGGTGGCAAAGCAATTTGCAGCTGTAAAGTCTAAAGGGGGGACTCTGATTACTAATACCCCAACGAAAGAAAAAGAGAAGGAGAAATATATCCCTTCATCTCTCTGTCCATCCCTCTATCCCGCTCTCCTTGGGTGTCTTGTTTCCTGGTGTGTCGATATGGATGTATGAATTTGTTACAGATGGTTCTGGCACAATGGATTGGCTTTGCTGCTTTGTTAAGGATAAGGGCTGCGCAGGCATCATAGACTTTGCTGTGTTTAGCGTGTGAGCAGCAAGAATAGAGCTCATAGATAAACCCATTGTACGTATGTGTGCCGTTTTTCTTTTCAAGGCTCAGAGCATCTTATCTTAGCGGCTCAATCCCGAGGTGTTTTGCAATATTAAAACTATATTTCACTTTCGGGCTGAAAGGTATTTTAAATAAATGTATGACTTCTTCTTTCCCCACTACACCGCTGTACAGTGTTGTACATCAGCTGTGAGATTTAACAGCACATACTTTTTGGAGTTGTAGGTTCCAGAAGCGATGCAATACGTTCAGTGTAGCAAATCACACTCCTTCAGGATATAAAGATGAAGGTTTCCAGGTATGACACAATGTGAGCTCCAAGTTTAGAGGTGCATGTCATGTAGTTTTTGTTTGTATCTTAGTTGTCTGGCATGTATGAAACAGAGGCAGTTGTGCTCCAGCCGGGGCAGGTTAATTCGAGTTTATAATGTATTTTCGGAGAAAAACCTTACAGTATTGGAACATAATCCCCATGAGTGAAAGTATACCCGAATGACTTTTAATTCAGAGCTCCTGAATAAAAATAACTATCTTTTAAGCCTCTTAAAAATGCAGAAAAATTACATTTGTGATGCGCCGGTGCAAAAACACAAGTTTGCATGAAAGGCAATAATTTAAGGCCCATATTTCACTCTGATTAAAAACCTAAGCAGCGATTATAGCGTCTACTCAGCAATCTTCTCTGACATCAAGGCATGTTTTTTCCTCATTCTAATCCACTACATTATAATTATTCAGTCATTTCAACTTTCATAGGGGAAAAATAATCATCTTTTGGTTATGCAAATGATTGGGCCGTTGAAAAGGCCTTCCTTGGCAGATGGCTGGTATTTAAAATGGGGTATGTGGTCATTTGGGTATTTCTGTCATAAGACAGATCTTTGATTTAATGAAATAGGGGCTTAGGCTCATTCTGAAGAACAAACAATACAATTACTTTATAACCACCATCTCTGATTAGAGTAAGTATATTGTCTCTGTGTGTACATCCATGTGTGAACGCTTCAGTTCTGCTGCATTTTATTCAACACTCGGGTGACCCACATACACATGCTTAATCACAATTTGCTTCGTATCTGATTGCAATTATTGGTGTACGTTGTTATTTGTTCATCCTAAATCACTTCTGCAGTGTCATCTGAAATTCATTGCAAAACAGAACAGCACTTTTCTTTTTTTCCATACTCTTTCCAAATTATGAAACAAAATGGTATCGACAAAGGTGCTGTTTTTTGACTCTTATATTTACTCCTCAGTCATAAAAGAACAAAGTCTCCAACCCCTTTGTCTTTAACAGAGAGTCTCGCTGCCAGTTGGCTATCCAATCCCCAGCCGTTACAGCCAAATCAGGATAATAACACCTCCCTTTATACCAAATGACCGCAGCGTGGGACTGCCAGCTAAAATTAATTCCACCTCTGACCAGAGGCGAGAATACCCCACTGCTTAACCCCCTCTACACACTCACACACCCACCAACACACACGTAAGCTCTTACACACACACACACAAACACACACACTTAAGCACTTACACGCACACGCAGGCTGATGCATGCATGCACACAAGCACAAATACTGAATATGGAGCAGTCCTCATTTGCACTCGCTGCTCACTATTCAGTCTTGATCACAAGCCTGACAGCAGACACCAAGCTGCAGCATTTTGGCCCGAGCTGTTGTGCATTTAAGCAAATCGGTTTCTTTTTCTTATCCGTCTCTGTAATCGAACACTAAAACTTTAAAATGATTAAATAACTAACAAAAAAGTTACAAATTGCATACAAATTTGGGGGAGACGAGCTAAATGTGTCCTTCTTGTGTCCTTTTGAGTCAAACGTCAAATGATCAAGACGAGTCACAAAGACGTAGCCTGTCATCTCAGACCTTGATTTGCTTTTAGATGGACTGCTCACCAGAATGGAAACTTTTAACTGTCCCAAAACGCCCATGTTTGAAAACTATTCATACAATGCATGAACTATACAAAAAGCGCCAACACCATATTCTGTGAAGAGGTACTGTATGCTGCTGCTGCTGCTGCTCCTGCTCAGCACAAAGCCTGTTAAAATGTGTACGTATTGAATGGAACACTTGATACCACAGCATTAGCTCCCCTCTCCAGCAATATTGATTTACAACATCGATATAGGCTGGCTCCCTCTTAATACATTTAAACTCTAAAAACAGCAATATGTCACAGCTACTTGACTGTGATTCTTCAAAATAAACACGATGTTCTAAAAACACTGCATGATGCGTGTCTCTTTAGACCCTTGGGTTTTGTTTTATTCTGGCTGGTTGTTAAGTGACCTTTTGTTAACTCATATTTAAGTGACATTCGTTCTCCTGTCTCGGGGCACACTTTGTCTTTGTTACCAAGTGTTGCAACTATTCAAATTTCCATGTTCTTCATGCTTCGCACAATCATCGAACCAATAGAGGCTCTTGCCTTCTGCGGCCTTTAAGGTGTTTATGCGCAGACAGAGGTAGCAAATGATCAAGATTCATTGCTGTTCATTTGTCTTCACAAAACCAGAGGAAAAGGAGTCCAGCTGCTGCCAAATTTGATTCAGGGCCCGGTGATTTTCTGATGAAGATTTAGAGGATGTGAGTAGTGGGAGGTGACTTTTAGGATTCTAACTTGTTTATATGCATAATTAGACGCAGGAAGCCACAAACAGAATTATTATACTATTATGTTTTGTGAGAGCAAACTATGACATCAGTCAGGTTGGGAGAATGTGTGTGCGTGTGTGTGTGTGCGTGTGTGTGTGTGTGTGTGTGTGTGTGTGTGTGTGTGTGTGTGCGCCACCCATGCGTGTATGTGTTATTTCTAGGGCAAGTCTAAACTCTGTCATGTTGATTAGCTGTAGGTGTTAACACACTAGATACTGCCTCCTCTCATTCTCTTTCTGACTGATCAATGTCACTCTCTGTCTGGCTTCCTCCTGCTTTTCCTCGCTCCTCTCCATTCTCTCTTTGTCTCCCCATTTTGTATTTGATAAATAAAGCCATTTTATAATTATACATTTTTTTATTTAATTTGTTTTATTTGTTGACCAAATACATTTTGTTAGAGACTCAGACCATGAAAACAAACTATTTAAATTTAAAGTGTGCATGTGTATAAAGATTTTGGGGCACAGTTTTGTGATGATATTTCAGCTTGTTGCTAATTGTTCCTTTTCAGCTGCCAGAGGGTTACAACCATGCAGGCGTCAACAGATTGTATCCTCTCAGCTGACAGCCTCCCACCAACTGCCTTTGTGCCTCTGCCACTTGACATCTCCATCCGCTGTGTGTGATGATGTAAATAATTACACTCAATTAGCACTTAATTAACAATGCTGAAACAAAAGGACAAGTCCCTGGGCGCAGCTCGTCTTCTCTCTCTCCAGCTCACTGTGCATTGCTCTCTCTCTCTCTCTCTCTCTACACACACACACACACACATCAGGGAAAACAAAACATGTCAGCTTTTGACAATGTGCCATCTGTCCTCGAGCCAACAGATAGGCTTAGACACACGCACACACAGATACAGCCCCTCAGCGCCCATAAGACATGCAGAAACACTAATCGGGTCCTTAGGCGAACATAATTACAGCTTGCCATGTTAATTACCTAACAATTAGCGGCCGTCTCTTCCAAGGGGCAATCAATGAATTAGCTTGTGATTCCCATGTTGAGTTGGCAGACAAGCCCTCCCCATTCATGCCCTCCTCACTTCTCCCAATTACTCTTTTGTCACTTTTTCTACACTCCCACACATAATGTACATGTCCAATACATAAGGTATATAAGCACCGACATGGCACAGAAAATAGGAATTAATTCACACTGTGCCCAATTAGCTTATTTCATATCCCAAGGTGGATTGTAAAAACGGTTTGCACCTTCGGTAAGAAAAGTGGTCAAGAATTCCATTTCCCCTTCTCTATATGCACCTAACGCCCGAGGGCAGCAGTTTAAAATTCAATGTAGAAATAGGCTGAGGGAAGAAACGGTAAAAAAATAATCACAATAGAGGAAATTGAACAAATTGGGTGTCTTGTATTGCTCTTTGTCTTTGTAATTCCCGCTCGTTATCGAATGAATAATGAGAAAATCTTGCAGCTGTGATTCGAAATATGAATCTCAATGCCAATTTTGATTGGAAACAAATTGGTGAAGCAGGTGCAGTCCTGAGACTAATGATCAATAAAAAAAAAACTCATATTTCATCATTTTTAGAGGACCCAAAAAGCTATCAGTTTGAAAAATGTGCACCCTTTACCAGAGAAATCATCCATCACTGCTCCTATTGAATTTCCCATATTAAAACTCCAATATGGAAGTCATATAGGCTGATAACGCTATCAGATTGAAAATTGAGAAAAATTCACCTCCTGCCGATAAATGTATACCAAGGATTAGTGCTCTTGGATGGTTGCTTCCTCAACAAAAAAAGAAAAGAAAACGGTTGACCTCTTAGAAGGTAAACAAACCTTTTGCTTTCTCTTGTTGCACTCAAGCCAAGTCGAGCAGTAACAGCACAACTAAAACACTCTCTATGCACCACCGAGCTCCTATATGTGCAAACCAACAGCACACGTATAGACCCACACATTATTTGATGTATATAATTGAATTGTGCCTCTTTCTCTCGCCCTTATAGAAATTTTTATTACTCTCATTACTCTTCATATTGCACTGGATATTACTGTGGATATTAGAGCAGTACAGATTGGCCTTTAGCTTTTTTTATTACCGAAATCTGAGGCTGGCCACATGCGTTGGTAATTCGTTCATCCTGATTGCCGCGTGTTATATTTATATGTTAGTGCAATACGTATCGGCCTGCCTGTTGTAGCAGCTGCTGGTGACATATAGTATATACCGTGAAATGAAGAAATGAGTGGCATATACTTATTTATAAACATCCTGCTAAGTAGGGTTGAAAACATTCCAAAATGGACACACATTCTTTCTTTCTCTCACCCTCTTTCAGCACCGCCATCACAGACCACAGTGGCCACGCTAGTCCAAGCCACAGACAGCTCTCTAATGGGCCCGGCTGTCTCCTTCTTAATTTGCTGAAATTGCAAAATCAATAGGTGTAGTCGTAGCCGCCCGCTCCCTGTTTTAGTGGGAAAAGATAAAGTCTATGGGAAGGCAATCTTCACTTTCAATTTGCTCCCTGTTCAGCATCGAGGCCGAAGTGCTTATCACTCTACTTAAAGAGACCGTATGCCTGTCTCGTGGTGGGAAGTACTGGTGGACAGGCAAGAGTTCCATTCAGTGTACCGGACAGCTTGAAAAACACAGTCACAATCGTCATTTTCTGATCTGTAGTACAGCCCAAATAATATCTGCATTATTAATTATTGTCTGCTATCCAAATTTGGACCAAAATACTTTGGAAGCAAAAACAAGTTGTAAGTAAAATACTGGTCGTTTTTTCGCTTTCGTGTCATTTAATCTTTCAGTAGATTTTGGATTGGACTGTGGATTCAACTTCTATCAATATAGATGCTCCACCTACAACTATTGCTCTCTGGATGTGAAAACTTGAATGCTTAGTATCTCAAGACTCTTCTGAACTCTAAGGCGGGAGGGGGGGGGGGGTCTTCTAATTCCAAGCTCACAGGGATTATGTGACAACATCTTGGCTAAATCCTTTACTGTAAAATCTGTTGCAATGTGTCACTGGAATTCTAGTTTTCCATGAGAGAGCAATTCCAAAATTCAGAGACAGAGTCATCACCTGCGCTGGTGTTCAATGGTTGACTGTTTTAGTGCATGTCATTACATTAGAGCGGGCTTTCATGCATGTGTTTGAAGATATGGCTCTGAGGATAAGATGCATGCGAATGCACATTTGCAAGAGAGAGTGTAGATGGTGGACATTTTACCTGTGTGTGTTTTCAGAGACGTGTGCTCTAAGCAGCTCTTGTCAGTAGGATCTTTTGTCTCAGCGAGCCTGGTCGTCCTTTCCTAATCTCCTCTTGATGCTGCATTTACCCATAATCCTTTCTTTCATTAACTGCCCTCCTCGTACAGCGCCACCTTTATTGCAGTCTTTCACTTTCTAATTGCAAAGAGACAAGAGCAGGGGGAGGTGAGTGAGTGTGTGTGTGTGTGTGTGTGTGTGGTGTGTGTGTGTGTGTGTGTGTGTGTGTGTGTGTGTGTGTGTGTGTGTGTGTGTGTGTGTGTGTGTGTGTGTGTGCTGTAGAGACAGAGGCTGGCTGGCTGGTGGATGCATTCAGAGCATCTGCATCAGAAGTTGTATTTGCGGAGGCCAGACCATAACTGAGGGGAAAGGGAAGGACAGAGGGTCTGGGTGGGGGGGGGCTTTGTGGTTGATTGCAAAAATAATTTCAAATGTTGTAGAAAAGAGCTTAAAGAAATTTTAATCTTGATATTAAGAACATTATATGACGGAGTTAAGAGGGTCACCGCCATGGCTGCTCTTGGCAGGAAATCCATAGAAATTAGAAACAGGATTTTGATGATGAAGATGAGACAGGAGGGGGGGTGGGGGGGGGGGGGGGCAGTTAATGTGTGTGCTTGTAGTACCACCATTATAAGTACAATCGTACCAATTCGCAGAATTTTCTAATTACTTTGCGACTTCAAAACATTTTTCAAATCATCCCACATTATAATACAATAAGCAGATTTACCGGAAAAGAGGAGGAGAGACAGAGGGAGAGAGAGAGAGAGAAAGAGCAGCTACAAGAGAGGAGAGGAGAGGGGAGGGAATAGAGAATGTTTCCAAAACATCCACTGGTGGGTTGCATTTTAAAAATTTTGTTTTTGTGTTGTTAGCACGAAGCAAAAAGAAGGGAGGGTGGAAAGGAAAAAGGGGGAGGGAGAGGAATAAGAGAGGAGAGAGGTTCAATTTTGAAAACACTCGTACTGATGCATATTTATGACCGTGCGTCATAAATGCACTTTATGATAAGGCAAATAATTCACACAGCGCATCACAGACATCACTTTAACATATTCTATAAGCAGAGTTAAAGAACGCCTTGTTTGCTGTTTCCCATTTCACAATAACCCTTCCAACAATAGCCCCCCTCTCCGTCCTCCCCACCTGCTCCCCCCAGCCCGTCTCTCTCTTCCACCAATGAACAGCGGCTTCAGTGAGGCCTATACTTGGTTACACACTGGCCCCTATTGGTAGTCTTACCACTCGGCCAGATCTAAAGTGATGCATGCAAATGGGCAGAGTTGCATTTCTACAAATGGTCAAGCCATTTTTATTTTGTGTATTTTAGACTAAAAGTAGCATCTGTCACATGATGCTATTTTTATCATGTTGTGGTTTAATTTTTTTAACTAAATTCACAAACGACAGGATATAAAGAAAGAGACTGCCACATAAATGATACGGAAATGACACTT
Organism: Leptoclinus maculatus; assembly: GCA_032191485.1. Classification (NCBI taxonomy): domain Eukaryota; kingdom Metazoa; phylum Chordata; class Actinopteri; order Perciformes; family Stichaeidae; genus Leptoclinus; species Leptoclinus maculatus. The sequence continues at coordinate 11,023,348 of JAVDOI010000013.1, forward strand.
GAATTCGTATATATGGTATGTTTTATATCTCATCGTGTATTGAGATGAATAGTTTTTATATTGATTTTCTTCCCCTCATACTGTCATTTTCTTTTTCTTTTTTTTCACCCAGACATAAATATTTGTTCAGGTCTGAGGGAATGAATATCACTGTCAGAAACATGGAAATTGATCTCAACAGTAATATCCCTCAATTAATGTTGGGAGTTCTCTTTTTCCAGGGAGGAACAGTGCGTCAGTACATTTCTGCAGCTAAATACATGATTATACTTAAGCCCCTGTAGTTAGGTGTGCCCAATTTCCACACACTAACACAGAAGGAGCACAAGGTCACACACAGAGAGAGTCGGGGAGAAATGGGCAGAAATGGAGGACAGAGTGAAAGACGAAGAAATGAAGACACAGGGAAGGTGTAGCATGACTACAGTTTTTTGTTACACCGTTTTGAAAGACATTCTAGATGAGTGATCACGAAATAACGAACTCGTTCCCCTCTCTTCGGTGATGGACTCATATTTGCATTTACTCTAAACATCCCGATTTAGGAAGTAGAAGAAAAATACCAGAAATTTCACAAACTTCAAAATATTTTAAATTATAGCCTTTATTATGGCAGATTTATATTTTTGCATTGTGGACCTTTAGCTGAACGAAACAAGATATTTGAAGATGTCACCTTCGGGCATTGGGAAGTTTGCAATGGGCACATTTTAAATTTGTTTAAAAATCTCATTAAAATGATGAATTGAAATAATATTTGGTGATTGAGAAAGGAAATAAACGTGAGTTGCAGCTTCAAACTTAAATGGCAATTTAGTGCGAGATGATCAAAGATTTTGCAGCTGTCGTCACTTTTGTTTTAATTTCCAGGATTTTTGCATTAGTGGGAAGAAGCACCTTGATTTTCTACACACTCAACTCACTTGATTGGAAAAAAAACTGACATTTCTGCCGAGATATTTAATCAGAATGGTTTGTCAATTGATTTTCCAGAAAATATACTTACAACACCATGCATGTTAATATCATTATATGAAATTATATATACTGGGATTTAAGATTTGCTCCATATTGCCCCATCTTTGTAAAATAAATAGAGGTCTCTAAATCAAGAACACACGTATGCAACGTTTTTCTTTTGTTCAAGAATGTTAAAGAAATAAGAGGATTTTCATGATTATTCTGTAACGTTAAATCAGCCCTATATAGTCCACAAAATACTTTCTCTGCTTTAGTTTTATTTCCACATTACTTTCAAATTACTACCACAATAATCTAAAAAAGGTCCAGAACAATTTCTGACGTCTGTTATGAAACTGTTCCGACAATAATGAAGATTTCTGACTGTGGCATTGAAAGGCAGACGTAAAGCACCAAAGAAATGCAACAAAAGCAATGCAGAAGTTGTCAAAAAAGGCCTTCTTTCATGCACGGCAGTGAGATTGCATTTGTCACCACACATACAAACGGCGCACACACACACACACACACACACGCACACATTTATCCTCAGCGTCTCACACCGAACAAAAACACCAAATGTATACATCAATACAGCCATATATTTGGTTTGCTCTGACAGCTTTTCAACAGTTACTCTTCCCTATGCAAATGAGTCGAGTCTCTCCCACTCCCAATCGTGGTGAAGTGATATGAGCCGCTGAATATAAATGATTGGGAATGATTGATAGACCCTCCCACTTGCCGCCCTCCACAGACAGATAGAAATTCAGACAGACATATGCATCTCTCTTGCTCCTTCCTTGCGTTTGCTTTCTCCGTCTCTCGCTCACGCCGCCTCTGTCTCACCCACTCCCTTGCTAATCCACTCAGTCGCACAGTTTTACACGTAAAAACATGCTAATTGTCAACAAGTTAGAAACCATTAATCATGCTTTAACTCAGCCCTGTGAGCCAGGATAACCAGTCAATAATAAAACTCATGCACTCGATATCAATCTCAGTTTAGGTTCCAACCAGTCTCAAAAACTACTATGTGCAATCTTTGCTATAATTAGTATATTATTAAAATATTTCCCCTGTCGTAAATTTATGAGAGAAGCCGACAGAAAGAACAACGATATTTTGATGACTAGCTTAGTGAGAAGTTGAACATCAACTCTGCAGACTACAGGACATGACCGGTATACATGAATAAATCAACTCAATGGACCATGAGAGTTTTCAATAAGTCACTGCAGCCATTTTAAATCCCTCAAGGTGTCAACTTTCCTCCACGTTGAGCCGTAACGTGTGACAAGTAACTCCTGAAAAATCCATCCAACTGGTTCTGCACCATCCCGACTGACAGCACAACTCACCTGACTGTTCGGTGCATTACATTTGACTTGCAGCTCTACCGTACCTGTGCATTGCACTTGCTGGGATCTTTTCCTGACAAAAGCAGCAAAGCTATGAAGAAACAAGACCCGTACTCAAGAGGGCCAAACTCGAGCAGGGGGCCTCTTTAAAACACACACAAGAATGAGAGCGTTTACAATGAGAAAGTAACAAAACCACACGGCTAAGACTGGGAATATACAATGCTGTGTACAATGAAGAGTGAAATAATAAGAGATAAGGCTATATGGTACACACGGCATGCCGACGCAGACAAACACCAAATATCTACAATAGAATGTATTTACCCGACTGTTTCCATCCGTTCCCTTTCCCAAATGCCCGACTGGCCAGGTGTGTGTATGTCAGTGTGTGTGTGAGCTACCGTTGGAGGGTCTGTGTGTGATTTCTTTCAGACAGGAGACTGGAAATGGGGTAGAAGCCATTACACTGAGAGAATCACCCAGAGCACCCCGAAATGAGGGGCAGGGGCCTGTCAGCACGCATGGATGTGTGTGTGTGTGTGTGTGTGCGTGTGTGTGTGTAGACAGGGTCCAGCCGGTGACCTTCTTCCAATGAGCCCCCCATGATTTATTTACTGTGCCCTTATCCAACCTCTGCCTGCACACACACACACACACACACACACACACACGGACAAACACATGATTTCTAGTATTTCAGCGATAAGCTAGAATCTGCAAATGTGGCTTTTTTTCACTCAGGACAGGACAGGCAGGAGAAAATGGTGTTTGGTGCGAGGAGAACAGATCTGTCACCCTATCTCTTACTGCAGTAGCATCTTATTTTCCCTTCCATTTCTCGGCTCTCTCTGTCCTCTCCTCGTTTTAGCTCCTTCTCCAGAGCCAACGTCTGCCTCTCACCCTTATTCTCCCATTCTCGCCCTCGCTGCGCCTTCCCCTCTCACATTTTGTACCGCCCCGCCCGGACGAGTCTAGATGCCATCTCCCGCTTTTCACCCTTTCCTTCTTCTTTTCTCTTTTTCTCTCTCATTCATTCGTTTCCTGTCTCCCTCATTTTCCCTCTCTCTGTCTCTCTCTGCGAGGGGGGTGGGGTTTAGCTGTCGTGGAGCGAGATGAATTTCAGATTGCTGTCGGGCAGCACAGAGTGCTCTCATTGGACAGAATAAGCCAGGGAGGAGAGGCAAAGGCTGCAGAAAAGAAGAAAAAAAAAAAGACAATTTTTTTTTCATTGGCTGCATATGACCATAATTGAACCCCCCTCCCCCACTCTGTTTCCCTCTCTCAGCAGAGCAGCAGCAGGCTATAATTTGAACCACCGGAGCCAATTATGCAGATTAGCTGGCCCCAGGTTGACCAATGACCTTCTCCCATCGTTTACATTTGTTTACAATATGCAAATCACCTCTGGGTTCAAAAACTTGCTAGAGGGTGTCAAAACACCTATAGGCTAACGTTGTACTGCCACAAAAACACCTCACCCCCTGCCAGCTCCCCCACGAGATGCTGTTTGATGAAGTGTTTGGGGTGTTTTGTACAATGATGACTTCAATTAATATCGCAGGGTCTTGTTCTGAACTTCACGACACCGAGTTAATTCCGATGTGTAAAAAAAACCTCTTGTAATCTTGCTTTGTCTTCATTTCTCTTCACATCTTCTGCTCCTTCCTTCCTTCCTTCCTTCCTTCCTTCCACACACTAGCCTTCTCTTCCTTCTCTTCCTCCCTCAATCCATGTCAACCTCTCTCCATTCATGCCCCTCCTTCCTTCAGCCCCCTCCACCACCCCATCCACCTCCCCCCGTTGGTACAGAGATGGAAGCTGGTCTGTCTAATTAGCTGTATGGTTTACCTTGGCTCAGTGGGGCCTGGCTGCCTTAGCCGGGTTTAAACAGGGAGATGGACGGGCTGAAACGCTGAAACCCTAGACTGTAATTAGAGACAGGCTCACTGAGGGCACACCACTGCTGACACAGAGCCTCTGTTCCACCGAGCGCACACACACGCACACACACACACACACACCAGGGAAAGCTTGGGAGGCGAACACACACAAGCTGGTGGCATACATACACACAAAATGCATGAAAACAAAAGGTGTGGGCATTAAGTGCACCCATCCATCCAGGCATGGTCACTGGCATAAAAACACACATCCATATGCAGAGAGCTGGCGTGCACTCCTGCCAACAAACAGGAGTGTTTCTGTGTCCCTGACACACACACACTGCCCCGTATGGTTCGAAATATACATGAGTGCTCTCATTTGGTTCCATCTTTCTTATTCCAACTCATATTTTCAGTTTATTTTACTGTGTTGCAGCGAGATGTCCCCAAAACACAGTACCAATTATGTCTTTCCCCTCGCCTCGTCTATTCTAGCCTGCTCTCCTCCACTCTGTCCTTTTTTTTAACACTCTCTTGCCCCCCACCCCCCCCCCCCCCACCTACCATCTTGTCCGATGATTTATTACATTTTTTCTTCTGATTTTAATTGTCCCTCTCTCTGTTACGATTGCATGCTTCGTGGTAGGACCCATTTCTATTTTCTCTCGCTGGGCAGATTAAAAACACACACACCACCGCAAAACGGCCAAAGACAACACACACACACACAGTCAATGTCACACACGAGCATGCATGCACGTCTGCAGCTGGAAGTGTTGTGTTTATTCCCCTCAAAGTTAACTTCATCAAAACAAGGAACAAAGAGACAGAGCCAATCAATGAAATTCCTTAATGAAAACTGAAATGCATTTTATTCTTTTCTAATTACACGCATTGTAGCTTATAATTGAAAGGGGTGTATCAGGACTTGAGATTACTTCACACTTGTGCATGTGTGGCTCTCCGTGTGTGTTGCTGCAGTGTGTAAAAGGAGTCAGAGAAAGACGGGCATACAAAGACAAGGAGATGGAGCTGAATGTGGAGACAAAAGTGATATCAGGAGAGGACAGAGGGAAGAGGGTAAAATGAGAGACAAACAGAGAAATATGAAGCAATGGATTGTATCAAGATCTATTTTTCTCTGGTATTATACTGCCCCCCTCTGTTCATGCACAGAACAACATCTACTGTCAGTCTGAGGAGTGTGTGATGAGACCTTCTGTCCCACATCTTTTCAACTAACAGCATTCACACAAACTAAACAGTCACACTGCATCAAGACTACATGGATAACTTTGATTTGAGTTCATAGTTTGACAGTATAAACTAGATTTGGTTGAGTTTATTGACTTCCCAAGGGAAAGATCTTGGCAGAGAACTCAACAGCGAAGACAGAGTCATCACGGAGGGAAAAAATGTGTGAAGCCAAAAGAAAAATTGATTAGACTTTATTTTTCTCAATACGTTTTTTTTCCCTTTTTATCTGTCTAAAAAATGTGGTGTTTTGTCATGAATTCATGTCAGCACAACAAACCTGCTGTTACGTTTCATTGCCAAATTGTGATTGTTGTTCTTGAGATTAAAGTGGACCGTTATAAAGAGAGCATGTACTTACAGGTGTCATAGTGTTTTAATGTGTTGTGACAACTGCAAGGCACTGCCATCAACATTGTGCATACGGAAAGTACAGACAGACACCTCGTATTCTTTTAGGCGTCGTTCACCCGCAATCAAACAGAGGATGATTAAAGAAAGGTAGATCTGATGGGCCTGTGAGGGAGCGTGTGTGTGTGTGTGTGTGTGTGTGTGTGTGTGTGTGTGTGTGTGCGTGCGTGTGTTTGAGAGTACTGTTTGCCATCTGGCCCTAACTGCCCCACAATAACAAATGTTCCAGCTTTCTGATTGGGCAATTAAAAGCAGCAGGGGCACTGTGTTGACGGGTGAGAGTGTGACATCCATCATCTGAAACAATCGGCCCCTACCAAGTAGAGGTGGGTATATATATATATATATATATATATATATATATATATGTGTGTGTGTGTGTGTGTATGTGTGTGCATGAAATGGGTTCCTCAAACTAACCCAAGCCCCCTGTGTCTTTATAATAACTCCATGAAATCAAACACACAACTCCTTATTCCCAGGTGATGCACAGTAGCCAGTGGCATCAAAAAAGAAGAGGAAAAAAAAAAAGAAAATCAATAATGACCATGTGACCAAACCAGGAAATGCTTGGATCAAGGGCCAGGTATGGTAGAAATCTCACGAAAAAACCTCATGGAAACACATGACTGCGGTAGAGTCTGCTGGTAGCTGAACATGAGGTACATCCGTGTTACTGTGTACTGTCATGTTCGCAGTTACTGCGAAAGAACTATTGGGAATTCTCAAGGATTTTCCTGAGGATTTGAGCTGAGATTTCTTGTTGCCAGCATCTAGAGGCCATTAGAGGAACTGTAGCTTGAGGAACTTCACCACTTCTATTCCCCATCAAAGCTGAGAGTAAAGCAATTTCAAAAAATCATTAATATGTATAACTGTCTACATATGAATAATATGATCCATGTAGCTTATACTTCTTTCGCTCACTTCTTTTTCTCACTATAGAATTAGAATAAACACACACTCTTGCTTTCAATATTCTTTTGTTTATCACTGTATATCCGAGAGTTTTCAACGTCAAATTAGTCACTGAAATATAAAAACAAAAGAGTCAGGGTTCATGGCTCAGAATCTCAGTTGTATTGTTTGAGATAAACTTGGCTTGAAACTCAAGTGTGTCCCGTATATTCATTCAAAATTATGAGCGCTGCTGCTAAGATTTCACAAACTCATATGCTGTCGCTTTTCACTGAGGGAGGGTTACCCTCTCCACACACGGAGAGGACCAGAGGAGAGAAGAAAACGTCGTCGGCACCGGTTACAACAGGCTCGGTTAGTGAACAACCTGCTAACATGCTGACGGATTCAGTGTTTTTAGCTGAGCTAGACCAGAGAATATTTGGTTAAAACAGATCTTTTGCCTTCATTACTCTCCTTGAAGTTTGCTAGAAGTGCTCTGATTAATTGGCATGCAGTTAACACACTAGTCATAAATTAGTTTTAATGAAAACTCAACTCCTGCCATTTGCTCCCAGTGTTCCTCAACACTGTTTTGAAAGAAATAAGCGGAGTAAAGCGGCAGACCGGCTTTAAAAGTGCCGCAGCTTCTTTTTTAAGTGCTGTGTGGTGGATCTAATTTAGAGTCAAAAGTAACTGATAAATATTTAGAGATCCTTTAAAGTGTTACATTTGATGTGGTGGTAGGCGGTAGACTGATGCTATCATAATTTAAGTATAAATTATATAAATAGATCATTGTATAAATCTGTTAGTTTGAAGATTTGCTATACCTTCCAAAGCTCAAGAGATATGGAGCCACAAATGAAGTCCACTTGATTACGCCATCATATGATCTAAAAACAAACCATCATTGAGAGTTGATGTGTACTTATTATAGAAACTGTGTGAAGGGAAGTGCTCCCAGACAAAATGAACAGAAATAAGTCATATAAGCCAATATTACTAATTTGACAAGTTTTGTGTGCGTCTTTGGTATGCAAAAGAGGTACTATATTTAAAAATAAGTTCATAAGATTCAGTGCATATCCATGAAGGACTTATACTTTCTGCAATGCAAAAATGAAGCTCAGTATCAAAGTGGAGCCTTAGTCTTAGCTGTTGATTGTCTAAGAGCATAATTAATACAGCAGCTAATCCAATGTGCCATCTAGCCAACCCAGAAACGTCCAATCACATTTACTGCTTCAGCTGGGGTTTGAAGCTGCTCAAAGCTGAGGAGCTCTGAGACCACTGAGTAAGGCACTAATCATGACACCATTAACTAAGAAAACACTGGGAATTAGTCAGATGAGGGGAAAGTTGTGCTTCTCCACAGAGCTTTTGTTTAGTTAATTCCCTGTTGACAGCCAAGTGCTCCACTTGCCTGGAGAAAACTTCCTTGAGAGGGAAAGATTACTTTTTATCCCTAATTAAGGCAGCTTATTTGCATAGCTCACCAAGTCATAATATATGTTAATGTGCATTTACATTGGAGAGCGCTGCGTAGGCAGTTAATGTGGCCTAAATATGTCCATAAATATTATTTTCTAATGCTATTTTAAGCCTTATCGTGCATCTTTTATATATATATATATTATATGTTTACTATTTCTCTTCATGGTGTTCTTAGTCTCTCAGGTCTTGCTCAATTACACTGAAGTATGGATTACTTACAGCAACTCACATGGCATCTGCAATCAGAATATAACTCAAAACATAACCAAAATCATTGAAGTTTTAGGTCTGTGGTAGATGTGGTTGGGGTAAAATGTAAATACTGTTCAGTGTTTGGGATGAGGACAAGATAGTCATTGCAATGCAATGCAATTTGCGTGTGTGTGTGTGTGTGTGTGTGTGTGTGTGTGTGTGTGTGTGTGTGTGTGTGTGTGTGTGTGTGTGTGTGAGTGTGTGTTTACTTTGCCAGCAGACCATCCTGCAGACCAATCAACCACTGAAGAGGAAAGTTTCAAATGATACTATTAAATGAGAGGAAGAACATCACAACTGTGTTTTCAGTGCATCTCTCACGGACTGCAAAAGGGAACGAACAAATCCTCATGCCTAACGAATGCAGCAATAGAGTAGGAGGACCTGCGTCATGTCAGCAGGTTTCTGCACAACTGGGTTTGTTTGGAAAAAACACTCATCTTTACCAGCAGAAAAGGGAAAGAATAAAGCTTTTTATACCAGAGATGCATATGTTGCAATAATCATAAGTGGCCACAACGTGGAATGTCCTAACTGGCCGCGAGCAATGCTTTGAGCAGAACTTTTGTCGGACACAAAAAGTGCACTCAGTAGAGTGCAGATCTACTGCAGGTCTACTTTTTGACACCACGTGTGTAAACGTGCAGTTAATGCCCAATAAAAAAAAAGGCACGGCAAGGTAAGTGTGAGTCCCCGCAACCACGGGAAGTTCTTGAGCATGCAGCCATAACTGACCACCCAAAATATTATGCAGTCTGCTGCAACAGAATGCAAGATTAGCCTTGGACAGACACGGAGGTGCACAACATGAGCGATCGCATGATTCTCCTGGCAAAGATCACATAGTTAACATAAAGCTGTCGACACCCTTCCAGAGCAGTCAAGTTAGCAGTGATAAACACCAAAATGTATACCGTAGTATATTGGGCAACCAAATTGGTAGGAAAAAGTAGAAAACACAAAAAATAAAAAATAGATTCAATTTTATAAGAGGAGCACAGAATTGCGGGTTGTTGATACTAATTGACTCATCCTATTCATTCCTATGTCTCGGTTCCGCTGAAGTAAAGTGGATGCAAGGTCTATGATCTTTCCCTTCTCTCTGGTCATTTGCAAGCCTCACTTATCTTTCCCTGAGTGATTTCATTTGGCTTTGAGTGGTTCTGAGAGGAGAATAACAGCAGATGAGGCCAACTTAAAAACCAGGTATCTCAGAATTTCCTGTCCTCTTTATGGATATTAAGTTTAGTATTCTCAAGCGAGCAAGGCTCTTCTGAGCTATCGCAAATGGTAAAAAGCTGGGGCATTCTGTTTTTACACAAAGAAAGAGAAAAAGAGAGGCAGAGATGGGGAGAGCAGCAAATGCGGTACATGAAAACAATAAGCACTTCCCTCTCAATCTGGGGTAGTGTTAGAGCGGTTTTCTGGTAATTGGCTTTGCCTAAAAAGATGGGGAGATTGAAGAATGCAGCAAAGATGATAGAGAAAGAAGAACAGGCCTTCATTTTACAGAACATGGGGACAGGAGCACTAGAACAACAACCGACCGTTTTCTCCTCAAGTGCTCTCTCGTTTGATTACCCCTCCTGCCCTCCCCTCCACTTCTCTTCCTGCCTAGGAGCAGTGATTTGTGTGCCTTTCTGTAGCATTTGAGTTTCAACACCGGGAAGTCTGAGCCACAAAGGGCAATGTGCATGCGTCTGTGTATGCGCTTGTCCACATCTACAACTAAGAGGATATGCATGCATGCCTGCACAGAAGCGTGACCGTGTGTCCACAAACTTTTCTGTTTTCACCCATGTGGCAGAGTTAGAGACCATATTCCATCTTCAAAACATACGGCAGCACCGTCAAATGAGTCACCCCTTTCATCTGCTTCCACTGCTCTCGGTTACTCCAGCTTCCACGCCTTGCCTAATGGATTTTCAAATGCAGGTACACGATTTCTTTCAAGACTTGACAGGCATTTTCCTTTGTGTTTAGAGATGGGGATCAGGCCCTGAGTGGTTCGCTGGTGATGGTGTTGTTGAAAGATTCTGCATACAGAGTAGAAACATTTTCCCTGAACTTGTTTGGAAAGGCCAAATGTGAGCCTTCATGCACATTTTTCACATCTGGCCAAACAAAGGTAATAAAAGCAACTCTGAAAAACTTCTGTCTTTCTCCTATGTACAGTTTTTGTTTGTTGTGGGCTATATTCTTGTATTGAACAGTGGACTACATATAAAAAGGTGTGTCAGACAGAACTAGAAGATGACTGTTCAGGATCTTCTCTCAGTATCAAAACGTAAATTATAAAAGAAACTGATGGTTGAAATTGGAGTTTCACAATACGGGATAACAGCTCCTATCCGGCTTTTAAGCTAGATCTTACTTAATATTATTAAAAGTACAGATTCAAAGCTGAAATTGGATGTCATGTTGTTATAAAATAATAATTTTGCTTTTACAATTTCCTACATTTTGACGGCCTTCTCATAATCAAAAATCATTTCAACTCTGGAGTGTGGTCATTTTGCTGAATGGTTTCTTCCAGAATGTTGCACTACTATGCAGTAGACTCTAGAATATGTGCAGACATCATTGACTGTAAATGTATAGCATGAAGCCATTATGGTCAGCATCAGATAAGCGATGACAAGCTGACTTGCGGTGCCAAATTTGTGTTAAAACCTGGATGTAATTGACTGTGATTTCCAACTGCCCTCTCTAAGCCAGAACGGCACAGTCTCCTAATTAACTAGAGAGCACTGACAGCCTGGTGCCACCTCCATTTGGTCCCCACTTGAAACGAGTGCCATGTCCTGAGGGTTCCTGTCAGACCTAGTGCTCCGTGAATGGTATGACATGTCCCTTCATGTCTCCAGTCATATCTCTCTCTCTACTATTTTCTTCTAATCATGCTCAGGAAGAAAACGAGAGTGCGTTTGGCTGGAAGGAAGAAACAGACTGCGTCTAGTGTACATGTGTGTGTGAGAGATATAAAAATGAGAGAGAGAGAGAGAGAGAGAGAGATGTTCATAATATTGTCGTCTTATCTGTCTCTCTGTACTTCATTATCTGCCTGGCCTGGGGAGTGATGTCTTCCTAAATCAGCACTGCTGCAGCCTGCGGGCTGCCACCACCGCCTTCACACTTATTGCAGCACACAATCAGCAACATCATTTATTACACACACACACACACACACACACACACACACACACACACAGACAATTAAAACCTTCAGAACTCCTGAATAATAAAAGGCAATATACATGCACAATCTGTTGAACACATTCAGACTACTAAAGGAAAAAAGGCAGGGAGCTGTCGCCCTGATGCAAGGCTTGTGAGGCAGACAGAAGAAAGAAATATGAAGAAAATGTACAGTATGTATAGTGGAGCAACCATCTAGCAGATAGGAGCATGTCACTAATGGAATAACTAGATTGGTAAAACCCCATTAATTGTGCTGAGGGTGATGAGGTTTAATTGAGAACAAGGACCAGGTCACTCAGAGAAAGGCTTTTCAATATTTTTATGAAGCTGGAGGGGGAAAGAGATTACAGCAAGATAGACAGGGATGTTGAGGATCATTTAAAGGGCGAGTCCAACCTTACACGGTATTGACGTAGCTCAGCTGGTGGATTAATACCTTTAAAGCTTTCAAAGTATATTAAACTCATAGTCTGTGCCAGTTTAATGAATTCCACTTTGAGAATAAATAGCCCAGTGGCGATGATTGGCTACATGCTGGCTACAATGTTGCACCTTGTTAGATCTACTGCTAGGGAGAATTAAACTATGAGTTTAAAAGGAGCTGTATTTAACATTCTCAACATTATTATAGCAGTAAACAACTATTTGCTATTTAAAGATATAGTGGAGTAATGTCTACCTAAGCAAAAGAATGAAGTCGCTCCCCCTCTGTCATGTTGTTATTCAAGCTTCTTTTAAAGCATGTAAGTGCATGTGAGCGTGCTCCACTGGTTAGCTCATGGCCGCTGTTCTGTCCTGCTCTCATACAGCAGCTACAGCTGATAATGACGTCCCGAACAAGTGTAGCACACATCCATCTTAAATGGGGTCGACCCGAACAGACCCAAAAAGAGAGAGAGAGAGAGAGAGAGAGAAAGAGAGAGAGAGAGAGAGAACACCAACACTGGCAGCTGAATTATGCACCACCAATTATTGAGTAGCCACAGTCAAAAAAGTAGCAATACTCCCTGTTGTGTTTCAAAATAGACATTTTCCTTCTGCAATAGCTACGACCGGACTCAGGTCCCAATCAGATATCGGACACTAGGAACCATGTGGACCCCTGGAGTATGAAATAATAATTAACTAAAACGATTCATTATGGATTCATGAAAAATGAAACATTTTATATAGAGTAAAGAAGTGTAGATATCTGCTCTCATATTGGTATCACCTCTCAAGAAATGGAAAGATGATACATCACTATGAGCACGAACTGAACTGCAGCATACAATGGGCTTTTGGGCTCAATTAGTTTATCGATTTAGGTGACAAAAAAATGACGTTCTATTATAATTTCAGGATGAAATATCTATTTTGAGCAGTTATATCTAATGCTAGTCATTCCAAAGGGGGGGAAAAAGAGCTTGAGAAAGCTTCCAGTGGAGCAGCTTCAGTTTGTCTTGATGATATATTGATAAAACCTCACTTGTCTTTCAAGCTTGGAGAGACTTGTGTATCTTAACGCTGACCTGTGGGAATAGCATGTGAATTTAGTTTCATGTTACAATGTTGCTTGTAAGTGAAGGGTGCCCTTTCACTGTAAGTTGCTCTATGGCAGTAAAGAGTGCCAAGGTTGGACCACTTCACGAGTAAACTAGACCCTGCATGATTTATTGAACGTTCCGTTCTTGAATGCAATGCCATTCCCCAAAAAATGTCCCATTCCTGTGCACCAACTTTGCATTGATCTAACTACCCAACCGAGTTAAGACAACATAATAAGATGATTGTCATTAACGGCATGAAGAAGACTACAATACAGAGCCAAGATGGATACAAAATGTTGGGCTTGACTTGGTTGTAAAAGAATCTGTAAAAAAATGTATTAAAAAAGGAACAGTGTGTAACATTTAGGGGGATTAATTGGCAGCAATGGAATATAATATTCATAACTATGTTATAATCAGTTTTCGTTAGCTTAAAAAAGCCATTTATATCTTCCTAGGGAGCGTCTTCCATAGAGTCCGCCATCTTCCACCGTCATGTTTCTACAGCAGCCCAGAATGGACACAAATTAAAGGACTGATAAGCCCTGACGTTAATATTAGTACTTTAAATTGTTTTGATGTCACTTATTATCATGCTGCATCTGCTCTGCTCTCTCTGTCGGGCTGAGCTCCTCCAACTACACACAAAGCACAAGCAGAGAGGCTGCCGTGGTGAAGTGAAGGATACTCGTTGACTCGCCAACTGCGCTTGTTACTGCATGTGCAATAACATATTTGCGAGTAAAGAGCCAATACTTTATCAATACATCTGTGAACATGTAAAACGGAAGTTAAACCTAATTCAAATCGGCCAGCGCCGCTATGTTCATACAAGCACAGCACGCACGATCGGCCAAAAACTTTATTTTATTAACATATTACAACTGTTTCCAGTGAAATATTTGCTGAAAATATGATTTTCAATGAAATATTGTCGTTCTGCAGAGAGGGTCTGGCATACACATCATATTCTACAGATTTTAAAAAAATCACACCATGATGTAAAAAAATGTAATTCATCTAATATTTTAAATTCCAATTAGATATTGTTTCAAAATGTCAGTCTCTATTTATCTTGTCACCTCCCCTTATGATACTTTTTAATAAAAGCCAGAGCACCACTTTTAAGTTTAGACACGTTTGTTGTTGTTGTTTTTCCAAACCCACCGTTAAACCTTGGACAACCTATCGCTCTCCCCACTTTTGTGACACAGAGTACACCGACGTTGGCACTTAAATTCAGCAGAAGGACTTTTGTCCTTTCCTGGCAACTGACTCTTGAAGTCCCCTCAATTACCCTTCACTAAACCTGGATTTACAGAAAGACATTTGTCAAAAAACTGCAAAAACATCCCTCTAGAGCAGAAGTATTTAGTGTGTTTTGCTAAATCTCTGTGCCACACTGCAGGATCCGTCGAGTAGTTTGAGGTGCATCACAATCAGCCTAATTGGACAGGTGTTTGCAAGCCATTATGATACTAAACCGTTGTGTCAGTAGAAGAGCCCCAAAACAGCAAGATGCCCCCAAAAACCTGCTGAAGGATTAGCTCGGTTGTTAAGATGGGAGAGTCGGCTTTTACGTGTCAGAGTTGAGAGAAATTAAGATAGGGGAGAGAAACACAGAGCGAAAGAGAGGGAGGGAGATTAAAGAAGAGCAGCACTCTCAGTGTGTGGTAAGCCACAGTCATCTCTTGTCAGCCACCCCTGGTGGGAGTATATGTACCCCACACAGAGAAACAGAGACAGACATTAACACTCCACTCAACCTCAAACGACTCATTTACCCAAAGAATTTATATACACACACACACACACACACACACACACACACACACACACACACACACACACACACACACACACACACACACACACACACACACACACACACACACACACACACACACACACACACACACACACACACACACACACACACACACACACACACACACACACACACACACACACACACACACACACACACACAGAGAAAGCAGCAGTAAACTGTCACTTGCTCCTTTTTACAAGTGTAGCCCATCAAAATATGTGATGCAAAATAGGTCTTTAAACATAACTGCACATTTGCAACTAAAATTGCGGTCTTTGTTAATTGTGATTATTTTTTTCAATGGATTTATTAATCTGGTTGGTCCTCAGAGCTGAAGGTAGCGTATTTTGTCCAACCAACAGTCAAATACATCTCATTTTAAATGAAAACAGACAAAAGCAGCAAAGCCTCACATTTGAGAACCACAGTATGTTTGGCAGTTTTGCTTGATAAATGACTCAAACCACAAATAAATTATCATAGTACGTTTTCATCATCCAATATAAACTTGTAGCATTTAGAAATAGTCCCTCATGATTTAATCGAAACCCTCAAGTGATTCCTGAAGCAATATAAGAGTCAACGTAAGGGGTGAAAGGTCAAACTGGAAGATATAGAAGTTCTCTCCTTGGGGTTATAGAGTGATCAGGAACACACTTGTCCACCTCTAAAGAGATGTACACAAATGCATACTGAAACACACACACACAGTAACACATGTATCTCATCTTATTATTGTATGAGGCACACAAGCCTGGAGTGAGGCACTCATCGAATAGATCATTACTGATTTCACCTAAATGACATGTACTGTAGGGCCATTTCAGACTCTCAACAACTCACTCATGTCACATCTCCCTTACAAGCACCTACACCCTGCCATGAACACACACACACACACACACACACACACACACACACACAGCTTCAATCTTCAATGCACCACATGCACGAACGCACAGTGCAAACCCTCTCCCCACCATTCCAAGCTCTCCTAAATGACCTCATGAAGTAGGGTGAGGCTCTTCACACATCTAGCAACAGTGGTGGAAACAGAGCAAAATATCCCCTCATCGATCGGTTGACGACACCCAAAAGGTCAACAAGGCAGCGTTCACAGCAGGCTGAATGGCCCGAAAAAGGTCCTGTTGGCAACCGATGAGCAAGTGAGATACTCTCAGTACTCGAATGAGATGAGCTAATAGCTGGTGAGTAATTTCAAGCATTGGAAGAGAGATCCTTTTTCTTCTTTCCTTTATGTCTAGCATAACTCATGTGTCTGGTTTGTCTGATAAACTGCTGATCTTTGGTAATTTGATGCAATTTAATATTGAATTGGACTGGTTTTTATTTAGTTATTGATCACATCATGTATACAGTACAACCCTTAAATATGTGCTCTTTTCCTGTTCATGTCCTGTCCCAGGATAATGAACAATGAATAATGTTGCCTTTCTGTAACCATTGGCGTATAGAGTGGTACAGGGATGACATATTTTTGTAGGCCATGCCTGGAAGTTAGTATCGCACTTGCCAAAAAGGCAATTTTTCCATCTGATTTTGGATTCATAATTTGAGATGCATTTTGTTCAGCAAGATAATCTTCACAAATAAACACCACTTAAATGATTTTTGAAGCATGGATGCAATCAGCAGAAGTAAAAAGCTAACGCTAGGCTATAAATAAACTACACCCCGGTCGCATTAGAGCAAGTATACAGCAAGGCTGTAAAGGCGGACGAGTCGGCGTAGTCTCATTTAGCCACTTGTTAGCAACCACCTTTATTAAAACATGTAAAAGCTTTAAAATTCACCAGTGGGGTATTTACTGACGCAATAGCTGTCCACATAAACGGCTGGCATTTAACTAGCACCATACACGTGGTAACGCAATTGTTTTTCCTTCCACCTTACCCATGTAACTACAGTGCTCTGTTAACATTATGCTCTGCCAACTTGCTGCTCATGCTGCACAGTGTGAGCATCTCTCTGCCACGCACAATCAACAGTCTCTGTTACTACTGTGACATCTTCAAACTGCTTTATATGCGAGTTTGTGGCAGGAAAAACAAATCAGAGGATAATTGAGCATTGCTTTTTTGATGGGTGGACGTGTGATTGAAATGTTTAGAGGGATAGAATAGTGACCTCAAATATAATTGAATATATAACAAAAGTTCACAATCTTCCTCAGTCTCTAGTACCTTTGGCTCATGTTTTGGGTATGAGTGATGCTGGAGATGATAGAATATCACAGTAATGGTGTGTTTGGGTCTTGGCAGAGTGAGGGCGATGCGATCATATCATTTCCTGCATGAATTGCATCACTGCTTTGCTATTTTGCATGGAAATCAACTACAGTTGATTTTTATATTAACTTCAATTATGTTTCACACATAAAACTAATGTAAATTTGATAACAGCTGGAGACCATTTACTGATCCACTGTGTATGAACATTCATCATCATCATCAACTTAGCCACTATGTACCATTTGAATCAAAAAGGTAATTTTTTGGGGGGGATTTTTCTATCAATGGAACCTCTAGCCATTTCGTAAATGCTCTTAGTAAGTAAGTAACTGCCAAGAACAGAACAATGTAATTTGTAGCAAATACAAAGGGGTTCTTCACTGAGTTTGTTAAAAAGACGACCCTGATTCGAGAGGCTGGAAGCTATGGATATCTTACAGCTCTATCAGCTCATGACTTCATGCATTTTTAGTGAAGGTAGTTGTAATATCACCATAACTTCAGAATGTGTAATCACGCGCCCTGCAAGCCACTTTTGTTCAGGTTTTGGCAGATGAACATTTGACATCTAATTCACCATGTGTTCATGGATTTAGATTTCCTGGATTCCCAGGATGTATTCATTTCTTTGTGTGTGCGTGTGTGAGCACATGCTAGGGCATCTGTGCATTGTGTGTGTTTGCATGCATGTGTGTCACTAGGGTAATTAGAAATAGGAGGACGGGTGAGATCAAAGCAGGCACTTTACACTCTCCGTTTCAATTCGGATGAGAGTGTGTGTGTGTGTGTGTCAGCGTGTGAGTGCGTGTGCGCTTCTGTGATGATCTCCTCCAAGCTTTGATGCTGTAAGCTCCGCCGGTTAATGTACTACGGATAAAAATACTACACCATGTAATCTGGCATTTATCCCTCGAGAGCAGAAGCCCAAAATGTGACACATGTCAAGAGTAAGGAGGTAGGAAAAAAGGGGAGAAGAAGAACAAGCGGGGGGAGAAGAGGAGGAGTCATGGAAGCAAGAGACCAAAAGACTTTTAGTTCTTCTTCCTCTGCTCAGATGATTCAAAGATTGACAGAGATTTTGAACTGTGCAGAACATTTTCCATTAATTATTAGAATTAATTCAGCATAGTAAAATGAAATACAACGCTAAGACAGACACCCAGTTCCTTAGAGATGCATTACAAGTGTCCTTATACTCTTCAGAGTTAATGCAACACATTACAGGCGACAAAGACGGAGCCAGTCCTCGAATTGAGTGACATGAACTTTATGTATTAAGAGAAGAGATCCACATTTTTTATTTCTTACATTTTTTATCTCTCTAATGTTAACTGTGACAAGTTTTGATATACGTGTACAACTATGGCCCAAGTTCAAACAGCACATAAATAGTTTTGCAATACTGCACACACACACACACACACACGTACACACATTATATAATATGCTGATGTATGCTTGCATTCAGAAACATAAAAACTTAGTGGTCTCATAATTCCCACCAAGACAGCTCAAAATAGAAATGTCATCCCACGATGACCATCAAAAGGCTATACTGTATCAATGATTTAGAGCAGTGGTTCTCAACTGGTCTGGCTGCGGGAACCACCATCGCTTTTTAATGATAAGCCGCGACCCAAATCGAGGAAAATGTTCAACTTCTCAAATGTATTTCATGAAAAGATGGTGCAGTTTGAACCTGAGCTGAAAATGTCCTCTGCAGTCGTAGTAGTAGGGAGCTCTCTTGTGCAGAGAAATTGTTCCTGTAAGTCCCCGTCCCACACATGTTTCACGTAAACCAGTAAAACTGCTTTGTTTGTTATGTCTGTAGATTCGTCCATTTGTAATGCAAAATGACCACTTGCCTAAATTCGAGCTGTGGTCTGGTATGTCATCCGACATGTCTTCAATTCGTCTATAGTGTCATTTGACAGAGGTATAGTTTTCAGTTTATCCCCTGCTGATATTAGCATTACAAGGCATTAACGCCAAATATTGTTAAGGAGTGTGAATAGAGCGCACTCCGCTGCATAAAAAATCCCCTTCAAAATAAAAGCACAGGATTTTTTTCTTTTTCTTTTTATAGGCAAAGGCCCGCGACCCACTGAAAACGGGTCCGCGACCCACCAGTTGAGAATCTACAGATACAGTTCAACACTGAACCAGTGCTCACTTATTAGTGGAGAGACAGGGAAAGAGTAAGCAATGCCAATAGAGCATACAGTAGAAGCAGCATCTGTGATGAGAAAGAAGATCACTGCACCTGCGCTGAAAAGGCATAGCAGCACAACACAAGAACGCAAATGTGATCAAATGTGATGCTTCAGCAAAGAGTAGCCTGCACAATATCTCAGAAACTGCACCGTGACCAGTGTGTGACAGCGTGTTTATATCCACAGTAAGCGAGGCAGGAAACGAGCCGAGCTGCCACAATAGCAACAATAACACAAGACTTCATAGTCCACCGACACCTCGGGACTATTGCTGGTTAGCATCACAGCAAGCGTCCAAATGAAACATAATATATACATGCAGTCCCTTACCTGTTAGAAGTGATGTAGTCTGGATATCGTTAGCAGCATGTTCCTCTCAGGTCGTAAAGTCAAAAGTTAGTAAACTAACATTATTTGTTTTGCACAAACCTTCGGAAACATTCGCTTGTGCACCTTTTTAAATGTTCTCCTTTTCGTTTCGCCGTGTCCTTAACTCGTCTCCTGAAATCCTCCATGATGACTGTTAACGTCCAACGACGGCCCAACGATGGACCCCGCGTGACCTTTACCCTCACTGCAAAACTTGTTGGTGTTCTTGTAGAATAAGTAGAAAAAAAAGGCAGTTCATTTAAAAAGTAATTTTACATTACGTGTGGCTCCGTGGCTTTAAATGTCCAAGTAAATCACGGTAACGAAGAATGAAGAAGGGTGGAAAGCAGCTTTTAGCTACTTTTGCTACTTTTAATTAACTAATTACTTGCACCTGTTCTCTTTCTGCTGTTAAGTCAGAATGGCTGCTTTGAAACTGGCCTATCAAACAATCATGACATAAAACTAGACAAATTAAAACCAATTTAAAAAAGAGGCTCTATGTTTTATTACTTATTTATTACGTATTTATGAATTTAATTGAATGAATGATTTTTTTATTTATAATTTTAGCTTGGGTTTAACTAATTAAAACATTAGCAATTATGATATTAGGTTTAAGTTCTGCTTTTGCTAATACCAAAAAGGACATTCATTGCAATTTAACTCTTTATAGGAATATTTTGACATTTTGAAAAGAAAATGCATTTATTCAGTTTCTTATTGAGGGTTATAGGTGAAAAGCCAGTTTGTTTGTAGTATAGTAAGTTTGTATTGTAGTTGATTATGAGGCTATCAGACTGGAAACAGGAGAAAACAGGCAGCCTGAATCTGTCCAAAGGAAACCAAATCCGCCCACTAGGATACATGTTGTAGTGACAATCAGCCGTTTTATGGGGGTGATGTTAAGGCAAAAAATGCTAATGCTAAGGTCTAGTTAGCTCGTTGCGGACGGTTGTTTCATACTAACCATACAAACGTGTGGTATCAATCTTCTCATGCAACTCTTGGCAAGACAGAGCATAAGCACATTTCCCAAAATGTCAAGGGTTTCCAGTAACTAACTATTTAGTAGCAATGGGCAACCACACGGCAGGGCCAGGGGAACCACTTCTGAGGCTATGTAAAGTCAACAGCAACTATTACACCAAATTCACAGTGAACGACAGCGTTGCTGAATAGATATTCTCATTCAGCAGGTTGGGAATAGGGAGGACCATGTCTTAAATCGTTGGCAGGCGAATAAATGAGCATGGAGGTCTATCTACCTGAGATAGAAGGGACCTGCGCTAATGAAGAGGGAAATGAGAGAGCGAGTGTGAGAGTGAGCGAGACAGCCAGTGTGTGGGTGTTTGAGGTATCAAGTGTGTGACTGAGCGAACAAGTGTGGGAGAGTGAGCCTCCACAGAGCTACCTATCAGGGATGGGAGAAAAAGATAGTTAGGCGTGAAGACCATACGTCAATGGGGCCTAATTGAGCGCTTCTCCTTCCTTCTCCACTTGCTACTGACACATCGCCCCAGGGCCTATTGGGATATCGCCGGCTTCACGTCACGTAGAAAACGAGAGCGATGGATGATAAGGGGAGCAGAGGATAATGCTCCCTGTTTCTCCTTCCCTGGGTTCTCGCCCACAGCCCTTGTGACTTCAGGCTGATGTTTCCCTAACTTTTGAAGAAGCGAAGTTTGCCAACTCAGCTTTCTCCTAAACACTGCAAATGGTTTTGGCCTGAAGGCTCCAGTGGCAGAATTGTGACCACAAAACTGCTCTATCAAATACCTGGACAGGCTATGAAAACCTGGGCAGAAGATTGGGAGAATATACTGAAATCCTAGTAGAGTACGTGTTAATGGCAAAGATAATCCAAAGGTTGTCTCTGCTCAAAATGTGTAACCCGCGTAGACATATTTATGTCATTCACCCTCTAATAACAGCTGTCATTCCACCAGTTGGGGAATCTATCTTTTCCTTCTCGTGTTTCAAGTGGTCATGTCTGCTTAAGAGACGAGGTTGAACGTTCATGTCCACATATCTCTTTGGAACAGACCACCAGTGAAGATAAATACAGCCTTTGAGTCCAGTAATGTGGCATGACTAGTTTAAGGTCACCAAAATAGACTTTATTTGGATTTTCCTACTTCGGGTCATGCAGAGCAGACAACGCAGGATGACATGTCCTTAAAACTGTGAATAAGTTAACTGGTCATTTATATTGCTTATATTGGTTAATTTAAGCAACATTAAACTCAGCTGATCATGATCTATATTTTAGGCTGAAATTGAAATAAAACCTGAATAAGGCCACTCAAAAAAGACACAAGCTATTCAACCGATTTATTCAAATAACTTTCATACTTTCATATCATTACAGTATGCGCCTATGGAATGAAAGCTTCGAAACATAAATGCTGAATACATCATAGAACAGATTTTGTCAGACCATTTGAGCAATGAGAAGCAGGTGGAGTGCAGAGCAAGGTTGAGAGGTGTGCACACAATACACACTCACATACATACACACACACACACACACACACACACACACACACACAAACTGCTTTGTTCCCCCGGGTAGACCATGGAGCCGTCAAAACCACTCTGATTCTGAATTAGCTCTGATTGGCTGTCATTGCAGTGTGTCCCACACAGCTGAGACCACTCAAAACCACACACACACACACACACACACACACACACACACACACACACACACACACTCACTCACTCACTCACACAAACACACTTTTATGGTCTGGGTATCATGTTTCACTAAACTGCTGAGTTCTCTAGGCTGTAACTAGGGCTGTTTTAGGAGCTGTGGTTGAGTATAAATGTGTGTGTGTGTGTGTGTGTGTGTGTGTGTGTGTGTGTGTGTGTGTGTGTGTGTGTGTGTCAGTGCGTGTGCTCACATCTGTCTATATGACTGCAGTAAATGCATGTATTTTATTTATTCAAATTTTCAGATGGTTTGGCAGTTTGTCCTGCCTTTTGCAACCTTTAGATATTCTCTGAGGATCTACACTAGGCTATAATACATTTTGACATATTTCACATATTTCACAACAACAATCTACCCGTTCAGTACAGTTCAGTACAGTTCAGTATCTGGTGAAATGTTTCTGTGTCACCACCACCGCAGAATTCATGCAAAAAGTCTTGGATCTGTTGAGTGAACTTCTCAAGAGAGAGTAAAGGAAAGCATTTGTTTTAACATTGTACTCATCTATTTAATTAAGAAATTATATAGATGTTCACATAAACGTTGCTCTGACACCGCAAGCATGCATGCTAAGTAAAAAGCGGGTCCAAAAAAAGCAGACCCGCCCACCTCCAAAGGGATTCACAGTGCCAGCAAAGACTTGTGTGGCTAAATCAGCGGGGTATACCGGTCTTGCTAGCTCAGTTTGGGTTGGATGTCCATCCAACAAGCCTACTTCTCTGGTTAGAAATGTGTCTTGGTAAGCATCATTCCTATTCTGAAACTCAAGCTGGGAGCAGCAAAAATAAGCAAAAGAGAAAGTGGGAGGAGGTGTAAAAAGAAGAAAAAAAGAAAAGATTCTATTAAAATGTGCAAAACCAAAGCTGGATTCCATCTATAGAGGCCTCGGTGTCAGGTTTCTCTACGAAAAGCAGCACATCTATCCAAAAGAGTGCCACTAAGAACGGAAAGCAGTACTCTCTAAGAAAGAGACACGTGCAGTAACATGCATGAACACACTCATCAATGCACATGGTCATGCGCGTGTGTGTGTGTGTGTTGTAGGATCCATACAGGATCCTACACACAGGCATGCCAAGTAATCTCAGGAAGCAATTTCTCTTCTAGTGCGGTGTGGCTCTTTTTTTATTGGTGATGCATGACTAACCTCTACTGGCGATATACAAGACTGCACTCATGATATTTATAGGTACAACTCCCAACCAATAACCTAATGTGTGCCCACTGGTGGTTTGGTCACTCTAGTTCTCAATATACCAAACTTTTCACAATGATTTTTACAGTAATTACCTGTATTACACCTTGTATTTACTCCAAATAGTAAGTAATTACGTATGTGATCTTTGAAAATAGTTCCTCCTCACCGTCCTGTCTTTCAAACATTTACCACAAAACCGCTAATAAAATGTCTGGAGCTGGAGAAATGCACATGTATTATTCTAGTTTTTGAAGGGTTCAGCTTTTATGTTTGCCATCACAAGACTTTTACATCTTGGTTGGCACTTCAGGCTATTTTTCAGCCCTGCAGAACTCAAGTTCAGTTGAGCGCCAACATCAACATATTAACCGTGTATATCACATAACTGAAGCAGCAACGAAAACAAAAGAGGAATTCACATGGTAAACACAGTGGACCATAGTAAATGGTTCAAACAGGCAAATATGGGACAAAGGAACATCTCCGTCAAAGTCCTGGGAAAATGTTAGGGAATGTGGGAACATTTGCTTATTTTTTTTACCCTCCCCCTACAGCAGTGTCAGCAGCACTGCTTAACGCCATGGCTTACATAGATAGTATTAGCTGCTGGATGTAGCATTGAATAAATTGTAAGCCCCACTTAGCCTCAGCGAACCTTGATTTAGACACAATGTATACCGGTGAGAATAGATGGGAATGATATATATGAAGACGAAGGAATTTTATATTTATGCTGGTGAAGAAGAAAATCCTCAGTGTTTCGTCTTTGTTGTATGATCTTTGCTGTATAGAAAGTCACATAAACTGAAACGTTATTGTATTGCAGTTACTAAACCAGAAAAATATACAATCTGAAAAAAACACAGTCAGTAGGCACAGTGGTAGGAAGCTGCCACCAGACCAGTTTACTTTCAGCTCTCTTTCCACCACACAAGCAACCCCTTACTAAAAAGAACACAGAGCTCTTTTCAAGGAGCAAAGTCTACCCAAGGCTCCAATTTTAGTTTAAACAACTAGTGTTTTTCATGTTAGACAACACTTCCATTTAAATGAGAAAATTCCAATCCACACTTTCATGGATGGTTCATGGATTATATGGAGCAGCATTGCCTCCAGGGGCCAATAACAGAGATTTGTTTGGGACCAATTTGATGGTCTATTAAACCAGATTATTCTGTTCAGCCATGGTTTACAATGCACCTTTAAACCCATTTGCAGTGTCTTGCTCAAATAACACAAGTGCCACTAGGGGTCACCATTTGTGAGGTTTTAAGATATCCTGTTGCACATTTGGTTGAAACGACTTCATGAGGGAAGCTTGTTATGGGTGCAATATGAATGGCCTTCGAGGTTGGTGAATGGATCTTAAGTTAAAATGTATTTACCTCTGGTTAATGCGACACTACTTGTTATTACAGAACAATGTGCTAAGCAAACAGCTGTGGATATTTATAACGTGTTTAAATAATACTAGCAATATTAAACCTATGATTATACAGAAAACATTCATGCTATTTGATTTTAAACCAAGGCCTTCTTTTTTAAATACTGATTTATTTTATTTATTTTTTACTGTGTCAGCTGGAAGGAACCATAGGGTGGGGGACTGTGAGGTAGACGGGAACTAATTTCAATCCACGAGAGTCAACCCTTCCTCAGCAGCTCTCTGAATTTGAATGGAAAACTTCGGCAAAATGACTGGCGCGTAACAACAGCCATCAACAGAAGTTCAGCATATTGTTTGTAAAATGGTGGTCCTGGCATCATCATATCTCCCAGATCAACACTGTGAGCAACAGCACGTTTCCCCCATATGTCTGTAGGGAGGTGGTCCTTTTATTCACACTTAAGACAGTGCTAAACTGGAACAGCTGGTTATTTGTGAAGGCATCGTTGCTGCTGCGAACAAAGTCAAATTGGACGTGTTCAGTGAAGCTGACACCCTTCCCGTTGGTATGCATAGAACTAGTTATTTCATTTTGATGACACTCCGCTGACCGAAGCGGTGATGTGTACATGAATAGGAAGTCAACTGCATTGTGAGATACCTTCTAGTGACATTCCACAGGACTGCCGCTGGCGGAAATACCCTAAATCCTGTTTAGCAGGCTGCAGCGTTTTAAAGGTTTATCTCGCCCAGGACAGACCGTTTCTACAAGAACAGTGGCAACAGATATAACCTCAGGGACGTCAATGCGTTTCAAGGAGCCAATACCTGGGTTGTACATTCAGTACCTGGGGTGTGTCTCAGAATTATTCCAAAGGACCTGGCTGAGGAAGTCTATCAGGGTTAAGAACGTCTGCCAAACCAAGAAGAATTCTGGCATAATAATGGGCTTTCTCTCAGAAAGCCCTGAAGTCAAACTTCTTCCATGTGCCAAGTTTCACAAAGGACACCCGATACTGTCAATCCCCCACCACCAGAAGGCCCAGTTTGACAACAAAAAGGAAGCATTATTATATTATTTAAAGTAGTTGTGCTGTATTTTTCAAAAAAATAAGTATTATCCATTAAGTAAGTCATTTATTTGTCATGGTACAATACTTTTGTATTTGGTTATTGTTTCAAATAAACTAACACCACTCTTAAACTTGGTAGATAATATAGAAATGAAAGGAACCAATATAATAGTTTTATAGTCATACTCAGACACACAGCAATACACTTTCAATTGAATCATTGAGCTGTTAGATCTGGGAAACGTAGGTGCCAGGCTCAACCTGATCAGCTGACCTGAACTAGGAAGCCCCTCACCCAAGTAAAAGAAAAAAGAAAAACCTGTTGGGTTGCTCTTCTGTTTGGGAAACGTTTGACTTGCAAAGAGAGATGCAGGTAGCAGAGCGGTAGCAGAGAGGTTAAATGTACAGTACTCAACTTCTGTGCTCGCTAAAATGATGCAAACAATCTTTAAAGGACTGGTCCTTTTAGCTTGTTTCAGTGTGGCATGTTTAGTTCTGCTTCTATATACCAGCGGAGACTACACTTCATATCTTTTTTCAAAGCAACATCATATTGCACATGGAAACGACACACTTTCCCAGGAGATAGAAGAACTTGTTCAAACGACTACTAAAGTCCTAAATGTCACTCACGAAGAGACACAGATGTCAACCACTGAGAGCAAGCCTTTGGGACGCTGCCCTGACACCCCTCCGAATCTTGTGGGTCCAATGTTTGTGGAGTTTGATTCCAAACGGACTTTGGATGAGGTGAGAGGACTGATCGGTCCTGATCTTCGGGAAGGAGGACGGTACAAGCCACCAGACTGCATTGCCCAACAGAAGGTAGGTGAAGGAATGGAGAGACAAATGAATATATGAACAGAATAATTGGAACAGTTTACCATGATTTTAGATACTTGGAATCTATTCTACTCAAATAAGTTCTAGTCAAAACCTGTAAGTAAACCTGTAAGTAAACTTGAGTGAAGTATGTCTATTTGTATAATGTAAGAACATAATGATCAACAACAACTTGTAATTGAATATAATTAATTAGGGCTTTATTGGCATAGGAAAAATATGTTTACATTACCACGGCCATGTGAAATGAAAACAAAAAATGTTTTTATTTCTAGTAAAGATCTACTAGAATACAGAAATGTGTGAGCAGAGCTGTGTAGCATTGCAACAGCGTAATAAAAGATACAAATGAAGATAAGTAAAGTTTAACTTAAAAATGCTATACATATATATATTTACCTGAGTAAAGATGAGTCACAGAATAACAGATTACTGATTATAAAAAGATAAAAAATAAACACTGCAGCATTTTGATGAATTAATTTAAAGGTAAGGCTTATTTTTGTATGTCCACTATGTCTATGAGATCAGCACAGTGCAAATGGTAGGTGCATTATTACACAGGTGACTGACGCAATGTTCCTGCCATAAGAGCTCACAAATCCTGCTGCTGTGTTTGCACATTGCTGTATTTCACCCTGCAAATATGGTGAAATCATTTAAGAGTCATTTAAGTCTCTCTTTCATGGGACAAAGGCAACACCCATGAGCCTGTCGTGATACTGTATTGTTTAATTGTTTTTCGTTCTATTTACTCTTGTAAGTAGGCCCACCATTCTATTCTACTCACTTAAAAAATACTTCCCCACATTCTATAATTCAATGCTATCAGACGTACTCATATTATGAGGGTTTTATGGATTTTACACACCGTATTATAAGGAAAAACACCAAAATCATAATGATTGGGTAAAAGGCAACTAACTTATTTCATTTGTTTAGGTGGCGATCATCATCGCATTCCGCAATCGGCATGAGCACCTCATTCATTGGCTGCATTACCTCCATCCTATATTGGAACGACAGCAGTTGGACTACACAGTGTATGTCATCAACCAGGATGGAGAAGGCGTGTTCAACCGGGCTAAACTGATGAATGCAGGCTTCGTGGAAGCAACGAAGGAATACGATTATGACTGCTTTGTCTTCTCTGACGTAGATTTGGTTCCGATGGATGACCGTAACCTCTATAGGTGTTTTGACAATCCTCGACACTTGGCTGTGGGTATGGACAAATTTAACTTCAACTTACCCTACGGCAGTTTCTTTGGTGGAGTGTCTTCGTTGTCTAGGAGCCAATTCTTGAAGATTAACGGCTTCCCGAACACGTACTGGGGCTGGGGTGGGGAGGACGACGATGTCTATAACCGAGTTCACTTCCGTGGCATGTCCATTTCTCGACCTGACACGGTGAGGGGAAAGTACAGGATGATCAAACATAGCAGAGACTTGCACAATGAGCGTAATCCAAAGAATCCTGGTAAACTGAGCCAAACCTTCGGTACCATGGATAAAGATGGACTTAATTCTCTCAACTACACAGTCAAGGAGATTAAGAAGGATATACTGTACACTTTCATCAATGTGGATATTGAGGCTCCGCAAAAGATTAGTAAATGAATGAGGATGGAACTTGTGGCTCTTGGACTGCTGTTGACCATTGATGTTTCAGTACATTAGACATGCGACTAGTGGAGCCAGAACTAGGGATCGAACCGCCGATCTTTAGATTGAAGGACGGCTCTGCTCTCCACTTAGCCACAGTCACCCACAGTCTCAAATAAGAGGTGAACTAGAGATTGCATGTTCTTAAAACCTCTTGTGTGGCTGTTTGTCTTGGTGTAGGATTGTATGCAAACCTGTGTGTGTGTGTGTGTGTGTGTGTGTGTGTGTGTGTGTGTGTGTGTGTGTGTGTGTGTGTGTGTGTGTGTGTGTGTGTGTGTGTGTGTGTTTGTGTGTGTTTGTGTGTGTGTGTGTGTGTGTGTGTCTAAGTGAACTACAGTGTACATAATAAATACCAAGTTTTGGCACAATCCTTACACAACACACACATAATTCAAATGTAGAAGCACATGTTTCTTTAAAGGTATACTGTGAAGCATGGAGCTACTCTTAGTGATGGATTCAGAGATAATAACAGTCAACAGTTTGCTCAAGAAGAAGGAAAGATGGTGGTTTGGACAAGTGGACACATCCATTTGTTTTGTATGTATTACAAGGGAAAATATGATATATATATATATATATATATATATATATATAAGGGGTATTACACTTGTATTGCGTCATTCACACAATATTTTTCTAAATGTTAATGATTTTGTATCGAGACAATGTTCTTCACTGTACAATGCAGTAACAACCTTTTTGTATTTGACATTACTGTAGGTTCTCAATGAACACACTGGAATGCGTGCCAAAATGAAAAGGGGAAAGGTGGCATTGTTTTGGTGGCAGTGATGCACAGGTTGATGTGTCTTATTTATTTTAGGAAGATGGGTTTACTGCTTTAACTTATACATGGGCTTTTGTAACGAAGTAGTGTTCTACATTACTCATGTGGTGAATTAACTTTGTTTTGTGAACTGTAATAATGTTTTAGAAAATGTCCTCAGCTATTGAGACGAACTGTAATGACATGTATGGTCCAGCACTGAGCTTGCCCGTGAACATCAAAACTAAATGAATCTTGTAATAACGATGTGTCTTTTTTTAACCCAAATCATGATATTTTTTCTATACCTAACCAAGTGAGTTTGTTTATTAAAACCAAGGAGGATTCTGGCATAATAAAGGGCTTTCTCTCAGAAAGCCCTGAAGTCAAACTTCTTCCATGTGCCAAGTTTCACAAAGGACACCCGATACTGTCAATCCCCCACCACTAGAGGGCCCAGTTTGACAACAAAAAGGAAGCATTATTATATTATTTAAAGTAGTTGTGCTGTATTTTTCAAAAAAAGAAATGTATTATCCATTAAGTAAGTCATTTATTTGTCATGGTACAATACTTTTGTATTTGGTTATTGTTTCAAATAAACTAACACCACTCTTAAACTTGGTAGATAATATAGAAATGAAAGGAACCAATATAATAGTTTTATAGTCATACTCAGACACACAGCAATACACTTTCAATTGAATCATTGAGCTGTTAGATCTGGGAAACGTAAGAGGAAGCATGATGAATTATTAACAACAGGTGCCAGGCCCAACCTGATCAGCTGACCTGAACAAGGAAGCCGCACCCAAGTAAAAGAAAAACCTGTTGGGTTGCTCTTCTGTTTGGGAAACGTTTGCCTTGCAAAGAGAGATGCAGGTAGCAGAGCGGTAGCAGAGCGGTTAAATGTACAGTACTCAACTTCCGTGCTCGCTAAAATGATACAAAAAATCTTTAAAGGACTGGTCCTTTTAGCTTGTTTCAGTGTGGCATGTTTAGTTCTGCTTCTATATACCAGCGGAGACTACACTTCACATCTTTTTTCAAAGCAACATCATATTGCACATGGAAACGACACACTTTCCCAGGAGATAGAAGAACTTGTTCAAACGACTACTAAAGTCCTAAATGTCACTCACGAAGAGACACAGACGTCAACCACTGAGAGCAAGCCTTTGGGACGCTGCCCTGACACCCCTCCAAATCTTGTGGGTCCATTGTTTGTGGAGTTTGATTCCAAACGGACTTTGGATGAGGTGAGAGGACTGATCGGTCCTGATCTTCGGGAAGGAGGACGGTACAAGCCACCAGACTGCATTGCCCAACAGAAGGTAGGTGAAGGAATGGAGAGACAAATGAATATATGAACAGAATAATTGGAACAGTTTACCATGATTTTAGATACTTGGAATCTATTCTACTCAAATAAGTTCTAGTCAAAACCTGTAAGTAAACCTGTAAGTAAACTTGAGTGAAGTATGTCTATTTGTATAATGTAAGAACATAATGATCAACAACAACTTGTAATTGAATATAATTAATTAGGGCTTTATTGGCATAGGAAAAATATGTTTACATTACCACGGCCATGTGAAATAAAAACAAAAAATGTTTTTATTTCTAGTAAAGATCTACTAGAATACAGAAATGTGTGAGCAGAGCTGTGTAGCATTGCAACAGCGTAATAAAAGATACAAATGAAGATAAGTAAAGTTTAACTTAAAAATGCTATACATATATATATTTACCTGAGTAAAGATGAGTCACAGAATAACAGATTACTGATTATAAAAAGATAAAAAGATAAAAAATAAACACTGCAGCATTTTGATAAATTAATTTAAAGGTAAGGCTTATTTTTGTATGTCCACTATGTCTATGAGATCAGCACAGTGCAAATGGTAGGTGCATTATTACACAGATGACTGACGCAATGTTCCTGCCATAAGAGCTCACAAATCCTGCTGCTGTGTTTGCACATTGCTGTATTTCACCCTGCAAATATGTTGAAATCATTTAAGAGTCATTTAAGTCTCTCTTTCATGGGACAAAGGCAACACCCATGAGCCTGTCGTGATACTGGGCTTGTATTTACTTAAGTGGGGCTTTCTCGTGTGTGTATTTAGCATTCAATTATATATGTAACTAATGATGACGTGTTATGTATTGTTTAATTGTTTTTCGTTCTATTTACTCTTGTAAGTAGGCCCACCATTCTATTCTACTCACTTAAAAAATACTTCCCCACATTCTATAATTCAATGCTATCAGACGTACTCATATTATGAGGGTTTTATGGATTTTACACACCGTATTATAAGGAAAAACACCAAAATCATAATGATTGGGTAAAAGGCAACTAACTTATTTCATTTGTTTAGGTGGCGATCATCATCGCATTCCGCAATCGGCATGAGCACCTCATTCATTGGCTGCATTACCTCCATCCTATATTGAAACGACAGCAGTTGGACTACACAGTGTATGTCATCAACCAGGATGGAGAAGGCGTGTTCAACCGGGCTAAACTGATGAATGCAGGCTTCGTGGAAGCAATGAAGGAATACGATTATGACTGCTTTGTCTTCTCTGACGTAGATTTGGTTCCGATGGATGACCGTAACCTCTATAGGTGTTTTGACAATCCTCGACACTTGGCTGTGGGTATGGACAAATTTAACTTCAACTTACCCTACGGCAGTTTCTTTGGTGGAGTGTCTTCGTTGTCTAGGAGCCAATTCTTGAAGATTAACGGCTTCCCGAACACGTACTGGGGCTGGGGTGGGGAGGACGACGATGTCTATAACCGAGTTCACTTCCGTGGCATGTCCATTTCTCGACCTGACACGGCGAGGGGAAAGTACAGGATGATCAAACATAGCAGAGACTTGCACAATGAGCCTAATCCAAAGAATCCTGGTAAACTGAGCCAAACCTTCGGTACCATGGATAAAGATGGACTTAATTCTCTCAAATACACAGTCAAGGAGATTAAGAAGGATATACTGTACACTTTCATCAATGTGGATATTGAGGCTCCGCAAAAGAGTAGTAAATGAATGAGGATGGAACTTGTGGCTCTTGGACTGCTGTTGACCATTGATGTTTCAGTACATTACAGTCATTTAGCAGACACTTTTATCCAAAGCGACTTACAATTCAGATTCTATAGAAATTTTGGGGTTAGGTGTCTTGCTCAAGGACACATCGACATGCGACTAGTGGAGCCAGAACTAGGGATCGAACCGCCGATCTTTAGATTGAAGGACGGCTCTGCTCTCCACTTAGCCACAGTCACCCACAGTCTCAAATAAGAGGTGAACTAGAGATTGCATGTTCTTAAAACCTCTTGTGTGGCTGTTTGTCTTGGTGTAGGATTGTATGCAAACCTGTGTGCGTGTGTGTGTGTGTGTGTGTGTGTGTGTGTGTGTGTGTGTGTGTGTGTGTGTGTGTGTGTGTGTGTGTGTGTGTGTGTGTGTGTGTGTGTGTGTGTGTGTGTGTGTCTAAGTGAACTACAGTGTACATAATGAATACCAAGTACAGAGATTCTTTCCAGTTTTGGCACAATCCTTACACAACACACACATAATTCAAATGTAGAAGCACATGTTTCTTTAAAGGTATACTGTGAAGCATGGAGCTACTCTTAGTGATGGATTCAGAGACAATAACAGTCAACAGTTTGCTCAAGAAGAAGGAAAGATGGCGGTTTGGACAAGTGGACACATCCATTTGTTTTGTATGCATTACAAGGGAAAATATGATATATATATATATATATATATATATATATATATATAAGGGGTATTACACTTGTATTGCGTCATTCACACAATATTTTTCTAAATGTTAATGATTTTGTATCGAGACAATGTTCTTCACTGTACAATGCAGTAACAACCTTTTTGTATTTGACATTACTGTAGGTTCTCAATGAACACACTGGAATGCGTGCCAAAATGAAAAGGGGAAAGGTGGCATTGTTTTGGTGGCAGTGATGCACAGGTTGATGTGTCTTATTTATTTTAGGAAGATGGGTTTACTGCTTTAACTTATACATGGGCTTTTGCAACAAAGTAGTGTTCTACATTACTCATGTGGTGAATTTTTTGTTTTGTGAACTGTAATAATGTTTTAGAAAATGTCCTCAGCTATTGAGAACTGTAATGACATGTATGGTCCACTATGGTCCAGCACTGAGCTTGCCCGTGAACATCAAAACTAAATGAATCTTGTAATAACGATATGTCTTAACTATAAGCGTCTTTCAAGTCACCCAAGGATACTTAACAAATAAGGCAGTCATTAATAATAAAAGATGACAGTGGAAAGAAAATGTAAGATTAATAAATTATAATGAGCATGTATGCTTCCTCAGTGGCATTTTGCTTGCAAACCGGAACATCACGAACACGCATTATTTACCATACCACCACTCTATACTCAGCATTATTTAGTGGTCTTCTTTACTGGTATAGAAAACAATATTTCACCAAATGGAAAGTTTTCTGGCTGTCAGTTGCAGTTTTGAACTTTGCTGGGGTGTATTAAGTTCTGCGAGGTTCATGCAAGGCTTCTGTTATAGTTGTCTTGGCTCATATCAAGTAACGTGTATTAGAAACACTTGTTGTAACCAAAGTGAAAGCAGGAAAAGTATCCACAGTAACATAATAAGGGCATTTCAGAAATTAAGTATGTAGTTGTTGTTTTTTCCAATTAAAACTAAAACTAAACTAAGACTTTAAACTGTGTTTTTCATGTAGTTCCAGTTTAGTTGTCTGTGTCGCTCTTTATTATTGTTACACTCTTCCTCCTCCGGGTTACAAAGAGCTGGAATGACCTGTTTGAGTACAGTTTCCAACTCATATCAGATTATATTACTAGTTTTGTTTCTCCCATCATTCAGGTTCCCTTTCTAGCAACAGGTACAGTTGGAGGCCCTATAGTATAGTATAAGAGTCTCCTGAATGATGATACTACTTATATTCATATTTTCACTTCTTTCATTGTTTCTGCACGCATTGTAAAAGGTCAATATTGCATAACTTTGTAACTCATAAAGTTGTAAAGATGTTTATCTGGTAATTTCTTTCAAGTGTTCAATAGGGGAATTTGTTTCGGAAATCAGAATACATAATAGTTGTGCGTCTCACAAAAGTTCATTTATGGGAAAATGTATCGATGATGTTGAATGCTAAATTCAAGACATTGTACTGTGTATCACACCATTAAATCACTCTCCTGACCTTGTATCCTTCAATGGGATTTCAGTCATCGTTTATCTTGTGATTCATAATTCAATTCGTATTCTACTTTGCTGCTCACAAGGTCCCACTCACTTTGGAACACATGTTTTCTGTCGCTTCATCCCTTCAAAGTGAGAATTTGTCATTTACCGGTAAACTAGTACACACCAGATTTGGCTGTGGTGCTAAAGCCTTTCCCAGTGTCCCACTATTCTGCATGCTCCCGTCTTCCCATTCACAGAGGCAACAGCTTGTCTGCTGATGAATTATTGACAAGTGAAAAGGATTACACAACAATGCCCTCAGAGGAACCGTGGCGTCATACGAGAGGGAGCGAGAGAAGTGCGGTGGGGTAGAGGTATAGGGTAGGAAAAATGATGGTGGTAGTGCAGGTGATGCTGGGGGCTTCCCATCAGGTTGCAGAGGTGAAAAACCGGTGGTACGAAGTGGAACCTCTAAATTACTTGTTGACGTGTGCTAAACGCCTGACTACAGTGTATGTGCATGTGCACTACAACATGTAGGTTAGTGTGTGTTTTTATCTGTATAAATGTTCAACTCCAATCACGGTTCTCACACACTGTGTCAGCAACCCCCCAAACACTCGCCCATCCTCCTTCCTGCCCAGCCCCCTCTTTTCATTGGTTGACCTAGTGGAGTTACTATGGGAACGACTGTAGAGAAGCTGCCATGAGAAATGTGGGGTACAGCTTTTGAATGGTGCTTAGGGCTCCATCACACACACGCACACACACACACACACACACACACACACACACACACACACACACACACACACACACACAACAGGGCAAGGAAACCCTATACCTATCATCATATTTTTTAGAAATATCAGTACGACTCTACTCCATGATAGTATTTTTCTCCACCAGCATCTGTATTTCAATTCTAGA
Organism: Leptoclinus maculatus; assembly: GCA_032191485.1. Taxonomy (NCBI): domain Eukaryota; kingdom Metazoa; phylum Chordata; class Actinopteri; order Perciformes; family Stichaeidae; genus Leptoclinus; species Leptoclinus maculatus. The sequence continues at coordinate 11,059,078 of JAVDOI010000013.1, forward strand.
TTCAATTTCTGTTTATATGCAATATTATCTTCTAGAAGATAAATGTCTATCTACTGCACTACTGTGCTTGGTAGTCAAATATAAACACCTAATTGAATACTAACACAATATAGTTTCGTTAAAATGACCGTAGCTTCAAATTGAAAATCAGCAGACACCAACTTAGCTTTGAACACGGACAAAACATCTTAAAATCAGCTGACAGACATCCAAACATGAGCTGGAAAGTAGCTTATTACAACACACTCATAATTGATGATACAATAACCGAATGAAAAAGCACTCATACCTCTCATTTTAAAGACCATGCTACTTTTTAAAGAAGAAACAGCACATTCATATTCTTACAAATGAAAAAAGTAAAGCTTATAAGCAATAATTCACATAACAGTATAACAATTCACCCGTGTTCCTTCTCATGGGTTTGCCCATTATTTTGCCACTTCAGCCTCTTCTTGTTCTTGTGCAGCTTAGTTTAGCTGGGGGCTAATATCAGCTAATGCTAGCAAACAATAGACAGGTATTGCAGTAACTTCTATTACTGAGTCGGTTTGCTGATCTAATGACTCTTCTCTTCTTGTGTTACTAATACAGAAAGCTTTAGCTGTACCATTATGTCGTTATTGCCACTTCCGGCTGTTGTTCGTCAAAAGCTATATCAGCTGGCTAAAAAGCAGCTTCATTCAAGACCATTGAAGCCAGACAAACCCTCACTCATAAGTTCTCTCACTTTTCCATTGCATTTCTTTCTCCCTCCCTCACATGTTTGCTCTCTTCAACGGCTCATATAAGAAACGCATTGTTCAGCACAAACTTAATCCTCCCTGACGGGCACTTTATACCAGATTAATGCACCAAAACAAACACGCACACACACACAGGATCCAACATGGCTCACAATGAGGACGAGTGTCCACATCCGGCACACCGAGCAGCAGCAGATTAATGATGAGATCAGCCGAGGCGCACGCCTGCGCGCACCATTCTCACTGTCAGCATCACTAGCTTTGATCTGGCGGGCCGGTACAAGTGAGTGTTATGGTCTTACGTAAGGCTTTTACATAGACCTCAGCGTGCAGAAACAGAGAGAGAGAGAGAGAGAGAGAGAGAACTGGATAGAGGGAGGGGGGTTTGCTGCACCATTACAAAGGGGATTCGCACTGCACCAAATCCTCCTCCCACTACACATGCATTTGCACCCACACCACAACAACATATGAGCTTTCTCCATAGCAACATGTGTCTTCCCCAAAACAATGAGACCCTCCCTTGCATCTATATTCAGGACACATATATATTCAGGCAAACACACAGGTTCCATATCCACAGGCATCATCTGCCTGTCTTTGTGATCATTTTGGATGTCTTGTCCCCGTCTTTATGCATCTTAACCCACTGGAGACCAACAGCAGACAATGACACATCCATCAGGCTTCCATCTCAGCAATCAATATAATGTATTGATAACCTATTGCTCCCAAGCCAGGCAGACCTCTCTCCAAGTGTGACGCCACCAACACAAATGCCACATGCTGCACATCAACAAAAGCACCCCTGTTTCGCACCCTCTCTCACACCCAACCTACTTCTTGGAGATTCAAGCCACCAGGATGTGGGGGAGGAATGATGGAGGGGGAGGGGGGGGGGTGATGAAAGAAGGACTCTATTTGATTTTGCTCTAATTATACAAGCACACGAGGCATCTGACCTTGAAGTGTATGGATTATTGTGTAAATGCGGTTACAAAGAGTCAGGAGCTCATCTATCAGCGCAAACAGTTTTATTCATTAAATATGAAAAGTGGAAAGATTTCACACTGTGAACAGACAGACGGTTAAAAAAAAAAAAAAAGGTAAACATAATGTGCTTTTCCATCACAGCAAATTACCACATAAAGGCCCAGATTTGTAATCAGAAAGAAAGGAGAGAAGCGTCTACAAAAGAAATAACAAGGAACTGATCCAGATGGCAATATGACGGTCTCTGTGGCTGATGTGTTTAGGCCAGTGCAACGGATCAAGGTACCCAAACTTTACTTTTCACCGTCATACTTGGAAAAAGTGGAGAATCAAGTTCTACTAAAACACCAAACTGCAGCATGTTGGGACAGCAACTGAGGAAGATTTCATATTTAAACAAAAACCTGTTTAACATATGATCATTCCTTGTCCACTTCATAGCGCCCTACTTTCTCTTAATCTTACCAGCAATATCATTTGATTGGTGACAGTGTCATAAAGTGAAATTATAATTTTTAGACTCTCAGGGCAACTGTTTTGGTTTAACAATCAACAAGCGTCACCACAGCTGTTTTTTATTATTTTACCAGGAATACTAAATTGTTGCCCATTTCAATCATCCCAAAAGCATCCATCCATCACTCTTTTGTCAATCAGTACTCCAAAGTAGGGAGAATGAAAGCTATTGCATACTAAATCTAAAGAGCAAAGAGCACAGTGTAGGCAGAGAAAACATGAATGGACGTGATCCTTCTCTGCTCCCTAGATGACCTTTAGTCTGCCCTTTTTTTTTATCAGAGGAGGAACACACTTACTGTAGACCTGGGATCAGGTTACCACATGGCCTGTCCTGGCCTGTCCTGCACTACACCATTAGAAGGTTGAAAAGATATCTGAACCTGGAACAGTGTTGTGGATCAATCATCACATTCTAAATGAGACGGAAAGCTATCGTGAACTAGAATGACCCTCAAGTGTCGGTTGGTATCCTTGTGGTTTAGGATTAGAGAAAACTTGCATCATCTCCAATGTCTTTCCCTACAAAAACCCCCTCTCTGTAACTGAAGGGTAAGGAACGCTCTGCTCTCTTTGACTTGTCTCACTGAATCACAGACAAAGGCCTTTCAGGGCTGCAATACACCCCCTCATTCTTAAAACAAGTGGTGCTTTGCGAGGCTCAACAAAGTCATTTTTTCAGAGCGCGGGGGACTTAGAAAACAGTAAACTCCACCATTTGTGTTGCCCCCACAAAAGAGGGACAGAGAGGAAAAGAGACCAACACAGCTGACCAATGATCACCAAGCTACATTCAGATTCACACACAGCTGCGGGGGTTCCTATAATGAAGTTGTACAATGTTTGCCACAGTACAACAGCATAGAGAGTGAGGGTGACGCACTCTGAGCTGATATATAGCATTAGTCCCCAAGCTTTGCTTTGCATCCTTTAGCTGCGATCCAGTTTATGTGACTCAGAAGTATGTTCTTTTCTGGGTCACATCCTATTTTAAAACACTTTGCAGGCATATTCTGGCTCTCTAAATGTGGCAGACAGCAAGGATGCCTCCCGGTCATCCACTCACATCAGCTTGTACAGTATGTTAGTAGTATAGAACAGAAAGCAGAGCATTAAGAAGATGGTGCAGTCACAGTTTAAGATCCGAGCAGTATGACTTATGACGAAGGAGTCTACTGTATAGAAACAGTAGAAATCCAGAGAAAAAAAAAAAAGGGTGTTTGTGCACGTGTCCTTGGAGAAGAAAGTCATCCAGTGTAGCTACGAAGACAGTGCCAAAGGTTGAACCGTGTGTGTAACTAAGGTCCTTCAGTAATAGATGATGTTCCCTGACCTTTGTGCCTTGTATGTGTGGCACTGCATGCGGAGAGGGAGAGAAAATGTTTGTGTGCCTGTCTGAAATTGTATGTGTTTGTGTGTGTGTGCGTGTGTGTGTGTGTGTGTGTGTGTGTGTATATTGAAGCATCAGTGCAAGGGATCCCTCCAGGTTGAGTATTGCGACAGTTCTGCAGGTTTTTCATTGGTTATTCAACAGTTGTAAATCCCAGAGATTGACATCCTATGGATGCGCTTTGAGTGATGCAGTGCGGTATAAGTGAAATCCAGATGCAACAGGCTGAAGCCAAACTTAGTCCGTCCACAATAATAATAATAATAATAATAGCCAGTCAAAACAGAAGAGGGTCTCCCCCTCCCAAAAAAAGAAAAGAAGATATTGCGAAGCCTTCTGTCGTGCAACTTTGCCGCATTTGTAGCTGCAAAGTAGGTAAATAATACAACCAGATCTCAGTGTTCATTTGTATTTTTGCACATACAGTTTAATAATCAGTGTGCGGTCAGATAAAAAACATCTTCAAAAAGCAAAAAAAACAGCCAAACAAAAAACGGTGGGTTATTCCAGGCTGTGGGTCTCGTTGAGATGAGGAGGATTTTTTTTAAACTTTGGCTCTAAAATCAAAAGATTAGGAGGTAATTTGTTACAGATTAGGACAATTTTAGAAAAAATAACATTGATTAGATTAGGTCCGTATAAGCAAATTATGTTATGCCGTGTGGTGTTCCATAACAAAAATGTAAAAGATAAAAGGTGCTCTGCTTTTTTTCCTTTTTTTTTTGCAGTGTGCAGTCATGAGCTGTCAAACTCTCAGCAGGTCAGGAGCTTTTCCAGGAAGTTACAAGGCAAATGTGTCTATGGCGAGTCCATGGATTGTCAAAAGTCAACCTCTTAAGTTCCCGTGAGGGCTGTGAAGTGTTAACCCAGCTTTTTGAGTCTCCTCGTGACTTTCTCAAGTGAACAAAACCACCTATTCTATCCCAGCCTGTCGTCAGCTAAAACACTTGAGGAATGAGAGCTTTTAAGATTTCAGAGGAATTTATAGGCTGTTAACTCTACAGCTCAACATTTTTCTTGGTCTGGGTCTTTTTTGGCTCTGCATCAACAGCACTGAAGTGATGTACACTCAAGTCTTTTAGTAAGTGGGCGAGAATCCCCCTATTTGACAGGAGCTACTTCTTGTGGGCACTTCCTCTGGTTGTGCTGCCAGGTTTGTTTCCAGAACGACGGACTGGCACCTTGGATACGGGGATTCTGGTGCGAGCCGGGGGAGGTTCCTGGGTCTTTGGTGGAGGGGATTCAGCCTCTAGAACAGACGAGAGGGCTGACTGGCTTACAGAGTGGGGAGGTGGGGAGGTTTGTCTGCTGCTTACTGGGATCTTGGATTCCCGAGGAAGGCTTGTGCTGCCTTTCATTGACTGGAAGGAGGAGGAGGAGCAGGAGGAAGGAGGAGTTGTTTGGGATGTGGGGCTCAGTTTGTATTCAGTGGATGGAGAGGGAGTACTGTTTCGATCTTCATCTCCTTCCTCATCCTCTCCTACCTCTTCAGGGTCATTGTAGAGGTCGTACAGGTGGTCCCCGGAGCAACTGTCGCGTGATAGGGCCGTCCTCTGGTTACGCTGCAGCCCGCTCTCGTCAGGTGTCGCTGTAGGCGTTGCGGAGGGTGTGTCCCAGTAACCCTCATCACTGAGTGGCTCTTTTTCTCCGGGTGATGTGGGATGACGGCCGTGTGTGTGAGGGATGGGGGGTTTAGCTGCCCGGCCTCCTGTTGCACCAACTACTGGAATCTTACTGAGCCCCAATGCCTTCACCGGGGGTAACTTGCGGTCTGCGCTCCTGTGGGCTGAGAGCAGGAGGCTGCTGGCGGGGTTGGACGGGGCACGAGGGGGATAAGTAGAAGTTGGGGTGGTAGAGGGAGTTTGATGTGATCGAGGCAAAGCAGGAGAGTTGTCCCCCGTTGAGGGCAGCATGTGCCAGAGCCCCTGCATGTCTGCATCGTCCACTCCCTCTGGACTTGCCATTTCTTCCCCTCCGCCCATGTAGGCCACCACACCACTACCAGCTGGGTGCTGCTGTGGTGGAGGCGGTGCCCGGGCCCGGGCTGGGAGGGAAGAAGAAGAAGGCACTGAGCTTGTGGGAACAGAGAACATGGGCTGAGTCAGGTGCGACGGTAGCGGGGGTTTGGTTGGGGAGCCACGAGACGTGGCACTGGTGATACCAACAGCTCTCCCGACGCCCGCTCCCACACTCCCACCTCCTCCCCCACTGCTGCTGCTGCTGGTGCCACTGCCCCCGTTACCCGCTGGCCCTTCCTCGTCTGCGTCAGCAATAATGTCACCGCAGCCCGTCAGTGAATCAAAGCTCTTGAGGGATGTGACGTCAGTGAAGAGGAGAGAGCAGAGGCGGTCCACCGAAGGTTCTGAGGGTGGGTCACCCGTGCTGCAGCGATCCAACGGGGGTGTAGCGAGGGAGGGTGTGAGGCTGGATATTGAGGCTTTGGCTTTTTGGATGGGCGGGCGCAGTGGCGAGTCAGTGGGTGTGTAAGGAAAGGGGGAGTCTGGCTCAATAGATTGCCCTGGCATGGCAACACAGTGTGGGGGTGTCATGGTAACACTAGTAGTGGGAGTCTCCGGGTTAGGTGATGCCTCTGCATTCCCACAATCCACTTGGTGGTGATGCGGAGGGGGTTCAAGGGTGAGCGTAATATCCTTCACATTTTCAGAGTCTGCAATATCCCCATTCTTCTCCGTCTTCCGCTCCACCACTTCCCCCTCACCCTCGTTTGTTTTTTCCTTGCGTCTCCATCGCATGCTGCTAAAAAAGCCCTTTAGGCCCCTCCCTCTTCTAACAAGCCCTGCCCCTCCATTTTCACTCGACCTAAAAGTCCCACGTCGGAGTAGAGAGAAGAAACTCAGGGATTTGCTGAGGGACCTCACCGGCCCTGCCTCCAGGATAGCGAGCCCTTCCCCTCTCTGTCCATCAGCATCGTTATTAGAGCTCGTTAGTCCATCGTGGGTTTTGCTCCGAACGAGCTCTACCGATGCCGCCGAGCCATTTCCATTCAAAGAATTCCCATTGTCAGAATTCCCGTTGCTCCCGCTGTTTGTAGCCCCTTTGTTCCTGAAGGAGAAGAAGCTGGCCATCCCAGACCCAGTGCGACGCTTTCCGAAGAGTTTGAAGGCAGCTTTGTTGATCTTCCCCGTGGGCTGGGGGTCACACTGAGGGGCCACAGGAGGCTCCACACACTCCGTCTGCACCTCCATTATCTAGCACTCTATCGTCTCCCTCAAGCTCTCCGGCAGCCTTTCTGTCCTCTCTCTCTCTCTCTCTTTCTGACCACACATACACTCACCCTCTCTCTGTCTCTCTCTCTCTCTCTCTCCACCCTGTTGGCTGGTGCTCTTTCACTCCCACTCTGACTTGCTCTAACGCCAGCCTGCTGGTTTTCTCTCTCTGCTTGCCTCCCTCCCCTCCCTCTCTCTCTCTCTCTCTCTCTCTCTCTCTCTCTCTCTCTCTCACACACACACAGGCACACACACACACACACGCTGCTCCTTACTGTATCCATGGCAACTGGGTGGGCTAAGCAGCTTTCGTCAACGTTGGCGGGGCGCCAGTGTCTGTCCTCCACACCCTCCCCCATCCTCATCCTCCTCTCTTCATCTACCTTCCCTGTCACCAATGCACTGTTTGCTCTTTTCTTTTAACTACGAGTTCATGAGCACCACATTCACTGCTTCCATCCATCCATCCCTGTATGTGTGTCTGTGTGTGTGTTTATACTGTACATGTCCTAATGTGTTCGGTAAGCATGTAAAGATACACACCCGCTCATGAATTACGACGGATTAGACATGAGCTCAATATGTTTATGAGCTTTCTCAGTGGATCATGAGACAGAGCGGAATGGCTAATTATAAAGACTTCTCACATCGAATCGTTTAGATTTGATGTTGTTTATCAATGTCTGTGGAAGAAAAATCGAACAAGTGAAAGCAAACTAGCACAAGTTTAAGTTGTAATATTTTGAATAAGTTCTGAGCAGATTTGTCATACTGTGAGGTAAGTCATGTCAAAGCTTCTCGCAAATGGTAGCTTGACATTATAAATTTATCAGCAGTACTTACTTGACCCAGTCCTGTGTGTATGGCTGTGAGTGTTTGTGTGTGTGTGTGTGTGTGTGTGTGTGTGTGTGTGTGTGTGTGTGTGTGTGTGTGTGTGTGTGTGTGAGCATGGAAAAGCTCAAAGTAAACGATAATAACCATGTCAGAAGCCTGTATTAGAGGACTCAAATACAAGACCTGCTGATCAACAGTATGAGTGGGTTTAAGCGGGGATATGGATTTAGAAAAAAGCATTCCGGTGCTGTTGTGCGCGCACACACACACACACACACACACACACACACACACACACAGACACACACAGCTCAGACATCCCTCAAATACAGTTTGTTCCAGACATATAGGCCATATGGCCCCAAGCCCTCTTCCATATGGACACACAGTACCAGGTGTCTAAGAGCTAACACATCTAACTGTCATCCTATCATCCTGTGTGTGTGTGTGTGTGTGTGTGTGTGTGTGTGTGTGCGTGTCCATGTGTTTGTAACCACTTATGTGCTAACAGCACAATCTTTTTACATTAGCTATACTGCAAGCATCTACCTTGGCAACAAGCAGAGTTTCTGTGGGCATGTAGAACAATGAAGTGTTCACTAACTGGAGGAGAAAGCAGTGTTTTGCCTTAATGTGTTGCCAAGTTTCTGCTCTTCTTCTTTTCTTGTTGTCTTAAATATACATAATATATATGTAAAGTGTTTTAGATTGTACACTATGTTAAGGAAACAATGATTAAGCAAATGGGCAAAGATAACCTCTGTCTTCATTGAGATGTTAAAGGATGCCCTGTAAAACAAAGAAGAGATTTTAAATGGGCGATCCCCATATCTCTCCTGTTGAGCCATCGTTTATCTTTTCCAAAATATATGTCATCCTCTGGATTCACCCAGAGTTCCCTATTTCTTTCATGCTGAGCGTGTTCCACTGTGGGTGCTCTTTTTACTGCCTATTCTATCCTCCCAACCCCCCAATGAATCTCCCTGATACCCCGACCCACTTACAAACCTCCTCTCCCCTCCTTCCTTCCCTCCCCTGCTCCTTTTCTCTCTCCTCCTCCTCCTCCTCCTCCTCCTCAGTTGCTTAGGGCACAGGCTCTCTTCTTCCAGCCCACTGCTATCAAACAATGTCTGCATTCATCCGCCCAAGGCAACACACACACACACACACTCACAGACATGCTCACACCCACACAAACACATTTTGAGGGCTTCCCCAGAGTGGAGCGCTGAAGCATATCTTCCTTGTGCTGGCCCCCCCCCAATAAGAAAGATAATCTGTCCGCTCAGCCAACAAGTCAGTCACCCAGCCTGTCTGCCTGCCAGTCAGTCAGTCGCCTAGTGTGCAGGTTTTCAGGTATATCAGATACTCAAGCAGAATGTGCCCCACAGCCGTGCTCGCAGGTCAGCCGGCTGTTGGATGGACTTGAAACTGACTCTAAGCAGCAGATGGCTGACCAAGACTGTAGACTGATGAGTGGGCTCAGTTATCACATGATGAGACAAAGGATTTTGCTAAGTTCTTATGGGGGAAATGCACATCGTCATTCTGCTTAAATCATTCCAACATCAGTAAGGCATTATATTTGTATATTCAGATACATCTTGCAGCCTGTACTGGCCTTCATAATCTATTTTACAGTGCTGAACCAGGTTGGATTTGGTGGGAAAGCAACAGAGTTTAGAGGACAATACCTATTGACATTAACCCTTACAACTTTGAGATAAATATTAGGCTTAACTATCAGAAAATGAAGATGCTACTCCCCTATGTAACGGTGGTCCACAAGCTTATTATGGTTAATTCTACACAAACGCTAAGGAAAAAGTGCTTTTTGTCACCACCAAATACTAATTTCTTTCTATAATTACTGTGAGCAAAACTATAGACACATGCACACAAGCAATAGAAGAAGCACACACCCTATACATCCCCCCCACCCACCAGCCCCATCTGTCTAAATAGGGTTCCCATTTCAGCCCCCTGAGTGAAGCTCGGTACTAAGTGGGACAGTTAGAGGACATTTTCTCTCTCTCTGCCTCTCTCTTTCCTGCTTACTGTGTTGTTTCTAACAACGTGGCTTGTCTGAGTGTGCGTGCATAGTGTGAGTATCCTTTGCACTATATGCCTGCTGAATTTGCTTTTACACTCTCCGTGCTGTGCTGGTGCAGAACCAGGATGCAAATATTGATGCACTGTTAAAAGCCCATGTGTGTGTGTGTGTGTGTGTGTGTGTGTCCGTGGCAGAGGGAATGCATGAAACAATGGATTGATTGATGGATGGACGACTATATTATGATAATATGCTGAACACCAGGGGCATTCTTGATCTGGTGATAGAGTGAGCATGAGTTCATTCAAAGAATATTCACAACTTGCCTGTTTTTCCTTTTTTGTCATTCTTTGCAATTAAAATGAAGGTGCACAGCCTAGGCAAAAATGTTCCAGAGATGCAAAATTTCTAGCTTAACGAAATGCCTTTGTCTTTTTTCTTCACTGAAACTTTAGTACTTTAGTTTCAGTGCACTCCTTGTCAAGCCTTTAAAGCATTCCACTGTCACCACATCATTCCATAGCTTTGTTACAGCTTGTTCCCTTGTCCTTCAACTTTAATGACTGACAATTATGAGTTGGCCAATGCTGTCAAAGGTGAATATGATGCTACGGACAATGCGAGGCAATGCCTCACTCACCCTAACCAGTAATGTCAGCAGGTGTTTACTTAACTTTAGCAGATGATGAAAAACACCAGCTATGAACTTTTTAGCTGGCGTGTTGCCACAAGCACTGCTTGTGGCAACACGCCAGCTTCAGCACATTATAAATCAAGATCAGGTGTGCGTGGGAGTGTGTGACACATGTCAAAGATAAGACTAATAAAATCACCAGCATTATGATTGAAGCATTGATACAATACGGTAGTGTACGACACACAACAGTAAAAGATGGAGAATGCAAACAAGGCACAGGTGTAGCTGCTTGTCCATCGTTTGTCGGTTACACAGTGCAAACGCACACCCAGTGTGTTCAGATCACACACACACATTCTTCATTATTATCACTCGGTGTCCTGTTAATCAGGTTGTTTGAGGACACAGGGTCTTCCAGCTCCAGATTAAGCAATAGTGTGTGTGTGTGTGTGTGTCGGCGCACATGTTCATGTTTGTGTGTAAAGTATTAAACCCTGAAGGATTACCCCCCCCCTGTGCTCTTTTGTTACTTTAGTAATCAACAGGGAGCCGTTCTAAGTGCAGACTCCAACACTTTTACATTCCAAAGGCTGTAAACAATGTCTCTATGAGCATGTGGGCCCAAAGAACCCAAACTCAATAAAATATTCACATATTTAGATACATAAATTACAATAAAATAAATAATAATAATAACCAGAATAATTGTATAGTCCAGCTATGTTGATCTTTTCAATTCAATCTTTTCAGTGACCCAAAGAGATGCGTCATGTAGCAGAGAAACACGTTAATGAATTACCCCAAGTGAGTAGCTGGATAAGTGTGGTTGCACTACAAACACACATGTGCATCCTGCATGTGCAACATCTACATACAGCGTGTGTATACAGTATGCATATCAATGTGGGCTCTCTGTATATGGACATTTTGCATGCTACTAGCGCTTATGTTGAGTGTAGGTACAGTAGTCCCTCCTTGTCCTCCGGAGTGTTCTCCCAGCATGGCGTGCAGTACTCTTCTGAATGATTCAAAGCCCTGGGAGAGCCCCCCCCAGCTCCTCAATATTTAATGTGAGGTAACATGCACAAGTAGGCTACAGGAAGACCTCTCCAACAGAGATGGTATTTGACATAGTGTTAGAGGTGCATTAACCGGACTTACGGCTTTGTCAACATTACAGATAGAAAGCATGCGTCATTGAAAGCTATGCCGCCTTAAAGCAAATAACTTTGATGTTGCAACTTGAATGAACACACCAACGCAAGCAACTCTAATAAATAAAACACTGTCAGTCAGAACTTGTTTGTGATTGAGATAAGGCCTAACGCAGCCTTGTTTGCACACCACGTTAATCGAACTAATGCATAGAAATGACTAATCGAAAATGACGGTTAAGTCGAACAGAAAAATAAGAAAAACCGTTGCGAGAAATATGAGTTGAAATATGAATTTAAGGTGGCTAAAAACCCTATTCTCCATTCTCCTAAATGTGTGTTTACTCTGTGCGTCTCTTATTGTGTCCTTTTTCCTTTGATTGCAAAGAGAAAGCTGACACACAGGGTATACACATCACACTGCACTGCCGGTGCATTTTTATTGCAAGTTGTTGTAGCTGCTCATAGGCATTGGCTCGTCTGAGGCAAGTGGCCACTTTGTCTGATTGCTGTGTGAATGTGTGTGTGCAAGCAGAAAACTCTATTTATTCCTATACAGTATGCGAGGAGGATAAAGAGAGTGGCGTTTCAGAAGGAACTAGTTCACTGCCAGTGCTGCCAGCACAAATTCCATAAAGTATGTAGAAGCACATAAGGTGGGGCCTCTGGTGTTGTGAAGTTAGCTTTGTTCCCTTGAGTGCCATGCACGTCACAAATCAAATGAATGTAGATTATCGTGAATTTGCAGAGACACACACACACACACACACACACACACAAACAAACACACAGTCTTTCTGCAGCAATCTGATAGAGGAAGATGTTTGCCTGTACAGGAAATCCAATCCAATAAAGATCAAATCCTTCCCGAGCTCCGATATGAAGCAAAGTTACAACCTCGGTCTGGAATGAATTTATTATGGTTTTTAATAAAAGCTGAGCCAACACACACACACACACACTCTGGCTTGAAAATAAATATGAAATTCAGACCTAAATTAACAATCCACATCCCGAGGGCAGTGAATCCAACCTCGTTAAAATAAGGGTGTATAAAAATGATAACGACAAATGACCAATAGGATTTTGGGATCAATGCACTTTAGTAAATGGGATTATCTAATCAATGCAAGATGTAAAATAGGATTAAATGATCAATGAGGATGACAGTCAGCAGCTGAACCTCTTCAGGGTCTGATCGTCACAGTTCATTTGTCCATTGTGACGGTAACAGCTAAATGACCAGTGACTACTTATATAAAAACTGCGTTTAGTCAGTTAGAAGTGAGGCCAAATTTTGGCTCAGCATAGTTTCCAGCGCTAGATTATCTTTACTGATGTAGAATTTGACGTTTTTTTTTTTTTTTTTTTCAATCAGTCACATTGAAGCAAAATCAGCTCAGGTCACCAACAACATTCAGATTAGGCTGGTTTCAAGCCTTTGGAGCAGATGAAATATTACTGGTGCCAAAAAAGTGATTTTCTGTGGGTTTTCATGTGGATAAATACGAGTATTTGTTGAGAATAACGAGGTCATATGCTTAGGATTACATAAAAAGCTGAACAAACTAGAAGAGTCACTATTTTTTGGATGAATTTATTCTCTTTTTCTATTCATTAGTTCTCTATAGTGCTTTTCAACATTCATAAAAAAAACAAGCTTTTTTTTTTTTTCTATAGGTGCAGTATATGACATAATAATGATGCTTTCCATTGAGATTTAGACTATACACACACATACAACTTCATTCATTCTGCCCATTCAGGACCATTGCGTAATCAGCAGGTTATCACATACAGAACGACGGGCTTCCCCTTGCCACGCGCACACACACACTTTCAGTAAGCCGCGCCTTTCCCTCAGCATCCCACAATCCCCCTGTTCGGTCTCAGCAGGTCATGCGTGCCACTCCAAACTCCAGGCTGACAACCGCCGGCTCCTCTTTGGCCGACTCGCTGTTGTATGTCCCTTCCAGCTCTCCGTAGCTCTGCTTCCTGCTCTTGGAGCCGCTGCTGCCCTCCACTGTCCGCTCCGTGTCGATGCTCTCTGTGGCCTCCTCGCCCACCTCTTCCTCCTCCTCCTCTTCCTCCTGCTGCTGCTGCTGCTCGTCGTCCTCCTCCTGTCGCTGCACCTCTTTGTGGTTTATGGGCGCCCCGAGAATGAGGGAATCGGGACGCGGCGGGAGGCCGTTGGAGTTGGAGCGCTGATCTCTGGTGGGCGGAGGAGGGTCAGAGGTCACAATGGGGGTGACACCGAGCTGGTGGAGCCGCTGGAGAGACGACAAAGAGGACGTTTTCATTCAGAAATGCAACATGTAAATGCAGTCATTTACTCCTCACCTTTTGACCGTCATGCTCTAACTAACACTATCAGTTTGAATATTTAACTCGCTTCAAGATTGATATTTATATTCTGATATGGTAGGTTAGATTTTATGTGAATCCACTAAAAATGGTTTTGGAAAGTAAAAAGGATTTTTCTGTAACTTATTTCATCTCATCTCAAGAGAACAACATTGATCATAACAAGATAATTACCCTGTTATCCCAACGTTATGGTGGTCCAACATTTGTGTCCCCCATTGTCACAAGAAAAACTATTTTGTTAACCACACAAGTAAAAAAACATAATTGAAACTATGGCTTCTGAAGAAATGGGATTTCATTTATAAAAATAAAATGACAACAGCATATATATCCACACAGAATGAAACAAAATACACTGGAAACTAAGTGTTTCTTCAGTGCCCTAACTGTCTTATTATTATTTTTTGACTCATTTGGTATCATTGATCTCGTTGTTATTTTAGTTTTTTGTGAAAGCTTTTGTCTAAGTTGTTGCACACGAGACGGTGCATCTTAAGGGATTATTCCCAATTAAGAATTTCCAAATAGGCTCTTTACAGATAATGACGCGTGTATATGAACTCACATTCTCCAGTGCTTGCAATGTGCTCTCTGCCTTGCGGCTGTTCTCCCTCAGAGTTAGAACGGTTTTGAGGATAGACTGACGAGGGTGCATAGACCGATCAAACTGGTGGTACATGTTCCTCCAGAACCTTGGAAACAAGAAACGTAAGTAAGATGCCTTGTTGAATGACAGGGAGCCAGTATGGCATTTGAAATATGCAACAATGGGGGGGGGGGGCTGTACTGACTTGAAATGGTAGGGCATAGTGGAAGGCTCCAGCACGGGGTGTGTTTCAGAGTACGCAGTGCTGTAGAACGGATTCAGGTAGTTCTGTTTTTCACTCATCAGAAATGCCCACAGTGAGTGGGTCCGCTCTCTCAGCCTGAAACACAAAACAGCAGTTAGAGAGACACATAACGCATTTAAAGACAGTCCAATGGGGGGGGGATGCAATAGGTTTTATGTCGTTATCTGTGCAATAGAAGCAAGGCTGCACAGAAAAAAAATGAACTTGGGACTCACCGCAAGTCCTCTCTCTGTCTCTGATTGTTGCCAAGGAAGTTCCCATATTGACAGGAGTGGACGTGCTCATGAATCTGCAGCAGGAACCACTCGCTGAACTCAAATGCCTACAGAGGTGGGGGTTATCATTAAATAAATACAGTAAGCACACTGCATATAAGACGCATAAGTCTGCGTAAATACAGCTCCCACACACACCTGTGGGAACTGCTCTGTCAGCTGCCAGACACACTCCAGGAACTGAGTGAAGATGGGAGACACCTCCTTTGGATCCCCGTCCAACTGGTCACACCTAAGGGTAAACAATCCAAACACAGTGATAGTCACATGATAACCATTGAAGACCTAAGTAGTGTAAATGGTACAGACGCTGGCTTATTTGATCCAGTTGAAGCCTCACCTGTCGGCATACTTGTGGCCAAAGGAGATCCAGTCTTTCTCTATCAGTACCTAGACGATAAGTGTGAGGAGAGAGCACATTTGAAGCAAGAGCAGAAGAGTCAGCTCATATTATTTCACTAGTGCCAAACTGTGTGTGTGTGTGTGTGTGTGTTCGGTACCATGAAGCCCTTGACAGTGCGGTAGTAAGGGTCCATGAGCAGCGCCCCCAGTGAGCAGACCTGGGATGTTCTGTCCCATCCGTCTGAACAATGAACCAACACACTGGCTCCTTCCACTGTCACCGCCTGGGGTCAAAGGTGAAGACAGACAGCAGAGGATTATGGCATTTAAAAAAAAAAAAAACGAAAAAAAAAGATAGTAAGCAGTCCTTGACGAACTAGTGTAGTCGGGCCAGCGATGAGCAGCGAGTATTCGGTGGACAGACAAGTTTGAAAGAAGACAAAGATGATGTATAATAATTGCTTTTATCGAGTGCTTTAAACCTTTGGTGTATGCCGAATATTACGTTCAGATAAACACTTGCATACCTTCAATAAAAACAATGATAATGTGCAAAGAAATTCATATCGAGAGAATCTAAAATCAAGGAGCCAGGAAAGGGGAAACGTTCTACCTTGCTGAGAAAGATAGCTGCATCTATGACAGCCTTGATGTGCCGCAGCCAGCCGCAACTCTCCAGGCCAACCAGGTGGTCGCTCATGGAAAGAGACCGAGTCCCGATCACTGAGAAATACACACAGTCACAACAACGTTCGTCGACTACTTTGTTCCCATTAAAGTGCCCCTTTATCATCTACGAAAAAATGCAAATGACATTTGTGTTTGTGCGGCAACATGTGTTAAAACCTTCGAGCAATTTCTGCAGGCTGGTCCTCATTACGTGGATGTTTTCAATGCCAACAAACTGGAAGCGGATGTTGGAGTAGTTATCCTCGTTCTCGTAGCCTTTACCCGCTGCTCGATTAGCTAGCGCATTCAACTGCGGGACAGAGAGAGAACACGCATATGAAACTAAATCATCTGCAACTCTGTTTTTCAAAATGTTTATGTAGTATTGAACCCAGTTCCACACACACACACACACACACACACACACACACACACACACACACACACACACACACACACACACACACACACACACACACACACACACACACACACACACACACACACACACACACACACACACACACACACACACACACACACACACACACACACACACACACACACACACACACACACACACACACACACACACACACACACACAGCTTTTCAGAAGAAGGTTTCTGTTGGGCTGCTACCTTTGGCCTGGTATCCATGACATAGACGAATCGGCTGTTGTGATTGGCCTTGCTGATGGCCTGCAGCATGCTCTCATCCTCTAAGCACCGCGCGCTGAACCCAGAGAGAGGCTGACTGCATCGACACACTGCCGCCTGTCAGGGTGAAAAGACAAAAGAACAAAAAGTAAAAACTACTGCTGCTAAATTATCAACTAAAGCTGTAGCTTAGTTGCTGAAAAGGTGATGAGTCTGTGTGCGTCGTGAAAAGTCGATTCTCTGACTAAGCTGTTTCGTGTTACAGTATATAGGCTGTGCTATTGCTCACACTATGGAAAACCCCAGATCAAGTCACAGTGCCAAACATGTATCGATTGAATACAGAGTGCATACAGCTTGTTTGCCAAATCAGGTTTGTCCACATTAGAAAGAATGCGGGTAGGAGGTCTTACTAGAATGTATAGGTTCGTGCACCTCCACTGCTATAACATGCGTTTCATTGAGTTTCTGTTCATCAGTCCCTCTGACATTATTGAACAAGATTCTATCAACCAGATTTCATGGACTCAAGACAGTAACTGCTAATAATGATGGTGATCCTCCGACTTTCCGTCATCTGTACATGAAATATAAAAACCAAAAAGCAGATTTCCATGTAATGTGCTGCCATTATTACGTAATCACTCCAATGAAATGTGTCTAGCACCTTTCATACAGCCTTTCATTTACATGAATCCTATGGCCGTTCCTCTAGCACCACACTGTGGCAAAGCTTTACATATTTCTACTCCATTCGTAGTAAGACATTTAGAAAATCATTATTATCAATAGTAAGATAACGCTAAGTACACTGCAGCACTGATGGAACAACACTTTCTTTTGAAAACCAATACTCTACCACACCTGCAGTCTACGGTCATTTTTATTATTTTCACATTCTCTCTACAAACCAAATAAAAGAAAATGTATGAAACTGTAAAATGGTACTCATACGGTACCTTCTTTTCTTGGTAGAAGTATGTGAGTACAGGAAAGCGGCCTTTGCTTCTGAACTTGGAACTCCCCACAATGATGGGCTTACTGGCTGTGATGGGAACATACAGGTCCCGTGGATACGTCTCACACACCTGGAAAACCAAACAACACATGCACACGTCACATACTGCCAGACGTCTCCTGATTTGTGAGCATCAGAATTAGTATTACTGTGAAACATGGTAACTAAAATCATTAGTCATAAAAAACAAATTGTTGTACTCTAAAAACTAATCTGTGCGTAAACATGTTGTGTTAAATGTGAACAGTAACGGGACACGTGCGCCCTCTGCTGGACATGTATGCATAATGTTTTCATAATGTCCTAACTCGGTTCATACCATTACACGGTATGAACCGATTTCCTAAAATAACACCACACCCTTTATAGCCAGGTTATTACAACATCGAGGTGCCTTGCCTAATGTTTGAGCAGGCAAGCCTAGAAAATGTACACAAAACACAATAATGTATTACCAAGTGTCTGAAAACACAACTATACCATATGCACGATTATTGTTATTGATTTGTTTCCCTCTGCAATCGTGTGACGTCAACAAACCGTCCAATCCGTTGTCTTTGTTGTCTTTGTTGTCTTTGTTGCAGGTCGTGTTTATGGCACACAGAGCCGTGCCAAGGTTCAACCACAGACAGGAAGTCTAGCTTTAACTAGCCAGAGTGCCGACTATCATTTGGGAGCTTTGTTTTTTTTTTTTTTTTCATCAAGTTTTGTTTCATCAATTTCTGCGCTTAAGCACATTTTACATAAAAGTCTCAACAAGACATACCATGAAACTGTAGAGACTATGTGTGTGTTCCTCTTTGTCTCAGCATTTATAACTGCAGCATCAGATGCAAAAAAAAAAAAGCACCAGGAATTGCCAAAATATTCTCCTCTTGAGGATTTGTCTCCAACGGTGCATTTTAAATTTGTCGCTTCAGATGAAGAACACTCACGGTTCACAAGACACAGCTTACTATCTACCTTGTAGTCTCTGTTGACGTTCGAGAGCTGCCATTGGTCGCAGGGGACGCCCATCCTCTCAAACTCCGCCCCGAGGTCGATGATTTGCCACCCTTCCTCCCGCTGTTGGTCGTTCTGTTTGGGGTTGTAGGAGAACGCGTAGAGCTCCTCGTAGGATACTGCACGAGGGAGAAAGGGAACCAGAGAAGGAGCCTTAACGAAACGCGGACGGAGAAAAAGCACACAGATCTTTTCCACAGACGAGCTGAAAAACCCCACCAGGCCGTAGGAGACGCAGCAGCGAGCTGTAGATGTCGTGGCAATCTCTCTCCCTCTGCACCACGAAATGAACCAGCCTGAAGTTGCGACACTGGATGACCAGAGGACAGCCTGTGGTGGTCAGGGAGAGCTTCTCCACAGACGCTATATGGTGGTGCAAAATCTGCAAAGGGGCAAAAGAGAGGGACAGATGATGATCTTCAGTGAATGAACTATGGCGCCTTGTATGTTGTCAGTAGTCCGTATTTGTCCCTGGACACATCTAGAGAACGGATTCCTCCTTATTCATTATCAGCGTTGAATACAAGTATAAACAACCACATTCAAAAGACACGAAGAGATGGTCAACATGATTTTCTGCACCTTCAGTAATGTCCTGTACACTAACCCATGTTCAAATCATTGTAAAAAAGGAGCTTTTGTTAAATGGGCCTTCATGCCTGCTGTAGCATTTGAAGCTCCTAATAAAGATCTGTAAAGTCAATAAGAATGAGTAATAAACATGGTCCGCAACGTTGAAAGATGCGCGAGGATTTCAGGAACAGGTACGTTGAACAGAGGAAAGTTGCGAAAAGCTTGCAGTTTGCTCCACGTTAATAATCATAAATGATTTGAATGCCATGACGTACATCACCATGTTCTATGAGGGCATTGGCATCAGCATTGGTAATGACGAGTGAAACACAACAAACGCACTGTTGCCTGTGCCTCCAGGACTACAGACACATACAGTACGCTGGCACATGTTTACAGGCAACCACAGCACCGAATACACACAGTGTACAGTAGGAGACAATGCTCCACAAGATACCACCGACAGAGAGGAAAAGAAAACGTTTCTCAGCATTTAAAGCAGGAAGGATGGTGGGGAGGAGGTCGTGGCCCAGGATCCGCTTCACAAAGCATTTTGAACCATGCCAAGCTTTTCAAAATGCAGGCCAGAAAGTCCAACTGACGGTACTATTTTCACTCCATCATACCACAGGATACAAAGAAGTTTGGCATTTCTTCCGTTGCCATTGTAACAGTAAAAAAAAAAGGTGACCGTCAACCAATCAGGATGGTCTACCGACTGTTGCACCCAGATAGCAATAACACAGTTCTCACGGTGTGGCAACAGTAATAATTCTCTATCTGTCGGAGGAAGAAAACCGGATACCTTGCTACTTTATAATGAGGCGTTTCAACCTCTACCCAACTTCCTCTTACCACACACACACAAGCTTGCAAATCATCTCCTTTTGCCCAACACACCACCACCACCACCACCGCACACACACACACACACACACACAATCCACCGGGTTGCAGACTTCTTCGTGGCGGTCACGTGCATGTCTCTTTAAAACTGGCTGCACATTCAGAGCCAAAGATTTCTGACGGCAGCAGCAGCAGCGATGATTTGGCAAGAAGCTACTGGCAACATTACGCCACATAAGTCCTTCCAGTGTGTGAGTGCAAACATTGTACAGTACAGACTAAATGTTAATAGACAGGCTAAAAGCAAAATAAGTGGGGGCGCATGGAGTAGTAGCGAAGGAAAAACTGTTTCCACTGTAGACATCCTCCCATTCTCCCGATGACCCTGCACTAGTGTGGCACATACAACACTCCGCATGGTTGGCCTTTACTGTAATAACCAAAAGGTGCATTGTGTAAGCAGCTTGCACCGAAACGACTCACCCAGATCTCCTGAGCGGCAGACGTCGAGTTGTTTGAGTTGCTCTCCACAAAGATGAGATGTGTTGCTGTGAGGTACAGCGTGCCATTGGTGGATTTGTTGCTGAAGCGATCCAACAGTCGCACCTGCTCCACCTGCAAAGACACACACACACACACACACAAACCAGTAATAACAACATTAATGAGCAGTTCATGGTTCTTAAACATCTTCAGCTGGGTGGGTATACTGAAAAGAAGGACGGTAGGATGTTGCTAACAGAACTTGGCTGTAAGTGGCGCTTGGCACACTACCTAATGCTGACCACCTGGGCCCAACTTTCAACTGCCAGTCCCATTATAGAGTCACAAATGATTTCTGGACCGTGGAAGAAAGTCTAATTATGGTTTTGACTGAACATTGTGACCAATGTGATGTCAATGTGCACGAACCATCTGGGTCCTCATTTTTTTTTTTTTGACCAATTGCTGGCGCCTCAACTCAAACGCAACTATTGTATTTCTCTATTGTCTCCTTTCTCCCAGTTATTGAAAAAGTATTCTCAAATGCTGCAGGTGTGGAGCCTTGCAGTGAGCCCAACTCATCCGCGCACATAAACAAGCAACATGTACTCAAGTCACACTTTTTCACTGGCCGACCGTGAAGAAGTCAGCCGATTGTTACTGGCGACCTTTACCCTGTGTCTAAAAGGCTAGTTTGACAGTTCGCAGCGACTGCAGCAAACAGTCCAAAATCCATGATTCAGCACATTAGCAGTACTCTGGTTGACTCAGACATCCTCTCCTTGGCTTCTGCTTTCCGGTCGTTCTCAGATATGATGAAATATTTGAGCCCGTCTCTGTCTCCCAGCATCCAACGGGACTCAGCTTTGGCATAGACAGGCTATACTCCGCACATAGAAGTCAGGAGTGTGTGTGTGTGTGTGTGTGAGTGAAAAAAGTGAGTTAGTCACTTAAAGAGAGTTGTTAATGTTTAATATCTGTTGTCAACTAATCATGCAATCTCAGCTACGCTTCAAAGTACTTTGAATATTCACCAAATAGCTTGGAAATTGCATACTTTTTTTTCTCAAGTGACAACATACGTTTGCTTTCCTCCGCTGTCTTATTCAAGCAAACAACCAAGACGATTTGAGACAATAGGGCCACACCCAGTCTGCTTGCAATCACACCCACCTGATCCCAGCACATGACTAATAAGATCCCTTATTCTATTAGGACATGATGTATGACTATCCTGGAGTCTCCAAAATCAGGTCACACAGCTTCCTTTCAACATGCACACCCTTCACATGATCACACACACATATGCATGTGTGAATATTTTAGGTGTGGGCCTAAAGCATGACAGAAAGGGACTACCACTTGCATGTCGTTGTGCGACCCTGTCTTGCAGAAGGACAACAAATGGACCTCGAACAATTCAATCACTGTCTGAAGTATCCAACCCACAAACATCAGCAGCCACTTTGTATCGTTTCTAGTGATGCTCTGCAAGGCCTGTCTGGTCTTCAGTAAGGGATTCCACCGTTTGGCAAAGCCCCAAACCTTGGTAGTTTTGTTTAAGTATGTTTAGGATAACTGTCCAGATCATAAAAAGTCAAACTATTTTAAAAATAAAGACTCACTGCCTACAAACCCTATCAGACATACAGGTACGTAGGCTACTGTGTATCTGATGGGTCCATCAATATACCGTCATGCTTGAAAGTTTGGTTTCTCCTCGTGGTGTTTTTTCACATTGGCTTGGCAGTGTAACTTTAACTCAATCAATAACAGGACTTGCAAGTAGTAGTTATTTGCAGTACAAGAAGAAAAACAACCAGACAGCTCATTGATGCTCGTCACGTCTGACACTGCTATCTGCTGGCGACACTGACTGCTCCTCGTCGTGCTATCAGATCCACACACATTCAACGCGAGCCTTAACTTAGACATCTAGCGCACGTAAGCACACTCGAGAAAGCCCAACTAAGACGGGCCGAGCAGCTGACTGTTTCCTATCCATTTGCGATTAGCTGGAACTGTTAGCTACCTTTGGCGTTCGGATATGCTCCATTTCACCGAGTCGGAACAGCTGTCAGCGACCGGAGAGCTTCACACGACGACGTACGGCGATGAATGTATCATTGATAACTCGTTCGCTCAATTTGCTGCACAAATTGCCGACACTTTTGTCGGAGGCATACGATGTGTGTTTATTGTCAATTATTTGTACTCCTCCATCCGCGTAAAGATCCTGGCAATAACGTCAGCACTTCACGTTGCGTTTTCAAAGTAAAAGCACGACTTCGTGGAAAAACGTGGATCACGAATGTATCCCACTAAGTCTAAGATGTATGTAAGTTTGTTTTGGCACAAGCACACCATTTAGGAAAGTGCGCCATACATGCAAATACACTGAAGTAATTATGGTATTCAAAATAGATTTTTGTACTCATGCAGATGTAATCTTAAGGCCCCCAATTATTTCAGTTTATGCTATTAAACCATATGGGGCAGTGGCCCGCTTTGCAAACTTTGCAGCCTTTGATAAGATAAAACAATCATTTCACTCATGAGTTAATAACAAACTGCAGGGTAGAAAAAACATATAGCAAAAAAAAAAACAGTCATGAGGGAATGAAGTTGGCAAGTATTACACAACACACAAAGGTGTTTGCAATTAGTACAAGGGATGGTGCGAACAGAAAAAATAAAAATGAAATGGTATGACAAATTTGCTTAATGTATATTATCACGATATATAAGCAGTATAACTATAGATAAGATAGTTCATATCCGGTGTAAAACACAACTGAGTGAGTTAGAAATCAATAGAATAAAGAACAGACATCTTTCTCAAATAAAATGGACCATATTTATAATATAGAAAATGACAAGTGGCAAAAAATACTACAAAGAAAGAGATGGTGTGTCAGAGGGAAACCGTATTTTGCAGATAGGGTTTGAACATTATTTTACAAAAACATGGGTGTTACCTGACCTGTCTAGCCTACTCTTTTAACAAGTCTCAAAAGGCGTGTTTTATTTTGAAAGCAAGGTCGGGTTTTTGTAAAGGGGTTGGACGTCGGTACCTTGCGCATGTGTGAGGCATCACGCGACACAAAAACAGCGATTGGGACGATGGGGAATGTAGTTTAAAAAAAACTTTACCCAAAATGCAATAGCTTTCGGGAAATACCAGGCGGGGAATAGGAAAAATAACACCATGCGAGAACTCATCCTGCGATATTTGACAGCTTTACAAATTTAAAAACAAATTTGAGGGGTGCGAAAACACAACACGACAGCTGAACATTTCCGGATTTGTCAATAGCATTATTTCGGGAAAAGCCGACATTTTGTATTGTGTTTTCAGCAAAGGCGACAGCGCGGATTTGGCCCTCACGCGGGCATCGTTCAAAGCTAACTAGCGCGTTAGCTAGTATGCTGGTTTGCTCTCTGAGCGTCTTCACGAGTGGCTGAAGACCGAATCGATGGTCGATCGTTGGTGTTGAATGTGTACCTCGTGAGACAAAATGTCTGGCTTTAACTTTGGATCGGGGGCTCTTGGTTCCACCAACACTGGTGGCGGATTTGCATTTGGGGCCCCAGCCAGGTAATTATACATTTCAAAAAGCCGACTTAGCTAACGTTAGCATAGCCCGAGTTGACCTGACCTTAGCAGGTAACAGTTTTCATGACTTGATAACATTGTCTCGGTTCCTGTACGTTATCCTTAAAGGTACAGCCGTTGGTGAAGAACATTGCTATGGAAGTGAGGGTTGTTGCATCGTATAACGTTAGCAATCAAACGAGAGAGACTATGAGTGGTTATTTTCAGTTCAAAGTTATGTTCTTCTGCTGAGTAACGTTACTCTGCATTTTGCCTCATTAGTGCACCTGCGGCCAACATGGGTGGCTTCTCGATGGGATCTGCTCTGGGATCGGCAGCCACGACCCTTGTCGCCCCCCCCAGCACCGCTACCCCATCTCTTGGTCTTGGAGGCTCTCTCTTTGGTCAGAAACCTACTGGATTCTCTTTCAACACGCCAAGTAATAATGTCACACAGATATAAAGGCAAACAGTGACTTCCTGTTTAATTAACCCGTCTGCTAGATGCAGCCGTACAGCTTATGTTATATGCACTTCTTATGTTGTGATGTTGTTCTCTTTTAGGCGCCGCTGCACCCACTGCAGGCCTTACATTAGGTATGTTTGTGTTTCTGGGATATTTCTGAAGTAAGCTCTTGGAAAGTAAATAAAAGTGTGTTCTAACCTTTATTTCTATGTACTTTCTTTCAGGTGCCCCAGCCGCCACGGCTGCGTCCACCGGCTTTAGCTTGGCCTTCAACAAGCCCACCGCCTCAGCGACACCCTTCTCCCTCACCGCCGCTTCCGCCCCGTCGTCGGCCGCTGCAGCGGCAGGTTTATCCTTTGGCTCTGTGCTGACGTCCACGGCGCCACAGCAGCCCGCAGCAGGCTTCGCCCTTGGTCTTGGCGGCGCAACAATGACCACAGCAGCAGCCTTGACGGGCCAGTCGCTGGGCGCGAGTCTCTTCTCCAACACTTTGGCGACAGGTGAGATGCAAACAGACGAGGTGGTGCCTTTGCACAGCGCTAGTTCTCAGCCACAATATTGCACTGTGTTGTAACCCAGTGTTTACGTTTACTTGGTGTTGCAGGTTTGGGTCAGACCACTCTTGGAGGAGGAGGAGGGTTGACGCTGGGTTCTCTGTTAGCTGCGTCCACAGCAGTATCGGTGGCTCCGGCCCCAAGCATGGGCCTGGGTGGGGTCGACTTCAGCACTTCCTCCGAGAGCAAGAGCGACACATCATCTGGAGCCAATGCAAAGTAAGTCCTGCTGACCAACATGTGCATGGTTATTCATTAAATGGGACCACTAGAATTGTCCAGAACTGTACATGCTATATAGTGAAATACTATAAATAATATGATGAGAGGCTTTTAGTGGCTTCATTTCCTTTTATGTATACCTGAACGGCAAGATTCATGATGAAAAAATTCTCTCTTTCTCCTTCAGGGACAGTAAAGCGTTGAAAGATGAGAACCTGCCTCCAGTTATTTGTCAGGATGTTGAGAATTTCCAGTAAGTGTTGTGTGTGTATATAATGTCACAGGATTTGATCCAGTGACCATCAGGTCACATGCACGGGCATTGTTTGGCAGAATTGTTACATATTTGTGTATAGATCCAAATAATAACCTGTTTTATCAGTGGTGTTATTGTACCAAAGTGGACTCATTCATTCAGCCTGTGTGTTGGCTCACATTTCGTACGTCCAGGAGTTTTAACAAAATTCCATATTTCACATTGATTTGAAATACAACACTACTTGAGTAATTTCCAATTCTCTTTCTTCCTCCTTTTTTTTTTTTTTTTTATAGAAAATTTGTGAAAGACCAGAAACAAGTTCAGGAGGACATCAGCAGGATGTCGTCTAAGGGCATTTCTAAAGTCCAGGATGACATCAAGAGCCTCAAACAGCTTCTCTCTGTCAGTGCCAGCGGCCTGCAGCGCCAAGCTCTGGCCATCGGCAAGCTAAAGCTGGAGACGGCGCAGGTAAAAACAGTACACGCACGCTCGAGTCTGAAAAGTTAACTGAAGTCTTTTCAGTCCTGACGCATTTTAGATCGACTGTCAATATGAGCATACATCACATGAACCCTTGATTTCCTCAAATCATGTTTGTTTTTTCAATGTTCACACACTGTTGCATATTTTTTTTATCGCAAACTACTTGTATAATTTACAAGAAAATGCTCCAGTGGTATACCAAGATGGCTATGTGGTATTTTTATCTTACGGTATAGCTATAGATAAATCTAGCTATAGCAGATGGGACTCAAAATGAGAGGAACGTGGTTGTCTAGATTGTTGACCGTGTCTGAGGAGAGTGATCTCTTTTAAAGAGATTGCATCCTTAAAGATATATACAGTATATAAAATTCTGTCTCTTTGCTTTCCTCTTTTCCTTTCTTCTCAAGGAGCTGAAAAATGCAGACATAGCAATACGTACACAAAAGACTCCCCCTGGACTTCAGCATGAGAACACTGCTCCATCAGAGTAAGTAAGCCACCAGAAAGTAGTCCTGAAGCAAATCAAAGGGGGATGTACAGTAGTGTCAGCTTCTTCATTCGCCTTGATGGATTCAACAGCGATTAATTATTTGAATTGTTTTCTGTGTTTAGTTATTTCCGTAGCCTGGTGGAGCAGTTTGAGGTGCAGTTGCAGCAGTACCGGCAGCAGATAGAGGAACTGGAGAACCACCTGACCACGCAGAGCAGCGGCTCCCACATCACTCCTCAGGGTAAGAGGACTATTGTCTCACTTTTAACACAACACAAAGTCAAATGTGTTTTTGTCATTTCCAGGTTTTAAATCAGCATTGACTAATATATTTTGTATTAACATTAAAGCTGATGATGGTGTAATGTGAAAGCGGTTGCTCACAGTGACAAACGGCAAATTACTGATCTGCTTAAAACCAAGTTAAACACGCACATTAAAGTGGAATTATAAAGACTTTCTCATTTCTGGTTGTTTCAGACCTGACGTTGGCCATGCAGAAGTTGTACCAGACGTTTGTAGCACAGGCTGCCCAGCTCCAGTCTGTTAATGAGAATGTCAAGGTCAGTTCTTTCCCAAAAATGATGTCCACATTGTCCAGATTCTCAGCAAATTCGTACAGCATGTTAATCCTACCCTTCTTTTGTTTTACCCTTTGTTTCTATCTGATATCCTAGATCTTGAAGCACCAGTACCTTTCCTACCGCCGGGCCTTCCTGGAAGACTCGACGGACGTCTTTGAATCCAAGCGGGCATCTAACAGGAAGTGGCAGAGTACTCCCCGGGTCACCACTGGGCCCGCCCCCTTCTCCAGTGTGCCCAACGCTGCAGCGGTTGCAATGGCAGCCACGTTGACCCAGCAACAGCAGCCAACTCCAGGTCTGACTGCCTACAAGTTCTAGAAAGTTTTCCTCATCTCACCTTAAAGTACAGGAGGGAGAGGACAGACGGATGTTTAGAGAGGACAGGATGAGTGTGTTTTTAAAGGATGGGAGTGGAAAGGTCGAAAGGGGACGGTGGAGGATTAGAAACGATTAAAACAACAAAAGCCTTTGCTGGTCCCGAGCTATTGTGGCTGTACTTTCTCTGATGAAAGAAACGCCGAGAGAACGGCACAGACGAGATACATTTGTTACTTAACTCCGACAGGAAACCTTTGTACTGCCTTACCATCTTGTTCTACTTGCACTTAACAAAAAAAAGAAAGAAACTTCAAATGTCATACAAACCCTTTCAGTAATGCCAAGGACATAATAACCTACTTTACCTAATGTCTCTCTTTGCTCTCTCTAATAGTACGTTAGAGCAGGTACATGGGGCTGACTTTAGTGAAGCGGTTATATAACGGGAGAAAAAGTCCAGCTATCTCAATTTTACTCACTTGAATCTTGAAGTTATGATTCGAGTTTTATTTAATGAATGCGTGAATTGAGCCGACTCAATGAAGGTGGTCGTGTGAGGGGGTTAGACGCGTTAGACACTTGCTGTGCGATTAGGTCATTCAGATCTCTGCTGTTGTGGTTTTGTTTTGTTTAAGATGGTGTCTGGGTGATCAGTTGGTCCATAAGGTGTAAATTCATTGTAAAGTAGCTCCTACTCTCTTCAGTCTTAAGTGTCGAGAGCTCCCATTGATCACATGGCATGAGCTTACTTTACTGAATATACAGGACTCATTTTTAACGCCATTGTTCATTGAAGCATGGCGTGTCTCTGGTTTCGGGGTCTTACCAATATTAGGCCCAGTTTAAGCCAGGACCCACATTTATAAGCAACCATACAGTTCAATAGTTAAACTAAAGGCCTACATCAACTCCTATTCAAAACGGCAAGTCCTATTTATTAATAGAAAATAAATGAAAGGTATATTCCTTAAATGTTCACATGATAAATTATTTCCATCATCTGCCAGTAAAAACAAATATATTTATAAAGATTATCCAACACAGTGTTATTATCCAGCATATGCAGACAGGTGGAGATGTTTTATTTCACATACTGCCTACTCACAGATTGGCATCAGAAGTGTGTTGGGTTGTTTATATATATATATATATATATATATATATATATATATATATCCCAAAAGCTCTTAAATAAGCCAGCACACTAATGCTATAAACCCGAATGAAGCAAGTCCTATTGTTTCAGTCATGTTAGCGCTCCATGGCACACAAATTCACTTTTTATTCAACATTTTACGACTTTGTTAAGAGTAGTGTCCGTAATGGTTGTTGCCACATCTCTGAGGTGTTAAACAAAATGTCAGCCTTTTTTGTAGGCTTTGGTTCGTAGGCCGTTTTACTGGCATATCAGGGCACTCACTTACTATGAGCTAACTAAGCTACTATGTATATTAGCATGTCTCTGCTGAAAAAAATATAATTTAAACATTTGAGAGCAACGTTTTAATTGGATGGGGTCGCAAAGGCAGCATGGTTTTAAATTCCTCACATCATTTTAATTTTTAATCTGCACATTTTTGCTGCCTCCTTTTCACAAAAATCCTCAATTCAGCTTCGACTGCCATCAGATCCAATTAGCATCTAGCTAATTTACATACGTGCCAAGTAGGGATGGGAATAATTTACCATCCATTGCTTAACCCCAATTTGCAAAGAAGAGCCCCTCATGAACAAGTCCTATTGCCACAGTAGGTTATATCCACCCGTGTGGTAGAAGTGCACACTACCGTGGTGCCTGCTGAAGATACTTTTTTTCCGTATTGCTTTTTACATTTTATTTCATACAAAGCCAAATCCTTTTCTGATCATTTGTTTGATCATTTGTTTATTGTAACACTGTGTTTTCTGGGTATGCGAGCTGTCTAAAAAGGCTGCATTGCACTGTAATTTATTTCAAACTCATAACAAATCTGTAGGTTACAAGATTGCCTTTTCACTGTCGATTCCCATCCCTATTGCCAAATAGTGGTTCATAACTAGTATTTGACTCGGTCATTTCATCGACTAAGCCTCATTACAAATGATTGTCTTAGTCTCTTCAGTATTTATTGACCTATTTATTTCTATTTTTATTTGAGTTCATGTGTGTAATTGGAATGGCATAGTGGCAGGTGGCCAGTACCAAGCACTTAAAACACTAACCATGCGGCTGGATATATTTTGGGGGCGTTGATCGATTGTTTGGGCCAAAAGCTCGATCAGATTTGTGCCACAAAAGGTGAAAGGTGCCAAAAGACTCAGGACTGAAAATATATACTATTTAATAACCTGAACTGTAGTTTAAGTGAAGATATTGTCTTTCCTTTAGTGCTTTTGCGCTGTCTTAGAATGGAAGTGAGGCTCATGACCTTCTAAAATGGCCCCGGTCTTTGTCACTTATCGCTGGCCTTAATGAATCGGTGTGCTCATTGTTGTGAACAAATAGCTTCAGTTTATTTATGTTGAAGGCTCATTTTCAATAGCCAACAGTGGCAAACGGTTCAATACTACATCTGGTTGGTTTGGTTGTCTGAGGCCACACCACTGTTACTTGATTTAAGCTAGATCACCTAAGGGCTACTGATCCGAGTAAAAGTAACTAGTGATTTCAGGTATTTTATCCAAGGCGCTGGTACTCTGTACGGACTTCTCTTTCTTGAGAAACTTTTGTAGAACATCTACTTAGTTTGATTTCATTGGTTGAGTCCAGTTTGTTTGGTGGTTCAGAAAGAAGAGTAATGGTTTCTGCTGCTCACACTGGTCCTTCAGTACCAGTAAGATACATTGTTGCCAAACAAGACCCAGACAGACTGTGGTCAGGCTGTTTGTCTGCATCTCTTTATCGCTTGGGCTGTTATTTCCCATCATTTTATGATGAAAGCTCTTTGAGTTGTATTGATTGAGATACTGGTGAGAATAGTTTTGTGTTCCGATATAAACTGGTGAGTTTGCTCTCCAGCACTGCTCTGTATATTGATGCTACACACAGTGGTGCTCGGTGAACCCAACCTAACTCCAGTCCTCTGTTTAACAACATTTTGTAGGATTGAGATTCTGACTGTTGTGTTAATTATCTTACACGTTACCTTTTTAGTCTTCCAAATCTCTGCAGATGCACTTGGCACAGTAGTGACGTTTGGATTATGTAATGATCTGTCGAAGCTGTTTGGACCTAGAAGGTGATGGTGGCTATTAAGCCAGCGTGTTGGGTATCTTCTCAATATCTGTCAGTAATGTGTGTGCAAATGCTGACTGCTGTATTTCCTTGAATGCTGTTAGTGAAGGAATCAAAATGTGAATTTTGTACTTTTTTTGGCGAATGATTGACACAGTACTAGCGCCAAAATTTGCCTCGAGTGAGTTATTCTGAAACTCGATAATGTTTCAGAGTTGTGTATATGGTATCTCATTCTTTCTGTGTGATGTTGAGCTTCAGCACAGCAGTTCTCTAAAATGAGTCCCAATGTTGGAAATCAGCTGTTGGCTGTCACAGACTGTTTTGAATGTTATTCTCTTTATTATTTCCGTGTGACCATTCATCATATGCTTACATTTTGCCTTTTTTTTGTAGTGGTTTATGTGGCTTGCAGGAGGTACTGTTGTGTTTTGGGGGATCTTTGTGATCTCTGAAAAGCGCTACATTTGCTAATGTTCATCTGAAAACTAGACTGAATCTCTCTACAATGTGTTAACCAGTCACGTAGGTCAGGCTTGATCCAGCAAAGAAAGGTGTTTGTAGCCTGGGATCATGTGTAGATTTATTCCAAGGTGCAGCGTTTGTGTTTACTAAACAACCACCAAAAACATGGCTGTTATTATTTCTACGAATACACTGGTGAAAAGTGTTTAAACACAAACCACGGAAGGTTATTCAGGATGGCCCTAAACGTGACCCCCCATTGACTTCCACAGGCTACCATGTCACTGAGTTTCCTTTCCTTTGACCCGTTCACACTGAGGCAGCCGTAGATGCCAAATTCACCTTTCTTATCTAAATCTCGAGTGCTTTTACTTGCAGATGAATGTTTAAACCTATATAACCAATGCCTGTTGATACAGTATATCTAATATATAATATGGTGTGCCTTTTTTAAGCTATATTCAATAATTGTGTTTTTTGGCGTATGCTAGTTCATTCACTCTCAGAAATCTTAACAAATTTGGAAACTTGTCAAATGCAGTAGCAGTTAGCAATTAACGATCAATTCTGTTCTAAACTGTTTGTTTGTGTTTTATGTAAGTGGAATTGCATATTTGACAATAAATCAATTTTTAAACAAAGAAACGTTTGTCCTTGTTTCTTTTTGACTGAAGTTGTTTTAACAATGCAGACTAATTGGAAACATTACCAAATTTTATTACTTAAAAAAAAAGAGACAAGTTTCTGAGTGAAAGAACTAGCAGCATTTCTCCACAGTTTGTCAGCAGCGTGAACACAAATACTACTATGTTAAATTGCTTTTGTACAATCTATTTCAGACATTCTGTATTTTTACGGATGCATTTTAAAAACTTAAAAAACATTGTATTGGAAACCTACATATTTATAATTCTTTTTTTTACCTTAACCACGCAGACAAAATGCTTTAAGAGGAGTAAAGCCTATGCTCTCTCTCTGTGCCTTAGGGACCCAGGCACCCTTGGGGGCAGGGTTTGGAAACCCCTTTGCCTCGGCAGTGGGCACTAGCTTGGGCTCTTCTACCCTTGGAGGTATTACCTCTGCCTTTTTTTTTAAAATGAGTATTCCCTTTTGTTTCGCTCTTCTCTTGAACAGTTCACCATTTCCCACATGCCTCCTAGCTCTTGCCAAGCAGCCTTTCTGTTTGAGGCGTTTGTGTTCTCCTG
The DNA here is from genome assembly GCA_032191485.1 of Leptoclinus maculatus. NCBI lineage: Eukaryota > Metazoa > Chordata > Actinopteri > Perciformes > Stichaeidae > Leptoclinus > Leptoclinus maculatus. Next base: position 11,091,570 of record JAVDOI010000013.1, read on the forward strand.
TGTGAACGGTAGGGTGTGTGTGTGTGTGTGTGTGTGTGTGTGTGTGTGTGTGTGTGTGTGTGTGTCTGAGAGAGCGGTGCAGTTGAAGCTTGGCAGTGTTTTTCCTGTTCTTCCTTGTGCAAGAGTTGAAGTGCGTTCACACCACAAGTAAACTGAGCAACCACTTGCCACAGGTCACTGTGCCTTTACACGTGACCGTTCTTTTTCCTTAACGAGGAGATATGTGGTCAAAGAAATTCCCCGAACTGTTATAATACAACAATGCTCTATCTTTGGATGTCAACTGGCAAATCTTCTTGGCCCCAACAGCCAGTTAAGAGTAACTTGGCGGCGTGGTAACAAGTGGTCTGAACGCACACCATGTTAGTGTCATAGTTGGTGTATTTGGTAGAAACGTTCTCATGTTGTTTTCTTCCCTGTGGTCTTTGCTTTGCCATGCAGTGTACTGTGAGTACTGTTTTGTTCTCCAGTCTCCAGTCAGAAGTAAAGCTGTGTGTGTAGGGCTCTGTTGAGTAGGTTGTGGCATTTGTTTTGGGTAATTCTGTGTCAAATCAGATAGAGGTTTTTGTTAAAATTTTGTTTTTGTTTCATATATATATATATATCTATATATCTATATGTCTATATGAAAAAAATAAGCGAAATGGGTGGTTTTGGGGCCCCAGGCATTCCCCCAAAGTATATACATATGGATGTTTCCACACTTCTGGATAAAAACACAGTAATTGAAGGATGTCAAACCAAATTTCAAGGGCTCTTACATAAACAAAAATCAAAGTATGACGGGCCAAGGTTGCAATTTCTTGCCTTTTTTTTTGGTTTGAACAAAACCTGAAATGTAAACAGAAAACTCTGATTTGACATGGAATGGCGCAGATATGTTTGCTAACGCCACCCTTTGTGTGCTCCTGAGCCACTGCTCCTTTAGAATTAGATTCATTCCTAGTGTGGACTGTGTGCACAGCCCAAACTGACTTCCATGTCACTCTCTCCCACAGGTTTTGGTGGTGGGCCAGGATTTGGTGGGGTGGGGACTGGGGGGTCTTCTTTTGCCTTCTCCACCAGTAAGCCCACAGGAGGCAGTCTGAGTGCAGGTACATACATATTGTTCATACCCCCCCCCCGCACCCGCCCCCCCAAAAAACTTAGTACAGTCCTGAGTAGTCTTTGCACGTGTCCCTCCTGAATTGAGATGTTTCTCTGAGCATATTTCATCGGAAGCGGTCGGACGAGCTTCCTGTATGAAGCTACTGTACAGATGCAGTATAATGCGTTTCTCTGGTTTCCTCTCTGCTGTAAGTAGGCATTGCCGACAGCATGCTCCTTTTATATAGTGTGGTAAGCCTTTTACACAAGTTTGCTGGCAGTTTGGCCAACAGGTTTTGGGATACGGGGTGTCACACCACGTGGACAAAATCTGTTCACAACTTGAATCTGTGTATCAAATGTACATCCTTTTATTTTGATCCTTTTTATTTGCTCGATTGCTTTAGTTTTCTCTAACATTTCTTATGTCTTCTTTTCTTTGTCCTGCGTCCCCTGTCTCCTGCTTTTCTAGGTTTTGGCAGCACCAGCACCTCGGGCTTTAACTTCAGCAACCCTGGCATCAACCCCTCGGCCGGCCTGACCTTCGGCGTTTCTAACCAAGCTGCTACGGCCTTTGGCGCAGCACCCCTCCTCCAGCTCAAGAAGCCCCCCGCTGGGAATAAAAGGGGCAAGAGATAGAACCAAAAACCCAAACCCTGTGACTGACCGGCTGACTAGCGGGTTTGTGGCGGGTAAGGCCTGGTCTCCCAAAAGCATATAAGGGCTTTATCAATCGCCATCCAACGAAAAAACAAAGAACTTAAATCTGACTGTATTACTTTGGTCTCATCAATACTCGGCCACTCTGAATACATGTAGTAGACCGTGGAGTGTATGGAAAGATTCAAATGGTGTTTGCATCATTTTAAACCTGATTTTGTGTCAACTCTGTAATCTGTAGCGCTGCAATGCTTTTGGGAAAGCCAGCCATGGACAGAGCTGGGGTCAATTACAAATGGTTCAGTTTTCTGTGAGGACTTGCTTTTGTCTGAATATTGTACAAGACTGATGTGCTTTGAGGTGGACCGTGCAGTTGCTGTCGATCGCATAACTGCACTTGAACGCCTCTCAAATGATGACTCGGCCTCAGCCTCGTCCAGGGAAGGAGGAGATGGCGTGAAGGGAAAGAAGTTCAGTTGGCTTGGAACAGTGTAGTCGCTGCCTAAGGTGTCAATCGGGACTATTATCTGATCCCAGATAGTTGTTTTTTAGGCACAGGAGAGTGTCCAGGGTGGGTTTTTGGCACAGTTTTATTTTTATATCAAGTGGAGAAAGAGAAGACATATGGGAGGGGTAAAGGGCACTAGCACCTTGGGATAGTCCATTATCTAGTCCATGTAACCGGTGTTGTTTTGCTGAAGTCCATCCTTCTATCATTGTTTAATAGTTACTTTGAATCTGAAAGGGATTTTACGAGCAGATTCTAGCGACATGTGCTAGAATAAACGTGCACTCGTCTGTGTATATGACCTGGCAGTGATCGTGTGAATGTGCATGTGTGCCTATTGCACAAGTATGAGTTTGTCTCTCTGGTCTGTCATAATTGCTGACTTCTTCTGAGTGTCGGGGATGGTTGAGATATTCTGCTTTTTTTAAATTGTCCATTTCTGTTTCGGTTACCAAATACTGGTAGTTGTACTATTGTTTTCTAATCACAATCTGTGTAAACTTGTATTTTCAAGAAGCTGTTTAATAATAAAATCTTCAATAGGATGTTTTGCCTGTTTATGGCAACACTTCAATAAATGTGCGTGTTGACACAGAATGGTGTCTGTCATGTGTTTGTCAGAATGTGCGTCACCTGGTGAAGGACAGTTTGGACTTAAATCTGACAATGAAGACGAGAGTCATGGTTGCACCAGTTTTTACCACTTTTATGTCAACATTTCCATAGCCTGTACCCCTTACATCTTCCTTGGCAAAGTGTGTAGTGCCTATGTAAAATTGCAGACAAGTTTTGATAGTTGTGATGAATAAAACAGGACCACTTATTCACGGGGACATGATGCATCATCCATTCCACTTACTTAACACCAAAGGCCCATATTATAATTTACAAAGCCATGCATATTGTCAGGTTTACCTGTTGTGGTCCCATTCTCTGAGTTAATGGAGCATTGTCTTCAATTTCATCCTTTTATCTAACAAAACATAAGTCCAAGCTTTCCTTCTCCATGACACATTATTTGTGTTAAGAGTGTTTTTTTTTAAGCAGTCCATTTGTCTTAGGTGGTATGGTACATGTTTTTTTGTATTATTGTTTGGAAGAGTAATGTTAAATTAATTCAGTATTGTCATTTTATATCTCAAACAGGGTTTAAAAGTGAACTGTCCTATTTTCCATAACACAAGGGGGCGATATTGCGCTTCACGCGGCATTACAGCTACCCTAAACAAAACACGAGAAGAAGACTGTTGCTATGAGACGACGATGCCAGCAACACACATTTTAGCCTTCTGTATTTTTCACACATTCATTATTCAACAATCCAGGTAACGTTAAAGTTTTTACAGTTCATTCAAAATAATGTCTTTTGGTTATATGCCAACTTTAGGACCGTTAAGTATATAGATATATATAGCGTTAGTATTCATTTTAATCGAGCAAATGAGACTTACAATAATAACGCTGGTTATTGGGCTTTCCATAACAATAAAACAGGAAGTAGAAATCTTTATTTCTACCACTTCTCTGCTCTTGAGCTCAGTGAACTAACGTTAACTTCAGGTTAGCTGCTATACGGTCAACTTAACGGTAACTAACACGGAGTCCTTTGTTTCAGCAATTGTTAACTTACTGTAAAATGCTAAACCTTCCCGGTGGATTCAGAGACAAAACGCTGATAATATGTTCGGCCTTTTACTTTCTTGCTGAAGGCTTTTTCTCATTCGTCTAACGTTAACGCTACCGAATTAAAGACACCCATTGCCGTATTAACGGCGTCGTCTCCTGGCTCCTGAATGCATCACACTGTTCTGTATATTAAAATCAGGAAATGCATATACCTGCAGATGTTCAAGCTTGTATCTCTTTGTAAAAGCTTTCACGGTCTTTACCTCCATATTCCTCTCAAACGTATTAAAACAGCATCCCTGAGTCCGAAGCACCACAATTACATTTTTATGTTAATAGTGTGGTTATTATCACTGCCTAAAGTTTTAAGTACCTAGCGAGCTGCCACTTTTTTTTTTCCCCTCATATATTTGCTATCTGCTAATTGGACTATTATTACAATGTTTTATATTGCAGCCATGCCTCTTCCGGACACAATGTTCTGTGCCCAGCAAATCAACATCCCACCCCAGCTGCCAGACATCCTCAAAAACTTCACCAAGGCAGCCATCCGCACACAGCCCAAGGACCTGCTGCCGTGGTCTGCAGCGTAAGGTTGAATGTGTGTCGGTGGTGGTTTGGTAGAGGGTTGGGGATACATGTGATTGTTTTATTTCCATCTTGATATCTTAAAGAACACCATTAACAGTGTCTCCAGGCAGCACCACAGGCCCCCTTTTTCACCTGTGCTGCTCTCATCTTTGCATTTAATTGGCTGTAATTTAATCCCAGGGGCTTCCATGTCACTGCAGCGGTTAAACTATCTGACTTTCTCCAACTAACAAAAAAAAAAAAACCTCAGAAGTACTAAATGGAATTTATATATAAAACGTCTGTTTTTTGTTTTTTTTCTACCCCTAAGGACAGTCATATCATCTGTTATTTTATTCGCCAATGTAGCTTGGCAGTGTTTACAGCAAAAGACAGTGAAATGAGCCATATGGTGAAACAAAAACAAATCAAATGTCTCCTGGGTTACAATGTGTTTGTATCAAACACCAGGCTCTGTCACTTCTCCGAGATAATCAAAGTCAAGCTGCCTCGAAATTCACAGCAAAACTATTATTTTAGAATTATTTAAACTGTGAGGTAAGATGAGCCAGTTTTCCCTTTAGCACAATAGGAATAAAACTGAAACGCATGATTTTTTAAAACTGATAATCCTCCTGAGAACTCATTCAAATGCCAATTTATGCATCTTTTGACATAGTCATGCTTTTATCCCTTTATTTGATTGGCATGGTTAGGAACCAGGGGAGATGAGTGACAAGCAGGGTAAAGCTAAGCGTACGTTTATTAATATATATATATATATATATATATATGTGTGTGTATAAAATGTGTGTGTGTCCTCTCAGATACTTCAGTGCGCTGTCTCAAGGACAGCGGCTGCCTGTGAAGGATAGGCTGGAGATGAATGCCTCACATAAGACAGACACTGGGCTCACTCCTGGTCTACTCAAGACTCTCCACAAACAGGTGCTTCCTCTACAGCAGGACCACACCTTAAATAAATGATCACATAATCTTCATATTGTCGCTGCTGGAAGAAAAACAATGTATTTTCCAGTTTGTTCTACTGTTTTGAAGCTGAATGCCCTGTTGAGGTTACATTTTTATGCATCTGCATATTGCAGTGATGCTGTTCCCCCCCCCCCCCCATGTGCATCATTATAGTTTAATGTTACCGTGAACCTATTTCACCTCACATGGGGGCATCTACTGGGATCTTAAGTGTGGTGGGTTCATTAAAATAACTTAATAGTTCATATTTCCTACAAGGCCAACAGCAGTCTTAACCTTGTCAGGTTGTTTTTCGGTCTTTATGGCAGCAATATTAGTATAACAGAGTTATTCCTTTATTAAAACTGTTTCATTTACACAGTTTGAAAAAAGAAAAGTCTGCTAAGTTTATGGCCACAAATACAACATTGTATTGTCTGTGGACATTATAGTCACACTCAGACATTTATCTTTTCAAACTTCCAGCTTGGAGCGGTAATGAACTCCTCCTATGCCCTTATATCCTCGCTGTGTCCTAATTACAACCCTGCTGATAGACAAAGGCTGTCTGATTCCCCGTTCAATAATGCAGTTTATTTCAACAAATAATGCTCGTGATTCATCTGGTAAACTAGATAACCTCATTTATTTTCTCCCCCCCCCCCACCACCACCACCTCCCACCCAATCCTAGCTGTCCCCGTGTGAGACATGCAGCAAGGAGGACCTGCAGAAGAAATGGAAGGGTCTGTGTCTACCCGTGGATCAGCTGGAAGACCTGCTGTTGCTGGGCAGTTTTGACTCAGACATCGACTGGATGGAGTTTTTCACGCTGGGCTGCAGTGCTCTGGGAGGGGTGAGATGCTATATAAGGACAGATATAAATGCAAACACCGCTTTATACCACTTCATTTGAGCCTTAAAGCCTACTGTGAGGCCATGCACAGCTGGAGACCCTTTTTTTGGTTCATCTCACAGTCCAGTCTTCTAGTGTTTAGACTAGATCCAGACGTCTGTGATCCAGACTTCAAGGCCCATCTAGGTCCCCAGACTCCACAGATAAATCATTCTCTGACTACTTGAATCTTCGCAATGCTTTTAAGTACAATTTTTTTGTTTCAAAGTAGCAGATAGAGCAGAGACAGATTAAAGAGAATTTCTTTTACGCACGGAGAACTTTGCAGCTCAGCACTAACAACACAATGTGCTCAGTGTCAGTAGTTTTGGAAAGGATGCTGCTGTGTATGAGACTGTTGAACACTTTAACCACATGAGGGCAGCCATGTTCTACATTCATTTGGCTGGGGTTTATTTTTTTGGTTCCCATCCATGAGTTAGTGTGTGTGTGTATGCATATAAGTGAAGTGTATTTTTGCAGTGTGCGCTTGTGATGCTCAAACGGGACGTGGTCGTCCTTGAATGCTGCGGGTGTGTTTTTGTAGCGTTGTGCCTATTGTCTGCTTTCTCTGTGTTTCTGCAAAAACTTTCTCAGACCCTCTTGAGTTCCCTTACTTTTGCCTGTGAGATCCTGACGGAGGACGAGGAGGGCGGTGCTGCGAGGATCCCGTTCAACACCTTTGTCAAACTCTACACCTACCTGGCTCACCTGGACGAGGACATGACACAGGACCACATTGATACGTTCCTGAGCAGCCTGCAGGCGCAAGTGTAGGTGCTGTGTGGGTGTGCGTGACAATTATCCTCACCTTCATAGCTGTCAATATGCTCCGAGAAAGGAAGCCTACCTCACTACATCGACATGCAATAAGCAGGGTGGAAAATGAGGCTAGTTCATATGCATCACTAATAGAGACGCTACCCGCTTGTCTTTTCTCAAACCGCACATTTGTCTCATTTGAATCAGTTCTCCTTGGATTCAGCTCCAGTCAAATCTCATGCTGTCTATGAAGACGGTCAGTCACATGATAGGTATAAGTAATAACTTGTAAGTTATGCTGCCAATATGTTTTCTGCAGTGATTACTTTGGACTTGCACAACATTTCGGGCCAGTAAGTGTCGGTATAGGCTAAGACACACAGAGCGTTTGAGAGCTAAGCCAGATCGCTCGGACTCAGATGACGCTAGTGTTCACTCTTGTGAAAATCCTTAATGCTGCTGAGTAGAGCTGTTGCACTGATAGACTGGTTTCTCTGCCCGACAGCAACAAGCAGAGCGGCATGATTCAGGTTTCCAACTTCTCCATCAGCAGGAAGTGAGGGAAGAAGAGACGGAAAGCAATGGACGGACAGGAAGGAAGTGATAGAAACAACAAAACGACAGTGTTCAATTAAAAAATGGGCAAGCTAATGCTCCTTCAAGCACAGCTGTTGTTTCATTAGCTAGAAATTGGCCCCATTAATTGTTGGCGTCAGACACAATGGATTATTATTCATCATTGTCCAACAGGAAAAAAAGCTGCTATGTTGAGTCAGGTTGAAATCCTTTAATGAGCAGCAAGAGAAGGCACAAAGCTGCCTTCCACAAAGTGTCAGGTGGAGTGTGTGTGTGTGTGCTTTTTACTGCCTGTTCCCTGACGTCTGGGTCAGTCAAAGTTAATTTATCATACACACAACCTATCAGCTGGCAGCCTCACCGCATTTGGCCTCTGGCATATTCATTTCACCAAGCAGGACGAGAAAGAGGAGAAGTATGGAGATAAGCTCTGAGGGCACAAGAGCCTGATTTTCAACGCGTGCTTAGTTCACTGCTCCGTGCAATATTGGAAATGGGCAAATTCAGGTGCACACAGGGCCAAGGCATCTCTGAAGCGCACATAGAGATATTATGACCTTTTTATGAATATATATGACGCAGGTTAAGAATCAAAGTTCTTTTCACAACATTACATGTCATTACTTTTTCATGACTTTTTAAAATGTACTTTATGATACATTTCTTCGACATGCAATTGTTTGACTTACATACTACACTCTGACTTTTTTATGACTTTGTTAAATATACTTTAATGTCACTTTTTTTGACATGACTTTTTTCGACATACTAAACTATGAATTCTTATGATTTTTTTCGAGATTCTCTACTATAACTTTTCATGACTTTTTTCGGCTTACTATATATACACTTTACTGTGACTTTTTTGACATTTGTATGGCTTACTATACTTAGCCTTTCTTATTATACTTTAATGAATACAATACTATGACTTTTTAGGACTTGTAATGGCATACTATACTATCAATGTCCATGGCCAATACAGCACAGCTCCACAGCTGTATGCTCCATTGTTTTAACTTGAATTATGATGTCATTACAAAGATGTCTGTTGCTTATCAATCTCTGCTCCAGGGTGGACCTTGTTGCACAACCCTTATTCTTTCCTCAAGTGTTGCTCATAACATCACATCTCCAGAGACACGATGAATGTAGCAGAGCAGTGTGAAAGAGCCAGAAGAAGAAGAGAGAGTGGACACGGAGGCTCCGTCTTAGCATTCCTCTCGTTAGCTGTTGTGTAACAGGTTTCAGGGTACGAATGAGGGAAAACATGATTCATGCTGTATGCTGAAGTTGCAGAACACGGATATTTCGTCACTCAGTTCTACCACTGTATTCAGAACAGCTGTACTCCCTTTTGTTGACACCGTTTACTAGGCAATTGGGTTGTATTATTTGGATTGTACTGTTCAAATGTATGTCATAGATGTCTAACGACATGCTTTGTTTTAGGGAGCTCCAATGTGGGATGATAAAACCTCTGGACTTCAGCCATCGGGAGGATATGGACTCAACTCCTTCTTATCTTTCAAACTTCACCAGAGAAACATCAAGAGCCGATTAAGAACGATGAAAGACAGAAACGATCAAGCATTACGTTGAACATTGAAAGCTGAACCGAATCCTAAAAAGATCTTTTGGGGGAGTGCAGGATGCAGCATGTGTAACTGAATTGGCTTAATTTCTCAGCCTCACCATTACAATGATGTTATGCATGTGTGTGTGTGTGTGTGTGTGTGTGTGTGTGTGTGTATTAGGGGTCTTATTTGCTTAACAGTATAGATTTGATTCTATGTCATGTTTTTTGTGATTTCCCTATAGGGTCTAACAGCACTTGTGGAATATGCTAACAATACATGAAGTTCACTTGTCCAGGCTGTATTCAGGAGTTGTTCTTACACACATGAACACACATCACACAAATAATCTAATTAAGGGTAATTTGTGGCTGATTAAAATGAGTAAATTACCCCTTGTGGACTATTACATTTCTTCAACTCTGTCCTTGATTAATGTAAGTGTTGTCCTATAGCTTGTGAATAGACAGTGTTGATTGTCCTGGCGTCATTATCTGATTAACAATATGAAGTGTTTCTAATCAAGCTATTGATAATCACTACATTTTAGCCTTTTGCTATGAAGTGGAAAACAGTTTCAGGCAAATCTTAAGATACAAAGCAGCCCCGTTAAAAACCTTCTTCTAAACACTCAACACATTTTTGGTCATACGTTCACTTTATCATCCCACGCCTACACAAACCTAAACAGTTCAGCGCTTGTGTCAAGAGGAGACTCATAGGAGATCTTTGTATGGTACTCCTGCTTTCAGGTATGCCATAGAAGAGACCATGGTGTGTTGGGGGGTGTTTTGGCTGCTTGTGGTCTTTGGGGGTCTAAATAAACGACTGAATGGGGGAAGGACAGCAGGAGCTTGACGTAAACCTACCCTACCAGGAGCCACGGTAATTTGCTCACTACGTGCATGCATGCGGGACGCAGGCATTTCTGAGCTATACTAAGAAAGACGATGTTAGAGAATTGTATTTATGATCAACTTTGATTAAAGACGCATTCTTTGAATAAAGAATAAAGAAAAAAAGGCTTTCACAGAACTAGTTTCTCAGTGAAAAAGGAACATTTTGCTGCTAATTATGTGGCCATCAATCATCAATGTGGACGATCAAAGACAGATTTAACACAACCACTCTGTGGACATTCTGCTAAGTGAGCCTGTCCCACATGTGCCTCGATGTTCGAGCAGCCTCTGCATGTGAGCTTCTCACTAGTAGACCCAGGGGGCAGGTTTAAAGTGGCTGTTAAGAGTTGGTGTCCTGATGACTTGTTGAAAATACTGTCTTCCCAAATGGCAACACATATTTTTTTATCAAATAGCATGCAACAAAGAGACATACGAGACACCACCAGTCATACAAAATACTCCATCCTGTTTTTACTGGCCCATTGAATCGATCACAAAAATGCTCTTACGGTTTTGGGTTAAATATTAAACCTAACAGCTTTGGAGTACCGAGCTCTTGCTAAGTATAGTCGTTTAAAAAAGACTTGAATATGTAACAGATCAGGAGCCCAGTATAGACCAGTAAATGACACACACACAGAAGGGTTCTAGTGATTATTTGTCTTCTGCGCCCACGTTGAGCTAATGCAATTGACTCTGCAAGTGATGGTGTTGCTATTTTCAGCATGTCTAAGTCTCACAAATGACGACATGTGCACATAATAGAAGGTGATGCATGTACATCAATGCGAACACAACAAAACTAGCCATACTACAGAACTCTACAATAACCGCTATATATTGCTGTGCAGCAGCAAGTATGGGGACATTGTCTTCATATCAGCAGGCATCATCTGCCCCCATGAAGTGTACTTGAATAAACCACAAATGTCTTTTGTGAAAGATCTAATGCAGCTAAAGAGTTCTCCTCCTATATCAACCACCAGCCTTCTTAAGCAATTCATCATTTCCTTTTTATTTTGCCAGAGATAAATGTGGCCCACTAGCCCCACTTAGAGTGTCAAATAAACACTGGGCACTAGTGTTTTATTTGAAGTCATAATACAGCTGCCTTAACATCATATAAAGCAACACAAAACTAAGATTGATGAGACAGGGAATACTATTGAGTAATATAAAAAAGCAAACATGACTTGTAATGTGGTTAACAGTGTTTTCAATCACATTTTGCAATATTGAGGCATCTAGAATTCTGTTGAATTTCTGCAATTTAATTGACTCTAGTTGTTCAGTTGTATCTTGTTAAACACTAGTTTATCACCGAGCAATATTATCCAATTTCCTTTTTTACTGGCAGCGTATGTTTTGCCTTTATTGCGGCTTTGTTCTACTGCTCATTTCACTGGGAGCGGCCCTGGAAGACACAGAATATACAGAATACATTATCAATGAATCAATAAAATATCAGCCACTGAAATCTTTCATTTTCACTCCAATAAAATGTGATTTTTAATGATATATTTGACATTAAATTCTTAAAATGTGAACATTTTGACGTCAAAATGTTTCTTTGAGTATTTAAATATATTGTATTAAAAGTATATATTTACTGGGTCCACTTATCTTAAAGTTATGTGGTCTAACAAAACAGCCTTGCAATAAATCCTATGTTCATTAGTGGATGTAATGGTGGGTTGTTGTTATTTAGGAGATGTGGATTCAACTCTATCTATATTCTGTGGTGTACCTGAGTTGTATTCTGTTATATGAGAGGGTTTTCTAACACAATTTGTCTCTCCATTTTACATCAATAAGTATAGACTAAGTATAAGGAAATTGTTTTCCAATGCAAGTGCAAATAATGATGCGGGCATACTGATGATGCCGGCCTCAGAATAACACACTTGACTATACAAGATTTAGTGTGTTACAAGCCAGCTTCAACACATCGAAAATGGTGTTAACAACCTTCACACAAACCCTAACTTCACCAAAATCCTTATCCCTACCTCCTCTGGTGATTGTGTCTGTGGCTTGACCAGACAGTAAAACATTTCACAGATATATATATATATATATATATATATATATATATATCTCAGGAAGTGCTAACACTGACTGTCATCCACACAGCAGGCGACTGATACCATAGAGATGGAAGAGCCACAGGAGAGCCCAGCTCTCAGCTGGGGGTAGATGAAGGTATAATAATAATGGGTACACACAGGGACTGTTATGCACTCGGTTTTTCCACAGCAGGTGGTGTCAGCAAATTGATGTTATTAATTACTGATAGAAAAAGGGAAGATTCTCTGTAAATCAGTCTGTTGCCTGCAAGCAGAATATTTAGGAACTGTCTATGTAGATGGAAGCCTAAATCATTTTGTAGTATAGGATCTGGTCATGTTTTTTTTCTAAAATTATTATAAAAGATCTCTGTTGAGCCCCCACGGTTGCTTATATTTGTGCCCACTAGATGAAAAACATTTATTTTCCTACAAATTAGCATGAATTTTCCATGAGATGTAACTGGTTATGTACACAAGCCAAACTCTCTCCATAGTTCAGTGCCAAGTAATGAAGCCCGATCTATGTCTCTATTGGCCAGTGGCCAAGACAATGAGAGAGAGAGAGAGAGAGAGAGAGAGAGAGAGAGAGAGAGAGAGAGAGAGAGAGAGAGAGAGAGAGAGGCTGAACAGAACGCAATGAGGGTGTAACTCAGAATCGTAAATGGTCAATAATGTAACCCATGTGCCATAAACATTTTAATAATGCTCGTCACGTAATTGTAACACAATCTGCCTTCTTAGCCTGGAAAGTAAAGTGATGACTTGTAGATATTCACATGACTCACATAGGCGCGACAATGCTGGTTTCCCCTTGTGGTTTTTTATGAAACAGATGTAGAGTACCATCAATTCATACACACTGGGGCTTTTCCCGAAAAGGGCTTTTTATTTTAGTTTTTCAGTTTCACTTGAAACCACAAAAACAACTTGGTAGAAAGACGCAGAAACTAAACCATTTGCAAAATCATCATAATGTAAATAATATAAGGAAGTCACAAATCCTATATATATATATATATTATGGTTTACTGTAGGGTTGCGTTCAGCAGAGAGATTAGAATTAATCTCGAGAAAGAGAGAGACAGGGAGGGAGAGAGGGAGAGAGAGAGAGGGGGAGAGAGACAGTGTGAGAGAGAGAGAGAGAGAGAGAGAGGTCCCAGTCCCATCTAATCGGATTAGGCGACTATAGGTTACCAGGCTGCTGTCTCTCTCCGCCCTACATGGGACGGCCGTGTGCGCAGCACTTTTACTATCTGCGGTAGCGTCACTTTTTTGTAAAAACCCGAAACGTATTTTCATTCACGTGTTTTTTGACCGAATAGCTGCAACTACAACGCGACGTTGTTTCGTTTCGGGTTCGCGCGAAAGAAGATTTCACTTCGTGGGGCGTTCAGGGTCTCAAACGTGCATTATGTCAACTCTTTGGAAATGACTAATGGTAACTGCACGCGCAACATGCTTAACTAGAAGGCCCATAGCGTACCACGGGTCAAGGAGTTTGTGTAATTTACGCTCCCATAGGCGATACAAGTGACTTTTTTTAAGGGCAAGCTACGATAGTTTGGTTCCGCTCTCCAGTCCCATGCCAGCGCCCCGCGAGCCAGGCTGCACTCTACCCCGAGGACAGTGCCCTAGGCTCGGGGGTTAGATGGTGCTGATCACGGACGACAGGGATGGAGGAGGCGTTTCGTCGGTCCGGGTTAAACAGCTCCTTCAGCAGCATAAAGTCGGGGGAAACATCACCCAGGTCCACCCGACTGTTGTCGAGGAGCCGCTGTCCAAATCTGACGATAACTACCTGGGCTCGTGCGAGGAGGACGATGAAGAGGACGACGGCGGCGAGGAAGACGATGATGTATTCGAAGAAGTTGACTTTGAGGACTTGGAGGACTGTCGGAGTATCTTGTCGGACGACTCCTTCTACCCGCCGGACGACGTGTTCGCGGACTCGGAGCGCACCCCGTCTCCGGAAAGCCCGGAGCCGCTGTCCTTTTTCCAGGCGTGCTGCACCAACAACGCGGCTATCGTCCGGATAATGATGCGGCATGGAGTGAAGGAGGAGGCGGTCAACGAGAAGGATAGGAATAACAGGGTATGGCATGCAGCCCACTAGGACCACTTTTAAGTAAGCTAACTTCACACAAGTAGCGTGATTTAGCTACTGTAATAGATTACTTTTAGTCCACTTTAACACAAAACAGACTTGTGGGATGGACAAGGCTTTGTTGAAGTTTTTAGTTCAGTAAAGGTAGCTGAATTGGCTCTTAATTTTAAATAGTATTTTTGGTTACATAACTTATGGAGAAGTTATGCAGCAAGTAGGCTTATTAAATGGTCTTGCTCAGGGGCACTACATCTTTTTTGTCTATTAGTATCAAACTTTCTGGCCTCTCACTGAAACACACACTTCAATAAGTATGTATCTTAATTGCAACAATTAACAAACAATCAGTCAAATATCCCTATGGGACTTAAAAAAGAGATGTGTGTTGAGTAGACTGTTTGTTACCAGGTTGCCAGTTGGCTTGAGCAGGCCACATTTGAAATCTTCCACATGTTTTCTTTATTTCCTCGGTTCCAATCATATTTATAAGCTCACACCTCTATCCTGAATCATTTTTCATACCAAACTGGTATTTGCTGACAGGTCTGTGCATGTGTGTGTTGACTGACCTCAGTTTTGCAAGAGGGAGGAACTTCAAGCTCTATAAAAACACAGAAGTCTCACGGTTAGCAGAACACTCAATCCTCTGTGTGTGTGAGAGAGAGAGTGTGTGTGTGTGAGAGAGAGAGAGTGTGTGTGTGTGTGTGTGTGTGTGTGTGTGTGTATGTGTGGTCTATGTGTGTGCGTCTGCATTTTCTTACTCCATGTGGTAGTCCGATGGTAAACACAGTAACCACCAATGAGAGGATGTGTGTCTAGAGTGTGTCTAAGAGCAATTCAAAACCGTATTACAAAATAATGACCGAAGACGCATTTTAAAGCCATGAGTTAGTTGACTGATTTTGCAAACATTGATATCAAAAGCAATGTGTAATCGTTTACGTACAGCTTCGATCCGTTGACTTTGAATGATATGAACAAATTCATATTTTTCACTAAAGGCAATTTATCAAAAGAGTTATACCGCTTATTGGAAAATGATTGCACATCTTGTCCGCTGTGCAATCAAAGCACGCGTCCCCCTTCATGTGCATCGCTTCACTCCTGCAGCCCATGGGCCAAGAGATGAATCCATAATGATGGAACGCCAGACTAGTTTTCATTCATCTGGACATTTTGCTAATAGTAATTGAATTAACTCTCAATAGGCAATATGCTGAGGACGGATCTTTGGCCTTGTATCTTGTATTTGTTTCCATTTTTCTACCATTTTAGCCCTTTTTCTCATGACCAGCACTTTCTTTTTATACCTTCACATGTGGAAGATAACTGTAGTTGTCTACCATTGACAACCAAAGAGCTCCAGTAGAGAAGTTCGGAGTGCCATTGCAGTTTGCTTAGGTAACCGTGTGTGTTATTCATTTACTTTTCTCCTTTGAAAATTGTCCCCACCCATCTGTGTTTTCATGTTACTGAGTTTACATCGCAAATCTGCGTCTCTAACCTCGAGGCTACCCCCCATCCATCCGAGTCCATCATCATCGTTCAACCATCTGTCCCCCTCCTTATCCCTCTGTATGCATGTAACAGCTGATGAGGTCATGGGAGGGAAGAGTAGTAATGACATCATTGGAATGTAAAGGTTTCTCTTCTCCTCTGTGTGACGTGCACGATAGATCGGATTCATTTGGTTGGCACACCAAAAAGGCTCGGATATAGCTTGTGTGTGTGTGTGTGTGTGTGTGTGTGTGTGTGTGTGTGTGTGTGTGGCAGTGGGCGCCAGTTATGTGTTTGCGTAGATAACCAGGATGTGTGCTGTAGTGTATTCGCCATTTGCTTTGCGATGACCTGCGACCTCAGGGGATGTGCAAGGACCCAGACACAATGCAGTTTAGGAAACCCCGACATTAGAAACACATGTTGATATGAATCTGTTAAGCTCGTTAGTGCTCGTGCGTATGTGTTCAACATCCTGACACGGACGTCAGCATCCTAACAGAGCCGACAGCCTGACAATGTGATGTGAAGACAGAGAGGGGTGTTACATCCCAGAGTTGAAGTTGTACAGAATGTACACTATTTAAAATAGGCTATATTTGAACTAAAAATGCTCTTGAGACACAGAAACGTTTGTACTCTTTCCCGGTCCAGCCACAGTATTTGTCACACACATAATAATGAGTTGCCTCTGGTTTTTTGTGGTGCCTTTCATCAGGGAGGTCAGAGGTCAGAGGTCAGGGTCAGCTGCAGAATGGCAGCCCAGAACCTAGAAGGGATTCTGTGTTTCACATGAAGGTACTTCAGCAAAGTCAATGCAGGTTTAATATTTATTTTTTTAAATCTACTTCCCTGAACTTGGCCCTATATAAATTGTTTTATTTATTAGCGGTTATCAAATGACAACAAATGTTTTTGCTGTACTATACTATGACATATTTTATGACATACTACATGAATCCACATTAAACACACCAGGGCTTCATCTAATGATTTTATGACTGTTAATTACTTTTTTTAAATCATACTCCACTATAAATTTACTATGACATTTCATGGCATACTTTGCCGTTACTTTTTACCATTTTTTTATGACTTTTTATGATTTTATAATACTATATTATGACTTTTAAATAATTATTTTAGGGCATAAAGGCAGATCATGGAGACATTTTCATTGTTCTAATCTAATATTGTCACATTGAACACCTATATAATATAATACAATATGACATTTTATGGCACACTATACTATGACTTTTTACTACATTTTATGGCTTACTTTATTATGACTTTCTATGAAATTTTCTATGACATACTGAGATTTTTTACGACCTCCATAAGAGACTGACCTTCAGCCCGGGGTTAATGGTAGGTCGAGTAGTACCTTCACTGTCTGCTGCATAGAAAAACAAGTTGATTTCTAAGAGATGTGGGTAACATAAGACATAAGATGTGTGTGTTTTGATATTATTTGACAAGCGGTAACGGGAGAGCGTTTTTTTGCAGAAAAGCATCTGCGAACGTCTGTTTGGCTTCTTTGGTTTAACAGCCAACACATAATTAAATCACATTAATATGGTCGAGATAAAAAGCGAATTGAACATCAACAATCCCTCCTGTGGACAAAATACCTGCAACATGGCAAGGATTAAGGATAAGACACGCAGAGAGGGTAGAAATCAAGTCACATAGCCTCAAGCAACATTCTGCAAAACATGAACCCATGTGTCAGAACAGAAAAGACAAAGATAACGTACTTCCCACCGCCAAGCTTGCGTGTTGAAACTTGGTTAACTGTAATCACGATCACATCATCATCATAAGCCAGCCTTAAACAGACAGTGTCCGTCCTCTGTGCCCTCAGAAGGATGACAAACTGCCCATGTTTCAACTAACACAGCCTGAATGCTTAATATAGCAAAGCAACTTAATGACAAGCCATTATGCAGGTCATAAGTACGTGTGTTTAATTTTCATTATATATGATTACGGCACAGTAATTATAGGCCGTCAGTGTCAGAATCCCTACAGTATCTTCTCAGTGTTGTGACTGTGACAGCAGATGTGTTGGATGAAATCTCCATAAACCATTGTTATAAAAAGTAAAAGATAAATACAAGTCAGTGAACATCAGGATTATCTCAGGATTATGTTAATATGTATTAATATATCAATATCATCAGGCACCTCTGACCTTGTTTAGGGTAGTGTGCTGTCATGCTCACATGATAACTCAATAAATACGCAAACACACACACACACACACACACACACACACACACACACACACACACACACACACACACACACATAATTCAATCAATTTAAATGAGGCCACCCTGCTCGACTTTTAACCCCCCCCCCCCCCCTCCTCTTCTCTTTCTCTCTGTCACTCACACTCACACACTCCCCCTCTGGAACACAATCAAACTTTCCAAACAGGGTGAGATCTGTTGACGAACCAGGACCGATACAGTGCAGTGTAGACGACAGGCAACAGACTCTACACAGAGTGTTTCAGACGGGCAGACCGACGCACATCAACTATCAGGGCAACAGGCAAGCCGACTAAATGAGGCACAGGGGGGGGAGAGAGAGAAATTTGGCGCTGCAGACGGTAGCAAACATGATGCTGCTAGCAAATACGGATGAGTGGAAAAATCAAAGCGACAGTCATACACATCTGATTTGATACAGCCATGTGAACACTCTGCTGCAGACAGGAGCACAGTTACACAGGGAGGCTATTGACAGAAACATGGCCCAGTAAGTCTGTGTAAGTGCTCCTGGTGTATGTGATTGAGGGCGGTCTAGAGTGTATTTGCCCGTGTGTGTGTGTGTGTGTGTGTGTGTGCATGTCCTCGCACACAGAGATGTACTGTAAAGAGTGCAGCGAAAAACAGATGCAGTGTGAGTACCGGTAAGCCCTTTTTTTAAGAAACAAGAAGGAAGTTAGATCTACTTTCTACTTACAGTATAAGTGAAGTTAGTTATTTCCGGATCCTCTTTTATTTCAGTGCCAGCTGAAGTCAATCAGAATCAGAATCAGCTTTATTATTTATCAATTCAAACCATTGCATTTCTGAAGATGCTACGGCGCTATTGCAAACACATACTTTGGTCGTGCTTTACATACATTGAGTAAGAAGCTGTTAATAACGTCGTTGAGCTGGGAATCCTGGAGGTTGTTGTGTCTATAAGGAACTTTCAGGGTTACACTGGGTATTGTGTCATACTCACTGGAGCCAATTATTACAGCACTCGCACATCAACTGTAGGTGCACAGTTACGCCCGTCTCCCTCCCCCTCTCTCTCTCTCTCTCTCTCTCTGTGTCGCTGACTGATACGGCTAAGCCTTTCTATTTCTAGCTCTGGATATTCCCCAGATTACTTTGTTTGTGTGTGTGTGGGTGTGTGGGTGGGTGTGTGGGTGCTTGTGTCTTTGTCTATTAATGTCTATATGGGCTAATAATAAGTCGACCAGATGTCTGTATTCAGACAGCATCAGAACCCACTGAACTTTATGGTAAATGCAGTTTTAGTTAAATTCAACTAAAATAAATATTCATTTTTTGCTAAGAACATTTTTGTTTTTGACATATGTACCCAAATCGTTGAATGTTTTAGAGGGACAGACAGCTTAAATTGCTAATGTTTAGATAGCTAGTAATCTTAATTCAGAGGAGCATGTTTAAGTATCAAGAGATAAAATATCACTCATCACCACAGGCCATTTGGGCTTCAAACGTAACATGTGCGATACGTTATACTTAACTTTTACGAGCTGTCATCAAAGAAAATGTCAAGAAAAAGTGCACTTTCATCAAAAAGGCGAGTTTTGTGGGTAAAAATAAACTCAATTTATGAGAGCGGGCTACAATCCAGTGTAATGGAACAGAGGAGATTACAGTCAGGGAGGGTATATGTCTACGTCCATCAGAATAAAGTAATGAAAGCTTTCAGATTGCCATAGTGTGCATCTTTCATTTGGCCCACATACAAAATGCATAATCCTCCCAAAAAGCATCGGTGTCGTAATCAAAGTCTCACTTTACATTCTTCTGAATCTCACACACACACACACACACACACACACACACACACACACACACACACACACACACACACACACACACACACACACACACACACACACACACACACACACACACACACACACACACTCATCCATCCCTGGAAGTACCTCTCGTGATTGTTTCAGGGTTGTTGAGCTACCTGGTAGCGTTGTTATTTTTATCCCCTAAGCCTCACATTTAAGTCATCGAGTGGGTATTATTGTGTAGCACATGATTGTCTTTTCCCCCCCGATTAATGTGCGTCCCTGCAATTGCATGCTGTGTGTGCATTTTCGCTTGGTGCTCTTCTCTCAGATCGAGCCACTGGTTTAAAGTGCCTCAGAGAGCCAATAAGATGAAACAAAAAGTCCAGATAGGGATGAGCAGAAAACTACAGCCTGGGAGAAACAGGTAAAAAGTAAGTTAAATGCTTGTGTGTGTGTGTGTGTGTGTGTGTGTGTGTGTGTGTGTGTGTGTGTGTGTGTGTGTGTGTGTGTGTGTGTGTGTGATTGTGCGTGTTTGGAAAAAAAGGTTCACGGAGAAAAAAGGGAAAAAAAGGACAGTGCCAGACGACTGAGATTGCTCCAGACATGCTGCAGGGCATGCTGCTAAAGTACAGCACAGCAAGGCAGGAGGCTTGCCAAGAATGTGTGTGTGTGTGTGTGTGTGTGTGTGTGTGTGTGTGTGTGTGTGTGTGTGTGTGTGTGTGTGTGAGAGAGAGACATATACAAGGTCAGCATGCGTGTGTCTAACCAGATAAAGCAATCTGGAGCTGTGCCAGTGTAAGTGAACGTCTTCCAGACAATCCATCAGTTGCTCCGCAGGACCTCTCTCCACCTCACCTCTCTCTATGCTCCAGCACCAACGTGACTGCGTCTCGCTTCAGCCAAAGGTTTAAAGTTTAGTTCGTCTCACAGGTGAAAAAACAACAACAACATCTACTGTACATGTGCTGCACAGCCTGTCCTGCACACTAAACCAAAATCCCTGTCTGATACAGATTAGTAGAAATAAATTCTATTGCACACCTTGTCAGTATAATGTGTGTGTGTGTGTGTGTGTGTGTGTGTGTGTGTGTGTGGTAGGTAGACATGGGGGAGGTTGGCACCAATTTTGTATGTATTCTATAAACGTTCATGCCCTCTCTGTGCTAATCTTCAGTCATTATTATATTTTTTTCATATCAGGGAGACAGAACTTTGGATCACATCCACAGCAGAGTTCAATAGAATAATTAACGGGAGTAACGCGGTGTGCTCGGGCCAAGAGGTGCAAAGCGGCAAGTAGGTTTCACTCTTGCTCTTGTGAAGGGAACATCATGTCACAGGAGAAGGTTCACCAATCAAGTCTGCTCTGAATGTCACATGTGGAACAAATTGTCACAACTTGCCTAAACATTATAATACTTCCCTCTTTTGTAGCAAAGTTTGAATTGATTTCCTAAGTCTGATTAATAACTCTTTAGGTCTGATGTTCACAGCAACTGGCTGTGTTATAGATATTGCTTCTTTTTGTAATCACCGTGCCGCCTGTGCTGTAAAACTTGAGAAAGCACAGGACGTGTACTGTCACCATGCCTTATTCTTTTACATTATGTACAGTATGACATGCCCTGATGACATGTAACACGCAGGGCTCATTTTCACCTCTATTTTAGTCAAGTTAAATAAATATCAAGGAATACATTCACTGGAAAAGCCTTTAAAGCTGTGAAAGTTAACTGGGGATTTTTTTATTCCTTTTTACTGGAAATAAAAGGTCTAAATAAAAAGGTCAACATCATTTTCTTTTTTTTTTACAAAAGCTGCAGTTTCACAAGTTACGTGAACTATCATTTACGTCTCATAATATCCACCGTTTTGTCAGTTGCCTAGAAACCGTTTTAACATCAAGAACATGGTGTATTTCACTAGTTCCAGTTGAAGGTAGTACATTACCTTTATGCTTTAAGAACACCTGGGATGACCTACAGGTGTTCCAGAAGGTCTAAGTCACATTCATTCTCATCACATTAATACTATCATTTACATTTATCGACTTATTTGTGACTCTTGTCTTCCTGTATGAACGCTCGGCATCTATCCACCTGTGCTCTGAGTGAAAGTGAAAGACATGATCTCTCTAACAGAAATATTTCATGTATAAACATACTGGTGCACATGATACGTCAACTGAGAACTCTGTGTTCCCAAATTCAGCTTGCAGGCTTCCCCCCCCCCCTCCCCTCCCTCCATCTCTCCTCTGGTGGTGAACCTGTTTGTCTTGGCTAGTGACGTGTGCACCTTCCAGAAAGTACCCAACTTTTTTACAGGATTTTTCCAGGACTACCGAAAAACTCACACTCGCAGACTAACATTTACACATACGTCCACGCACATAGAAGGGCTCTTATTCCGGCACGAACGCACAAAAGTACACAACAACAACATCAGACGGGGACTCAGCTTGTTTTTCCACTCAGTTCAAGACGGTTTCTGTTCTTAAGGATATTAGTTTGGAAAGATGCACAGAGGTCTCCTGGTCTTCTGGTTTCTACCAGGCAGCAACCTCCGTTTTCTTATTATGTTCTTTCTTGTGATTGGCAGCTGGCTACCGCGCCGTTGTTTGGTCTGGGAGTCGTCCGTGTGTTCGTCATAGATCTTTAATCCTTTCACAGTGTGTTTTCACTTCATGAAAGTTAATTACAACTTTTTTGGCCCACATGGTGTCCAAATGGTCTTTGCATGACGGCCAGGAAACGTCCCAAACACAGCAAAAATAGGAAGAAAAGAGAAGTTGGTCATAAGTGATGATTGAGAGGGATTATTTTCATATCAGTCCATTCATTATTTCTTTAGGAAAGTGTTGCACATCATACCTTTAACTCCTCTCCTGTCCCTTCTTGTCTCAGATAGGGCTGTTGGTCGCGTGTTACCAGGGTTACGTGGACGTCGTCATAGCGCTGTCTCAGTGTCCGTATCTGGATGTCAACTGGCAGGACAGCGAGGGAAACACAGCTCTCATCACTGCTGCTCAAGCAGGTAACACACACACACACACACACACACACACACACACACACACATAAACACAGCAGTATATCAGACCCTGGCTCAGTGAAAATACACACAGGCGCTGACAGGCTGGTGTGAATGCCTCGACTACAGACTGTGTTATAAACGTACAGTAACAACCGTCCGTCCCTCTGTTCTTCAAGGCCACATAACAATCACCAACTATCTGCTCAACTACTACTCGGGGTTGGACATCGAGAGGAGGAACTGCCACGGCTTCACCGCTCTGATGAAAGCGGCCATGCAGGGCAGGGTGGAATGTGTGCGCTCGCTCATGATGGCAGGTGAAGAAAATGTGTCCGATGTGCACTAAATTTACAAAACTCGATCGCAATCAGAAAGGAGATGACATTGTCAAGATGGATTTCTTTGTAATCTGTTGCACTCACACACACATCTATCAACTGTCTCTGTGAGGGTTGAATGACGGCGGTGTGCACGAGTTGTCATGAGAACACCGAGACAGATAGCAGCATTTCGGAAAATCTTCAGTCATTTCTTTGCTCTCCTCTTCTAATCTTTTAACCCGTGTCTTTGTGTATCCACTTATATCCGTTCTTTGACATATTTAACCTTCTTCTTCTTTTTTTGTGTGCCACCACCAGGAGCTTCCCTGAATGCCAGGGACCTCGGCCGCCACTTCACTGCCAGGGAGTGGGCCTTCTTTACGGGCCGCTATGAAACTGCCTGGGTGATGATGCGCCTGATGGAGCGGCCCTGCGCGCACCAGTACTGTGGGACGTATAGGTAAAACTCATGGCTGGCCCACATTGTATGCCTGTCTGTCATGGACAATATCATCAACCAATATCTGAAGAGGTGGTGTAGCATTCTTGACTGTAACAACTCAAAAGTAGCCTTGAGAGAGTCTATGACTTAGAGTAAACCCTAACCCTACCTGCTGTTGTGCAAGTGGATTCATGTCAAATTTGTTTTCCCAGTCTAGAGTGGCCCCCGCTGGCATCGCTGGCGGCCAAAGCCCAGGAGCCCCGTGGCTGTCTGAAGCGCCTGTCTGACACCGTGAGGAACATCTTCAACATCTCGAACGTCACCAACCCCGAGGATCAAGGTGTTATCGACCACATGGTTTCTATAACGACTGCCATGCGGAGCCCGGTCATTGCTGTGGCATGCCATACGGTGAGTAATTAGGCTCTAGATCATGTTTACTCTTCATTATCCAGGTACTCATTAATCAGCATCAAACAGTATCCCACCAGATCCATCAACCCCAACACACATGTTCCTCAATTTCCCCCTCACACCAACGAGCATTCTGCAATTGTATGCTGAGATAAGGTTATGCGGGTAACTCCTCCTCTTTTAAAGCTGCTCTCCTCTGCATTATTCCAGTGTCTGTACACACTCCGCATAGTTGGAGATATCAGAGCTCACTGTCTTATCTTCAGATGGAGCCGACCATTCTTGTACAATGTGGAAATCACCTTCCACGGACTCCAAACGGGACTAAACAGTCAACGTTCGTGTGTTTTTGCATCAGTATGCAAATTACTTCTCTTGTTGTTCTTATCAAGCAGTAGAATAAAGTAGTACTATCGCTGCTGCTTCATAGAATCAATGTGCAAACAAACTGATGATAATATTGTGCTAATTGTGCTATTAAAGGATAAATCTGGTGCTAATTTATCTTTGCTTTAATCAATAAACGCTCTGCTTTTTCACGGGATTTGCACATAATAATTAAAGCATGTAATTAACGGCAGCCTTATCTGATAAGCAGGTTATTAATGCGAGATTACAAGTACTGCAACGCTGCAAACAAAAGGGAAACTGAACAGAATTCTGCTAATTATTACTGCTGTTGCTACTGCAGTGCTACAAATACTGATATTATTAACAAGCAATACCAACCAGGGGCTGTTGTGTTTCAGGTGTGTCCGGACAGCCTCCCAAGTGTGGGCAAACGGCGGTATGCAGTCCCAGAGATCATCCGCCAGCAGCGCGCCAAGGAGCTGCGCTCCATCAACCCCGACAGGGTGGACAGCCACCTCAAACTCTTCCAGAACTCCCGGGTCACACTGGTGGCCAAGAACTCAGCCGACCGCCGGGCCAGCCTTCAGGCCCAGAGCCTGGTGCCTCGACACCGGAGCCCCAGCCTGACCACGGTGGCTTACAACGAGGCCCTGGAGCTGCGGAGAACCAGCCTGCTGCCCATGCACATGGTGCTGAGGAGGAGCAGCGTCAGGCCGGGGTTCAGCATTCCCAAAGTGAGGGTCTCCAAGGCCCCCACGCCCACGTACGAACCCGAGAAGATACGGAGGAAGAGCAGCTTCAAAGACGGAGGGGGGGGGCACCTGTTGCAGCTACCAAAGTGGCGGTACAAGGAGCTAAAGGAAGAACGGAGGAAAGCCGAGGACGCGGAGAGGAGGAGGCTGGAGGTTGTGACCAAGAGACACCTCGCTGCTGGGAAAAGGAAATAATATTGCCTCAGAAGATGCCATGTACACTTCAAAAATCGTTTTCGAGATTTGGCTTTAATATTTTTCTACGAGATATGAATGAGCAGAAAGACTAAAGAGGCTGCAGAGGGGGGGGGGGGGTGCTAGTTGGCCTCTTTAAAATGTCTGCTGCAGCTTTGACAGCATTAAATGCACAATGCTCAGTGTCCTTCACGATGTCAAGCAGTGATTACCCAGGGGATTTGATACTTGAAATGCTTTTAATTAACTTATTTTTCATATTTATTGCTTTTTGATGGATGGTCCCAGTCTATATTTGATTAAGCTTTGGGTGTTCAATGCAGCAGTGTTTCTACACCGAGTTAAGCTGCGTCGGAGCAGAGGACACTTATTGACACAAACTCTCTCAAACTGAGCAGAAATCAGTGGAGAATACCAATAGGTGTGTCATATTGACTGAGAAAGCTCAACATAAGCTTATATATATATATATAAAGAATGTCATTTGACAGCAATATTTCAGACGCTTTTTGTTCTGCTTTACAAAGACTTACCCATGAATGTATTTACATATACATTTTATATGAGATTTGAATGCTTTTTTGATGAGAAACTTTGTATTTTTTTGATGAAATATAGACTCGTCCACATGCTGATATTATAGCAGCTAATGTTTTCTAGTCTTAACGTTCGAGACCAACACTGAAATGTGAAGCACTATTACTATCTCAAATGTTTACATTGCAAAAAAAGCCCATTCATCGCGCCGAATGCGCCTCCGAGACTGAGTTTTGGTGTGTACAGGGTATATTGATGCTTTATTACACTGATAATTTAAAATGCCTCCACTAACGTTCTGTTGGAAAGTTAATAACAAATTGATGGGGGGGGGTTTTTGTACTCTTCTTGATTTCCATAAAACATTTTAGCGATATGGGTTTAATCTATTAGCAATAGCAGAAGGGTGAGCCACGGCCAATATGACAGTATAAGTAGAATTGAAGTGGTAATCCCCAACATGTGGACCCTCTGATTAAAAAAAAACAAACAGTCGACCCATTATTGAGCAATAGGTCCGCTCCCCGTTTGAACATTAGAACAGTGAAAGTAATGGCTGTGAGTTTAAAACACACAGAGCCAACGGGCAGAGCGGGGATTTCTTTTTTCCAGATCACAATTTCACGGTCCTAACTCCTCGTGGCTATTGCAGCGTATAAGTGTCATCCACAAAGTGTGTGTCTAATATACATGGTGATGAGTTGCTTTGGGTCACTGCGCAACAAAATAATTTCTCCAAATAAACCTCGTTGACTTCAGCGCGACGACCAAACTGCAGTGAGTTCTGCACTTAAAACTGGAAGTGGTCGCCGGGATTAACACATTTAGCATCGACATGAGGAAAGTTTCATGTGGAAATAGCTTTATGCCGGCAATGCAGTGTCATGGCCAACAACGTCTACTGTTTGTTATGAGGCAATGAATAAAAACTACATTCCTTTGCAATACACTTCTGTGTTCGTGTTTTGTGATTTGTGAGAGTGTCTTATGTGATTTTCACAAGGCGTCTGCAGGATTTCTGTGAACTGGAGAAACAATTCTCAAATTGAGATACCTTTTAGATACATCACATACTTATATTTATGACAGGACAAGTGGAGGAATGAACATTAGTGGGTTGTGTGTGTGTGTGTGTGGGAGAGAGAGAGAGACAAAACCTATTAGCCCCTAATGCATCAAGTAACATTTAGGTCATGGTTGTAGCTCAAACAGCTGTTGGCTTAGATTGTAACCTGAGATTATGAGGCGCAACAGGCTTGGTCAGCGATTCCCCTCCCGCCCTCTGACCCACATCCCTCATAGATATTCAGAAGTGGCCAAATAAACAAACAGGGCCCTCTCCACTGATAGTATGGCAGCTATTATGTCATGCCGTGATGCTAAAGGCTGGGATTCAGACAGGGTGACCTGATTCTAGATCAGCACTGGACGAGTGCTGAATTTGAGGGGGGGGGGATTCTTGGTTGGGGCCCTCTGCTGGTTGGTTTTAGTACAACACTTAGTGTATCAATTACATAAATTGCTTATTATCAGAACAATTATGTCATATCACATAGAACTATTGCATTGTTTTTACTTCTTTACATGATTTTTGAGTAAAATATGTCACCTTTTTTTAAACTATTAATAAGCAATAATTGTGTTACTTTTTACATGTGGCTTTTTTAGATTACCACAATATTGCAGCTTCATAGGTTATATGACGTGGCAGTTATTACATTGTCACCACAGATGGTTGTCAAATCTTAACTATGATAATTAATAACATGTGCCATGAAATAATCAAGAAGTAAGATGAAGCAATCTGTGTGTAGCAGAATGGAAGTGCTACTCGGAAGTTGAAAAAGAAAATGATAGTTGATTTAATTATTTAATTTCTCTCAAGAAAATCAGAAGCTTTATTTGTAAAAAAAAAAAATGCATGCTCAAAAATATTATCCTCATGGTCACAATGACTTTGACTCTATATTTTCTTAGGTTTAGGGAGAACGAAGTGTAATCGGTCCCCGTGCTGAAGGTATGAGAGCCATATCATTTCATTTATTTTCTTAAGTATTCTGTGAAATGATACTGTGATGCAATCAAGGATAAAGTAGGCCCCTCTCAATGAATTCCATTTCTGAAATGAATATGTCTCACAATTAAATCAGCATCAGAATGATCTCCGACGTGTGAACTAAAAATGAACTGCAAGTAGCGGTGCTATCACTGATAAAAAGTGAGGAAAACTAGGCAGAGAGAAGCTCTCTGACAGAAGAAAGAAACCGTCTCCCAGGAGGTTTGATAACACCAAACGTACTGCATTATACTCTCTGTTAAGACATTTTGAGGAACGACACTACAGAAAATAGGTTAGTTTTACATAAAACTCCTGTCGATGCTGTTTGAGGAGTAAGATAGTACGATGTGATGCTTGGAATATGAAAAGCAAAGCAGTTTGGTTTTGGCGAAACTGGAGCCAAAATGTCACCGTCCATTTGTCATTTCAACCCTGATATGCCTTTTCCCAAAAAAGGTCCTGACCTAAATGACTGAAACACCCTTTACTCCCACTGGAGCCTGTTGACTGAGTAAACCTCAGCGTTGGTGGAATGTTTTCAGGCGGCTGTGTCAGAGAAATGACCGGTCTCAACTAGCTGAAGCCAGTTTTAATGTTCCTAAGGACCTCAGGCTAACAGCTGGCGGTGTATACTCAGGGCTAATAAAGTGACCCTAAAATGACGACTTGGGTAAAGTGCCTTAAACTGTAACCGTGACTGTTTTTTTAATGGATGAAAAAAAAACATGATTCTCTCCTAAATATATCCACATATAAGGCAGTGCCTTGCTCATGGGTAATTGATGTTACTAGGCACCAGAACAGACCACTGAGCCAGTCAATGAGTAGGTCTACCAGCTTAAACTAATATGTGCTAAATACTGACTTAATGTTAACTAGCCACACTAGCAATAGCATGCTATCAGAGCATTTAATAATTCATCTTGATCCAATTTACCTCCTTCATCCTCATAGAACGAGAGATTCCTGAGCACGGGCAGTAAAACACATTTTTAGCAGCGTCTCGCTGTCTCATTCTGTTCTCCCAGTCAGTCTAATGCGGCATGGCAGGGGATGAGAGTTCTGCCACATTGAGAGAACTATATAAAACCATGGCGAGTCAAGGAGATTGTGTCTGCTTTAATGGGGTGTTACAGCTTGCTGACAGAGGCTCGCACCAACTAAGCCTGCACTGGCTGGTTTATTGGGCTAACATAAACTGACAGAACACCTGGTTGCAGATGCTTGTGTAAAGATGGATTACACGCACTAACACCTGGTGCATGCTCTCTCTGTGTGTGTGTGTGTGTGTGTGTGTGTGTGTGTGTGTGTGTGTGGGAGAGAGAGCGAGTGAGAGCAGAGGGAAGAAAACCCGCGGACAGCTCTAGATGCTTCGGTTTCATTCCAAAAACACCACCTGAGCCTTAATCCCTCAGCGCAGGGTGCTAATTCACCATGGGATGCTCAAATACTCTGGGTACGGTACAGCACACAATCAGTCAAGTAGGACTACTTTGAACCTCAGAACTGTGTCATTGGCCGACTTTTTTTTTTTTTTTTTTTACATGACAAATTCCACAGAGCCAGTCTGAAGTCATCCCTCACTTCATTCAAATAAAAAGGGAGGCTTTTTTTCCAAGATGGTATATATATCTTTATTTACTATGACAACCACACCTAAGTCCACGCAATGGCTAAAGATTTATACAATTTGAACAATTTACTCAAGAAAAAGAACCGAGAAAAATAAAACTCTTTTAAACTTCATTAAATTAACATCGGAACTCATTCCTTTCTTGGCAAGATCAATTTCTCTTTCTTTCTTTCTTTCCTGGAAACCTGAACATTAGTGTTAGCAACAGATGACACTCGAGTGTAAGGGTGATGGGTGATTAAGGATAAGGGTGGTGTGTGCGTCTGTGTGTATTGATATTTTGGGGAGCCGATACAGATTATTATACCTGCGGATATCCTGGCAGGTAGAAATCAATGTATTGTCCGTGAACACTGACAAACTTGTCACATAGTCAACATATTTGTTCTATGGAATGTGTGTTTTTTTGCCCAGCGATTGCCTCGTCACCTTCATCGGACAGTTAAGAGCCTCCCTACTTTTCCGAGCTGCTTTCTCTGCGACGCTTTGATCGGCAAATTGCGATGTTCAGGCTCATGTTAATACAAACACAAAGCATCCTGCAGCTGCTTCACAGTATCTTAAGATTTCATCACATTTCTGGATACATTTTCATTCCAAGTTGACTCTGGTGCGAAGCAAAAGAAAATGTAAATCCAATGCGAGTCAAATGAGACGGGGAAAAAAAAAAATCCTGAGCAATGAGGCACTGATGGGATACTATTACCGTGAAGCGGGTTGAGTTTGCATTCAAATTAACATTGCCACGGAAGGATGGGCATTATTACAGCTCCGACAAGGCAGGGAAAAATAGAGAGTAGATCAACCATCTGTAAGACTCGTCTCTATTAAATAAAAAAAAGGTAAGAACGGTGACGTGGGAGGAAACTGTAGAAAAAGCTCAACAGACTTTGCCATGTATAAGCGTAGCTAGCCTTCTCGAGTCACGACACTAACGGCATGCATCAAGTAGTAGATACTTAGGTAAGGACAGCCACCATAACAGAGAAGTGGGCAATTTTTTACGCATCTCATTGGTTCTCCTTTATTGGGCATCTAGAATATTGAAATGGCCAAATGGAATACTTGTCAAACTTGCCAGTGACCTCAGCGTTAGGGCTGATTGGTTGATGCCGTCTTGTAATTAGCTACGTTTCCTCTCTCTGGCCCATGCTGTACCGTGCAATTTGGCAACAGTCTCAGTGATCCGCACATCGAACTGCGTTTTGCATTTGAGAAGCTGCTCTCTCTGTGTTCTTTTTTTTGGTTTGTGTTGATTAAAGTAAAACTGGTGTCCACCTCCTGATTTAAGTGATTGGTTCTTTTTTTTTTTGGTCTTTGAAGATCATAGGTAGAAGGCTGGAGCTTAGGCTGAGGCTGATTGATGGGTTGCTGTGTGAATGGCTGTTTGCTGTGATAATGGTTGGCACATCGCTGGGGTAAGAGCCCCCCCCCCACAGACTTGATATTTCTTCAATACTGTTTAATCCTAGAATGATAACTATGAAAGACCACCTGCCCATGCATACCACCTTAAGACTGTACAGCTGTCAAAACAACTATTTCTCTTAAGGAGAGGACACAAAAGTGCAGAACTTATATAGTGCAGCACCGAAGCAGCAGGGGTGTGAAGGTTTGAACTTCTACGATGGCTGTATTTGCATTGGGTGTCAGTTGCTGATAAATTTCTCATATATATATATATATATATATATATATATATATATATATATATATATATATATATATATATATATATATATATATATATATATATATATATATATATATATATATATATATATATATATATATATATATATATATATATATATATATATATATATATATATATATATATATATATATATATATATATATATATATATGTCACGAAAAACTACTGTGATTATTTAGAGGAGATCTGCGCCTGGTGGTCAAACGTCTTCATCCTGTCCGTTCCATGGGGGAAGGCCGGCTGGTGGAGTGAGCGTCGCCATCGTAGCTCGCCGCCTGTAGTTCACTTGCGGGGCTGGTGGATGTGCTGGTTGATGTGCTGAGTGGCCGGCAGCTTGGAGACACAAGGCTGGGGCTTCTGATGAGCCACCTGGGCGGCTGCAGGGGTGAAGTCCTTATCCCCCTGAACAGAACACAATCAGTCAGAAGTCTTTAAGGGCACGATAATGAACTGCACTGTTCACAGAATCATGATCGAAGCAAAAGCTTTACAGAGGATAAGCACGAGCTTTGCTGCATCATACCTGCTGCAAATATACAGTACAGTATATACAATACGGCAAATATCCATCAACCTGAGGTTAGCTATTAAACAGTAGGATAGTGATCGTCACCAGTAAG
The DNA here is from genome assembly GCA_032191485.1 of Leptoclinus maculatus. Lineage (NCBI taxonomy): Eukaryota > Metazoa > Chordata > Actinopteri > Perciformes > Stichaeidae > Leptoclinus > Leptoclinus maculatus. The sequence continues at coordinate 11,123,512 of JAVDOI010000013.1, forward strand.
AGGCTCATTATCAAACAGACAAAACGTGTGTGAGAAAGTATGTTTGTAATACAAAGTTTTGCAAGTTTGTTTTCCGAGCCCCATTTTTAAATCCTTTCCCTCCGATAATCAGAACAATGAGGAAATCCCTGAGAGTGAAGGGTAGAGTACGGGGCACTCATCCGTCCCCGCTAATGTGCTCCGCAACCTCAATCTCCTATTCCAAGAAAAACACACAAAAAACAGACGCTCGCTTCTAAATCGGGTCGAAGCAGGAATTAGATTATTCACAGGGGGGAATGCTGAATTTTAATCAGAGACTTAACTGCAATCATGACTCCACTCCTCTCTTCTTTCTTTTTATCTTTACCTGCCAGCATTCTCAGCCATCTTCCTCAATGTTTCCTTTCCTTTCTCACACCTGTTCTACTGTTTGGCGTCTTTATTTTCTTCACCTTAATTTACCTGTTTGTTTTTTTCCAGGCTACACTTCTCTCTCACCTCACCTCACCTCACCTCCCCCCCCGATCCCATTTGTGAGAGAAAACACGAGTGGGGAGATGAGATTCATAACAAATGCATCGCACATAACATTCATTACACCTGCAGCTTGCGTGATGAAGTGGATTCACATTGAAAGTTGTAATTCTCTAGTGTTTAGTTTAGCTGATGTTATCCAGGTGTTGCCATAATAATGTGGATGTTACTTCTCCATCATGAACAAAATGACAGAACGAATTGTTTCCGCATTACCGGATTTCTTAAGATGTCCATATGGAGACATTTGCATAAGCAATTTAATCAACGTTCTACAAACACTGCCTGTCTGTCTGAACCTCTAGCTGAACTTTACTTCCACCCTATCCTTGCTTGACCCTAATCCTCTCTGTACGTGTTGGTTTTGTACTGTATGCGAGGCTGTGTGTGTGTGTGTGTGTGTGTGTGTGTGTGTGTGTGTGTGTGTGTGTGTGTGGGTGTGTGTGTGTGTGTAGGTGGGCACAAAACATTTACAGTGTGTGTGTGTGTGTGTTTCTTTCATTTAAAGCCAATTCCACAGCTAACTGGATGGGCTGTGGATGGATTTGACCTCCTATTGCCCTTGTTCTCTCTTCTGAAGCTCAAAGCTTCTCTCTCTCTCCTCTATCTCCGTCCCACTGCAGAGGTATGGGAGGGAATGCAGCTAATTAACTGGATTATTGCACCAAACTGTGAACAGAAGTCATGATGATTGGCAAGTCTGGTTTCCTACCTCCTGTTTATACCATTTTAGTACACAGCTAAAATACACATTTCTGTGGAGATATTTGTTTTTCCAAATCAAATTTCGATCGAAGACATCTTAGAAAATGGAAGAATTAATAAACTACTCTTTTTTTTACATCCATGTGGCTCAAGAAAAGATATTGCTTAAGTTTCTTGAATTGCTGACATGAACATAATGTTGCAAACTTCCATTTTAAGATGTGTAGAAGAAGGTGGAATAAAGACGATGTAAGATCATTCATTTCTTTCCATGCATTTTAAGAGTGTGGCTGCATCCAATGTGGCTAAATTATTCTAAAGAAAACTGTCTTACCCAACATGCATTTAGGCATGTACCCAATATGCTGACCGGCTAAGATGTGCTCCTCAACTATGTATTTCTACTTGGATTTCATGAATATAACCGTCAGTGTATAATAAAAAAAAAAACATAATAAGCATGAACATATTTTTCTCGTCTTGAGATATCCTGTCCCTGATTCTTTGGTATGATGACTTCATTTGACACTGGGATAACGGTGTGAGGTTTTTTGGGGGAATTTCTGAAGAGATCTGATCCCAGCAGGCATGTGTTCTGAACCACAAAACCCAACTCTGGACAGGAGGACGGAATACATGCATTACCCTAAATAACTGCCTAGCATTAGATGCCCACCTTTGGTGGAATCATTTGAACACCAAAATACCTGAGAATCCCATTCTGTCCTTTAAAGAGAACGAAAAGATAGAAAATATATAGCCGGGAAATGTCTTGTTTTTTTTTTTACAAGAAGTCTCAGCAGGCCACAAACTGCACACACTGAAGTGTTTCACTTGGCTCCTAAAAGGCTTTTCTGAGGCTTTGTGCAGTGCTAGCCTCAGGGTTTGATGGCAGTGATAGAGGGCGAATGGAAAGGCTAGAGGAGGATCGGGGGATAAATGGAAGGCCTGCCACTTTGCTGATATCACTGCAATCTTCCTCAAACAATCTGCCTGGTGTGAGAGACACACACACACACACTCACGGCAGAACTCAAGGACGCTTTTTCACACACACAAACACACACATATCTATGCTCCAACACTACATCCAATAGATACAGTCGAAAACAAACAAGTTTCCACAGACTTTGACCCACTTTTCAAAGTGTCAGGTCACACACACACACACACACACACACACACACACACACACACACACACACACACACACACACACACACACACACACACACACACACACACACACACACACACACACACACACACACACACACACACACACACACACACACACACACACACACACACACACACACACACACACACACACACACACACACACACACACACACACACACACACACACACACACGGTCACATTTAAAGTAGTAATGTGACCCTTTTGAAGATTAACATAATAGATTTTCTTAACGAGTGTGTCAGAGAGGTGTTTGTTGATTTGATTTCTTTATGCTGCAATTTATAATGAATGTATTTGTGTGGTTTTGAGCCGCATTATTAAGTGTTACTACATCATCTTTAATTATAGATATTTGATTCCTGATCGCAACCCTTCTTTACTTAAGTACAATTCTCTCTCTGTTGGTACCCTCATCCTTTTCTCTCTTCAGCCTCCACCTCTCCCTGCAGACCTCATGTCCCAGATATAAACCACCTTATCATGCCTATTTCAACACTACTGGTGGTCTTTGTATGTGTGTGTGTGTGTGTGTGTCTCACCTTTGTCACCACTCCAGACACGATCACGGGGACCTTTGGTGGACTAAAAAGGAGAACAAAAGAAAAAGAGAGAGAATAATATAATGAAAATTTGTAGAATTCATAACAATATATAATTCAGTAAGTGTGTGTCTAGTGCTTTATTCTGTGGTGATTTGTAATTTAATTGTATTTTGAGCCGGCTACGGGTGCATCTTGCTGTAAGGCCATGTTTACAAAAAGTTTACCAATCTGGCCACTTCAAAAACCTCCAAAAGTGACACTGTGCAAAAATTTGAAAACCCTAAGTTGTCAAAACACATCATATCCACAGTCTTACTCTCTCTGGCAACACACACACACACACACACACGCATACACACGCATACACACACACACACACACACACATACACCGGATGGACCTGCCAGCAGCCTAAATAGCTCCCATTCATCCTGGCCAAACACTGGGGCTCAGAGCTTCTGGATGGAAAGCATGACAGGAGAGAGGAAGGGAGGCAAGGGGGAGAAAGCTGAGACTATGACAGGAAAAGAGAGTTAAAGAGGAGGAGGCTGATAAAAGGAAAGGATTTGGAAAGAAGGAGATGAAAAAGAAGTGGAGGAAGCAAGGGGGACGAGGGGGTGAAGCCAGGTCAGGGCAGATGGAGGGGAGAGTGGAAGGAGGCGAGAGGGCAGGGAGGACAGCGGAACGAAATACCTATATAATAGCAGACTGTGAGAGGAGAGGAGGGAAAAAAGATGGAGGAGAGAGGGAGGCAAGCGCTCACTCAGACATGGAGAAACAGAATGGATGGAGGAAGAGAAAAAGATGAGGAGGAGGAATGCGGAACCCGAGGAAAGTATCGACCTTGACATGACAAACGAGCGCCGTCGAATTTTACAGCGTCGTCACCCCCCACACACCCCCCCACACACCCGCCCGCCCCCAGGCAAAAGGAGTACAGTTGTTGTAGCCACCTAGCCACCTTCAAAACTCCACTCAAAGACATTAGCTATAGCAGCGAGCATGTCCAACTTACGGCTTACCTCATTAACAGCATAAATATGTTGAAAAGTCGAAAAGTTCCTCACAGAGACTACAAACTGCAGCCTCAGCAGAGAGAACCCAAGCACTCGGAAAACAACATTTGAAACATCTGCTACTTCCTTATTTATTTTATGATCCATGCACAACTTTTTTTTTTTTAAATCGCAATCAATTAAGAGTTATGGATTTTCAACACATCTGGCTAACCTCCCGCTCTGCAATCAACAGCTTGGCACTGAATAGCCTGCTGCTACTTATCTTAATGAGAGTATATACACCTTGCTATTAAATTAAAGCTGGGATATGTTGAAATCTCGCTGATCATTTCCTCACGAGCTACTTGTCATAATAACGTGGGGTTGAGAGGTTCTCTATTAGCAAGTCGATTAACTATATGGCATATTAGCGCCGCGGCGCGAGTGTTCCTCGTTCAAATGAATGCTTTTGCCAACTTGCCGCTAACATTTGACTTGGCTGTAGAGTTTTAAGAATGTTAAGGTTATCGGAGAGGAACAAGTAGGGGAATAAATGTGCATATGGCAAGTGCCAGATGAAAGAAAAAGAAAAACGCAAGTGTGAATAATGCTAACAGGAAATTCATGATTCATTCACATTTATGTGCAAGAACCTGGAGGCTGAACTCTCCTGTTAAACACAACTGGCAGAGTGCCATAGCAAGAAGTATCTGCTTTCATTACACACATTATAGTTAAGTGAAAAATGGCATACTGGCAATACAGGATAGCAGATTTCCAAATGTATTCAAACAGGCCCTTCTAGCGCTAAGCTAGCTCATTAGCATGCAGCTGCTTACAGCCCCGTAAAGCTGTTTATGTGAAACACGAATGTAGAAACTTTCTTTGAATGATATCTTTTCACAATGTTTTCTGCTGTAAATAGTAATTTATTCTTGTGTTTTACACCATGCCGCAGTGACACGCAGCACATGTACAGTAGCTTCACTTTCCATTGAAGCGACATTGAGGTGAGACGAAAATTCACGCAAAGTTGGATACGTATTCCCCAAGCTGAGAGAGCGTGGGCTGGTATTCACCTCACGCTGGGTCGTCACATGTCTGTATTCTATCGAGTGTCGATCTCCACTGTGCAATCTGAAGATAAAGCCTGAAATATTGAAAACAGACTTCAAAGGGAGGGGAGGTACGAAAAAAAAAATCTGCACTGCATTTTAAAGCATGCATGGCAACAAACTTTGCACGTTGTTGTTAGGATAGGGCATGAAGGCTAGAGAGACAGAGAGCAGACATACGAGACATGACTAGACAGACGGACAGGAGTGAGGAGTGTAAGCCTGTCAGAGGAACAGACAGCTAACAAGCATCTAACTCCTTCAGAATTCTTTAATTTATTTATTTTTAAAATCAAGATTAGAGCTTTTCACCCGACTGCTAATGAGAGGATACGACACAAACGATATGCTTCCGAAACCTATTTTTCATCTGTTCAATGGCAAAATGGAAAGAGAAACAGGCACACAGAGAAAGAAACCCATAAGTGAGGGTAAGGAGAGACAGGGGGAGCCTGCAGGGGGCAGTAGAGAGCTGCTAGGAATCTTTGGGAGGAGTCGCTTTGTGCCAGGCGAGTTAAGAGTTAGAGGGAAGGAGAGGAAGAACGACAGAGAAAAAGAGAGAGGTAGACACAGAATGCTAATTCTAGCTAATAACTCAGAGTGAAATGTACATTAACGGTGTGGTGTGTTCTTCCCCGTCTTTAGCTCTGAAGCCACACCTCACCACCACCACCACCCCACCCATCTCTCTCTCTTTGCTTCAGCAGAGCAGGAAGTTTGTTGCCGTGGGCGAGGTGGTGGTTGCCATAGAGACTGATGCATGTTGCCCGTCTCCGCTCCTCCTCCTCCTCCCTACCCTCGCTCTCTTTCTTTCCTCTCAACTTTTTCGCCATGAGCTGTCAGCTTACTGCACATTTCGCAACAGTTCAGGATATGTGCGCAGCGACTTAGTGAAGCGTGCACACACACACACACACACACACACACACACACAGCACCGCCCGCTCTTTTTCCAAGGCTCTGGAACATATCCACCTCTCACCAAAACATGTAGGAGAGGTAACACGAGGCCTACGATCACCTTCCATTATTCCAGTTGTTTTTACAAATGAAGCCAACAAGTCGACGTGGGAGCAGTTCATAAACCACGTGTTCACGTTTAAAAAGAACGCAGCAATACGTTGAGTGATGAAAAGAACGCGTGTTCATCTCTTCACCTCCCTCTCTCCTGCTTCTCCAACTCTCACTGCAACATCACATTTTCACACGGCGGAGGAAAAATGGATTTACCTGGATGTTGGGTGGATTTATTCCTCGTGCGTTTGAAAAACTCATTCACCAGACAGTCAGTGGGCGGGGAGCCTCTGCTTGGGTCACCAGCTTGCTCTGGGCTCATGCCTCCCCCCTTGTCCGCTACCACTCCCTCTCTTCTACCGAGTAAAACCGTTCCTCTTTCCGTATCTTCACACCGCCATGGATGGCATCTCTCGCTTTCCATACCATAATAATTCTCCCCTCTCAACCTCGCCATAATCCCGGCCACATATCTCCCTCCCCCCCCCCCCCCCCCCCCCCCAACCCTTTTGCCCCATCTGTCCATCTCGGCTCGATTGGCTACGGCAGGTGTTCCCCTGACTACAACGCTTCACTGGCCGCTGCTAATGCGAAATTTACCCAGTAGCCACCTGCTAGACGTCCATCAGCGTGACACGGACAGGGACAGACAGAGTGTGTAGAGAGTTTCACTGACTGCATTCACTGAAGGAGTGCAGTTACTCAGCCTCTCTTTTAGGATGGGCTGACAGGTCATTTCTTTAGTTAAAGATAAACATTTCACAGGTCGGACGGTAAACCTGCAATTACACAGCCAGGCCAAGAGGAGTTTATCAAGCTAAAGAAGGACTGAAATAGTTTGCCTCGGTGATTAAATGCACTATTTGTCTAATATATTTTCACAAGGAATGATGCCTCTTCTTTGACGGCAAGCTCTAAAAAGGAAACATTTGGAGGAATAAATACTCTATTAAACCCCGCGTGGCTCTGGTGAGACAACTGGCCAGTTTACACACGAGGGAAAAGGGTATTTAAATATTTAAACCCACAAAATCCTATATTGGATTTAAAAAACATATACGTTCAGTCATCGTCTATCAGTGCTACATATTATAACACATTCATCACTTTAAGACTGCAATGCAAGGAATAAAGGGAATAATACGATCACAAAAACAGTCTGAATGCAGATTTATGAAGCGTCTGCTTTTTGGAATATCGTCACTGCCCCCAGGATGATTCACTTTTATTATTGAACAAATCATAAAGTATCTATTTAATTGAGAGCTGAATCAAGTAGGTTGATCGACTGAAAATTTGTTGCACCTTTTTTTGATAATTGATTATTTATTCCCTGGTTCCAGCTTTTCAAACGTGAGGTTATCCTGCGTTTCTGTTCCATATCAGTCAACGAAATATCTTTAATCAGATAACAGTCTCGATAGATGTATTGTCGCGCACCGATCACCAAGCAAAATTCCTTGTACGTGTAACATAATTGGCAATAAATCGTTTCAGATTCTAGTATAAATAAAGTGAACATTTAACAGGCTGAAATGATGGCTACACCCTGACCAGTGTCTGCAACTACTCGAGAGTTTCTCTTATCGCCTGGAGTGTCCTTTCTTTCTAACGGCGACCTCTACCCTTGAGAAGTACAAGCCAAGCTCGCATGTTGCTTTTGTGTTTCTACTTGACCTCACTTTTTTCATCTCATCTCAACACAAAGGAAAGGGGAGCAACAGGAAATGACTTAATGCCACCGACAGGCTTGATACTATTCCTGCTCTGCAATACAGGAAAATACCCAAACAACAAGCACAGTGGATGCAATGTATATTTCTGTGTGTGTTTGAGTCTAAAGTACAGGCACACAGAATATCTTGACAGTTGTCAACGTTCTTGAACCCTGCTCTCGGCTACGCACTGCTCGTCAGTTCTCATTTATCACCTCTGATTAGCACTAGCACTAGCACTAACACACACACACACACACACACACACACACACACACACACACACACACACACACACACACACACACACACACACACACACACACACACACACACACACACACACACACACACACACACACACACACACACACACACACACACACACACACACACACACACACACACACACACACACACACACACACACACACACACACACACACACACACACACACACACACACACACACACACACACACACACACACACACACACACACACACACACACACACACACACACACACACACACACACACACACACACACACACACACACACACACACACACACACACACACACACACACACACACACACACACACACACACACACACACACACACACACACACGGAGTGAATACGCCACCTGTACCAACATGCACGAGTATTGAGTAGACGTATGTGGGTGTGGAAGCAGACACACACACTGAATTACACTGAAAATAAGCAACAACTTGCACCACCTCAGTGAGTGACCTCAGTAGAAACAAACGCGCTAATATGGACAATTATTGTCGCTCGAAAATAGAGCGGGGCTGATGTTAAACATGCAGACCAAGGCCGTTTAGAGCAAACAATAGCGACTGCTGAATGGGCTGTTCAAGTTAATGCTGTAATTATGCAGTAATTATGTTGTTTACCGAATTAGCTGGAAACAGCACCAAACAAGTCTGCTGCAAAACTGCCCACAGCACACAGCCTTACAGAAAAGTGGAAGTGCCTAAATTGCTTAGTTGACAATTTGCAGGGTGCGTGTTTGACTGTAATTTACAACATATGAATCACCACAGTGTCACAGACGGTTTCTCAATCCAACTGCAGAGAGTACTGAACCAGTTTTAGCGTCGCAGTCAATGTATGTGGCTCGTGCTTGTCTTTGCATGGACGGATTACTAGACAATGGGCTCCTGGGCACGGATGACAAGGGCCCCCCCACCACTCCAACATAAGGGCAAAACACTCGGACTCAAAGAGACATAAAACATAAAACAGCTGTAAACAATAGTTTGAAGTCGTTTCATGTCTTTTTGCAGTCCCTCTGTATCTCCTTGTGGTCATTTTGTCTCTTTGTGGCCATTTTGCATCTTTTTGTTCATTTTGTCTCTCTTTATAGCCATTTTGCATCTTTTTTTGTCATTTTGTCTCTCTTTGTGGCCATTTTGCATCTCTGTGTTCATTTTGTCTCTATGGCAATTTTGCATCTTTTTGTTCATTTTGTCTCTCTTTATAGCCATTTTGCATCTTTTTTTGTCATTTTGTCTCTCTTTGTGGCCATTTTGCATCTTTTTTTGTCATTTTGTCTCTCTTTGTGGCCATTTTGCATCTCTGTGTTCATTTTGTCTCTATGGCAATTTTGCATCTTTTTGTTCATTTTGTCTCTCTTTATAGCCATTTTGCATCTTTTTTTGTCATTTTGTCTCTCTTTGTGGCCATTTTGCATCTCTGTGGTCATTTTGTCTCTATGGCCATTTTGCATCTTTTTGGTTATTTTGTCTCTCTCTACGGCCATTTTGCATCTATTTGGTTATTTTGTCTCTATGGCCATTTTGCATCTCTGTGGTCCTTTAGTCTCTCTCTGTAGTCATTTTGTGTCTCTTTGTAGTCATTTGATTGACTCTCAAATCAGAAATGTTATGGCCACTTAAGACTCACAGGGGCCTCCTCACCCCTTGGGCCCCTGCATCGTAGGCCTTTGCAGTGATCTTTCCGTGACTGTGTGGGTGTTGTACCTGCTGCTGAGGTACTCCTCCTCGTCCTCCTCGTCCTCCTCACTTTTCTGTGGGGGTTCTGGAACAGCTGCCGGCAGGTGCTTCTGCACTATCCTCATACCTCCTGCTTTTACTGAAACACACCGAGGGACACACATGCGCACTGTTTACCAGATGAACTGAAACAATTAGCAGATTTTATTAATGATGAAACAGCTGATCAAAATAGTGAGAAAATACAAAGATCCCAGATATTGATGTAAAAAAACAAACTAAAAACCATTATGTGTTTGGATAGTAAATACTTCGCACTGTAGTGGCCATGTAACCATTGGGGACTTTATAATGCACTTCAATGTGTGACTTCTATATTGTTTACAGACCTGTTCTACTTGTAAGTAGCACGGTTAACATAATGAGTTAGAAAAATGTCCCTCAACTAAAAGACCAAGGTTAGAACGTCTGTGCGGTGGGCAAGCAGCCATCCTGATGAAGTGTCCTTGCACAAGTCCTGGAATTGTTTTTGGAATTGGAACAGCTCCAGGACAGCTGACCGTGACCTCTGACCCCACTGCAGAGGGGGCTGGTTGTATGATTGAGATTGTCAATGGTCTCCAGTGTTCTTCCGTCTGCATTGATACACCTGCATTTTTGTTGCAGACTGAGTCCCATGCGCTCTGGGCTTCCCACTTATCACAGATTGGGTACGAGGGGCATTCGTTATCTTACTGCGCTATCACTCCTGCAGCTGCTGCGGCCCCCGTGACCTGCCACACTGCTCATGTCCACGTACACCTAAAAACTGCCCTTTCCTCCGCCTTCGTCCACAGACTGGAGCCTACGACCTACACGTCATCGCCATTCAACAGCATTAACCGCTACGTTGTCACTAAAACCTTTACGTTGGACGGTGATTAGCAATCGCTACAATAACGCCAGGTTTGATGTTGCAAGATATCACGCCAACCAGGAAGTAGCGAAAATGTGTGAAATTGCGAAATACGGCAGATTGCGCTGCATGCAAAGACACGTTGTCATTCGCTGGCATCGGCTAATGTAGCGACTGCATGAGTATTAATCATCATTATGTGATTTGTTTTTGGTTTGAGACACTGCAGAAACACAGGCCTGGTGGGTTAAAAGGAAGCTTTCAAAAACAACACATCAGCAGCACAAGGAGCTATACCTGCAGGGAGATGTCCTCCTTTGGTTTCCACTTTCTCCTTCGGCGGCGACGACATGTCTCTATTGATCTGGAGTCTGCAGCGAGAAGAACCCGGAGCGTCGGACAAACACAATTCTTGATTTATTCTGGCTCAAATTGTGGACTACACTTCACTCTGTAACGTCAACGTGGCTTTTTTTTCTCTCCCTGAGAATTGTTTAGAAACGATGCGTGATGACGTAGCTGAATCGTCAGAGCGGAAGGACGTAAGGGGCGTGCTGACGTCGGCCGTAGCCAGCGTCTCTGTGCAATCCGCAATCTGAGGATGTGATTTGCTATGTTTTTTTGAATTGATGAACACATAGCAGTCGAGTATTTCAGATAGTAGCTGAATATAACAGAGTACATAATATAACCTATATTAAAAAAGGAAAAAAAGAACAATCCCCTGATGTCATTATTAGCATTAATATTATCATCATCATCATCATGTCGAAATTTTATTTTTCCATTTAGTTATGTCTAGTCTAAATGTAAATTGTTATGCATATATATATGTGTGTGTGTGAGATTGTGTCCACAAAGGAGCTGTCAACAAAGCCTGTATCAGGTAAGTGCTTCGTGACAGAAAATGACACATTTAGTTGAGCTCACAAAGTAATGCCTGATCAGATATTATGCAAATTCTGTTAATTGTGGGAATAAATACTGTTGTGCTCCAATTGATACATTATTTAAATAAGAGCAGATTGCAAAAGTTGAAGGACACTATTTTAAGTGCCTAGTAGCTCTCCCTCTACACAGCCTCAAAGACTGAAGCATATATAAACCCGAGACCTCTTCTAATGAAGCAGCCACTTTCCGTCTCTCACCTTTAAGCCCACTGTCGTGCCAAACCAGCAGCAGCAGAAGCATCAACAGGATGAGCAATAAAAGGCAAAAGAGACAATCCAACAGAGATAAAAGACAAAACTGCACCATGTGTGTGTGAGACAGTGGTGACCTCTCTGACCACCTACTTTCTGTTTCCGCGCTCTAAGTCCACAGTGGCTCATTAGCTGGCTAACGTGACAGTGTCATTGTAGCGAAGGTTTTATATGCAACCGAAAAAAAGTGAAGAAAAAGAAAGAAAGAAAGAAAAAATGAAACTAAGGATAGTTTCAACTATCTGACTATACATACACTATAAGATTGAGAGTATATGATGTATGTGCAGAGTAAATATGGCCAAATCTATATGTGTGTTAATGGTGGTGGAGCAGATTTAATGTATTGTTGTCTATACTGCAATGTGCATTATGTGACAGTTTCTAGGAATAATGAATCTGATGAGTGTGCATACATCTACAGTACATAAGCTCGTGTGATTGTGTGTGAGAGTGAGTGGTCACAGCGATGAGTGTAGACCAATTGGCAACTGAAGTGGCAGCTGCGTACTTCACCATCAGCAGAAGTTATGTTCGCTGCACTCACAGTCCATACACACACACACACACACACACACACACACACACACACACACACACACACACACACACACACACACACACACACACACACACACACACACACACACACACACACACACACACACACACACACACACACACACACACACACACACACAGAAAGTCATTCAGCTGCACAAACACCATTTTTAATTGGGTATATTTGAATTATTTATTGACATACACGACAAGAAAATTATTAAGAATACAGATGCATTCAGATAATTTCCAAGAAATACACACACAACACTGCTGATGAGCAATGGGATTTGGCAGAGGAGAGGTGGTCCCAGCATCACATTTGTCCTCAAAGGGCAGAAATCTGTTGCCAGGTCACTAGTGTCCCTGAGGAGAGTGTTGACAACCAATCAAAAAGGCCAGGAGTTCACTCACAGGTCAGGAAGCAGTCTGCTGATACAAGGATGAATTGTGATTTCTAATTAAAATGTTTGGCCTTTGTTAACTCTTGATACCATTCTTACTGACAACAGTAGCCAAGGGGAGTATTTCCGGCACAGACGGACGGACGACTGTCACAATAACACAGACAGAGTTCCTATACTATCATTTGTTTAGGCATTGAGCCTGGGTCTCAGTCTTGTCTGAGATGTACCACAAATATCTCTGAAGATCTGGATTGCTCTTGTGATGACACATTTCCACTCTTCATACTTTTTTTTTAAAAAACTCCCTTTAAAAACTTCCATATGCACCAAAAAAATAAACAGCATTTTGTAGTTTTACTTACCTGTTAGCAATACATTTAGCAAGAGGCAATTTAGAACTTTGGATGCCTCAGCAGTGATTATATGAAACCCTAAATTAACGGGGCACTACACAGATTTAGCAGAGCACTTCAATACAGTTGTTGAATTTGTGAGAGAAAAACTTAAAAAAAGCTAAAAATTAAAGCATCAGAGGCCAAGTTATTCAGATTTTTAGTCTCTATATAAATCTTAATCCTACATTTCCCATAATGCAACTTGACAGCATCTTTTGTTCGACTCCCCATGCCTGGTAAATGCTCACATCTTTTAAACACCATACCTCAATTTTGTAACCCTCGCTTTGTATTAAAAATGTGGGTGCTCCAATCCTAACCTGGGATAACCCTGATGGTGTTACAAAATGATGTTATTGTATTTAATATTATATCGATTTAACCAGCCCTTGAAGTGCATCCCTGTCACCATTGTGTATGTGCTTGTGTGGTTCTGCTTAAAACATGTATACAACCAGGACGGCGTGCATGTGAGTGTGTGTGCACATGTGGCCACTAGATGGAAGAATGCAGCTTTACTACATTAGAGAAGCATCAGTTGTGTAAGTGGGAGTTTGTGTCCTGCAGGACATCGCTGTCACTCCAACAAAGCTTGGCTTATGGTGTCCCAGAAAAACTGAAGAGTCACTGATAGAAACTGCACAACTCAAAACCAAAAGATACAGAGCTCCACATCCAGCTCATATATGTTCCTCCTTCTCACACTATCTTTCTCTTTTTGTGTCACTCTCCCTTCACCCTTTTTTCTGTTCCTCGCTTTTTGCTCTCTCTGATATACACACACATGCAAGACTGAGAGAGAGAGAGGGAGAGCATTCATTACTCAGAGTGAAAATACATGGCACACATTCAAACTGCCATAGGTGAAATCCTCTTCAGAAGTCAGTGATCTCAACACCTGCCCATGGCTGATATGAATGTGCATGTGTGTGTGTGTGTGTGTGTGTGTGTTGCCTGGGCCTTTGAGAGGAGCACTCTCAATGACGGCTTACAGGGAGACAGAATGAGGACGTCACAGGTGAGTGAATTTGCTCAAACTGACAGGTGTGTACACACATTCACACACATTTGTTCTCACACACACTTTGCGATCATGCCTCTGACATATAAATACTCTTTCTCTCTCTGTGTCTCACACACACACACACACACACATGCTGCTGAAGCTCTGTGGGAGCCAGCTGGGTCCTCTGCAGCAGCACTATCACACATGAATAACCAGGGCTTCTTCTCTGCTCTGCAGCATTGACTATTCAATACCTGACAGGACTCCTTATGGTGTGTGTGTGTGTGCGTGTGTTAGTGTGTGCATGTGTGTGCATGTGACAGAGAACCATCCATACGAGCGTACACTTACTTGCATGTGTCCGTGTCAATCACTGTCAAACTGACACAGGGTGGAAAGTGAGGTAAGGAAAGAGAGAAGAAGCGGGTGCAACAAGCAGATTGATTAGCAATGATGCAGGGCTTTATTGATCAACAGGTACTCCCTTTGCTCTAGTTCCACAAGGAGGCTGAGGTCAAGTTTAGTATGGAAACAGTAAATCTAGAGCCTATTTTGCTCACGAGCACTTAGAAAACTCAGATACTTACTGTGAGGGCAGTCCTCCAGCTGCCTCAAGACAGTGTGCACCCGAGGTAGCCATCATTTTAATGGAAGCACAGAGACGTCCGAGTACAAAATACTCACTCATCTCTGTATGGTTTTGGTGTTATTAATGGATTCTGCCGCGTGAAATAATTCTCGGTAAGGCTCAAATTGAAACATCCTGCCATTTCCCGCAAGGTGTAAATGAACCATGACAACACCCATGTCAAACAGCAGTAAACGTCTTGCTGTGGAGAGGCTCCCCGGCATGTTTTTTTACTTATTTTGTTGCTTAGCCGGTAAATGCAGCAGAATTTATGACAGCAGGGCAAATTAGAAATGAGAGGCACATGTTGGCTGCTACTGCCCTGGAGTCCTGTTTGTCTGCAAAAGCCTGCTTTTATGCCTTTTCTCCACTCTTGTACTTTACCTCTCCAATCATCTCTCTCGACGTCTGTAATTTTGCGTCCATTATCACACCCCATCCTTCTCCTTACCTCCCGGTGCAGCTCCTCAGTCATCTCTAGAAAGAGGCAAAGCTCAGCACGCACTATAAACCAGTAAAACACACTTTTCTTATTTAAAAAAGAATGCAGTATAAAAAAACACAGCCAGTGTTGTTTGCACTGTGTGCAACCTGTCTAGCACCGACAATGGCAGACAGAGACAGTTAGCAATAAGCTGGTGCATATATGGAGTATTTAGGAGCTACAGAACCTTTTCATTTGAACTGTAGGTTGTCCCTGAACAGGGCCCTAATTTCAGCTGCCAGCTGTTGCAGGCCCATTTGACACACTCCTTTTCTTCATAATTATTTCTTATTGAATCATAACTCAATAAACTAATTTGAAGTTTTCTAAAGTCCTTGACTTCTTCTGCTGGTAATGCTCACATTGTTTACTATATGATACCTGAGCGTTCTTGATCATATCAAAAGTTTCCACTTGCCACCCCGTGTCTTCTCTACCTTTCTTTTCCTACCTTTCCCTCGTTCATCCTACTTTCCTTCCTTTCACCTTCGTTCCTCCTTCAGGCTCCGCCCTTCCCTTTCAGATGAGAGCAATAATTTCTCAAGGTCTATCTGTGGCTCCATGGAGCCTCACTTCTTCTTAAACACAAATTGATTTCACGCTCAAATCCTCAAGAGTATAAATTACAGACCCCTCCACCTGCTCCCCACTACATCCCTGTCTCCCTTTTTTCGCCTACATCTCACTGTCCCCCCCCGTCCCCGTCCCCCCTTCACAGCCTCCCTGGCTTTCTGCTGACATGCACCTACGCGCACATGCATATGTACACACACATACACACACTTTTGAGTCTCGCCTGAGGTGTGCGACGGCTGAATGAGCAGGGAGGCTATGAGAATTAGAGGGCGAGAAAGCTGGGAGTGAAACAGTGAAGGCCGGAGGCATCTGCAGGGTGGAACCGGGCAGTTTCTAGAGAGGTTGTGCGTAGGAAAATTGAGGATTTATATTTTCATGCCACATTAAGTTACACCAGCCTTCCACTGTGGGACTATGCTCAGACAGAGGAGGCATGCCTCTCTTGCGAAGGCTAATAATCAACGCAATGGCGTTATTACCGAACACTGCATTTCACAGGCCTAGACAGCATCAAAGAAGGAGAGGGGAGGGGGAGAGAAAGGGGAGACGTGAATTCCAATGGATTGTAACAAATGCTCAGCCTCATTTAACATGCTTCAAGTTTCACTCAATCTCAGGATGAATATCTGGATGAGTGGGATGAAAGTCGGAGGGGGCGACATGAAGACGAAGGGAAAAATACTAAATGGGAATTTCCATTACTGCATCTTTGATGTCTGTCCACTGTCACTAACGTGAGACTAGAGGCTGGTGGATGTAGGAGCCCTTGAATTGGCTTTAGATCTCTGAATTATACTATTAACACCACTCTAACCACACCTCTTTTGAGGCAACATCACAGCGCCCTGTCACGTTTGTACATGCTTATCACTGCTGCACTGTGTAAGGTAAATACATACGGCATCAGAAAGGGATCATTATCAGCGGAAGTGTGAATAGGAATGATATCCAAAGTATTATCTTACAACATGTTCCCGCGCGCCTGTCTGTCAAGTCCCCAGCAAGATGTTGACAGTGACAACGGTGTTAAATTGTCTGCGTTAAAACAGAATTTCTTGACACTGTTTTGGCTTTGTTTTACATCTCTGATGTACAGTGCACAATACACAATACTACTGCATGTGCGTAGGCCTATATTATGGCTTTAAAAAATAAATGTGAAAGTATATTATATTATATTATTATTGTTTGTGCTCCAGCTCATGCCTGGGGTGCATGAAATCAAATTGAACATGTGTCAAAAACTGTGCCTCTTAAAATTGTGGCGGTGTTTTATTAGACTTGATCATATTTTAAGCCGTTTTTTTTAAAAGTCTGGCTGTGGAAAGGGAAATGTTTCTGGCATCATGCTATTAACGCTTCAAAGCCACCTCAAGCACTTTCGAGAAAAAAATAGAGTGAAAGAGCGAGCACAAAGATGAATTCATCTAAAACACATCAAAGTGTGTCAGATTAACCCGCACCACATGATTCACTCTTCCTTGTGAGGAAAAAAACACTCTATACAATGTACAATGTGAAGAAAACATCAGCTGCTAATTAAGGAAAGAACTGGACATCCCTGTCCAAAACAGCAGTGGAGACCATTGTGTTTGATTGCAAAGAGTCTTTTTTTATTTTTCCTCGTGTTCAAGTACGGTAACGGTCCTCTCTCAGCAGGGTCATCTAAGAAGCATGGACACACAATAAACACACAACTCGCACCAGAGCCTGAGCATCTTCAGGTGGGGATTTCTCTTTTGTCTCGATTGGGGGGGGGGGGGGTGGGGGTGGGTGGGATGGGGGGGTAGTGGGGCCCGATCAGCAGCTTCCATGTTTAGGTCAAGTGAACAAGAGTCCTGTTGTACACCACATAATCATTTTTTTATCTGCGAACATTTGTTGCATTTAGTGACACTGACATCTGCACATAAAAATTATATATATATATTTATATTTATATTCATATATTCATAGATTTGTCATTCTATATCAACAATTCATTCTAGTGATTTTTACCTTTTGATGTTGTAAAACTGGACAAACTGTCGGTAGGAATGCCTTGTTTGGACATTGATTTACACAGGAACGCACACGCACATACACGCAACGGAGGCACACGCACACACTACTACACACATGCATGCATAGATACGCTCGCTCAAGTTTTACGTGTACGCACACGGGCCACACATTCTGTCACATACATGCACACGTACACAAACGCACGCACACACACGTGTCCCAACACACGCACACACCCACACATGCTCAGCCAACACAGAGAGGCAGGTCTGTACATCTATGGGAGGAAGATGTTACCCATGATCCCCAGCGATAAGTACGGCTTTACCTGATCAAAACACAAGAAAATAAAAGTCACGAACAGCAGAGGGAGTCGCCCAATCCATCGTCTGTAAACCTCGACAGAATGTCCCTTTAAAGTCCTTGAGGACTGGTCCATGGGGTGTCAAAGTTTGGCACTATGTCATGTCTCTCTCTCCCTCTATCTCTACCGTACACTGAAATGTACAATAGACACGGTGGCTCTTGTCAGACGGACCAGTTTTTATGCACAAGTGATTATGAGAAACCACGGAAAAGTTGACACGGTCAAACATATGAGCTCCCTAAAAGGAAAAGACAACCCTTTCCCAAAGACAGAGAGTGTGCTTTAAACATATACACATGTTTTCTTTCGGCAGTGAAAAAGCACTTTTGATGACAGGGACTCGGGAGCGATACTGCTCTGCCAAATCTGATGCTCTGGCAGCCTTGAACTGCTGCTCCTGCCGTTTTGAGCATGTCCACGATGAAATTTATTTGATGGAGGGAGAAAAAACACAAACACTGCAGGGTTTCCTCTCCGGCTTGGAAAAGGGCAAAAAAACGAAGGTGTCCACTGACATCCATCATGGCGATGTCTGTCTTTTCTGCTTCTTGTGTTTTTTTTTCACGTATTTCACGTATTTTTGTTGCTTTTGTTGTTTCAGTCAGTAGTCAGTCATGGAAAAAAACAAATTCACATTTTCACAAGTGGCCCCATCAAAAACATGTGTAATATACACACTTTATCACCTTTGAACTGTACACAAAATAAAAATGCTTTTGTGAAAGTGAAAATTTAGAAAAGTACAAATAAAAAAAGCTGTGAAAGAATGATGACAAAAAACGAAGTCTATTGAAGATGACATTCCTTGAAAACAAATTCAGAAGCCTACGTAGGCGGCAAGGCCGTTGCAACAAAAAAACAGGAAGAGGGGGGTTTAGGGATAAAGCAGTGCTACGTTTGTCACACATCCACTCCTTGCCTTGTGCCTGATGGGATATCGTTTTTTTTTCTGTGCTTTTATTCCTCCTGACCTCCTCAAGAACCCTCATGCCATCTTTGTCTCTCCTCTCTGTCTTTAACAAAAGGTCAGGCCACTTCCTGCTCTTACAGAGTAAGAGCTCACCCTCATCCACTCCCCATTATTTCTTGATCCCATCTCTCTCCTCTTCTCTAGGTCTCTCTCCACTTGGTCATTTTCTATCTTCCTATATTCTCCTGCCCACTTCCCTCTCACCCTTTTAAACACACTTCTTCATATCTACTCCCTCCCCCCCCCCGTATCCACTCAAGGGTGCAATGGAGCTGGAGAAATAAAGCTGTCTGAAAAAAAAAAAAAGAAAAAGCCCGGATGTCTGCATGCACATGCACAGTGTCTCTTTGTCACTCGACCTGACTTGATTTCTTAACCCAATCTAGCTCTGTCTTCCCCCTTAATTTAGAGAACACACATTTCCTGCCACTGGCTATAAGATTTCAACATGCCACTTACTGTCACCTTGTGTTAAATCTGCTGTTGTTCGCTTGCAAAAATAATCCCTTTCACACACGCACACACAGACTCTCTCTGCCCCCCCCCCCCCCCCCCCTCCCCCCATCGTCACAGTCTAACTAAACCCAGGAGTCAGGCGAGGCCGGGTAGTGGCTGGTCTCGTAGTTCAGTTCACTGTATGGCCGAGAGGCCGAGTAGAAGTCTACGTAGTTGCCGGTGGATTTGAGGCCCAGATGCATGCGCAGGTCCTCCCTCGGGTCTCGGGGCGGTCCGGTGGAGCTTGGAGGCTGCTGGGGTTGGGCCTGAGGCTGGGCCTGCGCCTGGACCTGAGGCTGTGGCTGGGATGGAGGTGGTGGAGGTACCTGGTCCTCGAAGTAGACCTCACTGAAGCTCCGACTCTGGCTGTGAGGTGGAGGCTGCGGCGGCTGAGGCTGGGGGAAGGAAGGAGGGGGAGGGTAGGGGTCGTAGTCCTTTAACACGGCTGCTGACGGGCTGTCCTGCTGGGGCTGGGGGGGCATGACGCAGGGCTGGGCCGGAGCCTGGTGGGGGAGCAGTGGAAGTGGGGTAAAAGTGGTAAGTGGTAGGTGCAGCAAGCAAGAATGAGGAGTCAACAGGAAGGGAGATAAAGGTGGAGAGATGGAGAGATGGAGAGATGGAGAGGAGAGTGGCAGGTAGAGAGCTCATGGGGGAGACGTTTTGAAAAGGCGGGTAGTACAGTTAAAAACGCTCGGATAGGAATCAGTTGGGAAGGGACTCATGCTGTGAATTCTCTATTACATGCAGGTACTGACGGAGGCAATTCAGCTTGAACACTAACTCTCACAGGCTAGTTGTGTATGTGTGTGTGTCTGCGTGTATAAAAATGAAGTCATACTTGTAAAAACCCTTTTCTCAGACACCCATTTTGGTTATTTAATATAGTTTAACTGCCAAGTGAGTGTCTTTCCCGACGAGGGAACGATATTTAACTATGTACAAAATACATATATCAATACATAAAAAAAAAATCGTATCTTCCTCGTCAAAGGCTATGCTACTTTCTGTTACCCCTCCCTCTTCCCCAGCAGAGTCATTAAACAGAGGAAATAATTAGCGCAATCAACCGAGCTAATCATTTTAATTGGCAGTCGGTTGTTGTTTTAGGTTGCAGTGGTTTGGCGCCGACTGAGCTGAGGGCGTGTCTCCGTAGCACACTCTGCCAGTGCGTCTCTTATCGCAGTCAGACACCTTCTGTGTGCATGTGTGTGTGCGCCTCTTCCATCCTGCTGCTATCTCTCCTAATAACCACCTTGTCGTGACAGCATATGTCAATTTATGAGACCCCTGACGACAGGCACGCACTGCTAAAACCTGCTGCGCTGGTGTGTACATATAAACGTGTAAGTGCGAAGTACATTTATAGACTCCTATTGCTCACCTGGTTTTGCTTGATGTCATCACTGGCGGTCAGGTAAGAGTTTCGGAACAATGTAGATGTTCCACAGGATACTTGAACTGGATAGAAAGGAAGATAGAAATAAAAAAGAAAGACAACACCTTTAGTGAAAGATAACTAGCTCCACTACTACTGCTCATAATAACAATAATTCATAGACCAACAAAATTGTGGGAAACTGCACAATTAGGCGTAGTCAAAAATCTGCTAATTAGAGCCCAAATCTCCCTACAGTTTGTCTAAAAGTCTGGCAATTAGTCTGTCCCTAGTGCCCTCAAGAGAACATTGTGAGAGAAAGACAAAAGAACAGAGCATGGAAGAATAGAAAGGAGACCAATAGATAGAAGGAGAAGCAATGGAAGGAAGAGAGGAAGAATAAGAAACAACGAGTGAGTGGAGAGATAGTAAGAGAGCAGTGCAGAAAGATACTGAAAAGAAAGAAAAATCTAAGTGTGTGAGTAAGAGAAGAAGAAGTAGTGTGGAGTCAAAAATAAATAAAAAGACAGAAAAGGGGAGAAAGCAAGAGGTGAGATAGGGAATGAAAATGGACGAGAAAGAAAGATAAAGAGGGAGATGAAATAAAATAATTTAATTCTTCTGTGTCTCTCCATCACACGCACGCACCTGCCATGCCGTCTTTCCGGGATGTGTGCTCTCCTTTGTTGCTATGGAAACCAGCGTTGGTTGCCGTGGAATCATAGTCCATCTTGCGTTCCTTCAGACTCATCATCTCTCTGGGGGAGGCTGGAGCGCTCGCTACACACACACACACACACACACACACACACACACACACACACACACAAAATAATGAGCAATAAACCCTGAACAGCATGTACCTTCACACTCTGCATGCTTATGTGTGTGTGTGTGTGTGTGTGTGTGTGTGTGTGTGTCTCAGTCTTTGAAGGTGCACAGTCATTATTCATCATTTAGCTTGTCAGCATAAAGGGTCACCTCCAGCATGTTAAAGGACTCCTGGGAATTCACACACACACACACACACACACACACACACACACACACACATACACCAGCTTTTGGACACATTATTCGAATATCATCTGACAATGTATTCCTTTTTTTTGGACATCATACAATCACCCAAACAGGTTGACTTGAACAATGTTATGACTGGCAACGTAACCCCAACTCTTGCATGGAAGCAGGCCATTGTGATGCCGTAAATTCTATGCCATGTTAAGAATAATCGTGATGGTGATCAGATTCCAAAGTTTCAAGTTCTTTAATTGACATAATTTTAAGTATGAAAGAAGAGTACAGTTTACTGTAGTGGTCCCGATCAAACAAGTTCAACACGTCATCAACACCAACCACCATGTCTCCAATGAGCTCTTTTGAATAGAAACTGGATGTTATTTAACTCTATTAACTATACAAGCAATCTTTTTTTCACATAAAACATGGTGATTGTGGAATTGTTGATGTTTACGCTTTAGTCGCTTTTGATTCTTCCGCTTGTTTGCTGACTAGTTTTGATCCGATCTCAATCTCAGCAGGCAGAGTTATGACTGATGCCAGATGTGTAGTTGGCCAATGCAATCATATTTGTGTGTGTGCTTTTTCCAACTGTACTGTTACCTTTACAGCACAGCTGAGCTTGATGGTTGATTTCTCCTCAAAGGCCATCCTATTGGAATTTCAAATCTATTTCCTTTAAACCTTTTACTTTTTCTATGTCTGTCACTTTCTCTCAAGCCTTTAGCCCAGATCTATTTTACACACATGAATGCATCACCAGACGCATGCCTGTGTGCACCCATACATGCACAGGCGAGGGCAGACCCAGCACACATACTGTACATACAATGTTTTTTTCCCTTCTTTCACACCCCCACCCCCCACACACACACACGCACACACACACACACACACACACACACACACACACACACACACACACACACACACACACACACACAGGCAGCACGTCACAATGTAATCCCCTTATAGCATACTTAAAGTGCTTACTTAGTCCTTGTTATCTTGACATATTGAATTGCCACAATCCTGCCTACCTGTGCATCAGCTCCTAAACGGCCTGTAAACCCACTTACAGTATATAAATATATATATACAGTATATGCTGTATATATATATATACATATACATATATAAAGGCTTTTGTTGTGTTGGAATCTCACTTTATCTATTCAAATACTAAAGGACTAACTCTTTTAATCCAACTCTTCAACTCTTGACATTGACAGCAAGGTTGCATTCCGACCTCTTATCGGTTCCCTGGCTTTTTTTGCGTCTTACCAATATATTGTTATCATGCACACACAGAAATGTCGACAAAGAAAGGCGCATAAACGTGATTGTCGACTACCTGGTTGCGGTGAATTAAATTACAAACATTTAGTAGAGCAAGATAAACAGGGGAAGACAGGAGCTACAGGCTACTATCGTGTTTTGACACATTTGATGTTGAATTTTGTCACCTCTGCAGCGAATTCCATTAAGGTGGATGCTCAAACCCGTCACAGGCACCCTCAGAGACACTGCCATCACTACTGGTTATGGTTACAGTGGGGACCTGGCTTGTAACTGCTGGATATAAGCAACTGAGAGACTCGTTCTATCAGCGCAAGACACAGCGGTACCCTGTGGGGGCCATGATGGATGCAAAGGTATGTCTCTCCCTTTGTCTCCCTCTGTCATCCTCGAAGCCTGCATCCTCCCCTATGTCTTTCACAGTTGTTTTTTTTTACTCTCTCCTCACACTAACTCTCTCACTCCTCCTCTCCCAGTGTGCCTGCACGCCATCATTACTCCTTCTGCTTTGATCCATCTCTAAGGGGCCGGATTGCAGTCTGGAGCGTATGCAGAGAGGAGATACTGATGCATGTGGGTGTGTGTGTGTGTGTGTGTGTGTGTGTGTGTGTGTGTGTGCATTGAGGCAGCCTGTAAAGACTGAGAGATCAGAGGGAGAGGTGAGAAGAAAGTCGGATTACTGCAGAGGAGGAGAAGAATGAAGCGGGAGAGGCAAAGCGGGAGACGAGGAGTGCAGAGGGGAGGAGCAGGAGAGAAAATGGGAGTCATTTCCGTTTCCCATTCCCCCCCTCCTCCCCACTACAGACATCCACAAATTTCTCTACGCACTATGATCTCAAAACTGCTTATTTTCAATGTCGCTGGCCAAAGTCAAATCCTCATCCTTCACTTCCTCCTCACTGCATTAACCATCCCTCAATCCCTAATTCTTCTTGCCTCCTTGCCTTTTCTCTTTATCTCCCTCTCTGTTTATCTCATCCCTCCCTCTTTCTGTCTCGCTCACACACACAAATACACAGTTTTTCTCCCCCTCCCTCACTCCGTGTGTCTCTCCCTCTTTTAGCTGGGTCCTTGAAGACCTCTCTAAGCCGAGAGGAAGGAAAAGTACTTTTCTGCCTCATCAGCTTGCTAAGCCCAGTGTGGAGAAAGCACAGCTAAAGGCTCTTCTACTACTGATGCTAACGGCTAATGCTAATGCACCCTTTGCTAAGCATGAAGGCCAACGGGCTCAAGCTAAAGGCTAATGATAATCATACTTTACAGCATGAAAGCCTGTGGTTGGTGAGCACTGACGCTAACAGCCACTTAGCCCTGATGTAAAGACTGATGGACTGGTAAATGTTGATGCTACTGGCTAAATTATAGCTCATTAGAATCCATGTGTGACCTGTACCTTCTGGTTGTACTCATGTCCCAAATACATGTGCACATATGTACGGTTAGTTGTATCCTCGCACGTTTTGCTGGACTAAATTAATATCCTAACAAGGGGCTAAGATGAGAACAAGAATCTATCAATGAACCAAATCTAGAACCAAATAAAACCATAAACCTTAAATTGATTTCCTCCTTCCTTCAACATTTCGGGAAATACACTAATATGCTTTCTCACTGAGAGTTAGGTGAAAACGATCTCTCTTCTCATTTCAGTAAGTGAAATATGAATCTAGAATCAACAGGTGATTGGTTAAGTTTAGCATAAAGACTGGAAGCAGCGGGAACAAGCAGCACATCTCTGTCCAAAGTTGTAAAAAACATCTGCCTCCTGGACGAGACTGCAGGAAGTCACGGGACAGTTCCACTTAACTGACTGTTAAACCACAAGTTGTAGCTTTAACATTTCTATTTGTTCACAAATAATACAAAACCGTCCTTAGTTGGATGTCATTAAACTGAAACTGGTTGTTAAAAGAGACAGGGTACAAGAAGGAAATCAGACACGCACACTAACACATACATCATCTCTGTATTGTAAGTGTCGTATGTTCCTCACCAGAGCGGTTATTTGGGGACGTCCTAACAGGGGAGACGGAGGGAGTTCGTGAGGAGGAGTAGGGCCTCTGTCGGTCTCTCTCTATCGTTGAGGCAGAGCCCACAAAGTGATACTGGGAGTAACCATCCTGCAAAGAGAACACACAAAAACAAAATTTAACTAACTGCACAAACTCAAAATCCAATATTCAATACAGTTTTACTGCAACACATATCGACCATTATACAGAGATGTGTACAAAAGGGGTCCACAGAAGCATTTCCATTTTAAATATTTCAAACAAACACTTTTGCAACGTCTGCATTTTTATGAGAGCTATGGCATGTTGTATATGGCAAGAATAAGACTTTTACTTAATCAGTCATCCCAAACCCTTTAGGTAAGATAGAGATTCACTCCGGACACTTTAGGAATATAAATATTTCTTTAAACTATTCATGTGAAATCATTCATTAATCCTACTCTGTTTAACTGATTTGTAACTTCCAATGGACACATAAGAAAGACAAACTTTCAAAAACAATCTCAAGGACAAGTGTGCAGTAGAAAGTAGCACGACAACAACTGCTAATACACCGATTCAGCATTGATGACAAAGCCCTCCATGTTGTAGCCCTTAATCCTTCAAAAGAACTCTTAAAGGCCAGTTTTAGGGACAATTGGTAGCTGAATCTCACTCAGAAACACAAGTTAAGACTCACAACATTTTGTACACATGAAATGATGAATGAAATGTTTGGAATTTAGTGGACAAAAGGCTCTAATGGATCAGAAAGTAAATGTTGCGGAAGAATAAGTTTGTCCTTGGTTGTTTGTTACACGTCAGTAAAAGAAATTACCCAACGAGTGCAAGTGAAAAATGTATTCTGGACATTAAAGGACACTGACTAACACCCACACATGCACATACAAACGTCCGCACAGCACAAATCAACACACTGAGCATAGTGAAGATCCCACTGTCCTCGTAGAACAAATGAATACAACTAAAAACTCCACAAGCATAATTACTGCCAAACCAATCAGTATTAGTTTAGCAGTGATTGGAGCAAAGCCCTTTTCATAATAAAATGGATTATGAAAGTCAACAATCACAGAGCTGGAACCAAATTCAATTTGGCATTAAGATAATTGGGTACCTCGGAAAGCAAAGCACAAGCATGTGATAAAAGCTAACGCAGACATGTTCCATCATAGGTTTACTGCCCGAGGGCCTTGGCTCAGGAGTGGGGAAAACTGGTTGGACTGGGAGGAGAGCCGAAGCACTTCGGTACAGTTAAGACTGGAGAGGAGGAGACGGAGGGGAGGAGAACGAGACGACTGAGAGATGGATTAGATGAGGCAGAGAGAGGGGGAGGAGGGACAGACAGGGTAGAAGCTGAGGGAGACAAAAGATGACAGGAAGTAATGAGAGCAAGGAGGAGGAGGAGGAGGAGGGAGGGTAATGACGGGAGAGTAAAGATAGCAAGAGGAGGAGAGAGGTAACGAGAAGGAGAGGCACAGATGGAGAGACAGTCAGCCAGGGACAGAGAGAGAGAGAGAGAAGTAGGCTGGACTGAGCACAGTCCCATTTCCTACCCTGACTCCTATTTCCTGGCACGGCACTGAGGACTAATAGAAAGCTGGATCCTCTGACACACAGTGGTTCAAAGGTAGCTCCCTCCCTCCTTTCCCCCCTCATCTATTTATCCACCACTCCTTCAGTCTTCTCACTCACCTTGTTTTACATTCCCCATTTGGACACTGTCAAACTGTCGTGCTTCTCAAATGAACACAGTTACTGCATATTGAATGTATTTTGTGCAGTCTGCTGTCTATACATGTGACTCACAAATGGGGTCCAGGAATGATCCACAGGGGTCCTTAAGCTCCCCCCCCCCCCACCCCACCAAGCAAAATGCAAAATGAGGACTACATTAAACTTTACAATAATTGAATTTGCAAGAATGGTCATAACCAGAGAAGAACGCATAGATGAGAATATATCAAATGATATTCTCTTCATAGCCATATCTTTCACACTTATCTCTCCACATAATGAACTTTACACCTCGATCTTAATATAGAAAGTAGCTCTAAGATTGGAAACATCATTATATACCACACCATCTGACAGTATGATACTCTTCATCAGCTTGTTCCAGCTCTTCATTGATTTTATGATGTTTGATGTGTAATAGGTTCAATATACATCAACTGCAGGACTCAATCGCTCAGAGCAGGTCCAATGAAAAAGGTCATTACTTTTAAACAGGGGGTTGGCACAGAAGATCAGCCTAGAATAAAGCAGAGGCATCCAAAAATCACTAGGCTACGGCAGTCCAAAACACACAACACAAAAACACAAAAGAGCACAATCAATTTACCACCAGGACTACATGAGGAGAGAAGGCTGGGGCGCAAGACATTGAAGTATAGAGAAACAAAAAACAGGTGGAGAGTGACAAGCTACAAACAAAACCCCTAAGACCGTGACAGCGACTAGTTTCTTTTGCATAATTTTACACCATATCCAAGATGCAATGCTTGTTCAGTGTAAGTGTGTGCTGTGGAACCTAACATTGTCAGCCAACAATATGCCCCCCCCACCCCTTTATCATGATCCACATCAGCTGCATCACCTGCTCTCTCTGATTCTCACCTATTTGCCTCGTCTTAACGGCTTTTTCCTTCTCTTTCCGCCCACCGCCTCTGTCTCTCTCACACTTAGTCTCTAACACTCCTTTCAGCCCCTACTGTAAAAAAAATGAGGTTGCTAGGCAACCATTTCGCCTGTTGCTCTCACCATCACTGGGTGGTTAGTTGAAGGTCGCGGGACTGCGAGGTAAAAAGCGATTACTGCCCCAACAAATGAGGTGTGTGTGTGTGTGTGTGTGTGTGTGTGTGTGTGTGTGAGTCTGGCGGCGCTCATGCCAGACAGCAATTATGGCAAACATTGTAAAAGGTTACCCCGTGATGAGTGGTGGCTCCCCACTGGGCCTCGTCCACCACTGAACATTGTCATTCTTTACAGTCCCTCAATCCGTTTCTCTCTCTCTCACTCATTTCACACACATTTTCAGATTTACAGTAGCGAGCCATTCACTCACACAGGATCCATTTATCCTCAGCGGAATAATGTGCCTCTGACCTTTGCGTTCTATATTTTGGTTGCTTGTGGTTCTGCGGATTAAGGAATTGCCCTTTATTCCACCGTTGCATTTGTTGTAAATGGCCAAGGATACTGTGAGACAGGCTATCTCTACACACCCCCATCTCCTCTCTCTCTGTCTCTCACTGTCTAATACAGGTGAACATCAGAGGGAAACCAGGCTGAACACGGAAGCAGCTTCAGAGGCCTGAGGTTGGTTTGATGTCTACTGAAGTTTTTCAAACGCTCATCTTCTTGTCGCTGACTTTTCCTGTTTACGCCGTGTGGCAGCGGAGGATGGATTCATTTTAGCTGCCTCATAGACGAAGAGCGTCTTATCATTTATTTCTTGCAACACATCTTTGAAAGCACCGCGTGTTTGAGCTATTGCCAGAAATGCTAAAATCTCTGAGAATTTATAATAGGAGGCTGGGACTCAAATTGCATAACCACATTTTAATGTAAAACTAAACCAAATATTGGAAAGAATATATATAAAACCAAGCATTTATAAATACTTAAAAGTATTTGTTATAATCTACTTGGAGCACCTTTTGAGTACTGTTGGTTTCATTACAATCAGGTACAGTTTTACTAGCTTCATCAGTAACAAATTAGGTCGGTCTTCATTTTTAGATATTTATTTTATTTATTACAGGAACATCCTGAGCATTTTGCGTGCAAGGATCCTGCGAAGGACTAGGTGGTGCAATCACCGACCTCACACACAGCTGTCTCACTCACTCACATCACACATATGGAATTACACATCCCTGGAACATAGTGTAAATCTGTCACACATGTGACAAACACAGCATCTCTCTGACCCTGAACCCCATCTGTCATAAGTGTGTGTTTTTGTGATTTGTGAGATGCAAGTGTGATGTATGTGTGTGATATGAGGATGATACGTGTGCCTCTGTGTGTGTGTGTGTGTGTGTGTGTGTGTGTGTGTGCGTGTGTGAGATAATTTATCAAGAAATGAGGCAAGGCAGCCTGAAAGAAATTACGCAGGTTTATGACAAAGTGTAAATGTGTGTATATACAGTATGCAATTCAGTGTTTAGCTAGTGTGCGAGTGAGAGAGAGAGAGAGAGAGAGAGAGAGAGAGAGAGAGAGAGAGAGAGAGAGAGAGAGAGAGAGAGAGAGAGAGAGAGAGAGCATATGTTTGTGTAAGTGAGACAGATAATTTGGTCCTTCTGGTCCTATTAAGAATAGGTTTATTTACAAAATGACCATGTTTCAAGTCCTTGTTTTCTCTAGAAATCCCCCGTTGAACAGTAATGCACATTTGTTGTTTACCTAAAAG
The DNA here is from genome assembly GCA_032191485.1 of Leptoclinus maculatus. NCBI lineage: Eukaryota > Metazoa > Chordata > Actinopteri > Perciformes > Stichaeidae > Leptoclinus > Leptoclinus maculatus. The sequence goes on from JAVDOI010000013.1 coordinate 11,153,426, forward strand.
ATGACCTGTGGCTTCCCTCCCAGGAACTGCAGATGAAACACTACACGGACACACACACACCACACACACACACACTGAATGAGGACGCATCCTGTCAAATAATCCAAATAAACTTGGGTAAAAGTAGAGTTTTACTGCACCCGGGAGACTATTATAAATGATTCATCCTAAAGTCAGTGCTAGTGTTGCTACAAACAGATTTGGGCTTTGGTTTATTAATGACTGCTGCACCACTGATCTTTCAAGTCATCTCAGATGCTATTTTCATACCAAGTTACTGTTTATTTATGGGCCCTCAACTTTTCACTTGCGTGCGTTCAACAACTGCTGGGCAGCCCAGCCCCGTTCTGTGTAACTCTCTTTTCTTTCTCCCTCTCTCTCAGCCGAGACTGCTCCCACGGCACTGCTGTAGGAAGTGATTAACTCCTCTTACTGCAGTTTGACAAAAAGCACATTTTCAAAGAAACACACACACACACACACACACATTTGCAGACACAAACATGCATGTATGTTTCAAAATGCTCTCGTTACTTCAAAACTTCAAAGCAAACAATTCTTTGCCAACACAGCTCAAACGGACTCACTGTTGACCCAACACTTTTTGCCGCTTTCCAAAACTACACACACAAACACACATACGACTCAAGCATGATCATGTTTGAACTACAAAAAATTCAAGAATTCACCTCACTTTCTTTCCTCACTTCTCTCTTTCTTTCTCCTCTTTCGCCTCCTTTGCTTTGGCTCGCAAACATTTTGCAGAGACATCCAACTCCACTCTCGTCTAAATTGTATGCTAATCCTAATGTTTGGATTGGAGACTAACAGGATTTTTGCTGCACCTAACACCCATGACCTAATACGTCATGCGGGGGGATACTAGCAGTAAAGTCACTTACTGCTCACTCTGGACTTGGGTGATAAAGTCAAAGTGTGGATCCTCTAACGCAACAATTTCCACAGTTATAAAATTAGGCTGGATTGTCACTCAGCGGGCTGTGCTCACGCAATTTAGGAAGCAAATAGTCAGGTATGGCGTCTATCAGCCTTTAAAAGTATTTTTTAGAGTGACTGTATATAGCATTATGCAGCAGCTTTGCTAACCAAACTGCTTAGAAAGAGTGTTAGAGAATTTAAATTGTTTGTGCTGCGTTGAATAAAAGTTGTTCTCGATAACAACAACATTTCAACTGCAGCAAGATCTTGATCATTCAAAGAGTATATGGATAAAACTGAGGATATTACAACAGGAATACAGATAATATCTTGTTTCAATTTAAAACATTTTGCTGTTGTGGAGTGGAAAAGCCTTGTCTTTCAATAATCTTTCCCCCCCCCCCCCGATTGAATTAATGTTTACATCATATCTGATCAAATGCGACAGATGCAAAACTAATTTTGTTGTTCTAAAATGTGCATTCATCAATCAAGTTGTTTCTTTCCTTTAATAACTCTCTTTATCAAAACATAGTCTGGTAAAAAAAAAAAAAGGTCTCTTGAGGTAAAGAGGCGGGGGGGGTGAAAAAAGAAACAAAAGAAGCAACCTTTGTCGGACCCGGCTGCCGTGTAAAGCCAATGTCCTTCATGTCTGATCACTGGAGTGTTATGCCATCCAGTCGAGTGTAATGCTATCCAGTGGCAATGATTAGAGAAGTGTGAAGCAGATGAGGCTCCAAGGGGCCACATGGGGATACTGTTCAGTGTAATACTGGGGAGGAGAGGATGATGAATGAAGAGAGCGACACAGTCGGCAGGATGAGGCGAGGACACGCTTGATGCCGGGGGGGGGGGCGGCCTGTCCTGAAGTGACTGCTGCAACAGTCAGACGTCTTGGACTTGTACAGGGAGCCCGCTACAGGATGATCATGCAACACAGTCACTGGGATAGAATCTGGGTAGAATGTTTTTTTACTCATTTCTAATGCATCAAAACATTAAAAAAAAAATACATCTTTATATAATTCTTTTCCTCAGAACGACAGCTCACTCTTGTTGTTTCAGGTTTGACAACATCTTTGAAAACTGAAGTGCAGGTACTTGAAATTCATGTCGGAAATCCATCGCTATATCATCCGAGGAAAATAACACAAGATGAAATGACTTTTTTGAAGTGAACCATGTTGTAGTTCTCAAATAATCTCTGTGTTCTGCTGAATGTCCAACAAAGATTCCACGTTAAAAGCGGAATATGGGACAATACCGTAAACCATACTTCACCAGAACACAATGAAATGCAACACTTCCACAAAACTAGGGCTTCAGAAGGTACTCAACTACAAACTGTTCATTAGAAGTGTCACCGAGGTGTCTTTTGTCGCAGGGCTGTGGCATTGTACAGCATTAGATTACACAAGTGTATACATGTAAACTATTGTTCACACAAACAACGCATCTCAGATAAATCAACAAATCAGCTTCGTTCTTTTATTTTCTCCCCACACAGAGATGAAAAACACACATTCAAAGCCAAGGACACCCTCCCTGGAATGTGCTACTTAATATTTCTACATATCTCATTGAGACTCGTTGATTGCGCCCGCTAAAGTTTTAGTGCTCTGAATGAGCGGATAACCTTGGTGGCAGATATTCTCTCGACAACACTCGTTATTGAGAAGTGAAAGGAACAGAACATCTGCCATTACTTTCAGGAGGAGAAAGTGGGTTTCAACAGTGTTTGTGTGAGAGGGAAAGAGAGCGATAAAAGAGTGTGTCAGAGTTGGAGCAGCACACACACACACACACACACACACACACACCACTCATCATTTATCTACACTTTGTATGGTTTCCTCACTTCTTGCTTGTTTGTGCCATTCTCCGTGAGCTCCAAGTTTGCTACTGCATTTTCGAGCTACAGTATCCTGGTAGCCGGCAGCATTAACGTTGTTTTCGTCTTCATGACGGGCTAAACAACCATTAGCATCGATGTTAGCTTGTGTATGTGTGTTTGTGTGTTGAAAAAAAACCAACCCGACAGGCTAGAGACTAACACAAAGTCATTGATCCACCTGCCTCTGTAAACACTGTTGCTCAGTTGTGATGGTGCCCGGCAGAACTCAATTATTTGTTTTTGTTGGAGGACCAAAGCGCGCACACGCACGATAAGCATTTGTGAAGACACCTACGAAGTGGCATAAAGCACACAGACTACATACACATATGACACTGAGGTTGTTTAAAAGGGAGATCGACTTTGATCATCTAACTATAAAGCACCACTCAGCCCATCTACTTCACACTTAGTGGGTGTATTGTTGGGGACCCCATGGAGTGCTTTTTTTTTCTAATTTGGTGCAATTTGGACACGTGACACGTTCAATATTAATACACTTTGAACAAACAAGCACACAGCTCTCTGCGCAGCAGTGGAGGCGGAGCTTCAGGGCTCTGCATACTCACACATGTCGTTCGCAGCGGGCAAACCGTGGAAGGCTCATTGACTGCAGTTCACTTTTGCTGCTGGATAATGGATATAGCCTGCTAGTGCTAACGATACATGGAGGCTGGGTAACATTACAACCAAACATTTTCTTCTTCCCTAGAGTCAACGAGCACCAGCCTACACGGGAACAGCACCACTCGGGCATTGAAAGTCAATTTGTCTACGTTTTTGCCGTACTAATACATAACACTAATAACATTGCTGCCAGCAAAATAACTCTCCTGAGCCTGACCTCAGGGCCAAGTCCCTCGGCTGTGTTTGAAATATTATGCATGCGAGTCCCTCGGCTGTGTTCGAAGTATTAAGTATGATTTCACCAGCAGACTGTTCACACCATGGGTTGAGGTACGCAAAGCTATGGCCGGGCTGTAGCGGCTCTCACACCCATTAATTGCAGCAAAAAAACGGCAATAATTGGATAAACTGACAACATGTTGGGGAATCTAAATGGTTACCGTCTTACATGAAAACATATACAACTTAGAAAAGTGACATATTAACAGCTTTTATTAACATTATTCTAAGTAAAACTATCAACTATTAATGGTAAAAAATATTAATATAAAAAAATATATAAAATATAAAAAAAAGATTTATTATATTTTAATTATTAAATATCTCGTGAGTTAAATCTAAATCTTCTATGTAACCAGTCTCTCTGTCAGGTAATGTCACACTGCAATGTTTTCTTTTGAAGTAGAAGTACACCGTACGTACAGTATAATATTGAGTTGCATACTTTTTAAGTGCTACATTTTGAGATACAATGAGTGAAAATAGCAACACAATAGTTCATATTTTCCACATCTAGACAGCATAATAAATGGCTGTTTTGGGGCCCTTATAGTTGAGGGCCCCCAGGTTGCTAACCTTGCCTCATGTTAAGGTTAGCAACCAGACTGTACTGTTTGCAGCTCTTTGTATGAATTGTGTAAATGCATCTCAGTAATAAAAATGATTCACTCTCATTTTGTCTCCCAGTTGTGTATTTTGTGAACATCAAATCAATACCGTACACTAGAACAACTGCTGACTGATAGTGGTAGCTTGTGGCAAGCATTAGGAATGTCTAAAGTTGTCAATTGCAGGATGGAATTAGCTTAGCAGTCCCTTAAGACAGCATTGTTACACACTGAGTCTGGGACACAACAGCAAATCCTGACAAGTACTAGTCCTGACCAAGAAACGAGACACAATTTATCCAATGAGGTTTCAGTTGGGTATCCAAGAACATAGAGGTCGAAACCAAAATCTTCAGCAAAATGGAGCTTACCATCCAGATGTGAATAAATGATAACTTAAACTGTGTATGAGGAGTTTTTTAAATTGCTTCATTAAACACTTTTAGCAGAGAACCTTCCTCGACATCTGCTTCGGTGAAAGTGAAATGCCCTCATCGTTAAATAGTTCATCCTCAGATAGTTCAAGGCCAATATGCCATATACATAGCAATAACTTCTTTGAATTATTACAGATGCTCTGCGAAAAACCTCATATGAATAGCAAGTGTGCTTGCCAGCCAATTTAACATCACACTCTGTTTCTTTTGCCTCAGCGTGTTACTTTTCTTGCTCCTTGAAAACAAAGGTGTATCCAGACATAATATTCTTTAATAATTGAGTCACATTACACATCAATGTCTCTATATCAAAGCCCTTTATCAGAGGGTATTTGCAAAGCACTAATTAATTTGACGGATGATGTCAATTTTATGGCAGCATTATGCTTCTAGCAAGATGTCTGATACTGTGAAGATGGATTTAATTTAACACACTGTATTGTGATGAATCCATTATGAAAAATTATGTATAACATTGCCTATGTGGACGTCACATTAGCTCTGACGAACTGTAGGTCTCAATCCTTCAACTAGTAGCCATAGGTACGTACATGATATAGGTAAGTAGAAGATTAATGGTAACGTTACTGTATGTGTATGACAATAGGTAGCACGGTTAAAAGCCCATTAAAATAGTGCCTGCTATGCAAAAAATGATTTGTTGTGCAATAACGCAGTAGAGAGTGACCGGAAATATAGGGTATAATAAAGAGTTAAAGATGAATTGAGTACATGGTTGGTAAAACATCCTACCTTCTTGTAGAGGGAGCGCAGGTCTCTGTACTGCCACATACTGCTGAGGACCTGAGAGGCTGCCTTTACCACCTTTGCTGAGTGTCTGGAGATAGTCAGAGGAAAGAGAGAGAGAGAGAGTTATTTCTCCTGGACCACATTCCTGTGGATAAGGCTGCTATATGTTATTCTGCCCCCTGTCTTTACCAGCTGCACAAGATGTGTGCAGGCCAGTGGCACTTGTGACGGCTCTAAGAGTAAGAGGGCCATTGCTCATTTCAGCAGAGAACGATTTACTATGCGCAAAAACTGAGAGTTTCCAGATGAGTTTAAAATGACCCTCTCTGCCATGCTAATGGTCCCATCCCTGCCACTTAGCTGAAAAATGACTCTAGTAGGAGTCAGTTCAGAAGCCCTGCCCTTCTAACAGCTAAAGAGGGAAGCAAGAAGGGATGCTCATTATCCATTTGTCCACCAAAATTAACAAAAGTCCTCCGGAAAACAGCTTCACCCCGGGTTTTCATCTTAATAGTGACCTCACTACCTTAAACATCATCAAGTTGTGTAGTTGTTTGTATGATGGGGATACGTTTAGGCACTGACTGTTTCAAAGGCATAGGTCATACACCAATATCTATATTATTGTATTATTCAGCTCCTACTGTTTCAAATAAGTTGGTAAACAGTGGCTGTATATGGTGGTGCTATAATGGGCATTTTCCCAATCTCAAAGTGTGTAATTATGTGAATGTAGCACGGCACAGCTGATAAGGAGTATTCATCCTCAGTCTACCTACCCTGGGCAAATGAAGATGTGTGGGCCATTAGCAGCCAACTACACTCACTGTGAAATTTTCACTTATGACGGTTTCTTCCAGCACCTCATCTCTCTCTCTCTCTCTCTCTCTCTGTAATGGTGCCCTTGAGCACCGCTCCCTAAATAGACTGCGACGTCTCTGCATAACAATAAATGAGCGGTTGACCTCTGTCTGATAACACTCTGGTGTCATTGCAACCCCTGACCTGGTAGTTGCCTGGTAGCTAGCTGAAACACCCCTGCTTGGTGTCCCATGGTGACCGGAGTTATATTCCTGATGCGTCTTTTTGTGGATGAATGCTCACAGGGAAGGCAGGTGCAGTTACGATAGATGGATGTGTGGCCACATAAAAGCACCGCTAACCACTGACGGTACGGGGGTGAGCTGAATGATAACTTTACGGGTACAGCAGCACAAAACAACATTCAGTATGTGTGGAATTTACATTAAGATTTAAGCTACTACAGTTATTTAGGGCTGGTTGTCCATGAGCACGGGGGAAAAGCCACTGCAAGTCATTAGAGAGCTTTCTCATGTTGTCCTCTTGCTTATTCTACAAACTAATGTGGATGTACAATGTGGCATTAAGTTCACATTTTCCTCTTTGCATTTGCTTCCGCATCAGTCACCAATACTTCTGCTGTGAAGGTTACAGTGATTGTTCTTCACCTTTCCTCAGCCGAAAATGATCCCGCCTGAAATCTGGAAGACCGGTAAGGACATATAATCATTATGATCTAAAAACACGGGTATATCTGTTCTGTGGTTATAAATACATCCGACATACTTTTCCGTAAACTGTTATATCATTATCCTCAGATTTTAATAGCATCCTTTGAGGGTTTTTTGCTGAACCCAATTTGGGACTCCTGCAAATGCATTTCAAGTGGTTGTTAAGTAGCAGGGATGGACTCTGTGTTGCTACTGCGGCTCAGTGGCATGCCAGTAACTCTGTGTTGCAGGTTTTATTCTCACTGGGACAAACCATGTAAAGAATATAGACACTCAATGTACTGTAAGGTATTTTGAGTAAAGTAATCTAGCAAAACATGTATTAATGGTAGAGAAACTGAGATATTTCTGCTCACTTCTGTTTTTTCCATTCGATGTAATGATGCAGACATACAATCCATTGTGTCTATTGGTATGGATAAAGATAACCCAATTTCGTGTTATGGCCTCAAAACGTTGGCCTACTCACTTGTCTCCTTTGCTGCGGGCAATGCCGATGAGTTTTTCGATGCCACCAGCATCACGCAGGGCTTTGGCGTTCTCCATGTTCTTGGTGATGACTTCGTGCAGTGCGCAGCAGATGGCAGTAACCGTATCGTCTGACATGGCCTTGCTGGGAGGACCCGTGGTCCCGGAGGTCCCACTGCTGGTGGCGTTATTGTTGCTGCTGCTGCTACTGCAGCCTGGTAACCGATGGATCAAATCTCTCATGGCATATTTACCTGGGACAAGAAAAAACATCGGTCAAATGTTATTCTCTGCACATCCTCCCGTACTGTGTATAGACAATTTAAGCATCGTGAAAAGTTGTTCTAAAAGTTGCCCTCGGATATTTGTTTTGTGAACAGTAGAAGAGACATATCGGGGCGACTGGACTGAGTTTCTTTTGAAAAACCAATGCGTAGGGGCGAGATATTTCATATATCAATGCAAAGGGATTGTTTTTGAAGTATTTAGTATTTACAGTATTTACATTGAGTGTGGTTATGGATGACAAATTCATAGTATACAAAAACATACAACTACCTCAACAACATACTTGACGGATACTTCAAAACCTCGATGACATGTACAGTAAAATTGTCCTTTTTTTTTTAAAATCAAACGTCTCGTCAAGCTAGTGAGTGAGTTTGGATATCTCCACAAATCTCCAGTTTGTTTGAGGGGCCACACTGAAATCCACTAACGCAAACACACACTAAGGCAGACATGCTGAGAATCCAATAAAAGGGAGCGACTCGTGGTCTTTGTCTAAAAGGCTGGCATATGAAGAGAACGATAAAAGAAATTGACATTCAAAGAATGGTTCTTGTTGAGATCGAAGCAGCAAGAGAGTGGGAGTAATTAAGAAGTGCAGGAGCTGCTGGCAGATAGGAAGCAGATGGAAGCAATAACATTTGGAGTGAAGGGGACTTTAAGACAAAGTGGTGCGAGTATGGATCTCAAAGAGGAGATGACGGAAGTTGAGGACAACACCACCTACATGTAACCTGAACTCACCCACACAGTAAGGTTGTCTAGACGAGACTAAATCAATATCATCTCAAAAATATAGATTATTTTGGTGAAGATGAAGTTCGTCGGCATATATTTAGATTGACATATTTGTATGTTAAGACGAATCATTTTCACACATGTATATATTACACTTTGACGAGTCAAATGATAATCAGGTTCAATTGAGTGTTATTTCCCGCAGTGTTTCTGACTCAACTACTCCCACGAGAGAGTTTCCCACCAGAGTGAGATCATGAAAATGACTGAGGACAGGGGCCAATAAAGGAGAGATCAGGGCAAATAGGCCACGAGTGGAAGAATGGAAGACAGGAGAGGAATTGAAGAGATGAGAGGAAAGAGGAGATTGTGCTGACTGAGGTGGTGTGTAGGAGATTCATCAAACACGAGCGGCAGTCAAGGGGTAAGAAATGCCTTGACCGTCATAAAACCTGTCAATTACACTTGAATCATCTTGAACCCCCTGGTGACGAAACCCCACAGGTCATGTTCTAGGTGAAGAACCATCAATTTGGATGCAGAGGTGATTGTTGAATAATGAGGCAACAAAATCCACTCAATAGTACGGCTAGGACGAGCCCTCTTACCCTGATGCACATCAAGAAGGTGCACTTCAATCAACAGAGCATCTCCACACAAACGAATCAGTCGGTCATCTGTGAGGCGAGTTGAAGCATGCCATTTAAAGCGGTGTGAGTGCATGCCAGTTCTTAAGTTGTTTGTGTGTACAAAACACTTAAGAACTGTCCACTGTGAGGCATTTATTAATACTTGTTTAATTATGAGCCACAGAGCTCCATTAAAACACACCAGTGAGCCTCACTGTTGTTCCTTCATCATCATCATCATCACATTGTAGTTTATTTGGATACAAACCCTAACTAGACTCTAGAGCACCAAGTGTGGATTCGCCCCCACCGCTGAAAATAGTCCCCAACAAATGCTCTATTTCCTCCTGTGTTTGTTGATGAAAACTAAAGAGATCAGCTGTTTGGAAATGACTGAAACTTGAAATTATATTTATATATATATATATATATATATTCCTTGCAGGCTGCACCGGTCGCTGTCGCAATCGGTGGATTTTTTAACTGCAACATAAAAACGATGGTGTCTATGGTGTCCACTGGTAATGGTATCAGTTTTAATAACAGCCTCATTAACAGCTCCACAATCATCACATTGACACTATTGGATGTCTTTTAAAAGGACGACTACTTCTGTGCTATTTGGCCGTTTGGTCGTCGAGAGCAGACGAGACGTCAATTGACGGCTGGTATTTACTATATTTTTTATTTATATAAGTGAGCATGATAAGTAATATTTCCTAAAGTCTTGAATGGAGGTTAACTTACTTATTCATTTCCTGCTCGCTCTGAGACATTTAGTCGCCAGACTTCTGTCACTTTGGTTATCGTTTAAAAAATACCTGTGAATCCAACGCTTGATTGCTAGTGACATGTAGCAGTGTTATCATGGAGACGGAAATCTAGAATTCTTTATTAACCCTTGTCCCCTTTTGGGAGGGATTATCAGAGGCTTGGATATGTCAATGATTAGTACATTTTGGTGCATTGTTATTTTTTGCTCAGATTTAGAAAAAACTCCCTCTTGGTACCTTTGAGGACAAACACAAATCCACATTATTGCTTTTTTTTATTACTCCTATTACCGTTCAAAGTTTTGAGGCTTCTGATTATTAAAAGTTGTTACCTTCTAACAGTCTATTACCTTATTTTGATCAAGACATGAAGCAAAAATAGCTCAAAAGATCACTTTGAACAACAGCCATGAGAGACACCAGCTGTCAGCTCATATGGAATCACACACAAACACACACACACACACACACACACACACACAAACACACACACACACACACACACACACACACACACACACACACACACACACACACACACACACACGTACAACATATATTGTACACTGTATACACAGTCACATTCAACGACAGACTCACAAACAAGCCACACTCCTGCATCGGTCTGCAAGCACACACACACACACACACACACACACACACACACACACACACACACACACACACACACACACACACACACACACGCTGATGCTAACTCTTTCCATAAGGATAGAGTTGGTAGTTAATTGGCCAAGTGTTATCTCAGGCTGGCAGGCTGAACAGAGGTTAAGCGGTCATTGTCTTTTGGCTGTGAGGACAAAATGAAGCTGCATCCTAAGAGGGAGACTCATTATTTGACTGGCTATTTTCCTGACTGATTTACTGGCTGATGACTGACTGATTAATTTACTTCCTTTCTTGATTTAATGATCTGACTAATGTCCGAGTGAGTGACTGGCTGATTTACTGACTGACTGCCAGAGAATTTACTGTGTGAATGATTGAGTGACTAACTGATAAAGTGTCTCATTTTGTAACTGACTGTAGGGAATTAAGTCATAATAAAACGTGGGTGAAGACTATACACAACAATGTTAAATCTGTTGGAGGCATCCTATTAGACGTGTTTGTAGTATTTTCTGCTTACAGGCAGATGCTCTGATAAACTGCTGTCAGCATTTCCCTGAAATATGCTTACACGCATGTGTGTGTGTGTGTGTGTGTGTCCACACAGGTGTGTGCATGCATATCCCTATCAGTCTCCGCAACGTCATCACATTCTTCCCACAGGGGGCAAGTGCTTAACAGAGAAGATGATATGGCAGGAGAGACAGGAAGCGAGGTTGAAGGATGAGGGGGAAACAGCATAGTAGTCGGCCATGTTTGAGAGGCTGAGGAAGAGGAAGAAGAGGAACGACTGAAGGACAGAGAAACCAAGTAAAGTAAGAGAAGAATTAGCCTGCAAACACATTAGCGTATGCTGAGACGAATGCAATGTGAAACGCCTTGATAGCTGAAGAATGAAACGGAGAGGTCTTTGTTATTTCCAACCCTTTTAATAACACACCTTGTTAGAGGTAGACCGATAATTACTGAGTGCTAAGAAGCATGACTGAAAGCCTCACACACACACACACACACACACACACACACACACACACACACACACACCTCACCTTGACAATACACACACATACAGCAATGCATGCACCCCAACACATGTCTCGCGCGAACATACACATCGCTCATTATCTGGCTTCCTGGTTGGTTGTTTTGTTTTTGGGATTTTTTTTTTGGTTTGTTTTGATGCAAGATGTTGTCTCTTGGGGTTTTAGAGTTTTATCATAGAAGAAATATTAATACTATATACAAAAATAAATAGCAAAGGCCAAACTTAAATAAACTAAAGCAAAGCTGTGTGCAGACATCACTTTAGTCAAATACAATCTGGCCTCTTTCCTACATGATACCAGAGCCTGCAAGTAGCGTATTGATCAATTATAGATTCATATAAACGAGAGGGAGTTGCTGCACTTTCCTAATGTCAATGCAACATTTAACACATCTTAAAAAGCTAAATCTTTTGATGTTCTCATTACCCTGATGAAGACATTTTTATTTTTAATTACAACTAAATATACAATTTTTTTTCTCTCAAGGCCACATTTAAGTTTTCGGTATTTAGTTGATGATTAATTTAAATTTGTGAGAATGAGTACAGCTGAATAGAAAGTATAACCAATCAGCATACTGTAGTGCATACAACCAGAAGCCCGGCTACGTGTCAAAGCCGGAAACCTCATGGAAGAACTATTCCTGTAACCTCACGGTGATCATAGGTAGTGACGCAGGAAGGAAAGGAATAAAAGAGCCGTGGAGCAAATTCACATGTATTTTTTATGAGTAGGTGGAGACTCCTTCTACTCTAAAGTCCTACTGTGACAGCACCTCTACATGCTGGAGTGCAATCTCCCCTCATCTTCTTTCTCTGTCACTGAGATGTGAGCCACACCTGGAACATGTCCTCAAGGAGAGAAACAAGCCCTGCGCTGATCACTGCACAGTCTAATAAACCTGTATTACACAACTCCTCCAACGTAGCCGTCTTCAACCTGGGAGGCAGAGATGGTAATGTATTCCTGGGCCGCATTCCCTCATGTGTCGCTAACTTCCGCTGAGCAGGCCATGCTTCATCAGGGCCATAATGGCTGATTTGATTTAAAGAGATCCAATTACCCTCAACAATCGAGTGATTTGATTGTTTACTGACGGAGAAGGGAGAGTGTTATCGAAAGTAAAATTGGAGGTAATTGTCTCAGGGAGATGTGGGGAAAGATGAAACGGCTTGATTGGTTGTGGCGTCCATCCGTCTGAGAATAAAGGTTATCAGTGACTGGGTTGAGGTCCCCTCTGTGGGCTGCTATATTCTAACTGGTTACAAAAGCTTCTGTCTATATATATATTCAGCTGAATATCGTGTGTGAAAACTATCTTTGTCTTAACAGGGGAAGCACTTAAAATATTGTTACCACAATGTGTTGATTTGATATCAGCTAATATGAACTGTATACTGTATATTAACAACGTGTCACAGCTGCCACATTGAAATATTCAGTGACAAAGCGAGTGTTTCTGTGCCTTTGTGTTATCTGTGTGAGTTTCCTGGGGGTAATTTAATCAGTAGTACATCACATCATCAACAGGGGGCGCCAGATTCACAGCAACAGGGGTGTGGATTCCGTGAAAACATGGAAGTTATGGTCCTTGGATGTCAGCCTCAACGAGTTTAAGACAATACACCGGAACTATATCAACACACAAACCCTGGAGATACTCTTAATCATCAATATTGTCATTAAGGGGAAGGGAGGGGCCTTTTATGGGCATCAATTTTACTTACTTCCCCCTTACTTAAATACAAATCATAAAAATAATTAAAGTATTTTAATGAGTTCTGGATCATGGGCTCATTTGGAGAGGAGCCACAAAGAAGTAGGAATATTACTAACATACTGCACACACACACACACACACACACACACACACACACACACACACACACACACACACACACACACACACACACACACACACACACACACACACACACACACACACACACGCACACACACACACAGACCATGCAGTCACCAATTATCAAGATCCTCACATTCTCATGAAGCTAAAATAGATATAAATGACCCGCAAAGACAGTCTGGTTCCCCCGCTGCAATGTGAGGTGTATTCCTTTAAGCTTATGAATAAATAAATATAGAAATTAATAAATAATGCAGAGGAGAGTACAAACAGATGAAGCGCAGCAGGTTTAAGCAGGCCAGAAATGGAGGTAAATTGGAAGCGGCATGCTGTCGCTTCCCTGTCATAAAATATTCTGCCGTCTTGTGTTTGGTGCTTTTCACACCAGTTATTATCTCACCCTCTGTGTCCCTCTTTGATGTCTATGGGTGACAGGTTTACAGTGTGAGAGAGAGAGAGAGAGAGAGAGAGGGAGGAAAGGCGAGGACCCCCCCCCCCCTTTGAGAGAACTTCTGGCTTCATTAAAGACATTTTACTGTCATGGAGGAGAAGATGGAATACGTAGATGCCTGTACACAAACCTCCGCTAGTCATGCACACACTCACAGTGACGATGAATAGAGCATTCCCATTGTGGTGGCTTGATAAAGTTACACTGTACAGCTTCTCAATGATGACTAGTTGTAGTTAAAAAAAAAAAACCCTCATATATCTCATGACAGCCCTTTCTTTCCCTCTCTATTTCTCTTCATTGCTCTCTCTTTCTATTTCTCTGTCTGTCGTGCTCCCAGTCTGGCACAGTGGAGGACGGAGGATGCCATGAGAGAACAAAGTGTGCTGATAAAAGAACATGCCAGACCCTCACACACACAAGAGATTCGTTCTGAAGGCGACACAGACATTTCGTAAAAAATACCACTGCAACAGGGACCGAGAAGTGTGTCAACTTCGCGTGAGTCAGTGCACTAGGTCACTCTGTCTTTCCGCCCGCTAGCTTTCCAACGTTGTTTAAGCTCAACACAGTGCAATCTGTTTACAGGGACTGCAAAATGTGTACAAAAATTGGCGCGGGTGAGGAAAACACAAAATGGACATTCTCTGGCGATCTGAACATATTTGGTGTGGCCAGGAATCCACAAAGTAAAGCACGTAAATGTCATGCTCCCCTTATTAGTGCAACCTTCAAATGTACTAGAATGTGTTCGTGTGAGTGTGTATGCGTGTGAATAAAATGTTTAGATTAAAGGCTTGGAAGCGGTGAGTTTTCTGTGTATAACAGTGTCTGAGACATTTTTTACACTTGGTTTTAAAATGCATCTTGGCCTATCGGAGTGTGAACAATCACCAAGCCGCATTATGATCCGATCACCCCAACCCCTTGCCGAAGTGGTCTGGGACACAATTGACCCCGCACCTTTTGTAGTGTAAACGCTAATGCATCCTGATGTGTCCCCAACACATACAGGTGACAGGAAAATGTGTCATCAAAACCGCGGCTCTCCCTTTTGCTACACCATTTCATCATCTCCAGTTAGTTCTCAAACCGCGTAAACTGGCTTCAGCCTCGGTTATACTTTCCGCAAAGACGGTCGCAAGTATATATGAGCTGACGTGGAATCATGACGGGGAAAAATTGGGATTTTTTTATTCCCCCCCACTGGTTAAAAAAAACAACTAATTTGGTCTTTGCAAAAAGAAATGATGTACGTGATTATTTGTACTGCATTCGTACTTAGAGCTGTCCACTTGTGATGGGGTCAACCCAACCCCGGTGTTAACAGGGCCACACTCACGCATACACACCCATTTGCAATCATGATGTCATCAATGCGAGACACAAAGAGTTGAGAGACTGCGTGAGAGGGAAGGAGAGGCGGTATGAGCTCATGTCTGAAACGACACGGAGAGGAGACAGAGAGGGAGGGTGTGGGTGTGGGATAAAGGGAGGAGAGGTGGAGAAGGAGGAAGGAAAAGAAACAAAGACGCAGAATGAGATGGAGAAAAATGGAGTTAATATTCCTGTTGTGGACAAGGAGGTGGGCACAACATTGTAAAGTGAAAAATCACTCATTGCTTAAAAGTCTCAATGTTTTGATCATTGATTTGTAGATTGATATATGATCAAATGCAATACTATAGGATTAATACAACTTTGAGACACTTAAATAACCTGAATCAATATTTTCATGAATCAATACTCGTTTGTTTAAAAAGCGTCACTCAAAAGCTTTCACATCCGACTTTGCATTACATATTCAATGCAATCCCCAGTATACTGCAGGACTTCGCATTAGGATTTCATGTTTGGAATTTAAATTAAACCCTTACTGCAGAATCCAGAAACTCAATTAGATGTAGTAGTTGGAACCAGTCACTTCATACAAAACATCACATTAATTCATTAACTGTCTTAAATTAATAGAGATTTTTAATTAATCACTTTTTTCATTAAACAGTAATTCTGGCTTGGCTTTGGTTTGCGGGCACTGCATGTGTTTATGGGAGCCTTTAGTAAATGGGCGCTGTGTTTGAAAAAAAAACACAGCGTCTTTCCAGTGCTGTTCCCAATTCATGTGTGTCAAATTAACCATCTGTAAGTAAATGGGGAAGAATTGCGCTGACAGACGCTGTAGCGGTGAATGGGACTCATTTATTGCTACACAGGCATACAGTACATTATGCAAATCAAAAAACTATGAAGGAGGTGAAATCAGGAGAGAGACAAAAAAAACGTTGACAGATGAGAGGCAGGATTTTCAGTGACATCAATATGCCCCTAAATCCCATTACAGAGAGATTGGAATATAAGCATACATATGTGGTTACAGTAGATCTTTAGCTCTTCCGTTTCATCTTCCACCCTTATTCAGTCTGCCGAGCCTGACTTGGCCTCTCTCTGCTCTTTTCCTCTTTCCTCCTCTAGTCTCGTACCTCTCTCTTGCTCCTTCCCTCTTCCTTGTCTCGCTGCCATCCAGTGCTTTTCCAGAAGATTTGACACTCCGAGGTTATTGTGAGCGAAAAAAATGATTCTCATCTCCGCTCACTCTGCCGAGCAAACCACCATTCCCCCACGCTGATGCTGCCAAACTCACCGACGCTAACAGCTTATGACACACTACAGCATGAAGATTTGGTTTTTCATTTTTAGAACGAGGTGATTTACTCTAGATTAGCCATGCACAATGGTATTACAATTAGGTGGAACTTGAATCTGACAAAGCCAGCACAAACTGCTCTGTGAAATCGCTTTGTTTCTTCTGGTTAAACGGTTGTTTTGCAGAAGTGCGCGGTGTAAAGAAAAATGTCTTTGACTCGGAGTCACTGTGGTGAATAAAGCTTGTGAACATGGGCCAAATGGGGCTTGTCTCTTCGGAGTGCCTGGCCTCTACCTCTTTTCTGTCGACATGTATCAAATCCCACCTTGCCAAGAGCAAAGGCTCAACCCTGACTGATCCCTCTCGCTGTTCTCCTCCTCCCTCCATTTTCCCTCTTCATCTCTGAGGCTTTCTGTGTTTCTGTGACATTGTGTGTCATTAAATCTGACTGTTGCTTTCTGGCTCATTTACCATGCGGATGTCTCGACACTTAGGAAGAGAAGTTGATGTGCCAGCTGCTTTTGAATGTAAACCGATGATTTATTCCACTGATACTGATCAATTTTATGAGATCTTAATAACGTCTGATGGCTAAACAGCGCCAGGTTGCCATCACTGTCTTATTCCCTGAATCAACAACCCATCCTGCAGCTCCATGCAGTTTCCATCTGCTTTTAAGCTAATTATTTATGTTTGCCAGGCAGTAAAACCACAACAGTGTTGGTTCATATAAAATCGTAGCCAAAAAGAGACACAAATTACCATCGAGCGATACAAGATGATCTTTTTTTTTCATTTGTTGGGAAACTAATCAGGGCGGGGCAGACAATCTAAAAGGCTGGAAAACACACAAAGACAGAAATCAAAGCTAAACATTTCACACGAGGAATGAGAAATGTTTGGCATAAGAGAGAATGTGATTTTTTGGCCAGTTTAAGTCTTCCTGCCACTCCGTGCTCAAATGGCTTAACGAAGCTTTAATTCATCTGGTCACAGTAACCTATTAGCTACATTAGACGGTTAATAAATGTTAAGTTATGTTAACCGCATGACTGTCAAAATGACAACAATTTCCCTCAAGATCTCAGTTTATTTGCAGCAGTGTATCTATTTTTAAATCTGTCAGCACCTCCCTGATCGCTGCAGGAGAATGATGATCTGCAATGCCCCTAATTATCTCTCTCTCTCTATTATATTCAGTATCGTTATTTGCCTCCATCACCCTGTCTCTGTCTTATTTTCTGTGTCTTGAGTCTCAGAAATAACACTGTGAGAGCTAATCACACGCAGGCCTTTAAACCATGTTACCCTGCAGCTAAATAAGTCAAGCGTGTATTCAAATGAAAATGCCAAAAAACATTTGAATTGATTTTCCCAGTGAATTTGTATGTAATTACTTTATTCAATCATGCCTGTGAGTTTTGCTTGCCTTTCTGTCTATGAGGCACACGTGCATTGCAGAGTCTCTCCTCTGTATCCTTCTCTGCTAATGACAATAAAAGACTTTAAATGTTAAAATTGACCAATTACCTCTAAAATTTTAATCAAAACATGTTAATGATTTCCAGAGCAAAACATAGACCGTAAAAGGTCAAAGGAAAGAATTGAATAAATCATGTCCGTATTTGGACTTTTACTTTAATTCTATTCAAATGAGTCGTTTATTTTAATAAGAGCAAATGACTCAGTCAAACGTAATGTTATCTAGGCTGAAACAGCCTTTTGCTCCATGTAATAATACAACACCCTAATGAAACCAATCTCATCAAACATTACACATTTATACCAGAAGGACGGACGTACGACCCAAAAACACAATGCCTCCCGCCACCACGGCTGTCGCCAGCGTGGGGCTTCAAAAAATAAATGAACGCACCTGTGAGGATTTCTCCGCCACCTAACTTTATATTCAACAGCAGGTGCATTGAGTAAAAACAAACAAACAAACACACAAACAAGAAGCAAAAGCCAATCAAATCAGGCTGATACATTTCTTTCAGCAAAGGCCTCAATTATCCTGTAATCTGCTGCTTGCGCCAGACAGAACCATCCCTGTATGGGCGTATTGAGCTTTGCCGGCAGCATTCCTGGTCGTCCTTACAACACTCTGGCAAAGACCCAGAGAGGCTCCAGAAGCCCCCCCCCCCCCGCCTGAGACTAGCAGGGTTGCTATAGAAACCATTGAGCCCGCCAGGAAGCCGAGAAACACTCGGAGAAACCACAGCAGACAGAAAGGTTTCTGTAACACGCGCCAATACTATACACACACAAACTCAAACTGGTTTGTAGACACAGAAAGAAACACTCATCCAAACACTCATCATCAACAATAAGTGTCGTATTGTTTTAGGTTAACCAGTGATCCCTAGTCCCTGTGTGGTGATGCTGCCCGTCAGTTAGCCCCACACTTGCTTTTTGAAGCCCAATGCAAGCCTTTGATTTGATCATATCTTCTGCTACAACATCTTATCTTCCTCTCCTTTCAGACTTTTCTCTCTTAACTTCACTCTTAACTTCCTACCAGTTTATTTTATTTACCCCGCATTGACTTCCCTCATTAGCCTAATTTTCTCACAACAAACCCAACGTGGCCCTTTGTTAATTAAATTACAACGCATGGCTTCATCCACTAGTCAGAAAAGAAAAGAAAAAAAGACAACTATATTGCAGTAGTCTCAGCAACTATCACACTTCTACCATCATGGCATCGTAACGTTTGATATCTGTTGAGCCCTGTAAAAGCTCATTTGAAGTTTCAGCTCATTGTGTAGACTTGATCCTAGTTTGGTGATTACCAATTAATGGTCTAAATCAGTGACAATGAATTTAATGTGCCAAAATCCCCCAGCAGCTCCAAAGTTGTGCACCTGGCTAGCACGGTGGAAGAAGCCAGGTGAGCCGTCATACTATGTTATTACGAGGTGACTACAGGCTGGCATTAGTGTTGAATTACTTCTAATTGGAGCAACTGGCTACAGGCTCTTTGCCCTTGACTTACATCACTTAAACACAAGCTTGCATACAGTAAACAAGAGCAATGCGTTAGAAACCGACCAAAGTGGAACGGCTATGAGAGAATGCAATTAGAGATGTAAATGGGCTTCAGGTTACTCTTTACACACCTAAAACAGAGACCACAACTGAGCATTACAGGACAGGAGTCCAAATTCATGTAACTTCATCAAGATTAAAAATGACAGTGACAGACCAACGAATAGAATCATAATTGGAAAAGCGTTTATCGGTACTCACCAATGAGCTCCTTGTTCCTGATGTCCAGGGCCATATTTCTGAGAGCGGTGGCCACGGCACACACCACCTTGTCATTGTCTATCCTCAGTAACTCCACCAGGATGGGAAGGCCTTTCTCCTTACGTACAGCAGCCCGGATGTACACCGACCACTGACGGGGAGAAATCAGAGGGCAGGCTGTTAAGATAGCATTTATGTTATTGCATGAATAGCAGCCTGGCAATAGTATACAAAACAATCCCATTGTGTATTTGTGGTGGAAATGAAACAGGAAGATTGTGGGAGTTTTGTGACAATTTGCAGCATTGTTAGGGTCTAGAAAGTAAAGAAAATGTCTATTTGTAAAACCTAGTTTTTACTAGGCGACAGCAATTACAATTATATCCACACAGCATGGTGAACAAAAGACAGGGCATGGCAACAATACGGAAATGATTCTCTTTTGCTTGTGACACTTGTTTGGTTCCCTTACTAGGAACTCACCATGCCTGTGCATTGTGTAATAGGTTATTTTCAATGCACACATGCTGACTACTTTCTTTCTTTCTTTCTTTAACCAGACAGACAGACTAAGAGATTGGGGTTAAAGTGGTTGCAGTAGGAAAAAGGAAAAAAGAGACAGACGAAGCACGACGGTTGAGTAGGAGATGTTATATCAAGGGTTAATATGAGAGGGGCTGAGGCATTACACTGACTCACAAGTGATGTACTGTAAGAGGGAAAATTACACGAATGATAGAGAAGAGTTTTGAGCTTGGAGACCACTCTGTCCTCCTAAAGTGGCTAAAGTTGACCCACAAGGCTAAAAGTGGTGCTGTCTTGTGGGTCAACTGTAGAAAAATGGGGATGTGCCAAACAGCACCCAAGAATAGATATTAGTAAGCGAAAAGAATATCCAAGGTATGTTAAGGTTAAAACACATCATTGTTTTTCTTAAAGACCAAAAGGGGCAAACTATGGTTCAAATAATCATTTTAGGAAATAATTCACCCTTTGAGGGAAATGATCATAATGTATTAACTGTATGGTCTTAACCAAGAGCTTAGTGAGCAGAACGTAGAGGGAGTCAGCAGTACGCGAACACAGCTTCTTTGGAAACTGTTACCAGCACTATTCTCAAAGTCAGGAGAGGAGACACAGCAAAGCACACACATGCATGCAGTAAGACCCTAAAATAGAAAATGGGATTTCCTGAAGACCACCTGCCTCCTTCTCCCTTTGGCTTTCTATAGCCTCCTCTGCCATCGCCGCCTAGCTCCGTTTCTCTGTCCATTCCACCAGCAATGGAAACTCACAAAACCAAAACCAGATACACACAACTCCCACACACATGTTCAGAACCACAGAGACGTCCCTCTAACTCGTCTGCAACTGAATCAGTTCAAGTTTTCATGTACAGCAAAAGTAAGCTAACCTTTTGACTGAGCATTATTGATCACGTAAACATTTCCATCAACATTCTCACACAGCCTGTTTTTCAACCAACAATGCCTGACGCAGTTTCCCAAGGTCATTCCCAGATTAAGCCCTCACACTTTCTGCCTTTTAGCCTCACACACCTCCCTCAAGGCTAAAGCTGCCGTCACCAATTTCTCCAATATTGCCGCATGACTCATACATTATGACCATCTAGCTGTTTCCATCAGTCAGCTGCTGTTGAACCTTGGCTCTATTCCCTGGTGTGCTCAGGCTTGGAGCCTTTACATTATTACAGTAATTGCATTGCTGCTAAACAATATTATATACTATAGGACACACAAAAACATGGGCTTGTGCTCGAAATATTTCAAAGTCAGCAGGATGGTGTAGTGAGCAAACAGAACACTATTCCAACTGATTGAGTTTTCGAGTTGTTTATCCTCTGTACTCTGTGGCATTTACTGCAACCGAATCAGCCTTTGAATTTGTATCAAGCCTGAACTGAACTGGAACCAAGTGATCGAGGTTGAATTTTGTTCGCACACGCCCAACCTGTCTTGGTGTCCTTGTTGATATTGATGGATATATTCCTGCCGATGGAAAATATCTTTTTTACTCAGCAAGGTCATTCCGATTTATATTTGCCCATCTTGCAAAAAGCCATTCTTCTCTATGAATCTATCTCTACCACATTACTTTTCAATAATCAGAAGCCAAGCCAGAGCTATGTACTGTACTACATCATTGTGTTTTTCAATGGCACAGAGGCTGGGTGCAGAGCAGTTCTTGGTCACAGGCTGTGAGAGTTTCACAAACATTTCAAACCTAGCCGTTACCTTCCAGCTGCCTGCGGCCAGGTTCTGCAGAGCCCCGGCTGCTCCCTCCAGGGTGTCGGGGTTGGAGCATTCAGACAGCAGGGTGAGGTAGGGTTTGACGATGGTGGGGTGCCACAGCATCTGAACCCCTTTGGGAGGCTCCGCTGTGTCCGGAAAGGGGCCCACGCCATCCCACTGTGAAAGAGGAGACCGAGTTAATCATTTTTATGTTAAGCAAGGTGAGATGCTAACCACTGGCGGTCTTATCTCTATAAACAGATTCTGCATTCAAATGTAGGATTTCATAGAAATTCTTTGGTTGATGGTCCTTGTGGCGAGTAAAAGAGGCAGAAGGCACCGAAGGCACCGGCCAAAATGCAATCTCATAACCTGACGGCTACCATCTGACGATGGTTTAGCTTTTTTTTTGTGGTTTGAAATTGAAAACTGGTTACTTGAGGCCTCGCATCAAGTTACTAAGTCTTGGTCTGGGCATCTGCTGGCTACACTAGAGCAGAAATATATTCAGAGATTAAAGCACTTCATGTTGAATAAATGTTGGTGAGCCTTCACTTAACATACCTAAGCAGCATTCATTCAGTTTCCCTACTCGTCCCCTTTGCTTTTGGAAATTCATCTGATTCCATATCTGCAATATTCATGAAAGACAGATATCCGCGGATGGGTATGTGTCTAAGTGCATGCATTACTACATCTTCATTCAGTATCCTCTGACCTATTCAAAAGTCAAGGAGACGCTGAGTAAATCGCTCCCCGTCGACATGCTTTGTAGGAAAGATTGGTAATGGAGGGGAGAAAGGGCAAAAAAATAGAAAGGCAAGAGACGCATGTGAAAACAGAGACTATGAGGGAATGTTTCACTCCTACATTTGCTTTGAAAAATAAACCTAAAGCTCCATTCCCTTTTACCTCCTTCCTCCTCCTCCTCTCCTCCACTACAATGGAGTCTCTTGATGTTTGAACCTCTTTGTTGAGTGACATGCCCAGACCTCTTTCCCGTAGGCATGAACCCACAGCTAACTCTCTTTCTCTCTCTCCTCTTTTATTTCTATTTCTTTCCTCTCTCTCTCTCCTGTTTGACATTAACATCTCCCCCTCCTTTTCTCTCCCCTTGACTTCTCTCTCTCTCTCTTTCGTTCTTTCTTGCTTGCCTCCATCACTCCCTAATTTCTTATTCTATTTCCATCCTTCTCTCTCCAGTTCTCAGTTTTTCCTCTCCCTATCGACCTTCTCGGTTTCGCTCTACTGCGTTCCCTCCTCCCCTGGTCTCAAGGTAAACTAGGCTAGTGTGCGTCTTGAGAGAGGTGCGGTGGAGTGTGTGTGTGTGTGTGTGTGTGCGTGTCTGTGAGTGACTGTGCGTGCGTGCATGTTTTTGTCTATACATAGATTCTCTTATCATAAAATCAAAGGCGTCTTTTTAGTTTGAAGTGTGTATAACAAGAGGCAACAACTCTTGCACAGTAATGTACTTTCTGTTGCCGACAGACATCCTACATACTAAATCTGAATTCATGATGCTAATTTGTGTAACTAAAATGTTCCAATGATTAAGTGTATCAAAGATTTTCAAATGTATTTCCTTCAGTACAAGACACAAACACATTTTTATAAGAATGTGAATTTCCATATATCATTGTTTGTATCCTGTGCCTGCATGTTAAAGAATCGCATAACACCAAAGCTGCCACATTCGTTGCGGCTTGAGCTCCACATTGTCTGCTATGGGGATCAGGTTGCAGGTGTGCAGCTTGTCAATGCCAGTAAAATAAATAAATTATACATTCCCATTCAAGTTATCTGGTCAGACATCTGAATACCAATGTTATCTATTTATGTGTGTGTGAGTGTGTGTGTTCCAGTATCCATTAGGAGTGTTTAGGTCCAGTTCAGGCTCCCGTGCTGCTCCCTGGCCTTGCTGTCTTAACCTCTAATAAATGATTAAGGAGACTACATTGCAGTCTAACTGCTTGTGTCTCTCTCTCTCACTCAGTTTCTCTATCCATCTCTCTCTCCCTTCTGCCTGGTTTCTTCCCTTCATCATTTCCTTGTCTCTCTCTCTCTCTCTCTCTCTCTCTCTCTCTCTCTCTCTCTGACCCAGTCTTATGGCTCCAACCCTCCTCTTTTCGTCTGTGCCGGTCTGTCTCTCACAACTAATCAAATCAAGAGGCAGTAAAGAGGAAAGGAAAATAAAATAACACATTCTTTAAACCACAATGCTAAGAAAGCCTGGCAGGGACTACACATTATCACAGGTTATGAACCTAAATGCATACCATGCAGCCATTGAATTATTCTGTATTAGTCAATGACTTGATCCATTTGTTTTTGTAGATTTGACTAAATTATGCGCCACAGCAGACCGAAGCAGTTGATATAGCCACAAGT
Organism: Leptoclinus maculatus; assembly: GCA_032191485.1. Lineage (NCBI taxonomy): Eukaryota > Metazoa > Chordata > Actinopteri > Perciformes > Stichaeidae > Leptoclinus > Leptoclinus maculatus. Next base: position 11,177,915 of record JAVDOI010000013.1, read on the forward strand.
TTACCAGTTCGTGACATCAGGAATACCCACAGTGTTAAAACCTGTTAAGGCTGGCAAATCTCAGAATCCGGATGAAATTGGCTGGAAGGTCTTACAGTCATATGCTGATTAACTTGCATCTCATTTTCAAAGGATTGCCTGACCAGTGGAAGCTGTCTTTGAACTGTTCCCATTTGCCCGTACCTCAGTACATACGAAGTGCTTTGAGAAGATAGTATTAAAACATCTATTCACCATTCTTGGATCCTTATCAGTTTGCATACTAGTCAGAGCGGGGGGTTGAGGACGCATTGCTCATAATGAACAACAGTATATTTGAACACCTTGAACAACCTCTCAGTCTTGTAAAAATTGGGTTGTTCATTTCAGCAGTGCGTTTAAGACCAACCCCACCGGCTGGTAGGCAAACTGCTTGATCTGTGGGTTAATCCAAGGGTCATTCTATGGATTAATGATTTTCTTCTGAATCGTACCCAGCAGGTTATATTCCACACAGTCATTTCCTCTTTTAAGTTTGTAAATCCAGGAGCCCCAGAGAGCTGTGTTTTGTCTCCCATACTGTATACACTGAATACCAATGAGTGACTGCACTCACACCTTTTTTTAATTAAGTAAGCAGATTATACAGTCTTGGTGGTTTTGAAGATATGGTATAGGGAACTATACATTAAATGGTGTTCTGGCAATTTTCCTGAGTTCGATGTGACTAAAGCAATGGACATGGTCATAGATTTTAGACGTAGAAGAGGTGAAGTCCCACTCACCAAGGTTAATAATAAACACATCAAAAGACTTAATACTTACAAATACTGAGGGATAGAAATTGATGACCAGCCATGAATGTGCTACTGCAAAGTTAGCTTGCATCACAGCTGGATTCTCACAATGTCACAAGATCATGTGAGAATCACAGGATATTATATCAAACAAAAATCCATCCTATCAAACTTTAAGTAATGTTTGTGTCTGGTAAGCCAGAGCACAGACCAATCAGCATCCTGTGGGGAGCTTCAGGAGGTACAGGTGTGACTGAGGTGTATCCGAGACGACACGTTCAAAGCCTAAAGAGGTTAGCGTATAAGCTGCAATAGCATCAGTTATATCAGAACTGGAGAATATTTTCATTTGAAAGAAGAGCTTAGAGCGGCACTGAAGGCTTCACTTGATTGGAAAAGATGTTTTTTGTTCTTCTCCCGACAGGCTTCGTCCAAAGTTTGATTGACAGATGGTTCGTGCAATCTCCTTCCAAGTATTTCTTTAAAGTAGCTGCCCTTTCCCAAACAGTTTCCAATGACAGCTTCTGAGATGGTTCAGGTTAACTGCAAAGGTCAAAAATCCACAACAGCGAATGTTCGTCCAAGGGAAACTGTACAGTTTCGATTTGGTTGTAATGTCTTGCAACTGTTTTACAAGCCCATCCCACCAAGCATCCTGTCCTTTGGCCTTATTTCTGTGTTAGGTAACATGCGCAACCAAGATCAAAATAGGTTGCACTGCATGATCAGGTTGGTGTGTGGGGTCATTGGGGCGTTATAATGAATCCCACAGCTTTTCTCGGCAAGACCCGACCTGTGTAGCATTCAGACGCTAGGATTAGCCAGGCGTCCATTCTCGCTGAGGTATCAGTAACCTTCTATGTTCAGGTCCTATACCCTGATCAATGGGCTATCCTGACCCTAACTACTTGAGGTCAATGCCTAACCTCAACCAATTGTCTCTGCATCAACAATCTACGCAGGGCGAGTCTTGCCAAGAAATGCAGTGGGATTCATATATACACGTCACTGGATGTGACCAGATGTCAGCTGCTCAGTTGTGTAAAGATCTCATTCTGAGTAAGGCTGATTGCATCCTCAGGGAAGTGACCCCTTCTCAACCTCTACGCTACAGGTTCCAACTAAGCTATTGGGGCAAAGGAAGGATGCTGCATGGGTAAATAAGAGCAGCAAGGTTCAGAAAGCGCTTTGTTGCTTCAGCAATTAGTCTTCCAAAAGAGAGGGACAGTCCAAAAACATAGAATGTGATGTTGTTTTGAAAAGAGCTATGTGGAATGGAAATTCTTATGCAGTACTTGTATGGTGCAATATATTTTTCAGTTGATTATAATATTGATGTAGTCTCTTTATTAGTGTGTGTGTCAGCGTATGCTATGAGGGTGCTTGGAATTGCTCTGCGTGTGTGTGTGTGTGTCTCTCTCTCATAGCAAGAGTTCTACTACCCACCTAATTCAGAAAGGTTCTGATAGAGTTTTGGCCGTTTTGTTGTGTAAAGCTTTTAAAATGCACTATATTAAAACTTTATCTCTTCCTTTCTCCTCTCTCTCTCTGTCTGTGCATATGGGTGTCAGTTGTTTCAAGATACAAACGGCAATTGGAAAGAGCAAAAGAGGCAGTGTAGCAATGAGTTGCATTAGCTTGGAGATCCAATGGCTAATAATGGATGAAATAAAACAAAACAAAGCTCTGGGTCTCAAGGTGTGGTTTGGGTCTCAAATATCAGTCCAGTTAAGTATGGTTGGGTATTAAGGAGTCTAAGAGTGTGCTTTTGACTTCAGGAAAACATGCAGTCTCGTCCATGGAGAGAAGTCCACCTCTACCTTAACAGACTTGAAAAGTGCATAAGACCGCAGGGAAGGGGGAGAGCAAAATCCAACTGAGAATGATGAAGCTTTCAACCTGAAAAGTTAGGTTAAAAAGTTTCAAATACATAAAATGTGAAGAAAAAAACTTCTTGGCCCATGTATTGGCTTATGAGCCAGTACATTATAAAAGAAGCCAAAGGTTTTCAACTCAGCATGCATGATACTCTGTGATGTGTGATTTCCATCCCTCTTTTCCATTATTTACCACACACAACCCTGTTGAAGGCACGGCTACTTCAACCACTCACACCGCGTTCCTGCTTCATCATGAAAGCGGTCTTCATTTTTCACCCATGTGTATACATGCAGATGGGGGACAAATTAATGTAAAATCCAGACTAAACAAGTGGAGAGGCTTCGCACAAGGGTTCATATGGCCTTTCCAGTCACATGATCTCAACCAAATTGACCACCTATGAAAGAATTTGGACTGGTGTGGTAGACTGCGCTCCATCATCTATACTCCAAACGAGGAAGAGTGGCGTTCGTTTCTCCAGTAGAGTACCACAAACGTGTGGAATTGTTGCCAGAGCATTGAAGCTATTCCAGCCAAAACTATATTTTAAGGTATAGACGCACATTTTTCCATTCACTGTATTCATTCCATCAAATGATATAATAGTTATTTCCTTACGCTCATCATCACCTCTGTTCCTTACCTGATCGGCCCCCTTCTTTTTCTTCTTCTTCTTGCCCCAGCAGCCAGAGCTCTCTCCGCCGTTGGCGTCACAAAGCAGGCCGTCCAGCTCCTCTAAACCCCCTTGCTGGCCCTTGGACGTCTCGGCAGCCAAACGGTACGACAGGTTTCTCAGGATGCAAACACAGTTCTCTACAGTCTGGAGATGAAGCGAGTCGGGAGAGATGAAGTCAATTAGGAGGAAGAAAAGGTAGGGAGAGGGTTGAGGGGATTAAAAAAACACAGATATGAATGAATAAAGTGATAAAGTCGAGGTGGAAGATTTGTGTTTGAAGCCATTTAATGAAACATCTCGCTTGAAAACACAGCATAACGTAAAGTCAAAGCACGCTGCTAAAAACCGCCCACCCACACTTTTACACTATCGGCCTTCCACCCCCACCCACGAGCCAGGCAGACGAGGAGAGTGAGAGACGGAAAGCGACAGAAAGGAAAGAAGAAAGATAATCTCACAGGTAATATGCCTCTGTATTTTGTTAGCGCCGACTTTGAAATGAGATTAGAAGAAACTCAAGTAAATGAGGAAAAATGACAAGCCCGATATATTGTATCACACCCCATTAAACACCAAGTTTAGAGGCGAATCCGCTGTGCATGTGTGTGTGTGTGTGCATGAGAGCAAACTCATTCTCACAGGGAACGGTGTCTATGCTTAAGTGCGCACTTTCACCGAGCGCGTGTACTCGCGTGCGCGTGTTTAGTATCACTGAGAAAGGGGAGTCATCGAGTCAACAGAGTGGAAATTAACAAAGACAAATCATCAATCTTCTCTCTGTCTGACCGTTGGTTTACTCAAAAAAAGAACCAAGGAGTATAATTGAACAGCCTCAAGAGATGCAACAAACAAAACAATGTCTCACTCCAGCGAGCTGCAGTCATGTCTGAAATTCTATTCACATGCTATTATAGAACGATGTCGGAGAAGTTTTATTTACAATTTACTTTGACATTTCATATTTCGATCTGTTATTTCACATTCATTCAGTGCCCTGTTCTTTCCAGCTGCAGGGTTTAGGGAACAAAAAGACTTTCAAAATGATTATGTGGTACTTCTTGTCTCCGTTACCAGTTACCAAACAGCAACCGTACAACAAAAAATTCCATTCTTATTAATTATATAAGAATCTACACAGCAAGCGAATACGAGACCACAGCCATTGATGTTGATAAAAGGCTTTGTGTGTATGACCTTGTGCTTCTTTCCACACTGTGCTTTTAGAATATACTTGTCCACGACACTCCTCTGGGACACTCGATGACGTACATTAATGGACTTACAGTATACTTCTCCCTGCAGTAGCAACCGCATTTAATGCAAGCTGTTAAATATCAGCATCATAAAATCTATAAAATGTCAGCATCATATTGGATGTGTATGTAGAATGACGAGCTAGTCTATTAGGTCTTGTACCATCATTTCAAATGACTGTATCAGCGCATGTCAATGAGTTATTAGCTGTGTGCAGGTTCATACTGTGAAACCTATTTAAATGTCTCTAAAACTTCCTCACATCAGTGCAACCCCTTGCAGCATTATAGATTGTGTTTAATGGGACAATCGACTATAAAACATAATTGTCATACAGTGGATATTCCTCTGATCTTGCACATTTCTGTCTGGATCTGTGAACATGAAAGGCAGAGAGGAAAGAGCGGAGACTGTCGAGATGATCAAAATGCAAATCCTGAAGGATGCTGAGAGTGATGGTGAGGGGAGTTTTTGTGAGAGCACAAACTGAGTTGGAACTGACTATACAAGTATACGGGCACATAAACTGGTTGGTAATCAGTGATAATGTTACTTTAACAACCTCAGCTTGTGTTTTCAAATCATTTCTGCTTAGAGGTAAAGTGGATCAATCAGTTTTTGACTGTCTACTATATTTTGTGGCAAGTATATTCAATGCCAGACCGGATTAATCTCCCACCTAAACAGGCAGATGAGTAGAGAATGTAAGTCTGGGCAACGCACGTGTGCAAAAATGAAGCAAAAAAGGAAGTACAAACGAGCACATGTGCATTGCTATTTCAGCAGTGGCCACGTGCTGGTTCACCTGCCAATCAGTCTTTGTTACTGAGGTGACAGCAGTACTCCTCTGGTGACTGCCGTCAGATGGGGAAGAAGGGCGGGCGGTTAAGCAGTGATTAAAGATGGCCATTTAGAGAAGCTGGGAGACAGGGAGACCTTGAGAAGTCAGCCATCCACAAAATTGTTTATGTAGTATTGACTGGCCCCCACATACTCTGTCATGAGCACACATACAGTATATACGCTCCACACCAACGTGAACACAAAGTGAACATAAACCCGATCAACTTTGACTACTGGCAGAGATACATTGGCAGCAGGAAGTGGTGCAACACTTTGAATTTATCCTGAATAAAATGTGTTGATGAACTGCACGTTCCTTGAAAACTAATATTCATCTTCCTTGTGGAAGCTGGCAATGAAAGGAGGTTTTTTTTCTTAGTATTATTATTATTTCTCACCTCCTGTGCAATGAGAAAAATTCAGCAGTTTGTCTGTGTCTACAAGAGAGGGAACGAGGCACGCTTTCTCTCTTGCAGCCCAACTTCATGCACATTTACTGCTCGACTTTTCATTAATGCATTTATACAGTCACGCACATTACATAACACAAGCTAAGATGCTCACACACACACACACACACACACACACACCTTGCTGTCGATCTCGCTGCTGCCCAGAGAGGTCTGGATGACGTAGAGCAGAGCATCTGTCAGGCCGTCACACTCCCTCATCCTTCGTCTCGCCTCCTCACCGGCGGAGCTTACATTCCTGCAACACAGATACAAAGAACGCTGATCAGAGTCTGTGTGTTTGCCAAACAAAAACAAATGAGAAGAGTAAGAGAGTTGGTGAGGAGGGAAGATAAGACAGGAAGACAGATGAAAAAAAAAAAAAAGAAAGCCGGTAACGAGGGGTGTAGAAAGACAGAGGCAGAGAGAGAGAGAGAGAGAGAGAGAGAGAGAGATACCAATAAACCTGGCAGCTCTCCCTAAACTGAAAATGGAACATTAAAATTCTGGATACATCTCAATCTATGCCCCGAAGGCTCGCTTCAATTTAAAGCACTTGACTAGAGTCGAAAAAAAAGAGGAGGGAGAAAGAAAAAAAAAAGCCGCTTTAGTCAGACAGTTGGTTGCTGAACTTCACAGCCAACACTCACACCAACGCTGCTTTGATAATTTCGCAATATTGTAACATTTATTATTAGCAGCTTCGCCAATGTGATGCACGGAAATAATGAATAGAATTTGAACTGAACCGAAGGTGCAGGTGGGTGGTGTTGGGTTGGATTTGTTTGGGTTTTCAACATGGAGCTGTCTGTGATACAGATACACTCAGTCCCAGACGTTGACTCATTTGGCTGTGTCAATAGAATAGATGTGGTACCAGATAGACTATTAGATTGAATATTGCATTTCCTTTCCTGAACACAAGAATGAAAACACACAGCTAAATATTTATAGAACTTCAAATACGACTTGATTTAAAGTCACACAATATTATCCATTGACCAGAGCATAACAGTGCTTACATTGCAGTAACTGACTCTACAGGGACTGTTGATGATGCCGTTTGATTTATGTAAATTCAGAAGGAAATATTTAGAAAATTGAGAAATTAGTACATTTATTTTACATTGAATAACAACTTGGAAGGGAGCCATGCCAACAATAGGAGACGATATCATTTTGACATGTAGTATACACGTTTCATGGTGCTATGAAGACAAAATAGCAGGCGGGTTAGTGCTCAAACACACCGCTTTTTTCTAACAAGTTCCTGGAGTTAGGTTTCCAAAGAAAGCTTTAAGAAAATAGGAAAGCAAGAAATGTTTCTGTGTGTCTCTGTGTGTATCGTGCTGTAGGCAGCCTTTAGGGAAATCAATATTCGAGCCATAGCAGGCATAGTGAAGTGTGTGTCTGTCTAATAATAAATACCAAAGTGACAAATGTATACACAGTCTTAAAATCTCATTGTCACAACCACGCAATATATTTCCTTAGCGTAGTCCCAATGTGCAAAATCAATCCTTGTAAATTCTGTTCGTAGAGACGATGGAAGGAGAGTGCTGTCCTCTAAAATTGTTATATTGCACAATAGTGCCGCTATTAGTGTAGTGATAGTTATAGAGTGGGAATACGTTGCTCTATTGGCTCTCTCAGTATTCATTTCTGTGCGGTTTTTGACGTTGTGTTTGGATGATGTCTGCTTGTGCGCTTCCTTAACACTTTAGTTTTAAACATAACTTGATCCATATAAATCAATAGTATCAATATTATTATCAATATTATCAAAGCACAAATCTGTTTCTCGTGGCTGAGTCTCGAAAAGTTGAGTTCTTAGAGTTTGCAAATATGTCAGTGTCAGCATACCGTTCCATTATGGCCTTAAGCTGCAACACAACTGTGGGAATATACAGCCACAGCTTTTATGCTTATTACGTCTCTGTATTTATAGGCTGGTGTTACACACTGGACCTTTATTTAAGGACCATACTGCAGTATAACCTCCATTACGCTGCCTCACCGATAAGGGGGGGCATGGGTACAGATGACCAAAAAAAAGAGATCAAGAAATCAGAAATAATTAACAAACCAATTAATAAAGTTTGGCAACGCGAGTTAAAACAACTTTCTTTAAAGGGTGAAATGTCAAAAAAAACAGTCGTGAACGAGGAGACAACGCGACGCCGTGACCGAATAAGTTCATCCATCACATTGGCATTATAAAGAGATCACAGCTGCTTCCCCACTCTATGAGATGAGGTCAATCATGTATTGTACTGATGAGAAAGAGAGAAACGAGTGAGAGAGAGGAAGACACAGGAACTCAATTAAAACTTCAGGGGAAGGTCAAGTCATTTTCACCCGCGCTGAATGCTAATGGCGAAAAACAAGCTTAGCAGAGACACAATTCTCTGCCGAGTCAATATAAAACAACAGAACAGCGAAAAACACTTCACCTTGACTAATGTTGAAGCAGCGAAGACAGGAGGCGGGTGGGTGAGAAAGTGAGAGGGTGGAATATGTATGGCTTTAAACGCTCAGCCTTGAATATGTTGACTACTGAGATTCTCATCAAGTTTTTTTGTATCTGATGCCTTATGGGTGGAGGTGAAGGCACCTGGCTGTGCGACATAAATGTTTCAGTAAAAGTACTTAAACAAAACGGTGATGTTCGCCAGTATTGATGTACACGGTAGAGACAGAATGAGTGCCTGAAGATGCCCTTGCTTCTGTTGTCAATAGATTAGACAAGAATCTAATGTTCTTAATAAAAAAGGCCTGAAGGCCATTATCATTCAGTTTTTTAAAGACTGGGATGTACTTAGACTATACAGTATACTGAGCAATGCTGAAAAATATTTTGTATTCAACACAAAATCAAAAATAAAAAGGTATGAATATCTTTCATTTGCATTTCCATAACAGCCTCATGTTTTTTTTCAGACTGAAAATTATTATCACAGACCAATGGCATCCCAGCGAGTGGTGCAATAATCCCATCAGGTGTGGGAAAGGTTCCTTTTGTTGAATGATTTCGTCCACGGCCCTGCTGAACAACGAGGAGCGAGGCCAGATCCCGACGGACTCCATTGATGATTGTGAAATAGAAAGCAATTCTCTATGCTTTTATGCTTCCAGGTATTAGAAATGATATAGCGTATATAGCAGATGTATAAAAGAAAGCAATAATGTCCATGTGCTCTCAATATATTCAAGGTCCCTACAGCTTGTTAGTTGCTAAAATCCAAAATTTCTGTGCAATCATTTTAATACCTAGGAGTGACAATTATTCTGATGTTGAATGCATGTGTTGGTGTGGAAAGGCATGTACACAGCTGCCCCATGGAGATGAACAGTGTGAGTGTGTTTGTGTGTACTCGCAAGAAAGAGTGCGTGAACGTGTCTGTGTGTGTGTGTGTGTGTGTGTGTGAGAGTGTGTGTGTGTGTGCTTGCTGTCTTTGCACATGTGCTTGTTAGTCTAGTGGTTCTGTAATGAAGCATGAAATATTGTGCCTTTCTGCAACACGCCTTGCCTTCTGTGCTAGTTATTGGCATGCACGGTGAGGCCAGAATTTCTTGTGCAAAAAAAATAGCCTGCTAACTTTTATTTTTATTTTTTTCTGGGTGTAAGGTGTCCTCGGGCATTCTCACATCTTGCCGTGTTGCATCACGAAATATTCAAATAATGCTTGTTTGTTTGAGTCAGCGACCTCACTCTAACATAAGGGATTTATGGGCCATGGTAACATAATCTGAGCGTATGGTTATCGCTCAGAGAGAGAGAGAGCGAGAGAGAGCTGATCAGATGACTTATTTCATAAGAAGATGAAGGATGAGTATGGAAGGTGACATTTTAAGCAATGAGTCTGTGCATGAATTCTAAAAACACTTTACTGAGAGAGGGCATGTGTGCACCTACATGCTGGTTTTACCTCCGTGTGTGTGTGTGTGTGTGTATGCGAGTGTGTGTAAGTGACGGTTTGTGTCTGTGAATCTGTGAATGCCCGTAAATTTAACTGGTAATCTCGACTATTTAACGAGTCCATTACAGGATGGCACTTAATCCTATCTGATGTCACTCCTCATTAATTCAGTCTAACTCATTAGCCTGCCATGTTAAATAATTACCTACTGAGCAAAAAGACACCGTACTAGATTAAGCATCCCATTCAGGATGTAAAAGTTGTTATTTTAGCTGCCGTAAAGTAAAAGGAAAGTGCCATTGGTGCCGGTGCTAAAGAGTAAGCCGTTTCCCAACTTAACCTCAGAAATATTTAGAAAATACATAGTGTACTAGTCCTAATAGTAACTTATGGCTTTTAATGTTAACGTTCAGTATTTTCTGTCTCCCTGAAGCATAATAAACAACATTTGGTTTCTTTTTATGGGTCTTTTTTTGTCGTAAACATGGTGTGAAAGTGCTGTGGGAACTAAATATTACAATATTTATCAGAGTGCTGCTGGGCCGGCATCATTAGAAGTAGAGATTTGAAAAGAGTTAACTGAATTGACTGCATATAGGACAGTAATTCATATATATAATATTTTGGGTATAAGTCTGTCGTTGGCTGCTCTCTCGCAGCATTCTCCTCCCTTTCCACTGTATGCGCAAAGGCACCGTCAATGCATCTTGTGCTTTAGCGCCACCCATGACGATTGTGTTGGGTATGAAAAACAAACAAGGCAGGATTCCCCACTAACGGAACGGTAATGTGTGGAGCCAGACCTTTCTTTAGATCTGGCCTTTTATATGCCTCTTCTCACAGAAAATATAATGTATCACAATAAAAACATTCAGAAGGGTGAAATGGTAAACAACACATTGATATTTTCTGAAAAGTAGCAGCCACACATAAGTGAGAAAAACTTTACTAACAAGCTTCCTGGTATCTGCAGGAGTTGGCTTCATTAAAGCGCGGCAAAAGTTGACCTTGTTTTTCACCAATTAGGCCTACAATCTTTTAAAGATACTAGACAGGTTATGCATTTTTTATTCAACATTGATTTTCCTCGCCAGGGTTCAAAAGTGTACCGTAGGAAATTACTAGAGAGTCGGTTTGTGAGCGTTCATGCAACATGTATACGGGAAAGATGTCAACTTGAGTGAATCTTGGACAGATGGCTCTCTAATGTTGTTCAAGGAACAAATGGCCACTGAGTGACTTTGTCTCAAACAGCTGGTGTGTGGTAGCTCTGCACAAATATTGGATGGTGTGTGTGTGTGTGTGTGTGTGTGTGTGTGTGTGTGTGTGTGTGTGTGTGTGAGGGGGCAGCAGAGGGTCATCACCAGATGGAGCGCACAAGCCTACAAACCAATTAATATCAATGAAATATGGAAACAAAGTCATTCGTGACCACCTACTCCTTATTCTTTATTCATCTGATAACTTATTCTACTGCTCTGCCACAACTGTGGGTGTTTGAAAGGAAGCAAAATGAATGTGTTTATGAGTGTGTGATGCTGACTAGTACACACACACACACACACACACACACACACACACACACACACACACACACACACACACACACACATATAGAGACAGTGTGTATAGCGTGGAGGCAGCAGGTTTTATCCAGCTTGGCTGTAAACCAACAACCTGCAGGGAGGTAAACAGTCCCTGAATGGAGGATATGGAAACCCCTTCACAGGAGACCTTGTGTCAGGCCTGATAACACTGTGTGTGTGCGTGTGTGTAGGTGTGTGTGTGTGTGTGTGTGTGAATAGGAGAGGGAACTTTAATGCCCGCCACCCGATTAGACAACATATGGGACCATCAGCATCATTAACTGCTTCCCCCACAGTTAATATATGCACACATGAACACATACAAACATACATGAAAATACACACAAACACACACTCACACACACACACACACGCACGTAATCGAAACACCTGATGCCCTGACACCAGTTCACTCCCATTATCATATGCAACTCCCCCATGCCGGGTGTGATTTCTGAGATTGATTCAGTTTAACGCCTTTGTTTTTCAGCGGGAACGAAAGCGTGCGCACACTCACACGTGTGCATATACAGTACATACCCGTATACAAGCGGACTGTACAAGGCGCATATGCCCTCACATACACACAAAAAAAGAAACAGACATAGATACACCAGTGCACACAAAGGCATGTACAAACTCTCATGCAGTGCACGGACACAGAAACGCACACAGCGAAGGAAAAATGAGCGAGGTGAGAGGTCTGAAATTGAGCTGATGTACACTGGGACCTGAACATTGTGGCCTTGTGTCAGTTTAACCCCCCCAAGAACAGACACCGGGATAGAAAACAACCCTGGTGAGCAGCAGAAACACCTTCATTACTCTCTGTGTCTCAGCTCCCTTCTTTGAGATCCCGTTAAGTCTCGTTCACCACTTTCTCTCCGTTCTTATCTTTGAAACTTCTGGTCTTCTTCTCCTCTACCCTCCCGTCCTCCTTCTCCTTTACCAGCTTTTTCAATTCGATCTGTAACCCTCACAGTGTGGAGCAGTGCTCTGACAGAATCGTTTGTCTTTCCCCTGCATCTTCAGAGGTACACACACACACACTGAAGTCCTATAAACACCTTAGTGAGTTAGGAAAAAATAAACTTGACATAAAAGTGGAAAGTCTACAGATATCACTGGCAAAAACTGATACTGTAACTTAGTCTTAAAGTTCAAGGCAATACATCTTGCTTTGGGGTAAACAAACAACTAAAAGAAACTCAAAATGCTCTGATTTCCATACTAAAGAAATCTTGGTGAAATCTAGGCAGCATTTAGTGCGAGTCTCCTCATGCACAACATTAAACGCATTACTTCCAAAAAATATGTTCCCTCAAATGACAAAAAAAACATATCCCCATGTACCCCTACTGGTATCAAGCCATGCAGATGGTGAGAGATTTTATTTCAAGACTTTTTAAGATATCTGAGACGTCTGTCGCCACCGCCAGTGCAGTGGGGGAGAATTTAGTTTGTGATATTTTTTGAGTTTTTCAAATCTTCATATGAAAAGAATTCTTTGCATATCAAGATCTGAAAAACTCAAGAAGCTCAAAAGCAAGCTGTTCTCCATCCACATCAACAGATCCCAAGAGGGCCCCGATGGGAAAAAAGTATTTCTTTGTGATGTAACCCTTTAGATTTGCCTCCTCTTTTCTGGTGTCATGAACAACACTTAGTCATTGCCAAGTACTTACTGTCGGTATTACTACTAAACCTTCGACATGCATGACATGTAATGAAGACCCATTTCAACTCATTTGGCCTTAATTAAACAAAGGCCAAATGTAGCTTATATATACTCAACTCATTATCTCTGATGCAAGAGTGCTACCTTTTCCAACTCCGAACGGGAAAACACCCAGATTTGTTTCTCATGCATTAAATAATGGTTTTCTCGAACAAAGAAGTTCTTTTGATACTGCATATCGTCGTTGGACCACCGTCTCAATCCCCTGTTGTCATTCCCATCAACACACAGGTGGACAAATGATTTGTTACAGTTAACAACAAACCAAGTACAAATGCAATAATGCAAAACAGTTCACATCCCAGCAAAAATACAACAATGTAACTTTTCCCAAATGAATATCTATTGCAAATGCAAAGCTATCAATGGACTGAATTATATTTTTTACAGGTGTTTGTGATATCGAGTTATTGTGTATAATCATCTTGTCCAGTACCACAGGCCCCATGACAGTTCCTGTGCTGTTCCATTACAATTCTGACAACACAAGCCAGTGAGGTTTATAACAAAAATCTCAGCTGGATTTTATCTTCAAAACGCTTATTTAATTACATCCAAAGCAATACACCCTGGCACTGAGCGCTGTGGTTAAAATTTAGAATAGATATCAAAGTGGTGTACTTCACAAAGCGGTGGGTCCTCTGAGGCGATGTACAACAGTCGTGCAGCAAAAACACAGAAATGTACAAGAGCTATGTTGCTGTTATGTCTGAGATAGTTTTACTGTTGAAATGAAAAACAATTGATGAAGGTTATTGTCTTCAAAGAAGAAGTCCTAGTGTCTTCCAACTGACTGGCAGAATATGTTTATTTATGTCCAAGAAATCTGACTTAAAAGCATCCACAACCAGAAGCGTGCAAATATTCATAATTACACATTTTGGATGTTTGGAGAGACCACAATTATACAAGCTGGTATTCATTTTTAAAGCGATCACGAATGGAACAATTACCGGAGCAATTGGGAAAGCCTTTACTTTGGTCTGTCGATTGGATGCACACAATGTAGCACCTAACAACACACAATTATGTGAAATACAAAGAAAAGCCTGTTTGCTACATCTTCAGAATGACTTGAAATGCTTTTGAGAGACATTCAATAGCCGGAGATAAGCATTCCAAACAGCTTGAGAGAAGCTCTGCAAAGCGAGTGGGGTGAGGTTTAATCCAGAGGCTGCTGGTGGTTGATTGAGTGCACAGCTCAAAGAGAGACAGCCAAGTGGACATGGAGGTTTTTTGTCTGAACCGTTTCAGCCCTCTGTGGAGTTGGTGTGAGAGTGTGTGTACATAGACAAAACAGAGTGTATTGTTATGTAAAAAAGCTTGATAATTTTCTGGATTCAACAAAAGATGACTTAGGTGTGTATCAAAGAGCTAATGCTACTACAAGGTGAACGCGAAAATCAATCCGCCAATGTTACATTGGACGTACAGTCGACTTTTTCACGCTGTTAATTAAACATGGGTTTTTTTTCTGTGAATCCAATGAACACATGTCTTTTTTTTAAAAAGATGCCAGGATTAGTTTAAAATAGTCTCGTACTTCTGACTGTAAGTTATGCGTACCATTAAAACCAACATGTTTACGGCAATACGTCTAAGAGAAGATGAGGTGAGGCTGAAGTAACATGAGCAGCTGTGTTAACGTAACAGATGGACACACTAGCAATGTTGTATGTAAACTGTAGAAGGTTTACCATCTGATGAATCAAATTTGATTGTGCACAAGTTGATCAACGTTGATTGAACTTCTCAGATTTCTGACAAGTCAAAAAAAAACACAGTGATCGACAAATCTATAAGCTGTGCTTCATTGTTTCAAGCATTAGCAGCTCGGGAACATACTTCATCACCATGCACCAAAAACGAAGGTCTTGACACACAAAGGACATACAATTGGAGGAGTTGCTATGGTTTCCATCACAAGTTAGGGAGAGAGATAGAGTGAATGAGAGAGAGAGGAACAACTGTGCACTGTGTTCATAGTTTGTGAATATATGCATCTATAATCACACAGCAGTGAACATTCAAAAGAGACAACATTCATTCTTACGCACAGTGAAGTTGTCTCATTATGGTGAATCACACAAGAAAACGATAGTGGAAACACTTTGTTGTATTCTTACAAATGAGAGTGAGATTAAAGGATTAAAGGAAGAGAGAGAGAGAGGGAGAAAAAAAGAGCATATGATTGTCTACGATAAGAGCGTATATGTGTGTGTGTGTGTGTGGGCTGCTTTTACCTGAGACACCCTGTAGCGTTGCGCAGCACCTGTGAGGTATGAAGATGGAGCTTGCGGTCATCATGGTGGTTGGGGGAGGAGTCCCAGTTGGAGTGGGGTATGATGACGCTATTGGTGAGAACGGCCAGGGCGTCCTGGATGATCGGCATCTTCAGAGCATCGCATGACGACAGGTTCCAGAGCACACCTGCACACACACACACGCACACACACACACGCACACACACACACACACACACACACACACACACACACACGCACGCACGCACGCAGAGAGAAACACACATAAGGAAGTATTTAATTTCTTTGTAAAAAATGATTAAACAAGTGTTACATGGAAAACAAAGTAATTATGTACTTAATGTTAATTACATCAATTTAATCAAGATTGTTAATTGTCCATTTGCCGACAGACTTTGTTTCTTCTGGCAACATAACTATTCAGCATGTAAAACTCATAACTTGACTCCTAAAAAATAACCCGAATTTCTGCTCTGTAGCATTTTAAATGTCCCGCTGCAATACTAATGATGCAAGTAAACCAGAATTCTGCACAATTATCTTTCATTAATGAAAGAACGTATAGAGTATAAACATTTAAGATCATACATTTAGCTGAATTAAAGTACGGAAATAGACGTCTCTCTTTGTCGGGTTTCCTACAGCACACAGCGTGCATCTTGCCTTTCTATTAATATTCCTGTCAAATCTTGAGTTCTCAGAACACAGCTGTGTGAGGACGGCACTCTTTTCACCTCTTCACTTCCCTCCGTTACTGTTCCCCGTGTCATTCATAAGCACATATTTGCATAACATTTTAAAGCAAATGGATCCATTAACCTCTCAGAGATGTCATAGCAAACATTGTGTTTTGTGAGGTCAGTGCTGTTTAAAGTATGTCCCTCAGATTTAAGGTTGAAGGAATCAAAACAACCCCAAACTTTTCTAACCATCTGCTTTATGTTACCGATCCAAGCAAGACCTTCCTGCTGCACTGGAACTTCACCAATGAGGCGTGGAGGTGCATCAGTACCGGCAATGCGGGACAAAAATGCCACCCACTCCTTTATTCTGGACTCCGACTCTACAATCTACCTGATACCTTGTGATATCTGAGGAAATGAATTAGTTTGTTGGTCCAGGCGGAAAGCCAACTGTCCAACCGAGTGCATCATTTATCACACACTGTGGGAACACAGGCGCAGACACACACATACACAAATACACCCTAAGCATATGCAGAGTTAATCAGTAGAAGTATGCAGCTCCATGCACACAAGTTGGCAAGAAAAACTTGGAAGTTTGTATTATGTACACAAGGATACTTTCAATCACCTGCAAGGGCAAACATACTGTACACAGTGCATTCTAACGGCAACACTTAATCACATACAGTATGGGTACACACACACACACACACACACACACTAGCTATTTTCTTTCTTCTTGTCAGATGGAATACCAGATGCCTCTCCGCAGACGGGTGACAGCATTAGCCTTGTTGGTCAGCTGTGACACACTTGTGCACATGCGAACCACACATTCAATCACACAGGCTTCATCAGTATTCTTGCATTCTCCATATGTTAATTAGTCCTTTGCTGCTTGCGCTGGTCGCCCCTATACCGAGACAGCGAGAGATACAAAAAACAGATATAGCGGCAAACAATAAGATAAAAATGTGTGATACAGAGGGTGACAGAAGATAAAAGACGCAGAACTGGAAAATAATGAGTGGGGGAAAGGAAGCTGGGGGGAGCTGAGTGATGGTTTAGGGAGAGAGGAACGGGAGCGAGAGGACGGAGGAGACATGCAACACGTATTTAATATGAGAAACTATAAAAAGCTGCTGCCGTGTTGAAGGTCACCATCTCTCACGTATTAAGGTGTCAGACTCCAGATGTCGCAGGTCCCGGATGACAGATGTCATTCATTTGCACAGTTACCACACAAATACAATATGGCTTCAAACTCTAGACACTAATTGCTCCCTTACGCAATGGGCCGTGTTCACAGAGGCTGTCAGCCGGCTAAAAGATGTCCACAATACAATGTGCTTGTTAGATGCGAATGTAAACGAAACATAAGAGCGGCAAGGAAGTGCACAGTAGTAGAAACAACAGCAATACTGGACATGAGGAAGACAGTGGCGGGCGCGTTGGCAGTAAGTATGGATTGCGGTGTGCTGATAGCACCATGAACCGCGTACAACTTGCGACCACTGTATGCCCCGTCTCAAGGTCTCATTCACAAGAGATATTGGACGAATAATAAGGTGTATATAATACTACAGAATTTGCTCAACTTATGTCCGGCTTATAGGAGAGAAAGTAAAGTAAACGGAATAGTAAAAAGATGGGAGATAGAGAAATGGGCCTTACAGCATAGTGCAGTCATAATGAAAATCTGAAAATGACAAGGCGAAGGGATTGGAGTAGAATCAGGCCAAGAGAAAGACAGGAAATGAGAAAACACGAGAAAGAGGGAATAATATTAAAGAGAGTTTTAAAAGGGAAGAACAAAACAAGACGTAACCTCAGCGCTGCTGCTGTCCTGTTGCTCATATCTGTCTTTGCGAAGCTGTTCTGTAATTGTTTGTTTTTGCTTTTGTTGAACCATAATTTGCTTTCACTGCAGCTCAGGTCTGTGTTGTGTTTTTGTCTGTCTGTGATTTGTTTTGACTGTAATTGATATGCCCTGTATCACCATTATTTCTTTGAACTTGTTTCTTGATTTTAGGCTGCCAACTTCCGCACGTGGGCAGGGACTAGTGATGAAAACTAGCCTCCCGGCTAATCTGGCAATATTTACAATAGTGTTTATCAGAGGGAAAGGAAATGAATGAGAGTCAAAGAGGGAGAGAAGAATATTCAAATGAAGTAGAAAAAAAACAAGTCTAACCAAGTATTAAACTGTGCAAGACAAAGAGTGTGTGGGAAAAATTGAAAAGAGAAAAAGAAGGCGTGAAAGAGGGCGACAAATATGTGTATGTGTGTACCAAAGAGACTGTGAGAGGACACGAAGAGGAGGATGATAATAAGGCGATGACCTTGTATGATGTTTGGCAGCAATCAAGTATTCACACTCAGGCTGTGTGTGTGTGTGTGTGTGTGTGTGTGTGTTTGTGGGAGCGTGGCAATATTTGCCTTCACTTTCACTAATCAGCCTCTTGTTTCACTTCTCAAGATTCTCTCTTTTTCCTCTCAATCTCTTCTCTCACAGGCTCCTTTCAAACCAAGGTAACAGCTCAAACATCCACAAACACATATACACTCGGTGGCACACATATTGAGCAAAACACTTCCAGACATCTCTATCTTCCTGTGTCGGTCTACTTCTCAAAGTGGTGAGTGTTGCCAGTGTGTGATTGCAATCATGTTAAAACAGTGTTGTCTCTGGTGACAAGAACCTGTCTGCAGGCTTGCAAAGAAACTGGCACACAGCTGCCTTTATTTGGCTTCTCCAGCCAATGCACACACAAGAACAAAAAAAAACATGCACACACAACACACACCAAGGATGTGAGAGGGTGGGGTTAAGGATGTTAATTTTTTGCAGATAGCGTTGAAGACAAAGATCAAGCAGAAGGAGGAAACACAAAGGATCAAGGATCAGTGTTTTCCGGGGCAAGGACGTTGTTTCTGCCAATTTCTGCCACTGTCTAACATCCAAGGTTGACACACACACACACACACACACGCACACACGCACACACACACACCTGCCAGCTCCAGAAACATAGATCTGAAATGCTTCGCTAAACCCAGTGTCCTTATGAGTATAACATCAGGTGAGCAACAGACAATGATGTCATCCAGCTGGAGCCATTATGAACGTGTGTGTTCGTGTGTGTGTGTGTGTGTGTGTGTTTCCTTCCTTCCTCTCTCCCTGTCTTTATCTCTTTCCTTCCCTCCTCGGACTAGTTCCCCTCAGACGCTTGACGGACAGTTTCATAGGAGCCGGGTGGTTTGGGGGGAAATGAGGAGATGATTGCATGAATTCATGAATAAATGAGAGTGTGACTTGTAAGTGGAGAGTGAGGCCTGTTAGGCCTCAAGTGGCAATGTTTTATTAAACAGCCTTCATCTGTGCGACTCTATGCGAATTAGTTAGCCGTGGGGTCACAACCTGGTGATGAGTAAAGCCAGAGACGACAAATTACATTTCTAATGTGTCTACAGAAATCTGTGATTGAAAAATCAAAAAAAAGAAATATTGATTTGGGGTAATAGTTTAGGTGACAGCATGTTAACAATTGACCAATGACCTGACCCCGGGGTCAAACAACTTAACATCCTGCAGTCGGTCTGTCAGCTCTAGTCCTGTATCATGGGTAAATTGTCACTGCTTACACTGGGGGGGGTTTAAATCCCACCAGGGCCCTCCCACAGTGAAAATACTGAAGAGACATTTCTGCAGGACACTGCCAATGTTATAGCATAGCAGCAGCAAAAGAAAAAGAGTCATCCAGGGGAAGGCGTCCTGCTTCCCCACAGGAGTCACTGTAATGACTGTGATGGAGCCCTGTCCTCAAGCATTTCTGAAAGAAGGTTATGAGCTTTGGCTTCAACTAAAATGACTTTGGCAAATATTATAACAGTAGTGTGAACATGGCGATTTGGACATCTACGGGCAGCGGGGACTCATGCCTTGAAGTAACAGAAGGCAAAGTGAATAATTTTCCGCTAAACATTAATCAAAAGGTACATTTGTCTCCAGTTTTTTTTTTAAATAAACAAAAAAACAGTTGTATCTTAAGATGTTTGCACAAATGCCTGCATTTTGAACACATGACTTCCCTCAGCAGTTGCTTCTCAGCCCAGAGCAGACAGCAGCAGCAGCTGCAGCAGCAGGGTTATGCCATGGTCCACTGCTTCAAGGTGAGCCCATGAGTAAGGATAGCATCTCCTATTGACACCCAAAGCCTGTGCATCGACCAGACTTTGACTGACAGGCCCCGGAAGCCTTGACTTTGTCCTATCTACCCCACGCTTAGACCCAGGAAGCCAATAAAGCTTGTCTATATTTAAACTTCAGAACCAACAGGGAGATAGGGTAAATTGTTGAGGCAAGGTTTTCCGGTCACCCAAAGAAAAAAGAAGTATGCCCTGTCTCATTTCCTCAGACCCAAAGAGATTCTTTAATCACAGAGAATAGTGAAGTGCTTTGACGAAGCTGACAACACAGCGGCAGTAATGAGGAAGCTGATTTGTTATGACTCTAGTCCAACCACTTCTTCTCGAGCCCAGCAGTTGAAGATTGTCTCTATTGATGTCATTTGAGTATGCACCACTGCCCCTGATGAACCTCACCAACTGCCATTTGCTTGCTTTCAAATCATTTAGCCACCAATTAGTAATGAAGGTCAAGCTCCGAGAGGAAAGTAATTTGGCAATAGATCCAATGCCTTCCTGCTACGTATCGCTACAGAGGAGCTAATAAGGTTTCCGTTAACTCTGTTTTTGAAACATTCATATTTGCAGCAATGGCCTGAGAAAGGAGTTCCTCCACATTCACACTGACTCATCCGGTAGCTGCGCTTCACAACGGCAGTCCAAAGCATTTACAGGTTCAGTCCAACGGCACTTGAACGATAGATGTTAGAGGAGGAGAGAATGTTACTTCATCATTTTCTTGCCTTCCGTTTTCCCGTCAGCACTAGGATCTCACCCAAAGATCTTTCTACTGCTTTTTGCCGCCAAAATGATTCTCCCCTAATTCTTTTTTTAAACGATCAAAATTGTGGCCAAACCAACTCATACCTCGAGTTGGACACGAAACAACATCCAACAAAATCACCAAGCAGTAATCAACTGTATTTGGAGAAGTATTTGCAATTTCGCTTTTTGTCCATCTTCTGTATCACAGAACTACCTCCACTTTCAACCTGTACACATTAAGTTTGACTTATTCAATGTGTGTAGTTACTGGTCATTTTCTAAAGACAATAGAAAGTAATCTGAACACCAGCATTGTTTCACTGTGCACACATTCTTGGCGAAATGGATGCTTTTGATGTTGTTGCCTTTGCATGTCCGCCTTCTACCACATACTGGCTTAATGAGCGGACGTCTTTTCTATCGTTGGAAAAGGTGAAATGTTCCATTAGAGTTATATTGCCAATTTCTACAACATTTTCGCGGTTAGAGGAAGGTGTTTTTATCTCTGTGTTAACAAAGCAAATAAGGGGGAAAGCTTTTTTGGAACATACATTTGTAGTAGGTACTGGATTCCAATAAACAATGTATGGGGAAAAAAAGATGCCCTGAATTTAAACAATTCAACAGTTTCAATGGTCAATGCAACATAAACAAATAATTTTAACACACCGTACTCATTGTCTCTATTTGTCAGAAGAAACACACCCCCTAATTGAATTACAGAGTCATTACGCAACAGTTTTGAGCGGTGAATTAGAGCTCAGACAGGTGTTCCATGAGGCAAATGAAGAGAGACTTCAAAATATAGCTGTACTGGCATGAAAGCAATTGAAATGTGGAGTGCAATGCTAAGTGCCACAGTGAACAGACAACAGGGAAGAGTCATGCATGACACTGATTCACTCAGCCAGCAGCAGGGGAGAGCAAGACAGGGAAGGGCAAAGGCAGGAAGAGTCAGGGAAAGAGAGCGGGATGGTAGACTTTCAGAGTGTGTGTGTGTTTGTGCAGAGAGGACTGTTTATGAAAGTCAGAGCTCAAAATATGACGCAGTATGACTTGCGGTGCAATTTATTCATTCGTTAAACTGCTTACAGACCGCACATAAACACACGCACGCTCCATCTCCAAGCTGTATTTTGAATCTCTTAGTCTCTCCAGTGCTGTGGTGATATTCTTCAAGGTGCCAGAGCGTCCCTGTAGATGAAGCCTGGTGACTGCCATAACTGACTAACTAAATGTCCTGATTGTTTTCCCTTCCTATATTCTTCTTTCCTCCCTTTGTTTAGTCGGTCCTCCCTTCCGTCTTGTTCATCCTTCCTACTAATCCCCACTTCCATCCCATTTTTCCCTCATTATTCCCTCTCTTCCTCTTCCTTCCCCTTTTCTTCCAATTGTATTTCACCATCTACAATAACAATATAACAATAAGAACAGCTTACTTCCTTCTCCATCCACCTGCATGTCTCTAACTGTCCTTCCATTTCCAGCCTCCGTCCAACCCCGTTATAGCGGTGTCAATAACAATGAATAATTCTAGAAATATAAACCACCTCCATCCTTCCTTTCCTACATTGTAAATTATTACATTTTTTTTTGTCTCCACCATTCTTCAGTGGGCCATTATCAGTATTTGAGGGACCTGTAAAGAGAGCGACTGAACCCCTCGCTGGCTTGCGGGCGGTCATTGTTGTGATCCGCCGGGTCCCCTTCTCCTCAATAGAGCGAGAGACCCATGAGGATGCATCTAGGGATGGATGTTTGAGTGTGCGTGTGTGTGTGTGTGCACTTTATCTTTAGTAATGTCCAATCCTCTAGCGCAAGCTCTCTTATCTCCGAACTAACCTGGGGCAACAAAGTGGGCTTTTGTCTGAGCAAAGAGCGAGAAACAATGGCGCTACAAGTGCAGATACATACAGCCCCGGCTCAATGTGATGCATGACACTGAGCCGCATAGAAGGCCAGCATGCGTGCAAATAAAAGAGAGAAAAGAAGGATGTGAAGAGGAGGGGGAAGGACACAAGGACATAGGTGGAGGAGAAGAAGTAGAAGAAATGAGATGACAAAAGAGGAGAGAAGGAGAGAGGACAAGGATTGCCCGGTTCTGTCATGGGACATGCTCGTAACGCACCGTGGGAGAACTGCTCATTGGAACATCTGCTGGGCTGCTTTCATTCCCACCTATCACAGATCACAGCTCACCCACTTCATTTAAATCAAAGCAAACTCTTAACCTTTCTGAGACACTCGTTATTACTTGCTGAATTCCATAAGTAATACAGGTTTTAACCTTTCGACTAAATCCTGTGACACATATGCCCAAACGCGATTCCCACACACACACACATGCTCAACACTGCAGTTCATCATTATTACCTGTCCTGAGGCTGTAGAACCAATGCCATGCAGGGAAATAACTGTAGCTGCACATTTGGATTACACATAAAGTATGCTTGAGGTGAGGTGTACGTGTGTGAGCATCTGTGCATCTTCGTTAAGCAGAGAGGGGACGCGGTGCTTGTGTTAGTGTTTGCTGCAGCACTAAAGGGCCTCTGGTAGAATATTAAATTCTTAGTGGGAGGCATATTGCAAAATATTTCAGGGGAGAAATGGAGATCAAATTATAGCAGCTCATGTAATGTCTGTTTGCTTAGGTGGGTGTTCAAATTTAATCCATACATCTTTTGCCTACACAGATATTTGTGTGCCTCTCCACAATAAGTGCTGCACATCTGAGAGTGGTTGCGTGAGTGTGTGTATATGCTTGTGCGTCTCTATGTTTGTGTGTGTGTGTGTGCACTGCTGTATGTGTGTGTATCCAGTGCACTGGCTAACTTGTTCTGCTCATGCCCTCCAGGTTAAAGACAAGTTTGACCAATGATTGTAAACCACCACACTCGCTGGTCGGGACTTAAATGCTACACACACATTTTTTTTTGCGATTGTTTGCAGGCCGCCACGCAAAAGAAACAAAAAACAGCAGAGCCAAACTTTAATTGAATAACAACTCCAACTGTTGAAAAAAGAGGGCACAGAACAAAACACTTCTCAAGAGAAATGATGTTTAAAAGAGTCCTATTAATCTGTCTCTGAGGAGAGCTGTGATTGAATGTACAATATCATTCAGGTGGAATGCTAAATTGTTAAGCATCTGAAGGCGCTAAAGATGAACAGCCTTGGTTTCCGCATAGTGAATAGTAACATTTTGTGAAGAATATTCTTCCACTGAAGGTTGAATGTATAAATGCTCCAGGACTACCGGCTGTCAAGGCCGAATTAAACTTTAATACAATGAGGCTAACGTGTAGTTAAAAAGTATGTGTTTGTTACAAGGAGTGTGTGTGTGCATGCAAATATGAAGTGTTCAATCAGTAATCAGCAGCAATACCCTTGCAATGTGCATAGGTACACAGTTACATATAATGACACAGATTTGTCATAATTGTGTGTGCATATGGCAGCTTTAGTGATCCTCACATCTTCGCATAGCAAATTCCATCCACACACACACACACACACACACACACACACACACACACACACACACACACACACACACACACACACACACACACACACACACACACACACACACACACACACATCCACACACCATTATAACCTCTCCTCAGGCCAAAAGAGCAGAGTCTTGCTGGAGAATAACTGCAGCTACACCATGACATATATATATATAAATATATATATATATATATATATATTCGTGCAAGGAAGATTAGGTGTAAGTTTAGCCACAGCTACAGTACCTGTGACCAGCTCTCTGATCTCCACATCTCCAGTTTTCCTCAGCAGGCGGACCAAGGCAGGAATCCCGCCGCAGTTCTTCAGGGCCACTTTGTTCTCATCGTTGGCCTTGCCGTACACCAGGTTCCTCAGGGCTCCGCAGGCGCTACGGTGAACCTCACTCATCCTGTGGTCCAGTAGGTCGACCAGCAGCTGGATGCCTCCCTGTCTGCGGATCTGAGGATCAAAAATAAAAACCCGTCATAGACTCACATAGTACACACTCTGCCACCAGAAAATTGTTCGACAAAATGGTCAACAGTTGTCAATGCAAGTAGCTACTTATGTGTGTTCCGCATGTGTGCGTGTGCGTGTGTGTGTGTGTGTGTGTGTGTGGCCTATAGTATCTGTCAGTCCTGCCAATAAGATTAACAACCCAGTGTGTACTAATTAAAGATACTACGACACAGCTAATGACGGTGCTTTCACAAAATGACACTTAATTACACTGGTGAGGGAAGGAAAAGAGCTGTGACACCTGCTTTGCTGATAATCTAAATCTAAGCGCAATATTTGCTTGTCTTCTGCTGTACTGTCTGTCTCTCATCCTGCTTCTCAACATTTTCCAATTTCTACATGTCTGTTTCTCCCATGCATATGCGTATGTATACACATCACTACTGACACTTTCTGCTACTGCTTACTGAGAAGGAAAATAGTTCGGAGGCACAACTGCTTCTTAAAATAGACAACTAAGGTTCAATTGCTTTATATAACAATGGTGTACTATTTCACTATTCACATGCACCATGAATAACTGGGCGAAAGTGAGTATGATTTATACAATATTTATGATTGAAATGGGCAAGTATAAAAGCTAAACTTGAAATGATGATAGATTGTATTAGAAACCAGGAGTTTATTTATAATAGCAAAGAGACATGTGTGATCCCTACTATTGAAAACTCAGTCAAAAGACTTCGAGCATGCGGGAAACGTTTCATGGATAAGAAAACAAAAAGAATATAGTGTACTGTGTAATGCACACACATTAATTTAACTGAATGCCATGTTTACAAATTTTAGTATTCATAGTTTTAAATCACAGTTTTAGACAAACATCAAACTCAAAGATGCATAAACTGTGAATATATATCTACATAACATAATTATAAAAACCTAAAGAAATTGGCCACAAATAACATTTTAAAAGAGATTCCAGGTTGTATTTTTTAGATGGCAGACCATTATTTATTATCACTCTTCTGGGCTTGTTTTAATGTCTGTCACCAAGAAGCAGGCACAGCATAATCATGTTTAAGGTATTTCAACAAGTGGCCAACAAGATTTCAAACTCTCCAAACTGCTCATGTAACCACCTCTTCTCTTTGTATTCCATGTAGTGCTGTATTTGCTATGTAAATACACACACAGGCGCACACACAAAGAGAGAGAAACAAAGCCAAATCAGTGCTGATTTATGATTATATCCTGATTCTGTGAGACAAGACCATCAGGGTCGTTAGCCCAGTGGGGATCACATTGAGGGCACTCGGGTGTTACACATTATGCCTTCCCCCTATGGTGTTACCCATAATGCCTTCCCACCATGGCGATACACGCATTGCCTTCTCCCTATGCTGGTGCTTTTTAAACCCTCCCACATCGCGTCTCCTCTGCAGGGATCTTCATCGGCCTTAGGGGGCCAAAGAGCTTACAGCAAGCCTTGTTTAGTCCAATCGACAGGGGTGTAGTACTAATCACCAGAAACAGGCTGCTGTGATCACCAGGAGACTAAAACGAACATGGACAGAGCAACTAGTGTGTGTGTGTGTGTGCGTGTGTTAGAGGAAGAGGGAGAGAGACAGCCTGTCTTTCATGCCGTCACTTTTATTGAATCTCTGACGTAC
The DNA here is from genome assembly GCA_032191485.1 of Leptoclinus maculatus. NCBI lineage: Eukaryota > Metazoa > Chordata > Actinopteri > Perciformes > Stichaeidae > Leptoclinus > Leptoclinus maculatus. The sequence goes on from JAVDOI010000013.1 coordinate 11,204,589, forward strand.
AGCAACAGGCAGAGTTACTCATCCAGATAACTGGAAAAAACTGGTTTTTCACAGTTGACTGCGTAATCAGGCTTCTTGAAAACCTCTTTTATTTTTCTGCACGTTCTCCCCGTCAAGCACATGTGCTAGAAAATGATTCTTAGTGTATGTTTAATCGTGAAGCACCAGGCGGTTGGAGTGTACCAAAGCAGACATGTTGACAGGGACAGTAAAGTGCAATGAATAGACTTTCCTGTGATTTTCCCTGGCGCCCATTGTTTTGTCTCCTGTGGAAACCACAAACATTTGGCGTGAGTAAGAAAAAAACACACACACATCTGAATGAGTGTTTACAAGTGCAATTTAACTTTGATTTATTCATAGTGAAAGCAAATGACAACTGTGGGCCAGGTGGGGAGAGAGAATGACTGTGAAAGGAGGGAAAGAAAGCAAAAGAAAGTGATGGAGGGCAGGGAGAGGATGGAGGCGTTTGATGACACAGCAGGAGTTTATCGAGCAAAATGACTTTGCTTATCTATTCAATTAAAATGGATTAAGGGATGCAATGAATGGCAAACTAACCTTGCACCACTGGCCACACAATTTCCTCAACCTGATTTGTTGTCCCTCTTATGCCCTCCAGTCCTCACCTCTGCTCCTCTCCTCCTCCTCCCTCTGCTCCCCTTCCCTTCTCCTGGTACTGATCTCTGCTCCTCTCCTCCTCTCTCTGCTCCCCTTCCCTTCTCCCGGTACCGATCTCTGCTCCTCTCCTCCTCCCTCTGCTCCCCTTCCCTTCTCCCGGTACTGATCTCTGCTCCACTGCTCCTCTCCTCCTCCCTCTGCTCCCCTTCCCTTCTCCCGGTACCGATCTCTGCTCCTCTCCTCCTCCCTCTGCTCCCTTTCCCTTCTCCCGGTACTGATCTCTGCTCCTCTCCTCCTCTCTCTGCTCCCCTTCCCTTCTCCCGGTACCGATCTCTGCTCCTCTCCTCCTCCCTCTGCTCCCCTTCCCTTCTCCCGGTACTGATCTCTGCTCCACTGCTCCTCTCCTCCTCCCTCTGCTCCCCTTCCCTTCTCCCGGTACCGATCTCTGCTCCTCTCCTCCTCCCTCTGCTCCCTTTCCCTTCTCCCGGTACTGATCTCTGCTCCTCTCCTCCTCCCTCTGCTCCCCTTCCCTTCTCCCGGTACTGATCTCTGCTCCTCTCCTCCTCTCCTCTTTATGCCTGTGTCACAGTGAATCTGTTATTCCATAAAACCCATAGTGCTATTACTTTGCATTGCCTCTGAGCTACCTACAAGGCTCGACAATGCCTCTGCACCCGCTCCTCTCTTTCATGTAAAGAAGATTAGAAGCGCAGATTGATTTGTCTTTGTCTCCTGCTGTTCCGCGGCGGCCACGGCTATTGGTAACCCATAACGACAGCATTGCCGTGGTAACAGTTAGCAGCGGTGACAGCTGGGATTGTGGGAATCAGAGGTGCCGGCGCCGTAAAAAGCTGGCAGCGGGACAAACGGGCGACACTCAAATTGGTGGCACGTGAAGCCTAAGAAGTGTGTTCCTAGTCATCACATATGGAACGTCAACAGTAATCAGCAGCGCAGCCCCTAGATAGTTTACCGCTTGCATGTCGTGTGCGAGGACACAGGGTGAAGATGTGTCACACCTTTCAACCTCATGCAGGCACACACACACACACGCAAGGGGTTTTGTTTTTACCTGACGCTTAGCCTCGGGCTAACTGAATTTTATTACCTTTCAACCTTCGGCTAATTAAGTTCCTGGCCCTAGGCTAACATTTCCCTCTGGAGCCTTCTAAACTGGGCCAAACATGGCATTAACCAATGGCTCCCTAATATTGTTCTGAGGCAGGGACAAAGCTAATTTTGCAGCAGAATCAACAGTAAGATCGCCAACTGCGAAAATGTACCTTGACAAATGCACTAGAGGCTCTACTCTGTTGTTTGAAGATCATGGCAACGGAGAAAACAAAAACCACTACTCTTGGCAGCAGGGGACAGGGAAAGTGCTTAATAATCCCAGTGTGTGATTAGACATGCATGTGCTTTGGTAGGTGGGTGGTCCCCAGTGGTTTCATACTAGCACATGACCAATAATTCAGATGTAGATCCATTACAAAGGGTATTTTTGACACCAGATTATTGGCGGTGACAGGAAAATTATGGATTAGTCATTTTACAAATCATCCAAAAGCTCTCAGCGTTCTAGATCACGGAACTGAGGAGAGCAAACCAGGGGCATCCTCTAAAGCAGGGGTCGCCAATAGGCGGACCGCGGTCCGGATCCGGACCCAGACGCTGTCCTATCCGGACCCGGACGTTTAATTGATGGATAATTGAGAATTGTACATTTTGGCGGAGCGCTTCTGTTTTAACCTGCGCAGCTTTTCTGGCCTTTACGGCACTCATTCAGCAGTTCAGGAAACACACCGACCAATTACATACATTGTAAATAATCTCACGTGACGCTACTCAGCCAATCGAATGTTTATTCCAAAATGCATCGTGAGTCGAGTGAGATTACGCAGACAGGCGGGAGACGGAGCGAGAGCAGTGAGAGAGAAGCAGTGAGAGAAGTGAGTAAGTCGGAGAAGCAAGTTAACATGGCGTGCTCTAAAAAGAGAAAAGTGGACCTCAAAAACAGAGCTTTAACAAAGAATGGACGGACTCGTATTTGTTCATGGTCCGTGTACGCTTTAGTCATCTGTTTTACCGTTCATTCGATAATACGGAAATACCATGGTATTCTCGTTTTTCGTTTCAAACCAGAAAACGGAAATGGGCGGTCGTATTTCCGTTTTTGGTTCTGAATTCAAAAACGGAAAAACCACAGAACCAAAGTCAAATAACGAGCCGTATTTCGTTTTTGCAAATCCCTTTTTGTTTTTTCCGTTAAAACGAGACGCAGAGCACAACAGGTAACCCGGAAAGAAGAATATTTCAAAATAAAAGTGAAGGCAATATAATGACTGTATGCAAGAAATTAATAAATAAATAACTCTGGGCCTACGCTTAACGGGTTCCACGCGTAACGGATTCCACACGTAACGGGTTCCACGCGTAACGGGTTCCACGCGTAACAGATTCCATCCACGCGTAACGGGTTCCAAGCGTAACGGGTTCCGTGCGTAACGGGTTCCACGCGTAACGGGCTCCGTGCGTAACAAATTCCATGCGTAACGGGTTCCACGCGTAACGGATTCCACACGTAACGGGTTCAATGCGTAACAGATTCCAAGCGTAACGGGTTCCGTGCGTAACGGGTTCCACGCGTAACGGATTCCGCGCGTAACGGGTTCCGTGCGTAACGGGTTCCGCGCGTAACGGGTTCCGTGCGTAACGGGTTCCACGCGTAACGGGTTCCGTGCGTAACGGGTTCCACGTGTAACGGATTCCACGCGTAACGGGTTCCAAGCGTAACGGGTTCCGTGCGTAACGGGTTCCACGCGTAACGGATTCCGCGCGTAACGGATTCCGTGCGTAACGGATTCCGTGCGTAACGGTTTCCGCACGTAACGGATTCCGCGCGTAACGGATTCCGCGCGTAACGGATTCCGCGCGTAACGGGTTCCACGCGTAACGGATTCCACACGTAACGGGTTCCACGCGTAACGGATTCCAAGCGTAACGGGTTCCACGTGTAACGGGTTCCACGTGTAACGGGTTCCACGTGTAACGGATTCCACGCGTAACGGGTTCCAAGCGTAACGGGTTTCGTGCGCAACGGGTTCCACGCGTAACGGATTCCAAGCGTAACGGGTTCCAAGCGTAACGGATTCCAAGCGTAACGGATTCCGCGCGTAACGGGTTCCGTGCGTAACAAATTCCACGCGTAACGGGTTCCACGCGTAACGGATTCCACACGTAACGGGTTCCATGCGTAACGGATTCCAAGCGTAACGGGTTCCGTGCGTAACGGGTTCCACGTGTAACGGATTCTGCGCGTAACGGGTTCCAAGCGTAACGGGTTCCGTGCGTAACGGGTTCCGTGCGTAACGGATTCCACGCGTAACGGGTTCCAAGCGTAACGGATTCCGCGCGTAACGGGTTCCGTGCGTAACAAATTCCACGCGTAACGGGTTCCACGCGTAACGGATTCCACACGTAACGGGTTCCACGCGTAACGGATTCCACACGTAACGGGTTCCATGCGGAACGGATTCCACGCGTAACGGGTTCCACGCGTAACGGATTCCACACGTAACGGGTTCCATGCGTAACGGATTCCATGCGTAACTGGTTCCACGCGTAACGGGTTTCACAGTTTCCACAGGTAACGGGTTCCACGCGTAACTGATTCCACGGGTTCCACGCGTAATGGGTTATGCGTAAAAAACAAAAAAGGGATTTGCAAAAACGAAATTCGGCTCGTTATTTGACTTTGGTTCTTTAGTTTTTCCGTTTTTCAATTCAGAACCAAAAACGGAAATACGACCGCCCATTTCCGTTTTCCCGTTTTTGGTTTGAAACGAAAAACGAGAATACCATGGTATTTCCGTGGTATTTCCGTATTTTGTTTTTTCCGAATTAACGGTAAAACAGATGACTAAAACGTACACGGACCCGTGGCCATTATTCAAAGCGCCAATGTGAAACGCCACTACGAGACCAAACATACCCACTCCAATCCGAACTGAGGGCACAGAAAATAAGCGATTTAAGAGCCCAATATGAACGTTCCCCCAGAATATTAACAAATTCATTCACTGCCCAACGACGTGCTTACGAATGTTCCCTGAAAGTTGCTTGGATTTTGGGTCAACATAAAAAGCCATTCACTGATGGAGAGGTTGTCAAGGAGTGCATGAGTGCAGTAGCTGGAACTTTACTTTACAAATACCTGTCAGCAGTCTCAGCCACAAGGCTCATTTTTCTAAAATCAAGCACTTTCTTTTAACCCTCTGGGGTCTAGGCCATTTTCTCGATTTTTAAATGTTTTCTTAAGATAAGTTTTTTAAAAGTTCTTTTTTGTGTATTTTATTTTTAGATGGAGCCATTATTTTACTTGAAATGAGAGAAGAACATTTATTTATGTATTTCTATGTATTATTTATAATCTATTTGAAAACTGAGAATAATAATTGTTAAAATATAATTGATGTGTACTTTCTTTATTTGATTTGACAGTTGTTGACTACACAGATACGTTACTACTACTAGACTTCTTGAATATATATAAATATATATATATGGCACTAAGTGGCGCGAGTTAGATATTATTGTAATGTTCCGGACCTTTGCCCGAGGAGATTTTCTCAATCTGGACCTTTTGGAATTTTAATTGAAGACCCCTGCTCTAAAGGTTACCTGCAGGGTGGGAAAACCCAGAGGCAAGGGATTACCAGCTGTTTTTCTTTAGTGACAAGAAAACAACTTCATGGATGGAAGAGGCTTTTCTCTTCCAGAAATATAGCTTTTAACAATATAAAAAGGTATTTTGAATTCAAGTCATTGATGACTCTGGATATTGTTGCCAGTGGTGAGAATTGACACTGGGATTAAAAATAAACCTTGCTTTTACACTCACACACTATTTCACACAGTAATCAGAGTGGAAAATTGCATATACAGCATGCGCTGTGTAAAGAGGGACAGAAGCATGCAATATTATTACAGTATTTGCCATGGATCATTCGCTGTGTCTTTCTCCTCTTTCATGCTGATCTCTGCTAAACAGACATTCACAGTTTGCACAGTTCATGGTCTAAAAATCGAAAATACGATTTATTTCACCATATTGACTTGAACTCATTGTTTGTCTCTAACAACAAACTGTAAAACACTGAGAATAAACAGCAATTCTAACTGCGATAGATTCTTATCCAGTCTCCAGTAAGAACCCTGTATTTACACAGTGTTGTATAAGCAAGCGGGTCTGCTGTACAGAAAAGAAAAAAGAAAACATTTCATACACAAAAACGGTGGGAGGAGGAGAAATTAAGGTAACTGATGACAAAATCAAGTGGTAGAGGCAGACAGTAATATGTGAGGTGTGAACTAAACAAAATGGATATGTGTAAGAGAGAGAGAGAGAGAGAGAGAGAGAGAGAGAGAGAGAGAGAGAGAGAGAGAGAGGGGAGTGGGGTTGGGGGTGTGACACAGAGTCAGGGGGCACGTTCCTCTCCCCTTAACCGGTCTGTTGGATAAATGGATATCGACAAGGCTGCTACACAAAATGAATTACTGATGTGACTGAACTTTAGTCTGACACAGTGTGTGTGTGTGTGTGTGTGTGTGTGTGTGTGTGTGTGTGTGTGTGTGTGTGTGTGTGCTTGTGTGATGGTGTAGCTAAAGGGGATGCACATGAGCTGACATGTCAAGAGGCTTGGGAGCATGTATGTACTGTGTGTTCGAAGAATAGGTGACGGTTTGCAAGTGTGCACCTCAGTACGTGTATGTGTGTGTATGTGTGTGTATATGTCTGGAGCAGCTATAAAGGAGGCTGAAAAGGAATATGCCCAACTGCCTCCGTGGTCAACTGTAATCTGAGCGGAGGCCAGACCTCTCTATGTACATCTGATTGGATACAAGCATATGTGAAGGCACTCAACATGAATTCATGCCCTTAAAGATACTAACACATTCTCACAAACACACACACATGCACTCTCACACACCAACTTGAAACCTCCAGAGACAGAAAACCAAAGACTGCATTCTTGTTACCTGACCTGAAAGCAGTAAGCCGTATTTTCTTGTTTTCTTTATGTTTTCCTCTCCCTCCCTACCACCTCTGTCTCTCCCCCTCTCTGTGCCCCTACAGAGTATCTCTTTAGCGACAAATAGCAGCCATGTTGTGGCTGTGTCTAGCTGCTCAGCGTGTCCCCTGCCATCTGTGTCTATCTGGCTAACTGAACATAAGACGCCTTTAGTCTTCAGTGCCTATAAGAAATAGCTATACCATCTAAGTTCATAATGCATGTGACTGTAAGTTAGATGGCCCATCTTATATACAAGCTACGCTGTTTGATTGACCCTTTTACATGTCAATTCAAGAACAAAGAGCTTGTTTCAAAAATAGCATTAAGTAATAGGTTATCAAAACTGATAGAGGCTTTTATTGTTTTATTACTGTCATTTTATGAAAGTAATGAGCTCCCCTTAACCGTTTCTTAATAAAAGGGCTTTAAGTAAGCAGCTCTAAAATCACAGGAGTTGACAGCTTATTGCTTGAAGATATCCAATTAGAAGAAAGACATTTTTTTCATGCGACTATTTAATATCCTCAAATATAGGGAGTGCTGTCACCTACGTCATTTCACATTGTCAATTAGGGGCTTAAATGACACACAAAATGACCATCGTTTGATTTAATTGTGTGGCAATTACTGTTTTGTAAGAGTAGCTGTCAATTTTTTTTTAATGACATGTCTAGCTTTGTCATGAAACGCATTGGTAGATAAACAATGAAAATAAATATATATGAATAACCATCATTTGTGTTAAGTGGGTGCCTAAACGAGACAAGACACACCTGTGAAACTCAAACCAGAGGGAGCAGTGGCACTGCAGAACAAAACTACGACATGTGACCCCTAAAAGGAAAAGCGCTCCCAGGTACAGAGGATCTCCTTGTCCTTTGAGGAAACATCAACTGTGCGGTCTGCCAAGTTTTGGCAAAAGAATATCTAAATGCATTAACTGTCCTCTTATTATTTCTAATATTCTGTGACATCTGCTGTGATATGAATCCCTGGGTAAGAGAGCTGCCAATGACATGCATATTCAACTACTGCTGTCGAAGGTTATTTTTAAAACAGGCAAGCTTACAGATATGAACATACACACACACACACACAGTACTTTTATAACGTGAGCTTTGTGAGAATTACACTAACTATTGCTAGAAGGGTGCGTGACATCCCTTTTTAACTGACACAGCTAATGTGTCGTGCATTTAAAACTGTGTTCAAAATGTGTTTTTTTTAATGAATAACAATAGGACATTTGAGGCACATTAGACGTGAAATATTGCAATGGCATTTTTCTGTAGCGAAATCACTACTCCGCTCTGCACCCAAAAGTAATCAATCAATTTTGATTACTTTACAAAAAATAGCCATATTTGCAAGAAGAAGAATCGTTTTCAACCGATCAGCTGTTTGGAATGATGCCTGCGCCAATAGAGACAAGTGATGGAAATTCCTCGCCGGAGCTACATTAAATATAACTGTATGTGCACTTCATGTGAAGTAAACAATAAGAAAAATCATCAATCTAAAAAGAACCAATTAACAGCAGCAATTTGTCTTTAGCTTTGTAATGTTGGTCGTCTTAATGAAGCCCAAGCATTTGGAAAAAATGGAAAAAAAGCAATCTATATATACAACATGTTTCCAAGTGCCAACATGTGTTACCAATATTGGGGAAAAAGGGGAGGCTCTACATGCTTGAAGTAAAGAATCTTGAAGTATTTCCATTTAGAAACTACCTCTTACATCTTATCCTCTCCTCCCTCCAAACGTTCCCATTTTACATGCGTAAACAGTCTGCATTTCAGGAAAGGTTTCACTTCATTTTTGCTACATGACTGCTGGTTTCTTAGAAGAGTCATTCAGGGCTGCCCAGTTGCACTGAATTTAATGTTGTTTACAAGATCTGGTTCGTACAAAGTATTCATTTTTTGGTGCAATTTTAAATGAGACATGTAGGATAAAGTGATTTTGAAATTCATTATTCCTGAAGGAAGTTGTTTGTCACACCTGATTTGTTCAATGACTATTGGACATTTGAAAATCCAGCAATAGGTTGTGTTTTTGCAAGTTTCAAGCTATAATAAAGAGTGTATTTTTTAGATGATTTTTTCAAAGAAAACATTCCTTTCAAACCTGCCGGCGGGTTGTGGGGTTGAGATGGTTGTCAATGAAATGTCTGTCTAGTCTCGACATTAAATTCAAACAGCGAGGGCCAGGACTGAGAAGTCGACGGGTGGATGAGGAAAAGAAAGAATTATTACTGAATTATCACAGAACTGCATTAAGTCAAGTCCTACTTCTACTTGGATATCTCTGCCTCTCAGAATAAATAATACATCATTTCTTTGCCTGCTCGTAGAAACGAGAGTCAAAGTCAAAGTCAACAATGTTTATGCCAAACGTAACGTCTTGTAGCCTTTGTAACAGAACAAAACCGTTTACTCTTCAATCCTGAAACTTGTTGACAAGACGAGAATAAGCTCCACCAAGATACGTAAGAGGTTCACAAGTTAAGTAAACATCATTAGCCCATTCACACACTCTCTTATGAAGGTCACGCAATCTGTATTTTGCTCTGAAACTTTCTTTTAAATCTTCTTTGGGTTTCGAAATTTTAATGAATACGGCGAGATATAAAGAAGATCTAAGAAAAGAAGACGTCAATGAGAGTCAAGATGTTCCAACATGTGCTCCATCATTAATGTGATGGCTCTACAGTTCATAAACAAATCTGCGTCACAGCCTCTTCAGTTGATCTGAGTTTTTCAACAGCAAAAAATAAAGTGGAGGATGCAGAAGAATGTTTTTCAAGAATAATGTCAAGACTAAACTCTGTGAAGAGATGCACTATTATAATGGAGGAAATACAAAAGCAAACACTATTGGTAACAGCAAAGGATTCATTGCTTTGCTCCATGGGTAATAGGGTTTTGAAATAAATAATATACTTATTAATCATAACAAATTCATTACTCTCATCACAGTATAAAAAAAACATCTTGCTTCATTCCAATAATGGGATCTTTATCCAAACTAATATCCCGTATCTGGCTTAGTGATCGTCTGTCAAGTTTATTTTTCATTAAAAACTATTTAAGAAATACGGTCGAGGGCACATTTCTGTGTGTGTCTCACTGCATTAGAGTGTGCATGCTGCATTTTGTCATTGTATACACACATGGCAATGTGTGAAAGCCTGCTTATATTTGATGTTATGCGAAGCATCAATTTTGGCTGGTTGATATCACTTACAGATTTAATTTGTGTAAATAGTGTTTAGCGACGCCTTGGGGCCCAGAACGAGACAGGCAAAACAGACAGACGAAGACGGGCCAAAGCATCCGCTGTCAATACACATGTTGCTATTTTCTCCATTGTTGGATACGTCCATTAGGCAACGATTACACCCATTACAAAAGACACGTACACTTAGGTTCCTTTCAGAGCTACGTGGATGAGGGGGTGGGAGTGGAGTGAGATGTTTTTGTATGCAAGTGTGATTTTTGTATCTATATATGTGTGTATATTTGTTTACGATGGTGGGTTGGTGTGAATGGATATAGCTGCGTCTTTGTGTTTAATTGCCTAATTTGCAGAGAGTTCATGTTCATTATTCAGTTTTTTTTCCTTTTTTTTCCCAGGATGCATTTAGAGCTTTTAGGATTGTGTTTTAGCTATGTTTGCGTACCGTATCTGTGCACCTCATGCTGGTGTTTGTTCCTTTGCATGTGTGTGTGTGTCAATGAGTATTTTAGCAATGAAGCATCACACTGAGGTTGCAAGAAGCAGCTATTGATCGACTGTACTGAAATTATTTTGAGTAAAGAAAATAAAAGGTCAATTCCTTGGCCTTTATGTGCTGGTAAATTGATTCTGAAGGTGACGTAGGGTGGGCGAGGTGTGTGAGTTGAGGGGCAGTTGAAGAAAGAGAAAGAAAAAAAAGAGATTGTGTATCCGTGGATATGGATTTGAGTGCATCTGCATGTCTCGCTGCCAGTGCTTTAGAGCACCACTAGCCTTATTAAAGGGTTTAGAAAGTTCCAAAGGTACTTCCCTCCAAAATTGCTTTTGAGAGACAAACTTGAGACTTTGGGGCTAATTGAACTTTACTGCCACTATAGATACTACTCAATAAAAGGCACAGCTTAGGGACAGAGATTGCAGCAAGCTTTATCTTGCCGACCATCAGTGTGAAACTGGTTAGTTAAAGCAGTATTTCCTGAAAGCCACTGCAGGAAAATGCAAAACAGCCTGAGCTGTTACGACTACAACTCAGGAAAAGGTATTCACTTTTGTATGGCTTTTATCATCAAAGTTACAATCATTCCCTTCTCTACTACAACTGATCTGAATCAAATACAACACACACACACACACACAGATACAAACCTCGGCTTTGATCTTGTTGTCTCCGAAGCAGAGATGCTGTAGGTAGGCTGCAGCATTGGATTGCACCGATGGGAACTGGTGCTGTAACATCTGGATAACCTCTGGCAGCTCCGGATCTCTCCACCCGAACTCTCTGCAGAGAAGACAGACAGACAGACACTTTGATTCCTGCAGCACTTTAACAAAGCATCTCACCAAAACACGGGAGATTACCTGAAAGTAGTCCAATAAAATCACAGACTCCTTTCCCCAACATGCCCAGAGCTACACATATTCACACGCTCACTTACATGGTTACATAGTGTACAGAGAGAGAGACAGACGTATAGATAAAAAAGAGGAAAATGAAGGAGAGAGAGATTGAAATGGAAAAAATCCACTTTGTTTCATTTTCAACCAAAGAGCTCTCCTCTTATGGGAGAGAGCTTTACAAGATACAAGCATACATTGGGATAAAAACAATACAAATCATACACTGGATGACCAATTTGGCAAAACATTGTCATTTCCACCCACCACAGCAAGTGGAGATGACGACAGCATCCATGAACACTTTTACAAATTGTATTTACACACAACTCAAGGGGAATTTGGGTTTCCTTGAAAAACAACACAGTGAGTCTTTTAAAGTCTTTCCACTCTATGGCCAGGTGATTTGATATAAAGTGAGTTCATAAAAGCTTTATATTGTTTTTTTTTAAGTATGATACGCCAAGTAGCCAAGTGTCACATACAAAAGCTCCAAGGAGATCCAAGGGAAAAGAAAAACACACCACAATCTTGTCTGCACAGTTTGACTGGCATGTGATTTTATGTGAACTGCAAATTGCAGTGATGATGACTAATAGCATGTTTTGAACATGGTGCTTGGCAAACAACAATATCCTATAGATTACCATGCCGAAGAGCAACCTGAAAGCCAATCTGAATGACCTTGACGTAGTGAAACACACTGCGAGTTGAGCCCACACAAGTCCCTAAAATGGTTTTGAGTAAACTTAAGAAAATGATGTAAAAAGTTTTGAAGAATTGCACAGCGCAGCATTACTGCTGCCTGCGCGCTGTCTGCAGTGTGAGTGGTGTGAGTTATGTGAGCTATACTTTCTACCATTAGGAATTTACACTCCTATGAGCACACTGGACAAAGTGAAATAAATGTTTTGTCCCTTGGTAATACCCAGGAAATGGTCTACTTTATTGTATTATCCCCTGCTGATAATTGTTTTGCTACGGTCCCCCAAATGAGAAAATTATGACTGTGCGAGAAAGTGTGGGCGACTGTGTGTATACGCGTGCAAGAGTGCGTCTCCACAATCTACTGTAATATTTTCTCCAATAACCGCTCTGTGAGCTGTTTCTCTGTTACTTCCTCGCTCTCTTTCCCTTTCGCTCTACCTCTTTATCTCAATGCTTTCATAAAAAACTGTCGACTCTCAACATGATCCGAAGAAAACCAATGTTGAAATTTTGCCGCTCCCATCGATTGTGGTGCTTGAGGATCGATTTTGTTGTTTCTGCCGTCATGCTCGCTGTTCTGTGCCAAAACGCGGCTCAATGTAATCACCCGTGGCGCTATCGTGGAAGACGTTGATTCATTTTGCCTCCTAGCTCAGCCTCCCTAAACATGAAAATGTGGTAAATACGGGACAATTGCAGAGCTCAAATTGATGGGGTGGGGGGATTGCGAGTGCGCCTGAAGTTTTTGCAGCAGAAAAGGAAGCCTCGACACCGCACTCTCATCTCTGTCAGACGAAGTAAAGGCGGCCTATGAAACATCTGTGAAAAGCAGTGTTCACGGGGAGTAAACGTGGCCCTTAAAGATAACACAAGCTCCAGCGTGGACGGCTCTTTATCTGCCGAATGATAAGTGTTCATTCAGCCAGAAAGCAGGACTGAAGGAGGGAGGTAGAGGGAGGAAGAGGGAGGGATTCCCAAGGCATTTAGGGGATTTAGGAGGAGAGACCCTCAAACAACACCCCTTAAATCACACAGCCAGATACCATCAGGCCAGTTTGTTTGTTTATGTGTGTGTGTGTGTGTGTGTGTGAGAGAGAGTGTGTGGTAAGATTAAGATAGGATCATGATGTGTGTTTATGTGGACACAATTGCCTCAGTGCTGTTCATCTCTGTGTGAGTTTGTGTCCATCAGTGTGTTTGTGTGTGTGCGCGTGTGCACACGTGTTTTCATATTCATCCTTGTCTGCGCTTCAGAGTACATATGTATCTGATTTTACTGTGCATGTGTGTGTGTGTGTGTGTGTGTGTGTGTGTGTGTGTGTGTGTGTGTGTGTGTCATCCATCCCCCGCAGCCTCCCAGCTCTGTCAGTGTAGTTAATAGAAAGCAGAGTGATCTGCTGATAAGATAAGCATCATGGCTGGCCATTAATTAAAAACCCCTGGTAGGGAGAGAGAGACGGTGTGTGAGAGGAACAGAGCAGGGGAGAGAAAGAGGGAGACGGAGTGAAACACAGAGGGAGAATGACAATGAGGATGCAGAATTGCCTTCGAGTGTTTCGAAGGCAACTGTGGGTACAACGGACAAGAGGAAGCCGGTAGGAGATGGAAAAAATAAAAAAAGGCAAAGAGAAAGACGAAAACAACCCTCAGATGAGATGCCAGTCATGTCAACACAGGTGCTAATGAGAGCTACAGCCCTGGTAGACGCACCACTAGGGGACAAATCAATGACGTGAAACAGCGGGATGCAAACAGTAAGGGATATATACTGCACAAGGGACAAGTGATCAAAGAGGCACTGCCAAGAAACTGCAGGGCTCACACTAAATACCCACCCAACTTTTGAGGAATCCGTCACACAATATGCGGCCGCTTGTGTGCCATATTCTTTATGACACTTTAATATTTAATGCCTTGTGTGGTAATAAATGCCACACAGAAGAATTTGTTGACTTGCCTTTTTTTAAACTTGAGCTACATGTTCTTGATACGACACACTGGTGGGTACGAGAATAAATTAAGGTGGCACTGTTGCCGCACAGAGCTCCGTGTTCCTGTGTTGGACAGGTTGCTTTGCCATTTCTCGAGGCATGCGTAGGCGTGATGCAGCGAAATACTTCGACATGGAAACACTCGGTATGGCAGGAGAGCAGTCTGACATACTGAGAATAAAGGCAGGTGGCAAGGGGGGTTTGTGGAGGAGGGAGGGTGGAGGCAGAGTGATATAACTGGGACAGAGGAAAAGACTGCTGTGTGATGGTGAGGCTTTGATGCAGGCGCACACACACACACACACACACACACGCACATATGCACGGGAGGTAGGCAAAATGTGACAGAAGAGTACAACACATGAAAATGTAAGGATTATCAAAGGATTTCTTTTTTTTCATAAAACTTCATATCTCTCTCTTTTCATGTCCATGTCTCCTGAGACAGCTCAACCTCTATCTGAAATCCCAACATGTCCACTGATACATGTATACATACATGTATACATACATGTACACATACACAGGGAAAAGCAAAGCTCATTTACTCTTAAAAAACACTAATTGGATACACACACACACACACACACACACACACACACACACAGAGTGGTGATGTTTGCCTTCGATGATTTGAATTCCTCTGTAGCGGAAAGCTGAAGCTTGAGGGAGACATAAGTGAAAGCATCACATCATTCATTGTCATGTTCCCCGTATCCCTGAACTCGAACGAATGAAATGGAAAAGTGTGGAAGGATGACTTATGTAATAGAGAATTCAATTAAATAATGACAAAGCCCAAACAAATGATGAGTGCCATTGGGTTATGAAGTTTAGTAACTCGTGTTCATGAAGAGTCAAACTGCTCATAAAGGCAGCTGAGTGGAATGGCCTTGTATATAGTCACTATGAATTATGCATTTATACCTGTCCCCATGACATACAAAACATTAAAGCAACGTACGATTAAACACACAACACACACACACACACACACACACACACACACACACTATGTGAACGAGCAAATGGGCAGCTGGGTGACATTGGTGATGAAGCCATCCCTAAAGATAAGAACTGATTTTTGAGTTATGACGCGTCAAATCTGCGTGGTCTCTGACATCTGCTGGTGAAAAGCAAGGTGCTGAACTGGTCATCTGCTACTGGTTGGTATACATGCATTTCAGATTTACACAGATTTAGGTTTGTTGTTTTGAAGAGGCATCCTACTTTAGTCTCTGGTATTAAAACATAATGGGGAGATGTGTGAAATTTGAGTGTGCTGTAAACAGCTTCACCGCTTTTCCTGTTGTCTGCAATACTGAAATGCATTCGCCATGACACCGGTTACCACAGGTGTTAAACCAGGACTGAAAGCTTATTTTGGTTTTAATAAGATCAAGACCATCAGTAAGATATGACATCAAATCATAATAATTCAAACAACAACCTGTTCCAGTTACAACCTTTGCAAATTCAAAAAATGTATAACTGTAGTGCTGCATTTATTTGATGTAATTCACTATCTTCACAACAGCGTAATATGCTGTGCATGATCGAAAACACAGGGGAACATGATTTGTGTCTCCTAGCCCAAATCACATCCATCAGCAGGGACCACAATGCATCTGGAGTGACAGCGCCACACAGGAAGCCTGTCCCGCTGGCCTTAATCTGATTGGACAAGGCCTGTCATGTCTGGTAACCGATTGGATGGTCAGCAATGGACGGACTGGCAGTGTGCATACCAAAGCAGGTGCTAATTAGGACTTGAACATCGATCATCATCACTGTGTTGGGATGGAGGGGGGCAGAGAGAGGCAGAGAGAGAGAGAGAGAGAGAGAGAGAGAGAGAGAGAGAGAGAGAGAGAGAGAGAGGGCAAGTGTGGGAGGGAGAGAGGGAGAAAAGAGAGCAAAAAAAGCAGGAAAAACACAAGAAAGAGAAAATGCAATTTAAGTAATTTACTGCATTGGTGATCAAATTCTCGTGCTACTCGAGAGGAGCTGAATAAGAGTTTGATTAGGACAGAGTAGCAAATGACACACTTTTCAAATAGTGCCTATTAAATTATTTTAGCAGTCCACGCTCACCTTTTTCCTAAGCCTTCTCTTTCTTTTTTTATCTCCCACTATGTGCATCCTCTCTTTTCCTCCTACTACACATTTTCTACCGTATCTTTTTGTATTTCCTCCCTATGGATGCCAATAATCGAAGGGAATTGCAAATGAATGTGTTCATGTGTCCACAGTATGTGTTAGTGTGGTTTGGATGTAAGTACATCTTGGACTTCTTTAAACAGGACTGTAAGTGTGTGTGTGTGTGTGTGTGTGTGTGTGTGTGTGTGTGTGTGTGTGTGTGTGTGTGTGTGTGTGTGTGTGTGTGTGTGTGTGTGTGAAGTGCTTTAGTCAAGGTAACGTCAATACAAAGAAGAGACTTCAGCAATTCCACCAATAAACAGCAGCCAGCATAAGGTACAGGTGAAGATGCACAAGCATCGACATCGACAGTGCCGGGTCTCTTTAATTAAAACTTAATTAAGATGCTATCCAGGAAAATAGCCAAGTCTCTTGATGTGTCCTTCTGACAGAGATCAGAGCTTGTAAGATAAGTTTGAGTTTCTCTTTGGCACACAGCCAGGGCGGTGGGATTCATCTCAAGTGCAGAAAGGTGGTGCTGGTAGACGTGGGCAAGGATTAAAGATGCATCTAAAGATTTTTTTTTTTTACCTCACAACCTACTGCTTCACAGTCTAAGTTAATTTATTGATTTATTCAAATAAAAACAGTATTACACTTGCCATAATATATTTGTTTCTTGTCTTGTCTCGATCCAATATGTTTTTGTAAGATATCATATGAACCGTTGTATGAGGATACGTTGTCATATAACAACTGCCAGAACATAACCATAAAAACTACCCTTGAATTCGCAATTCTATGTCAAGATTGATACCATTGACTTCATGCTACTGATTTATAAATAAGTATAAAACATGGCAGCACACTTTTACTGTGTCAACCAGGACAGCTGAGACCCGACCTGAAGCAGATGAATAGCAGAATATGCTTCCTCAGTCACTGTAAAAGTGTCGATTTTGTGCATCACATAAAGTATTATGCAGATACAATATTATTGATGTATTAACACAACATCATTATGGGTACTAGCTTTAACTTGTGTACAAAAAATGAGACATACAAGCAGCCCACCATGGCTTTAGGAGCAGTTGCGTATTCAGAGTAACTACAAACAACTTGACAAATGACTGCAATATCATTTCTGTGTTATCTTGGCTGAATGGCCTTTAGCAATATTGCATGTTCTGCACATGCTCTTCTCTTCTGCTAAAAAAAAGAGAAAAATCTCTGTGTGAAGCTCTGTTGCAGCTGGAAGAACTGAACACAAATCCCCGCAACAGTAAAGGGGATCAATGAAAGGTGGGGGGAGAGAGAGAGGGTGATGCTCCTAATAGGTCGGCAGACAAATGGATAGGTAGAGATGAGTGGATGGAGCCTGGGATGAAACCAATCCAGGAATAAACAGAGGACAAAATAAAATATTGGTGGTGAGTCAGCTGCAATGAAAACATCCCATCTTCTGTCACCTTCCTCCTCCTCCTCCTCCTTACCTACCGCTCCCTAGTTACTGATGGGCGAATTGAAATGACTCTGGTAATCACAGATCACCTCTCTCCATGGATGTGGAGAAGTGAGCTGGTAGTATTAGTGCAAAGGAGAGAAATTATGAATGGGATAGAATGGATCTAACATCTCTACAGAGCGTTATCACAGTATACCGCGGTATTCAAATTGACGGTTGCCATTTGCTTATTTACAGTATTGAAACTGCGGGGGGTCAATCAGCGCAGCCATGAAACCGAACTCTGAACCAACAGTATACGTTAATTGCAGAACGATTCTTTTAAAAGCTCACAGATGAGGTTATTTTTCATTGAGTTGTTAATTTAACACACTATCGTACTTTGAACTTGAACATTTATTGTGTTATTTAATTCTGCTGTCGTTCCTTTATGATTCATTGTAAATTATAATAATAATGGTTTTCGTACCTGCAAATGTCATACCATCACTTTAGTATGAGAGCCCACATATAACTATCTCCTTCGTCTTTGCCTCCTTTTTGTCTGCATGTAGCACCATCCCTGTTTCCCTTTATTTGCCTCCTTCTCTTTCTGGAGTCTGGAGTTTTTTGTTGTTTTTTTTATCCGAAACCCCACGCAGCAACCACAAAGACGATGAGAAAATCAATACGCTTTCTCTATGGCTGGGAGTAGGAGGCTCAGGAGGTTGAATTAAAGCGAACAAAGGACGGAGTGAGAAGAATGATACTGACTAACATGAATGGGGACAGAGACAGAGACGATGGTGGGAAAAGAGCTGGTGATACAATGCACTGTATGTCAATAGCAACCTAAGAGAGAACTCGAGCAACTCTAATTTAAATATTATTATGTTATATACTGTTATATATTACACATCCTATTTTTTACAATCATCATGATAGTATATTGTAGTATACAGTGCATGTTTGTCCATTTTATGTACAGAACAAAGTAGAAAAAGTTAAAAAACTTGTTGCATTCATCAATGTGAAAGGCTACATTATTCAAGCTGACTGGCAAAAGAATCATGGTTCTTCACTGAGTACCAAAAAATAGCCCCAAATGTATTTGATGAGGTAAAAAAATGTCTTTATCTTTATCTGCTTTCTAGTTCTTAAAGCAGGGAAATCCTTTTCTTAATAGCATGATTTTCAAGTGGGAAAGTGCACTTCATCTACAATTCCTGTACAAGTCCTAAGTTGGTAGGAGGAGTGATTATGCAAGAGGTGTCAAATCCGACTGAGACTGAAACGGCACTTTTTATCTTTGAATGTTCATTTGGATCTGCTCTGTTCTTTCACCGTAACGCTGTCCATTGAACTGATCTACTGCCCACGTACTCTTTTCTTATAGCACTTTATGAATGTCATTTAGGAGTGTATTTTTTTGTGAGAGGCTGGCTTCAGTGGGGGGCTGCTGAAGGGGAGCATTAGTGTGCAGGGCCATGGAGCCATTTGCCGGGGTAAGGAAAAACACAAACGCCGCCACTAGTCCTTGCAATTAGCTGAACACACAGAATCGGAGGCCAAATCGAACACGGCATTAAGCTGACAGACAGGTGTTCATTTATATACACACCCAGTCAAAGGGCCTGCACACACGCACATACACAACGCATTGAATATATACACGCACTGCAGTTAAGCAAAGGTGCGTGCACTCACATGCACATACACATTCAATAATACGTACCCACACACAAGCGCAAACTCTTGCATATTGCATATGCATTGAAGGCACACAAACACGCACTGCAAACGTGCAAATAAACACATATTCACACAGCTATTGTCCCACCTTTGCTGATCGTTAATTTTCAGCCCGGTGGCACTATTCCCCCGTTACACGGTGCAATTACTGGATGTTTACAAAGCCAAACAATAGGCCAGTGAAACATACACTCAGTCAAACATTCATTAGACAGGCCAATAGAAACTGAGGTGACCTGGACCATTACTATGTATCACTTGCTCCCTCATTAAGATTGAGCTGTGTATTCTACTGTATCCAAAGCAGGAATAAGGCACAATCTGATTCCCTGAGAGCGTCTCTACAATTGAGAAAGCAATTTGGTTGTAGTAAGAGATTCAGTGTAATACAATGCTGTTTCAAGTGGACTTTATCAAGCTGCAACCCTCATAGGCAATGACTTGTGTACTCTATTGTGTGGTGGAGTGTAGTAAAACCCCATAGTTTTGCATTACTGTGTATCCCTATAAGGAGGTCTGGTCATTATCAAAACAGTTTAACATAGGAGGGCTGTTGGCTGGTAATGGTTGGCTTTCCTTACTCTCCTATTTGGATCAACCATCTAAATCTACACATCAAGGAAAAGTAGAAGATAAGTGGACCTCATTAGGAAACTCTAGCATTAACTCCACTGTTCCACAAAAATGGTCCTGCTGACGACATGTGGTGTAAAGTTTTACTAGTAAGAATTTGTATTAATAGTACTCGTTTATGTGTTCTCTTACCCCCTGTCAAAGATCCAAGCAGCACCAGTAAAGATTGGGTGCGTGAAGCACAATTTTGTACCCCGATTTTAAGATGTGACACGGGCCCTTTATAGACTGGGGTGGGTTTTTGAACGGATTGATGAAAGTGCACCGCAACGGTGTCCGATATAAGACAGCGAAGAGCCACTCAAACGTCAGCAATGATACAACACAAGTGAACAAATTGACCAATCAAACCCCCATCCACTACACTCAGCCAATCATAGTGCAGGCAGAAGATTAAGCTGTTGGATGAAGGAGAGCCTGCTGAAAAATTACTGTCCCATTGTCTCTTGATTTGCTAGCTGAGATGCAATCATGTCATGAACGACAAACTGGAAAGGTGAGCTATTTTTACTGTGATGGTGCTAGCCTGTGCTACGTGTGTGTGTGTGTGTGCATGACCAACAAGTATGCCTCATCCCTGATGAAGGTGCCACTGTCAGTTTGTGTGTCTGTGTGCATCACACAAGCACAAATTATCCAGAATTATTCTGCCATGTGAATATCACACTGATAAGGTCAAGATGGATATTGGCACGGTCGACAGCTTTATATATATATATGTGTGTGTAACACATTCGTCCACTGTCAGACTCACTTTTCAGAGGCAGACATTTAGTATTGAGGTCAAGGACCTGCCCTGACATTAACCAACAGAGATGAAAACATGTACACACTCAAAAGCATGACACACAAACACTTTCTTTCGCTTCCTCAGGTTGTATTTTTATTTCCTCTCTCACACACACACACACACACACACACACACAAATCCTTCATACTGCCCGCACAAACTAGGAGTAAATTCAGTGCAGCACTGAGGCACCCCGCTCGCAAAAACATTTTGGTCACACACACCTTGTTTTTATTTATTTCCCCTCTCCCCTTGGAGTGGACGCCACGGCGACAAGCTGCAAAAGCTCGAATAAAAGCAATGGATGGTTAAAAGATGAGGTTAAGACAGAAAACTGTATGAGGGACACTGACATTTCCAGTTTGCTGAGTGTGTAATGGGCCCTAAACTCGAGGCAACATGAACACACACTAACAGAACACACACACACACACACACTAGCAGATGTCTGAACTATGATTGCTTTGTTCCTGCCATTACCAACACAGTTTTCGCGTACTATGTGTGTGTGTGTGTGTGTGTTTGTCACCTCTATAATGGAATTTGGGTTTCTCCTTAACATGATGTTTAAAAAAACAGGTTATTGCAGAAAACAACCCGGTTATTTAAGTGTATGTAAATACACTGGCTCACTCCCTTTGAGTGCGTCTTAATGGCTTCTTTGTTGTGTCACCTCTAAAGTAAACTTTGATGGGTATTATTGAGTTTTTTTTTAAATACTTATGATTTAACATTTTGGTTCTCTAACAAGAACAAATTAAGAAAAATAACTTCACAGAGAGGCTCTGGTTTAAGTCCCATGGAGCTGTGGTCGCCCCACTCAGTAATATATCCATGTCGACAGCTATTAAAGTAGCCAGGACACATTTATTTACAGGATTACATTTCACCTTGATGTGACTAAACTCTCCTTGGGCACTGTGTGAGTTCGGGTGTGGACATATTAATATTTTGCAATTGCCTTGTGTGCAGCGTGTTTGGTTTGTGTGTGTGTGTGTGTGTGTGTCAGAGAGATAGTGTAATAAGCGAGGTGACGCAAGAGGGAAGACAAACTAATAAACCAGTGATTAGCTCACGCACCTGCTATTCTCATTAGTTCATACTGGGGTAATAATACAGCACCGAGAAATGGTAGCAGCACTGTATTTGCTAAAAGCTCATAAGGATGGCGACAATGAAGATGACGACATTTAGGGTAAGAAGATGGTAGCGATGAAATATGAATATGACAACACAACATGAGGAATGACAGAGGCGGTGACAAACAAGATGTGATCGTGACATCTCGTGCATCTGATATTTATAGTAGCAATGATTGTGATGTTGTTCAGGCATTTGAGCACTAGTTACGACTACATAAGAGCAGGACAGAAAGCAGATGATGATACTAGGGATTAGGATGATTGGAATGACCCTGGTGAGATACCTCAGATGATTATATATCGACGGTGGGGAATGTGGTATCAGACAGAAATGGCCAGTTGCATTTAAAGATTTTGAAATGTTTCACGTGAAAACGCGTGTGCTTAAGCACTCACACACATAAAACCTTCAAAAGCGGATTAAAGTGCGACTAAAAGCAGTCATCCACTCGAAGGATTGGAGGGGGATGGAGGAAAGAGAGGAATAGAAACATTACATGCTGGAGCGCCAAACATGGCTCATGCAGTACGACAGAGTGCAGACTATATTCACACTGGGTTCACTCGACATGAAGTCAAATGAAGTACTTCCCAGCGATATGTATACACAACTATACAAACACCGGCTCCCTCCTTAGGGGGATGTAGGCGAAGGCTATGGTGGTGTATTTTCCACCTTTCTAATCAGTGTGATCTGAGGTTTGGGTGGATTTGCTGCCTTATATTCACTGAGCAACCTTTCAATGACACAGATGACTGCATTCTCCAAAGTGGTATCATTTGGTGAGAGAAATTATATTTTAAACATGTTCACCCATCCTTGTTAAATGATTACTGCCATGAAAGTAAACACCATGATGGAATTGGAGTGAAATTATTACAGAGCAATACCTGTTTGACAGCTCTGTGACAGAAAACAATGAACCAAAAGTATTTTGCTCAATGTACTTTCACCGAGAACACTGAGGTTTACTGTATATTGTATATTTTGTAATTCTGTTAATTCTGACAGTATTAAGTGCAACATGGCACAGAACTGGCAGAAAGATTTGCCCACAATATTGATCCATCCTGAAGTAAATATGAGGTCTGTGGTTCACGAGATGCAGGTCCAGGCAGCGACGAAAAGGCATTCCAACACTGCAAAATCAGTGAAGTGATTCAGGCAAATGCACAAAAGGTACGAAATGTAACACCGGGGGAAAAGCAAACACGATCCCACGTGAATGCACATGGTGCTCATTACAGCACGGGCCAAACACACACACACACACACGTACACAACACACACCTTTACTAAGAGGGGTAAGACCACACCAACAACCTTGTCTGATGCCTCATATGCATCAATTCTTCAAATTCGCCATTCTCTCTCTCTCTCTCTTTTTCCTCTTTTCCCTCAATATCTCTGTCTTTCGCTCTCTCTCTCCCTGCCATCATTCTGCCAAGATGAGTGTTTCACTTGAGTCACGGTCAGAATGAAGCATGTGTCTGGCTGACAGGATGACCTTCATTGATATTATGAGGCGAAAGCACATGCGCGGGGTGTGCAAGACAGAAATGCACACGCAGATGCAAACATACGCAAAGGGAATTACTGTCAGCACGGTGAGTAGAGCCTTAGGGATCACCTCAAACCCTGTAGCGAAAAAGGGGTAGAAAGATTGATAGAGGGGGAGAGAGCTAGAAGGAGAGAGAGAGAGAGAGAGAGAGAGAGAGAGAGAGCGTGTGGGAGAGAGTGGAACGGATTCAAAAAGAGGAGAAGAATAGACAGGCTGAGCGTAGGAGAACTGTGTGTTTAGAGAGAAAACACAGCAGGTGCAGGATGAATGCCTACACCTCCCAACCCATCATCACTGTCGCTCCTTCTCTACCTGCAGAAGTGTGATGGAGAGACGGAGAGAGACGGAGCGATGGATGCATGGTAGAGGAGTGTTTCTAAGTTGAGTCAACATCCCTAGGATGCATGAGTTATTCCGTCATGACTCTGCAGATCACAAGTGTGTGTGTGTGTGTGTGTTGGGGGGGGGGGTCTATGATCAAAACAGGAGAGTCTCCAGGGATGAGAATAAATAATGTACACGACACTTGTTTCACGGTGGATAGCTGTTTCTCCACATAGTAGTCCAATAACTATTTGGGGGGGGAGTCTTGACAATGGCTGCCATCCGCACTGTGTCATCAATGAATCTGTTTTGTTTGGCTTTATTTAAGCGATGTGGATTCAGTGGGCATGAATGTTTTTCCAGCAAGGCCCTAATCCACACTCACACAATCTGATCTGGTGGACAGTGAGCAGCCCCGCTTAAGCAGTTGAGGGGTTAAGGGCCTTCCTCAAGGGCACTTCCAGTGGTGCGTGGTCAGGAAGGAGGTTCAAGTGCCGTTTCACCTCACCTATCCACTTGACAGTCTGGGGATCGAAGCGATGACCTCCCAGTCACAAAGCCTGTGATCTTGCAAGTTTGAACACAGCTCATGGAGTTTTTCTTACAACATGTGTTTTAACCCCTCTCCATTCCACAAAAGAGAGCAGTAACTTACAACCACAGCATGTCACAGATAAAAAGTGAGCATACTTTTGCTGTGACGTGTGAAAAAAATAGCATGCTAATCCTCCCTAGCCCAGTTAGCTGCTGCTGTTTTTATCCTTATGTATGAGTTTGCAACACACGTGTGAGTCAGTCACCTATATTTAGCATGTCAAGTAGAAAGTAGAAAAAGATAAAAAAATAATATTGGTTTAAGCTTCTGTGCGCATATGTATGTGTGAGTTGGTATGTAAGTGTTGTATATTAGGAAACGCACTTCCACAGGGATGTATTTTGAGATGATTGTACGATGCAAGCGCTTTTGTACCTCTGCAGCTGGCGGATACCGACATGGCAGCTTGGCTAAATGTGATCACCTAAGAAAGTACTCCCATCATAATTTAAAATTATATAACTTTCACTTTTTTTTGCCTTTGCAGAAGTTACCTTTTTATTCATGAAACTTGTTTTTTTTCACTTTTTTTATGCTTTCTTATTCTTACCCCCGTTATTTCTGTTCTCTTCATTTTAGCTTTATTTAAGTTCACTGGACATAACTCAGTCCTCATGAGTCCAATAACAAGCCTTCGAAAGGTCAAGAATCCTCTCCTGGACATGAGATATACAACTCACTGACCTTAACATCTGCAGCTCCATGGAAGATTGAGCCTGGCGCAAAGATAGCAGTGGCATGCAAGATGTACAACTGCTTGACATTAATGTCTGTGGATGTTAATAAAAGAGGTAATTAAAGAGAAGATACATTTCTCTGAGTGCAAGGTCGATAGTGCTTGAGTTCATGCGAGACTTCACTGAAGTTCAAGGGGAAATAAAACTTAGTAGCTCTGTCTCATGAGGGTAGTTATAGTGATAGCACTGTGCTACACAGCTGAATTATGTTAGGTGTAGCCTATACTCACACTGAGTGGTACCCAGAGATCCACGTAGAGAAACTGGAGTATGGACTCATCATACAGATCAAGTGCTGAGAAACATCTTTGTTCTGGAGCCAAAAATTTGATAAGAAATGCTTTGAAAAGTTCTTAAGCACACAAATCAACAAGACTTTTATTCTCCCCTCAATAATAACAAAAATGTTGAAATACTCTACAATGAAATAATACCTTAATAGTATTACTTATTGTAAAAAAACAAAAAAAATGTTTTTCCAAGTACATAAAAAATATATAGAATATCAACTTCAATACATGTTAAAATGAAGATTATCAGTCTATCAATCTGTTAACATTGCTATTTATGGTAATATCTGTGCTCCCAGTGCACCATTCAGTCAGTAGATGGAGTATGGTTAAGCAGGGTTGCTCTCGAGTGTGTGCTCGAGGAGAGGCGAGGTGAAGTGAGGCGTGAGGAGGAGAGAAGATATACTGTAGTTCTGCTGGTGTGACATTTTCCCATAATCCCTCCCAAATGCCGCCAGTGCCATGAGACGGAGCAGCAGGGAGGAGGTGGGAGGAGGAGATGGAAAGCATCTATCGCCATACTTTTGAGTGTGAAGCGGCTAAAAAAAAAAAATCATATATCAACCTGTTTTCATCCTCTATAGATCCGCTCTATAGCACTGAATAGGTGCATTTGTGTGTGCCTGTTCCCGTGTATGTGTGTAAAAAGGCTTGATGGATGTTAATCGAAGAAATGTTCGTGGCAGTAATTACCATAAAAAACAATAATGCAATGATTGGATCAAAAGAACATGACAGATTCATTAACAGCTGCACACATCAGCGTGCACACACACACACACACACACACACACACACACACACACACACACACACACACACTGAGGACATGTCCTTCAACCACTGAAACTGTGAAAGCAGCAATTAATTCCATGCTTTCTATTCTGATTTCTCTCTGCCTGACAGCCAAATATCCTCTAATTGTTAGCCTTTACCTCTGCGTATGTTTGATTTATGTGCCACTTGTTTCCATGTACCTACATGCCTGAATGTTAATGTTGGTACAAGTGTGTCTCTGTTGTTTGTCTCAACCCCCTAATTCACAGGTATCTGTCTGTATCATTTTGGTCTATCCTTCAAATCCCCAAGGCCCCCAGATTTAGGATGAAGCTTACCGTAGCAGTGAAGAAGATACGCAGGGTTGTTATCATCCCAAGGTCACACACACACACACACACACACACACACACACACACACACACACACACACACACACACACACACACACACACACACACACATGCACAAACAGATAGGCCACCCCAGAAAAGGAAAATAACTACAATGGGCAATTTACCCAGAACAGGCAGGGATGATGGCCAGGGCACAGATGCACACACACACACACACACACACACACACACACACACACACACACACACACACACACACACACACACACACACACACACACACACACACACACACACACACACACACACACACACACACACACACACACACACACACAGCTGTGCCTCAGGGCCAAGGTTCTGGCAATGCATCATTACCCTCCCTTGGAGGTGATTCCATATCCCAGCATGCATTTCTCATGTGGAGAGGAAATTACCCCTGGGCCGTGCTGAGAGCCAATAGAGTGTGTCCCCTCTCCTCTATCTGTCTCTCTCGCTTCCTTCCTCCCTCTTTCTTTAAATCCCTCGATCCCTCTGTGACTGTGCCTCTCACACCCCTACTGCCCCCCCTCTATTGCTCTCTCTCTCCCAGAGTCATCCAGTAACAAACCCATTGTTTCATATTTCTTTATCTTCCTCTCATTGCCACTTCATTTGTTTCTCTCTTTCTCTTTTTTTTCTGTTTCATGATGTTGAACACAGATTAATAACAAAGGACAAAAAGGACTGACTGGCACCCTCCATTTCTCTTTTAGTCAAGCAGTTGATCTCGGTGAGGTTAAACTCTTAAAATCAGAGTTCCCCCTCTTAGTTATCCCCTCGGAAGGCACAGAACATAAAATGGACGAAACCTTTCAGTTATCTTCTAGAGTGTATCTTTCAATACCTTGCCCATCTGTTTCGTTAACTAAAGATCCATATGCAAGCAACATAAATGAATAAATACTAATATCCACTATTAACAAAACAAGAGATTATTTTTTTAATCTCAGTCACCAGGAAGCTGCTACATACAAGTTTTTTTTATTTGTATTTAATGTCCCATAATATGCTCATGAAAAATGCTAATTTTCAAAAGAAACGCAGTGAGGATCCATTGCCACAGCAATGTGCAATCCTCTGGTCTGGTTAAATTATTAGAAATGTACCTGTAAAAGGACAGACATCCTCAATCAGCAATGTATTTTTCTATAGTCCCATATAAGAATAGGAAACACGACATGCTTTGTATTTTGTTGTATCTATGTAGCAGCAGCAACTGCAGCAGCTACAACTATTACACTGTGCAGCAGCAGCAGCAGCAGCAGCAGCAGCAGCAGCAGCAGCAGCAGCAGCAGCAGCAGCAGCAGCAGCAGCAGCAGCAGCAGCAGCAGCAGCAGCAGCAGCAGCAGCAGCAGCAGCAGCAGCAGCAGCAGCACAGTGTAATAGGAGAGATCGGCTCACACTCTGTCCCTCTCCATGGTGCTGAAACTGTACAACCCAATGTCGCTTTGAGTCTCTGTCCATGGTGCTGAAACTGTACAACCCAATGTAGCTTTGAGTCTCTGTCCATGGTGCTGAAACTGTACAACCCAATGTAGCTTTGAGTCTCTGTCCATGGTGCTGAAGCATTCTCTCTCCCCACAAGCACACATTGGATTAAATGGACACAAATGGCTGCTTTTCAACAATATTTCCCTTTTATTCTTACCATGGCATCTTTTCATTACTTTTCCCTAAATTCTATCAATCAGAATATACCAATATAAGCCAGAATGTGGCATGACAAAATGAAACAATCTAAATGTTTTGATGTATCGAGTACACTTAATGGGCCACACACATCATTATTGTCTCTTGCTTGCTTGCTGTGGAAAACCACAGACATGCATGAAATGTTGTTGAAACATCAAACTGGGCAGCTCACTGAATATGCAAAGGTAGCAATCTGAAACATCGTTTTAAACATATTACTACCTTTGAGACACTAACCCCCAACATTATAGGAAAGTGAGAATGCCAAGAGCACATCTTTGTCAAACAATAAGCTACAAACCTTATTCAAACGTTACTGTCTTAATTTAAAGCACTGTATATGTAAAGAAACGGTGGTGAAAATATTTGTGGAAGGAGCAATCCAGAGAAGAAGCATAACATGAATGCTGAAGGTAGTGTGTGTTACAAACAAACTGCCCATCAAGAGCACCACTGAATATGGAGAACACTATTACATTCAGACTGTTGGACCTGTTCAACTGCCACAGCTTAGAACACGGCACAGCGGAGAACTACTCCACTTAAAGCCAAAGACACATTATCTGTGTCCAGTTTACACAATAGAAATCCCCAGGTGCATCGTACGGTAAACTGTGTACTGCTGATGTGAGTGTGCCTTACTTCCACTTAAGTGAGTGAGAGATTTCCTGTCTGAATATAATCCTATGGTCAAGACCTATCACCCACGCACACACCCACACACACACACACACACACACACAGGCTGCCAGTGCCTTGATTTCCATCTAAAGTAGGTGGCCTATCTGTAGAGTCATACATAAACCATATGTATCCAACACACAGAGCAATGCACTTGTGCAAGCAGTCAACAGTTTACAAGAGGGGAATGCAAGCCGCTGCGTTTCTCATTCACACACATTTACACACGTAAATAAACATAAACACGAGTGCCCAACTGACAACAAGCGTAATCACCAAATCTCTCCGTGCCTCTTGAGGAGACGCACATACATGAACATGTCATTGTCCTTTAGACTGTGTGACACCTGGGGAATGCAATGCATCAGTTCTATGCTGTCACAGATGAATGCTAGACACATACATGTGCGTGCATTTGCACACACACACACACACACACATACATACATACACAGACACAGCGTCTCCACCGCCCTGCCTTTGTCACAGCCTTGGACGCACAAACACACACACACTCATCCCATTCACACGCTCACACACTCCTACAAACAGAGTCACCGCTGACCATTGCAGATTGTCCATAAATAGAGCGATGTGTTTGGGCTATGAGCCAACACACACAGTCATTAAACAGCGAGCGTTGACAATGACATGTCACACCAGATGACATCATATCAACTGTAAATAGCAATTTCATGTCAGCAGCTCTATTGCATCTAACACATAATGGGGGCACGGGGGGGTATTTATTTCTTCAAACATCACTAGAACTACGACCACTATTGCTTGGAGAGAATACATGTTGGACGTTGTGGAGATGAGGTGTGAATGAGGAGAGTTTGATTTATCTTATCTCGAAGGGTTGCGTCTACGTTTCAGGCTGAGTGAGTGTTTGGTGAGATAAGACCAGCAATCCTCATTTCTGCAACGCTGAATTCTCCTCACTTACTGCAAAAACCCGTTCATGATGTGTTTCGCTTTCTAACTGGCTTCCTAACCTCCTAGTGCAAGCTTTGTAACAATAACCAACCTGCCTCCTTGGTCCCGTCCTCCCTATGCCCATGCATCGATCCCTCAAGGTATGTCTCCCTTATTCCCTAAACAAATGTCTCTCTGTGCTTTCTCCCCTCACTTAACACTCTCCCAATCCCCTTTATTTGTTCCTTTTTCTTCATTATTGGTTTTTGCTTTCCCTTCACACTCTCCCTACTTCTATTGGTTCCACGTGCTCAACATTTTCTTCTTCATCTTGCTCCCTACATTGTTTCTTAAGATTCAATTTAAGAAGGAAACTCAGTGGGGGTGAGAATGTCTTTTCGCAAAGTGAGCTTAAATTATACATTATGCTCTGCCTCTCTCTTCACTCAATCTTGCCCATTCTTTCTTCTATATATTCACCTTTCTCCATCTTGATATTCATCTATCATCCTCCATTCTTTCTACATAATCCCCCTCATCCCTTTATTTCCCACCCTCTTTCTCTTCCTGTGCCTCCTTTCTCCCCTCCTTCCCTCCTCTTCTGCTGTGTTCACTTACCTCCCTTCCTTTGGCTTCATCTTCACAACTCCCTCCACCCTCCCCTTATCCAGCTTATCTCCCTCTCTTCACTCCCATCCATTAGCAGTTATTGAGTTTTCCCTTTGTGTTGCTGTCATCACCTCTGCTCTATCGTGCTCACTCTTCTGCAACTGTAATGGCCCCTAACCGTGTTACTAGCTGCCATGCGGACACAGACACACACACACACACACACACACACACACACACACACACACACACACACACACACACACACACACACACACGTTAGGCAAAGAATGTGCTGCTGAGTTATGAAAGAATACAGTCTTCTCACAAACACACGCTGCGCACTTACGCAGACATTAAACACACAGAGCCATAAC
Organism: Leptoclinus maculatus; assembly: GCA_032191485.1. NCBI lineage: Eukaryota > Metazoa > Chordata > Actinopteri > Perciformes > Stichaeidae > Leptoclinus > Leptoclinus maculatus. Next base: position 11,235,472 of record JAVDOI010000013.1, read on the forward strand.
CTCTGCCCTCACTCAGGGTGTTCTTTGTATCTGATTGATGCTAACTCATTTCACACTTCATGTAAGCTCAGCTAGGTCCAATTATAGCAAGAGAGAGAGAGCGAAGCTCGAGTAGGAGGCTATTTAACCTTATGGCAGAGATAAATGTAACACATAGTTTAAATGCAATGATATTAAGAATAGAGGATTATATCTATCCATCTATATCTACTCTACTGTATCTATCTATCTATATGTATCTATATATATATATATACTATATTAATGTAACCAACTGAATACCCCTCCGCTGGCTCCTCCCTTTTAAGGATTAACGTGAGCCGTCAAGTGCAAAACCGTGGTAACGCCTCGCTCAAAGGCCATTCTTGCTATAATAATAATATTTTAGGAGCCACAGAAATCAGACGGCAGCTGGCGATGCCACGGTTTTGGACTCGGCGGCTCACGGTGCCACAGTTTCACAAGCGTGTCGGAGAACTACGGTGGGCTTCAGGTAGCGTAAAAATGTGAAAGGTCCTCTCGAGACCCACTGTTTAAGTTTGTCCGTTCTGGGCTACTGTAGAGACAGGGCGGTGAAACCAGGACTCCCTGGCCAAATCCCAATGTCCCCCCTTACGGACTCACGGACTTTGAGGCGCGCTCCCGCGAAGTCCGTGAGGGTTTAGGGCTGTCCCACTGTCAAATCGTCAAGTGTTTGAGGGCTCTCTCGCAGACATTTTGAGCCCTTTATGAACCCTTTCCGTAAGTCAGCATGGTATGCTGACTTAGCCTAAGGGAATTACCCACAATTCATTGCAATGTGACATTAAACACGGGGTTACCAGTGGACGCATGAAGACGTAAAAAAAAAGGTAAACAAAGAGGACGGATCACGTGTGTTCAGCCTGGAGTAATAAATTTACTCAGAAACATTAAGGGTTAAAGATAGAACAAAAAATAATCATGAAATCAGAGGATATTTATTTATTTATTCATCAAATATTTGATTTTGCCATTGAAGCTGTTTTGAAAAAAACTAGTAAATAGATTATATGAAATTACCTCTCATCTTTTGAGGAAAGAGCCTGGAAGACATTCAAATCAGGGAGTACAAAGTATAAAATAAATACACACAATTATACATCATATTTTTTGTCGTTTTCATGGTAACATGATATGTTGCAGCAAAGTGCTGTCCCATTTGTATTTACACCATTTCGAGCCCTCACAGTCTCTCACACTCAACCACTTACCAGGTGACGTCAGTAAGTCCTTGAGGGTTCAGGGTTTGAGGGTTTAGGGGGGACATTGGGATTTGGCCCCTATCAGAAGAGCTATTGTACTCCATGAAGAGTCCGATATTGACTGATACTGAGGCATTTAAGCACATTCAGGTATACAGGGATACGGTTTTGGGGACTGGAATACAAAAATGCAGAGGAGTTGCTGTTAAATCCACTCATTAAAACATTTTCTTTTTTATGCACTTTGGCTACCTGTTGTTGTAAATGACTTGGAGTTCATCATGGACTCCCCGCTCCCCTGACTCCAGCTAGTAAAGTCTAAATTGTTAAATAGTCATGAATAACTTTGCAACTTTTAATTAAACAAGGTTTTATTGAACTCTGCGGGGGGGCATGCAACACACAAAGGCGCTCTAGGAATATTGGGACCAAGTACAAATTGGGTTTGGGGTTTAGGTTTTTTATATTTTCATTGTCTAAAATACATGTCTCTGCAAAATGTGAAGCTCGAACCAGGATCTGCATTGTATGCAGAACCTCAGTTTTAAAAGTTAACACAGTAATGACAAAAACTTGAACCTGCTGTGACTATAGTTGCTCTATTGTAAATAGCATACACAGAGTTTACTCTCCACCCATTGTTTGTCAGTTCTAGATGAAAATATATGACAAAAGGTTGTGTTGGTGTGTTTTCAGAACATCAATCACTTCTCCATTTAAGATGAATAATATATTTAAAAGGTTTTGGCACAGAACGCACCAGGTGGGTGTGATGTAAATGTTAGCTATACAAAGCCCTGCAGGTACATTACATTAATATTAGACTGTTACCGAGACTGCCGTTATCCATATTTCGGTGAACCAGAAACAAATAAAAAGGTTGATAAAACTCCATAGAAGTTATATATGCAATGCAAAAACAGTCTCCCGCTGAGACTAAACTGGAGCAATTAACGTTTAAATGTTTTCACTGCCTTTGTTCAATCAGCTTAGACAGTAAAGGCAGCAACGATTTAAAAGCTGTCATCCACATTGTCGAGTAATATCTCCTTAGCAATATTATTAATACGTGTGCAATTATGTGCATGACACTGTATAATCTCCTTATTTTCTCCACTTTATTATCGCCATAATCTTCCTCCTCTATCTGTCTTCATCCGTGTGTTGCACTACATTTGTGTATGGTTGAAATTGCAATCCATGAGACCTTTTTTTTTTGTTATCTTTGTGACCTGTACTCAGCCCTTGCGTCTGCTCCTCACAACGTGTCTTTGATAAACTTATTTCTATTTTAAATTGCAACTGTTTTTTTGCTGTCGTTGTGCTTTTGTCACAAATCTGGCTGGTGTATTGCAGATACAGCCCTACAGAAAACAAAACATATTACTGCTTTGCGCTCTTGCTGAATTCAAATACGAGTTTCTGTGCATACAAACATCACAGTACAGGCGACAAACAACAACAGTGCGAACAACAAAGGCTTCACAAACGCGTTGTGAATATGAAGGGATACTATGTTTCTCTATGAGGGGGCGAACATTAGTGATAACTTGTGTTTGTGTGAAACGAGAAGACCGTCTTGAGCCAGTCAATCAGATTACATTATTAATAAACCATCACGCCCTAATAATCAGATCCTTTATACAACTTCACAAGACTGAAGAATCTTGAGGAGGATTGTATGTTCATCTGACTGTGCGCATGTCATTCAGTCACTCTCTCTCTTCCTTTGCTATTGTTTTAAATAATTCCCTTTCCCATCCTCTCTCTCTCTCTCTCTCTGATTCTGTCTTTCATCTCTTTCACTCTCTCTCTCTCTCTCGCTCACTCTCTCTGTCTCCTTCTCCTGTGATTGATAGCTGCTGCTGAGACTTGATCCACTCACGTCTCAGTCCCTCTCGCTCTGTAATTAAAGGAATTATATATCAAGAGTCCTGTGAAATATATATAAATGAAGTAGGGAAAGTGAGCTTTGCTTAATTGCCGAGAGAAGGGGATGGAAGTGATCACAGCCCAGTAGGACTCCTTTAAACACAGCGTGACACTGAGGGAAGCGAAATGTGAGCTTCTAAAGCAACCGGTGTGTGACACTCTATTCATTAATTTTCTTTTTCCATTGCGAAGGGGGCCGATATAGAAAAAAATAAGCCGTGTCGCTAAGCAAAAACAAGTTGACCCTGGCTAGATTGTTGACATCATCCGCCATCACACTGAGTGGGCCTATAAAATATAAGCAAGCGCATGTTCCAGGCACATTTGTTTGTCTGGGAAACATGGTAATTCAGCTGTTTACCTCACGGCAGTCTAGAAGGCGGATAAATTATGGTTGACAACAATCATGAACTTTTGAGAGTAGTAATATCCTTCCTCATAGTATTATAAATCACTGTGCAGTGTTTTGGTATCTGATAAGCTTCCAAACTCATGACTCTATAAGTCAAACCAGCCTTTCTGGATTGTATTTCATTCTAACACCAGTACCTGAAGCAACAAGGACCCATCCACACAGCCCTCGACATGATTTTAATGCAGTGCAGTGTTCAGCCTGATCTAAGAGAGAGCCTTGAAAGAAACAGTGTGGGGTTGGGTGAGTACTGTAGTATCTGTAGCTGCAATTGCTATCACAAAAGTTATTCTCATGCATACTGTATATCGATATACAGATGAGTATAGTATACCCCTTCTGTACCTGTTGGAGCAGGACGACTTTAATATCACTATGACTGGAATATTGATGTGTATATATATGCCAGTAAGTGTGTGTTTGTGTGTGTGTGTGTTATGTATTCTACACATTTTTTGTCCCATCAGTCAAAAATTTGGTATGTAAAAGTTAGGGTTAACGTGATGCTCAAGGGAATGAATGTCAGTGCACATGCTGTGGTCCAGTGAACCCCATGAAACACACACACACACACACACACACACACACACACACACACACACACCCCTTTCATCCTACCTGGGGTCTTTCTGAATAGAGTCGATGGAAGGTGAGCGCTGCAGGCTGCCTTCAGGCGGCAGGGCTGGTCCGGACTTGCTGTAGGGCGATTCCACCACTGAGGGGCAGTACTGCAGGGTGCGATAGGGGTCCGCCACATAGGGGTCTGAGCCATACACATCTCCGCCACCTCCGCTTGAGGTGTAGCCTGGTCCCACTGTGGCGTAGTTGTTGGTCCCGCCACGGCCGTAGTTCCCTGTCCCTGTGCCGTGACTTCCTGAGCGCTGCAAAGGGGCGGAGTCGACACCGGGAGAGGAGGGAGCTATGGTGGGAAAGTAGGGACAGAGGACATAACTTAGGACCTGGTCATGGACACGGTGGGGAAGGTCTGCAGGGCAGAGGAGGGGACAGAATGAGAAGGACGGGAGAAAAAGACACAAGCAAAGGTGAGGGGAAAAGCACAGGAGAGGAGAGGAGAGGAGAGGAGAGGAGAGGAGAGGAGAGGAGAGGAGAGGAGAGGAGAGGAGAGGAGAGGAGAGGAGAGGCAGGAAGGCGCAGAGATGAACAGGTTGTTGGGAAAAGACAAACGCATCTCCATATGGATGCACGAATATTGGCCACATGCCCAGGATTAACAACAAGGACCAATGTTCAACAGAGGGGAGGATTGAAGAGAGAAAAAGAGAAAAGTTGTGTCAGCAAAAGTTTTAGATAATTTGAATGGCTGCTGAAATCAATACGACAAAAAACAGCTGAAAATATGAAATATAAACTTTTTATCAAATTAAGCTATTACGTGGTTTTTTTTCTGTATACTATTTTGGAAGCCATGCAATATTTCTTTCAACAATGCATACAAATCCTGAAGAAAAAGTTCAATAACATTTTTAAGAATAGATTGATTAAAACAAACAGAAATACTTGAGATCAACAATGCAATGGTTCTACTCCAATGTGAGGTACGTTAAGTCTCATAAAAACCCACTGTGGGTTCGTAAGCAATGTTAGTTTGTCACTCAAATGACTCATTAGCCTGCCATTCCCATGCAATGAAAAGCCTATTTTCAGGTAGCTAGAGGACGATTGCAGAAACTTTTTCCTCAGTGAGACATCTGCCTGGTGAGCAATAAGGACCGAAATATACATAAAAAGTAAAACACCAAGCTATCTTTCTTTAGAGTGAGATTGAAATTGAATGGGGATTTGCTTGGGAGATATAAAGCAGCCTGCAGGGGCACAGTAGCTGTCACCTTCCCTCCCCGTCGCGTCAGAGCGGTGGATCGGTGATATATCAAGGTGTTAATGTGAGTCTGGGGGCCTTGTTTCTCTGGCTATAAAAACACTGAGACAGACGGCGTCATCTGTCATTAAAACCAAGGTATGTGTAAACAGAAAACACACATGTACACACATGCAAAAACACCATCAAATGTGTTCTTCGGAGGGTATGCGATAAATCACAGAGCCTTGAAATCAATATGTGGCCATGTGTTTGACTGGGGCTTTAGCACAGGCCAACGAGCCTCCTCTCACAAAGAGGGTTAGCCTTTAAAAGCGGTGCCTGGATGGGCAAGTGCACACAAACGGTCCTCAACATGGAAAAACACACATTCACACATTATACAAGTCACCGCACGCATCGATACAAAAACAACAAAAGGATGGAGGTTGTGTTGAATGTGAGGTTTACTGTCTCATTGTTGTGTGACGACCAAAGTTGCTCTTTAGCAATGTCTTGAGTGGTGGTATTTACTTGACCTTCACAACCCTCTTACACACGTCTGATCTGTCCAACCTATTTGGTGCAACAACCACCTTTCAAAGCTCTTATTTCAATTCTTCTCACCGAGTCTGGTAAACTCCATTAGTTAGCCCACCAGAGGCACAAGGAACCTTTTGGATGATGTAACCACATTTGCATATTTTTATTTCCTAACTCTAAAATCAGGTTAAAAAAGAAAAAAAATTCTTTGCCAGCCAGACATTGAAAACTTAAACTTCTTGACTGTGCCCTGAAAAGCCCATGAGGGTAAAAGGCTGTGTGAGCTCTTCTACTGATGCCCCAAAGATCTAAAGAATTCGGCAGGGAAAAGAGAAACAGTACGAGATGCTGGGACAAGAGAGGAAAACTGCTGAGAGATGAGGGATGAAGCTGCAGCCAAACCAGAGGGAAGAGGGATGGTACAAGAGGCCGTGGAGTTAGCGACATACAGCCGCGTAGAACAAAGGGTATAGGAGGGTAATGAAGCAGAGTTACTCCAATCAGCAGAAAATCCCAGTCTTTTCTGTACTCTTTGAATGGTGTCTGTGGGGTGTCTGTCCTTCACAACGTCTCATTAGTAGCCGGGGCTTTAGGCTAACTCCACCAGAGTCAGTGTGCGCTCACCGAGACACTTGACACCCAAATAGGATGAACCTCAGAGCCAAAAGAGGGGGGAGGCAGAACAGTGAAAAGAAGAGAGAGGGAAAACGTATAAAAATGGCGTGTCAAATTATTTTTATAGCCTGTGCTGTCGGCACTGAATAGGGATCTCTTCGGGTACAAGCTGAAAAAATAAAGGGGAACGAAAAATAAATCACAAATGATAGAGAGAGAGATGGTAGGGAACACGAAAACAGAGAAATCCCCCCAAAAAATTGTCCTGCTGAAGTCTGTTCTTTTGTTTTCACATTCTCTTGACTTTGTATGCAGCTTCCCCACACCTCTTTATGCATTCCATTTTCTTCTTCACTCAATCTTTGTGTCTGCTCTCCCTTTCTTCTCCTCCTATCTCAAGTAAATGGAGTGCTGCTGAATTCATCATTTGCTCTGTTAATGGTGTGTTCTGACTGATGACTTGACCTTTGGGGACAATATTGCCTGGCAGAAATCAGCGTGTGGGTGCCTGTTTATGCATGCATGTGTGTAATGGTGTGTGTATTCCCTGTGTGTGTGTGTGTGTGCATGTATTCTTGTATTCATGTCCTTTGCGAACCAGTTGGGGTTTTAGACCTTTGGCATTTTTGACCAGTGTTAAAACACTGTCAGTTGGGATTGAAGTTTAAGATTATAATTAAACTACATTTAGGTTTAAATATCACAAAACAATTTAAAAGTGAAATACAACACACACGCGCCGACACGCACACGCACGCTCCACTAACACCTCTCACACCTAACGCTCTGGCGGCGTGAAATTGTGTCGGGAGACGAAAATATAAGGGTGGGTGTGTCTTTGTATTCCCTTGCTTTCGGCGTAGAGTAAACAAATCGCGGCTGTGCTCCTGCTGGCAGATTAGAGACTGGAAAGGAAACTCTATTAGTCATTTGACACAGAGATACCTCTGCAATTAGCCAGCCGGCTGAGGGGCCGGCTAGCTAAGAGCGGGACTGACTTTTTCTTTGGGCTGCTTGAGACAAGGGAGCCCTAGCTGAATGTACAAGAGATGGAGGAGAATAGGAGGCATGGGGAAGAGAGATAGGGAGAAAGGAAGAAAAAAAACAACTAGAGGGAGATCAAACCAATCAGCCGAGCTTTCCATGTCCATCCTCCCTTCTCATTCTTCCATCTCTGCCTCTATTTTCTTCAACCCTACTCTGTCTCTGTCACTCCCTTTTCTTCATCACTCCCTTGCCCTTTTCTCCTTTCTTCCCCGCTCTAGACATATTCCTCCATCCATCTTTTTTTTACTCACCCATCTACTCTGAAACCTTCCCTTTCAATCCCTCTTTTTCTCTCCCTCTCTCCCTCTACATCATCCATTCATTTCATGCCCCCCCCCCCCACCACCCACCCCTTTCTTCCATAACACCCGTCCGTCTCTCTATCTCTCTCCCTCTATTGTGGTTGTAGTAGACTATGTGATCAGAGCTGAGGACATGTCCTTTCTCTCGACACGCTTCAGCGCTCAGCACGATTACACAAAACCCCTCACAGCCTCTATGCCTCTCACATACGCACACTCGCACGGGCACGCACGGGCACACAAACACAGATTTCTAAATATGCCAGTGATTGACATGGACTAAACATGCGTGCCTGTAACACATCTTTTTCTAATGCTTTAAGGTCACACAACAACATGCACGCACAACCTTGCCGACAGCAGCCACGGGTGAGGCAAACATGCACACGCACGCACAAAAACACACACTGCTTGAATGTGGAGGAGAGTAAGGATTAGTTTCTCCCTCTGTTTATCCCTGGGAGATCCTCCTGGCCAACACACAGCTCTTGATGTTCCTGAGCTGGAAGCACTGAAGGACACACATCTACACACACACACACACACACACACATACCCTTTTGCACATTCAGTATCAAGTATACAGCGTTTTACTGTGTGGGAGCTGTAGGACACTTGGCTCTATGAGTCAAGGTGCCATGTCTTTCTCCGAGCGTGCCACTTAGACACAGCAGGGGCCCCAGGCCAGTGGCTGTCGCTAAATGTTCATGCTGCGGAAGGACAATGGTGAAAGTCATGAAAAGTCCAACCGAAGGATGGCCCGTTTGGCATACAGCCACTGCACGTTACACGCTCATGTATGGCACAAAGAAAAAAAAAAAGTCTAATGTAACATTTTGAAATACCTTGTTTTTAATAGATACAATACAAGTTAACGTGACTTGTTGCTGCTGCTAAGAAAATCTTCTAGCCTCACAAATTGCTTTATGGCATAAAGCCAATATCTGAGACCAATATCCTGGACAAACAAGACACCACCATTTGGGTGCATCACAGCATCTACACTAAATGATCCCAGTTATAGGAAACATGGCCGTTCAGTTGTTAGCACTGTTGCCTCATGGCAAAGGATTGGAATCTGAGAGCTCGGGCCTTTCTGTATGGACTTTGCATTTCCCTTTGCGTTCATGAGGATGTCTTCCGGGTGCTCCTTTTCCCAACCACAGCCCAAAGGACACATGTGAACCCTTCTCCCCTGTGTGTTACCTGCCTCTCGCCAGTATGCTGCAGCCCCCCCACAACCCTGAATACGATAAGATGGATGCATTTCACACTTAACTTGAACATGACTTTTGAGTTTGATTCAGTCTAAATAATATAGTGACAGTGAAACGGTTTTAGAGAAAGAGGGCTAAAAGGATTGTTGATGTTAAAGATATCCACAGTTGTGAGGGCAGGTTATTTATATGCATTCATGGTACAATACGGGACAATGGGGAGACAAAGCGTAACCACGGAGGCAATAAGCAATGTATATAATGATACACTGTGAATCAATTAATGAATGGAACGCGTTTTGAACAGCAGATATGAAGGTTTCGTTGTCATTTAATAAAAGACAGTCATTGCTGTCTTTTGTGCTGACTTCCAGTGTATCGGTGTGATCTCTGAGGACAAAAACAAATGAATGTTTCTTTCTCCAGTTATGAATTCATTACTGCTGATAAAACAGAGAATATGCTAATCATGTAAACTGAGATAGCATTGGACACAAGTAGAATGTGCTGATGTGCGCGCGTTTCTGTGCACGCTTTGTGCACGCGTGGTATGAACAGTATTAGAGGACACTGGTGTGTGTGTGTGTGTGTGTGTGTGTGTGTGTGTGTGTGTGTGTGTGTGTGTGTGTGTGTGTGTGTGCGAACTTGTGAACACACGGAGAGAGGGTGGTGCGGGGTGACTAGCACCAACTTCACTTAAACCTAGATTTAGGAAGTGCCATATGTTTTCGCAAGGGAAAGAATTTGTGCTGATCTGGAGAGTAAGTCAGAAGCTTTGAGCTGGTAATTAAAGCTTTCTGAGGCTTCAGCAAAAACTCACTGTAAATACTGTACAAGTTTAAGCCACTACATAAGTAACCTGGAATAAACTTATGAATTGAGTTGTTGTCCACTATCACACCACGAAGTTGAACAGTACTGTAGGTCATAGTTGCATTGCCTGTCAGAGTTCAGTCCAAGAGAACAATCACATTATTATACACATGAATGTGCAGAGGAATAAATCACTTTCCATTTCCTTCCTTTCACCTCTCCTTCTTTTGTCCCCTTTCCTTCCTTCCTTCATTTCCTGTTTCAAAATGTCAACATCAAACCGATTCTATCAAAATTAAGATTAGTCAGATACTGGACATTTAAACATCACTTTATAGGTAAAAGCTAATTCACAAATACTTCTTCACTGTTGTTTAAAACGACCGTAGGTTCATTAAAAGATCAGCAGGATCAGGGGCCAAGCTGAAATTGATCCTGGCCAAACAAATCTAATCTGACCTGGCAACAGAGCGAGCCTGTTGAGCGACGCACTAAAGTGTCTTGGAGGACGCTTCAGACAAAAGGTCCAACAATGCTGCAGTGCTTTAGTTCCCTACTAACTGATAGAGAACTGGTGATTTAGGTCTACTGAGACTGGTCAATTGCTACTCACTCTGCCCCTATTTCAACCATGCACTCGCTACCATCGGTAACACATGATCATTTTACCATAACTACCATTATTACTTTGTATTGAGTACAGCCATATTGAACAGTGATGTAATAAATACATTTCTATTTTATGAAACCTCGTCGAAACAATGTCTTGTGGCCATTCGATACAATATGTATGTATGCTTGTACATGTATGCACACTTTTTAATATGCGTTTAAAAAAGGTACAAATAATGTAATGGTTTGAATTTTCATTCAAAGTGAAGTCTGTTCAGTCTCTATCTATCGCTGAATGAGGTGATTGAGCCTGTGGCACGCTAATGAAAGCATTTCGCAGTATTACACACTGCAGTGTCTGTAGTGGAATAATCACAAGCGGCGACATTGTTTAGATCTCTGGGAAGTGAGATCTTAAAACACATTTCGCAATAAAAGATTATCGGCATATAGATGAAAGAAACGAGAATGAGACGCAGATCTTTGAGATTGTAATATAAAAATCCATCAGTTATATCCGTATAAATGAGCACACACACACACACAGTCCAAGTGACTATAATTAGGATCACAAACCCCATTTGGGGTGAGGACATATGCTTCTTTTCTCTTAAGGATCTGTCACTTTCTCTCTTCAATAGTGGCCCTGAACTTTTCCTGCCTACTGGTCAGAAGAGAAGCACAAGAAACTGCATCCCCTCTCCCGTCCTCTCCCTCTCTTGGGCTTGTTTTTTTCTCTCTCGCTCTCATCTCTCTCCTCCATCACGCTCTCTGCTCTGTCCCCCTCATTAGGATGTCAGATCTCATTACAGAAGTAACACAGCAGATTTAAAGGGGAAAGCAGATTGGTTTAATAATGGCTTGATGCAAAGCCTTCCTCATATTTCATCTTCTCCTTTTTTACTGTGCACGTGTACCGTATGTGTGCACATTCACACTTGGCGAAAGGAGCCGGTGCTAAAGAGCTGCAATTTTAAGCGAAAATAATCCTGCTTTCGAGAAACATAACACACACACGCACACACATACACACACACGCGCGTGCTTACGTGAATTGATCCCTTGTCTTGGGAACTGCATGGATTTAATCGCAGGAACCTAATGTTAAGAAGTGTGTGTTCACATATTCTGTGATTCTTGCAACACCATAGCCCTCACTGCATTTATCCAAAAATAGACAGAAAAGAAAACACGCTATGTTACCAGAGAGTAATTATTCATCTGCAAAAATCCGCGGCCAATCCTCATTTATAAGAGGAGTCAGAAAAACAAGGCTATAGACACCGTGGCAGAGGCTGAGCTGCATCAGACCAAAGAGATATGCCCAAACATCAAAGATCATGCCAAGAATTTACACAGACAAAAACAAATCAGCCTCCGGACTAGACCCAGGAATGGTTTATCGAAAGTAAAGTTCAGAATATCCAAGAAGAGGCTCTTAATTTGAAAAGCTCTTGGAGTGGATGCAGAATGAAACACTGTCCATGGTGTTGTCTGGATAGCAGTTGATACGGTATAAACACTCAAACAAAACCACAGGACTGGCCAGAGTATTGTTTCCAAAAGTCTGACTCAAAATGCAAATTCTCAATTGTTCCCGTAACACTTTGCATCATATGCGTATCTAGTTCTGTTAATGGCTGAGGAAATATAACCTTGTTTTCACCACGGCTCAGTGATTAATGGTTGTGGAAGAATTTATGTCTGTCTCCTTCAAAGATACTGGAGGGAGCAATGTTAAACTACATAACAGTCCTTATCAACAGCCGTAGCTCAACCTGGCTACTAGATGCACCTAACAAATAGCCGTGGCAATGAATCTACCCATTCTCTCTGTCGCTACCTGAGCTACATGCGGGTCTGATGATAAGCTATTAAAGAGAAAAAGTGCCACATCCATTCAGAGCTGATGCTATTCCCAGTGGTCAGAGTCATTAATACAGACCAAGATAGCTTTGATGAAACAAGGAGGGAAGGTAGAAAGGCAAAAACGTAAGACCACAGGCAAGGAGGGGAGGAAGAAAAAGGGAGCAAGCAAGGAGGGAAGGTCAGAGGAAAGGAGGGAGGAAGAAGAGAGAAGGACGGCATGAAAAAAAGATGTCACTGCTCTCTGAATAAGTAGACGAGGTGAAATGAAGGAGAGAAACAATAAAAGAAAGAGAAGGGTAGAAATGCATATGTAAAAAGGTAGAAAATAGTAAAGAGGCAGAAGGAATGAGAGGTCACTGAAGAGAATAGAGAGAGCTTTACTGATGTCAGAAACAGGGAGGATGTAAAGAAGAAAAGCAACGTGACAAACTGCACACAGTCTTTCTGGAAAAAATAAACAAATGTGTAAACCACATCCTGAGGCTTTTTTTTTTCATGCCGTGATTCATCTTTGTAGCAGAATGAATGTGTATGGATGTGTGTGCGTTAAGAGATGCTGTGACCATGCAGGAATAATCGCTGAAAATAGGCCACGTTAACCTGCAGTCCTCTGGGGCACTGGCCTGGTTTAATCCAAGAATGAAACGTTGCTCGCTGCCTACACACATGCATGGTGCAAAAAAAATCCAGACACACACACTCGTACTTGCACAGTAATATGGTGCTGTGTGTGTGGATGTTCGGGTGTGCTGGGTAGATAAGACAGCAGTTAGTGAGAATACGGTAACTGAAGAAGGGTGTGTGCACGAGAGAGAGAGGCTTGGCCATGATACAGACACACACACACACACACACAGTCAAACAGATGGAGCAGATGTTTAATAAAAATAGAAACCTTTTTAGATTTTCTCAGTTGTATTTACTGTAGATGTGGTGACAATACTGTTGATGTAACACAGCCTGGCCAGGCGAACAATGAACTTCGAAGTGAACTGAGCTGTGAAGAGTACGGAAGGAATGGAAACTGAGCGGACAGACAGGTTAACCAATTGACAGTGTTCTAAACTGGACCTGACTGAATTGTCAAGTGTGTTGTCAAACTGCTGTCCACTCCGCTGCAATAAAAATGCCAGCAGACTTTGACAGGTCTGCTGGGTCCAAGTCCCAAAATAGAAAATAAATCCTCCGCAATGAGCCCCACTGTTAATAACAGTTGCAGTAAATGTGTATTGAGGGTAGTGATTGAGCAAAAAAAAAAAAAAAAAAAATGTTCACAATCTGGTTGTTAACCAGACATTTGACCTCTACAAACTCAATCTGGAGTTGACCGCACTATGTGTCTGTTTTACTTGCTTCTTCTTCGTGTCCTGTTTGCTCCCTATTTCCTTCCACCTGTCTCTCTGTCCTCAACTGGGAACTATAAAAAAAAAAACAGTGCATGAACAATTACAGTCACTTAAATGGCTTTTGTTGTATCATGCGGCTCCTCTTCGTAGTTATTAAGTGTCCAGTTAAGTAATGTGAAGGCCCACGCTCTCACTGAATACTGTGAGCTTCATTTCACTGCAAGTGCCTGCTTTAAATTGGCCTTGAATTAGCCTGACACTGTGCACCGTATATATAGACCCACTGACTACAGATTTAAGTTTGAAACACACACGCAAACATCTCCATTCTCATTCCACCGCAGGAATGACTTATAGCATTAATTACATTGATCCATGCCAGTTTAATGAACCAATAATGTGAGCCTGCCATTGCTAAGAAAAAGACGCTATGACATAATTAATGACTTACCGCTCACCATGTCAGCACAGCCCTTATCAGTTCACTATGTGCTATCACTCTGTGCTATTATGAGTCCTTATGAGACAACCTCCTAGTCACTGCACAGACTATTAACATGAATTTTAAAACATGCTGCGCTAAGGCCAAGCCTTAATTCAATAGCCCGGTGACTTGAAGGCGCGGTTCATCGTCGGTGTGTGGATTTACCACGGTAGTTACATGGGCCAAGAACACGGGGGGGGAAATATACTCTGACGGAGGATTTAGTTTAAACAACATGAGACAATTAAAATACTGTATCATAGGAGAAGCGTATTGTAAACCTCAAGCGTTACAATTAAATGTACACAGTCTAATCCAGAGTCTATTGATTTTTTTGTAGCTGCAGTACAAATTCCCTTTGTGAGCTTTCTCATACCCATCTATTGAAACAAATAGAAGGCGCAGTAAATTATAGATAGCAGTGGATCCTCTCTGTACACTTCTGAAGAGCACTTGTTTAATTAATTCCTGCTTGCAAAAGACAATCGCTGTATGAATTGTTCAGGATTTCAACTGACAGTTATCAGAGCACTGCAGTGCTTCAAAAGCTACTACTCTGTGTTTAAAGGCACCTCTCGTTCCTCTCAAGTGAGTCAAACTGATCAGCTCAAACGCTGGTCTAGAGTGGCACATTTAGTGCTATGATTCTGACCCAAATGCTAATGATAGCTATTAAGGCTAGGCTGGTTAATGACATCGAGGGAGCCGTGAACGCGGCGTGACCGACTTGGGTGTTTTCATGTGGGTATACACGGTAATGGGATTACCGTGGCGTACCTAAACCCACATTGAGATAAACTCAATGAGACCCTATTAAAAACACATTGCTGGCAACAATGGAGTTACGTAGAGAGCGGGTGCGAATTAGTGTGTGTGTGTGTGTGTGACTGTGTGACTTTGATAGAAAATGTGACCAATTGTGCTTCATTCCCAACTGCAAAACAAGTAACCCCAACAAAAGGGTCATCGATGGCTTTATTCTCTCTTATGTGCTTTCTCCATTTGTCCCCGGGTCGGATGGAGTTGTTGGAAATGTGCACGGGTAACTACACCAGCATAAAAAAACGAGAATAAACCAAAACAGGAAAAGGGCTGCAACATTCAACTCATGTGGGGAATGAAAATGTCCTAATGTGTGTTGTTGCATCTTTATATCATTTATACCTGACAACTGGGTAAGCGAGCATCAATTAACATGAGGTTCAATGGAACATGTTTCCATAAAGGCAGATTCAAGTCAGACCTTGTTGTCCTTCTGCAGTGTCTGCAGGGAAGGGGGTCTTTGCCACAAGGACATTGGTCAAAAGTATGCCTTTAAGTCTTAAGATACTGAGAAGTTGTAGGATACATTTTAGTTTCAAACTTTAAAAAAAACACACACAGCATATGAAGTTAATAAAAACACAAAAAATGCTAAAATTAAACTCCATAGCTGTAACTAATTATACAAATGCAGGGCCGGCCTTACCGGTGTTGTTGCGATAGGGGCCTGTGTCCGGCCCCTGGCCCTGGCTAAGACTCCTCATGGGGCCCTTGTTGTGGTAGACACGCTCTTCATAGATGGGATCAATGTGGTGCTCTGGGGACCCCAAGGGCCGAAGGGGCTCCTGACTGTGCTGACTACTGTAGGAGCCACGAGAGCCTGGAGAAAAGAGAGAGAGAGAGAAAAAAGATGTAAGGAAGATAGGTAGAGAGGATGAAAGAAGGAGGATAAAACGAGGGAAAGGCAAAATTGCAAGACAGGGTACGGTACAGGAGGTAAGGAAGGGTGGTACATGGGAATTAAACAGATGGACTCTAAAGAAAAATGAAGGAAAGAAATAGAGGAAGGGAAGGTGGGTTCCATTTGTATGCACGAAATGGAAAGACAGTGTAATGGGAAGGCAGTGATAGGCACCACAGAGGATGGAGAGGGTAGAAACAAGGTATACAGAGGATGTGAAAGAAAGCGAATAAAGAAATCGAAAAAGGACAAGTGACTGTAGCAGAAGATGATGGGAACACACGAGAGACAAGGTAAAAGAAAAGGAACAGGTGTGGAGATGATGGCTCTGAAAGACTGTAACAGGAACGATGAGAGGGAAGCAAAGGAGAGGAACACAGCACTCGACTCAACAAAAAGTCCACATGTCCATTTTAACCCCGGACCATTTTAGCTGGTATAGAGTGAGTGTTACAAGGCACCAAGTGACAGATAGCACACTATTTATATGGTGGACAGATAAGGGTGGTGTATGTGTGTGTGTGTGTGTGTGTGTGTGTGTGTGTGTGTGTGTGAGGGGTACAGGGCAGAGTTAGTGATGCACCAAGTCGAAGTAGAGAAAGAAATGACAGACAAATAAAGAAACATGCATAGCAACACATGCGATAGGAAGAAATAGGCAGATATAAAGAGAGGCAGAGAAAGAAGATCAAGAGAAAGGGATGCCTCTGTATTTCATTTTTTTTAATCTCCAAGGAACACATTGCTGGTCGTCAGCTATAAGATAATGAGATGTAGTGTCCCCCCCCTCTTGCTCCGTGTCTGGCAGGAATCCCACAGACACAGGGCAAGGAAGACATTGACAGCAGGCATTTGTTCAGTACATTACACAGCAGAACGATTGTAAGGCCTCCCTCTGAAAACACGGGGCTAAATTAAAATTAGGAAGGAGAAGAAAAGGAGGGGACTGGGGGAATAGGACAATGAGTTATAGCGGGGCTTAGGTGACATAGCAGTGAAAAGAAGTGCAAACACTCGTACTGTATATACACACAGCTATGACTGAGGGAAAGAGAGATCTTCCAGTCGCGCTAACGTTGTATCATATCGCATTAGCCCTCAATCGATGACAAGTCACGTGCCAAGCATTTTCCAGCGGATTCAGACCTCCGTGTGTATCCGCCATCAACTTAACCTCACAAGCCTTCAGATCATATCAGAAGGCAAAGCATGTGAGGCCTAGTCATCTCCGTATAGGATCAAGTGCATACAGTACCATGTAGCCGTGCTCTAGTTTTTGTTGCAGCTTAGGATCTGTGTCTATATCTTGTTTTAATACGTCCAATAAAGCAGACAAGTCCAAGAGAGTATTTTAAAGCTGAATGATAGTGAATACTCAAACAGAAATACACAGCAGGAATCTGTTACCCTAAACCTCCTTTATCGAACAGCCTACGATAGGATGGTGCAAGCACCTTTTAGGATGAACAAAAGCCTGCCTGCATTTCCTGTTACTATACACAATGGAAAAATGATAAAGCAGCGGTGGGCCTCATTATACCTGTTTTGAGCATGACTGTGGCAAAGAAGCTATTGCGTTTTTGTGTGCTGTCCTCCTTTCAACAGGGAGGTTAACGGACTTGCCGGTTTACCTCCTTTGCTAATGAAAAGGTACTGTCGCCTGTCACACTGCTAGCCAGCAGCAGAGAAGGCAAACCCGAAAGATGAAGACAGAGTCAGAATAAGTGAGAAAAGAAGGAAAAGGAGATGGAGAGAATTTGAGAAAATGACAGAAACGGATGGACTTTGAGCTCAATTGGAATGAGGCGAATTTGGAGACAGATAGAGGAAAACCAAGCAAGAAAGAGGCAGAGATGGTCAGCATATTCATTAAGGAGTGCAAATTAGAGTCGTGGACACACCCATTAACGGCATGACTCATCCCAGCTCTCTCTCTCTCTTCCTTCATCCCTTTCGTCTTTGAAGTCTCGGGGAGTCGGTTTTATTTCTTTATTCATTTTTTTTTTTAACTCACAAGGGCCCACTCGTGGATGTACTGACCTCTTTCTTTCAAAGGGAGAGGGAACTTTAAGAAGAGAAGATAGAATGATGCAGAGAGAGAGAAATAGACAGATGCCCTCCCATGATATTTTATTCTGTAAAATATTTATAAAGGATAAGAAAATGTAAAAAACCAACTCTGGTCCCTTGATATCCTGTTTGTATAGTTAACAAGAAAGCAAACTAAATGTCACATCTGCAGTAAAAACATTAAATATGACATTATTGCGCTTTCATGTGTAACCATGTACCTACTGTAATTTTACCAAGAAATTATCATATTGGTCCAACAATGTTCTGGGCCGATCAAATCAAAAATAAAACAGAACTATAAAAATGTCGAAGGCATCACAGTTGTGCCAGAGGCTTCAATGACAACCACCAGTCAGTGTTTAATGCCAATGAAGCCCAATCTCTAAATATTAAGCCATTTCTCAGTTGAATTTACTGGTAACTTGTAATTATGATGCTTAAACAGCTTCATTTCTATTCCATGTTAAGCTATTGTGTCACTATTGCAAAATTTAGAAACAGTGGACTGTATCACTCTCAGGCCCTTCATGCAGGAAGCACAGAGAGGACATTTCTTTTTTTAGGCGATTTCGTTTTTTTACGCAGCTTAACTCCACTGTAGATGAGGTGCTATAGAGCTGTTAAGTGCCTCTCCAAACAAGCCAGCCACATGAACTCTACTGTGTGTTTTTCCAGGAGGATGTTGCCCCACTGAGAATAAGCTCACCTCTGACTCAAAGTATCGCCAAATAATTCTTGGTTGGTAGGATTTTAGAAATATGGTGAAAAGTATTTGAAAGTAAATATCTTTCATTTCCAGGATTGATCTGTGGAGTTCAAATTGTTCTTGTACAATCAACCTCAACATGATAGTCCAAGCAAATTCTGATGAACATTATGACCAAGGTCTGTTATTTATAGTGACAGGCAGATCTCTTTTTCCACGGGTACTCGTCCTGTTCAGCCTCGTCCTTTCCTTTCTTCTTCATTTAAAAGTCTTCAGAAGAGATGAAACCACAGGCATTGCTTCAAGATCCCAGTTATGCCCTCAGGGTAAAGCATGAAGGTCATGTTCTTCATCAATACAGCTCCAGGTTTAAAGGGCTAATCATTTAACTCACGCCGGAGCTTCAAAACACTATCACCTGGTTTAATCAGGATTAATCTTGTCAAATAAATCTTTAACCTGCATGAAAAATTGAAAACACTCAATCAAAAGAAAAAAAATAAACCTGAGGCAAAGGAGGCTGTAACAGAGGCATTACAAATGGTGAAGATCTTTACTATACTAAGCTCACAGAATGTCCATATTTATATTGAAGAAGAATAAATAAAAAATCGGTTTAAACCTCTTAACGTATTACTGAGACAAGTAACATCGACATTTGTCTGCATTTACATGACTTTGACTCATGAATGAATCATTTTCTAAAGCTACTTTTAGTCTGAATGGCACTTGTAATACAAGCCTTGAGAATTAAAAGTCCTTGAAATAATGGGTTATCTATCATTGAAACAGGCACAAACGGAGAACCTCAAATAACATTGTACACGCTGGACCATTAAAAGTTTTCAGTTTGATATTCAGCCAACTCAATTTTGCAGAGTCAAGAGAGAAAGCCATTAACTTGTCAATGCAGCTGCAGGGGCAAATAAAAGTCTGTTGCTGCATGCACTGAGAGACCAGTGTCATCCTAATACATTCAGCTCCCAGACACAGTAAATAGATCTTATTCGACAACACAATTAGACTCAGCATCACTTTAATCTTCTTGAAGCAGGTCTCTGTCTGGTAGTCACAGCAGACCTGTTCATAAGCAGTTTAAAGTACACAAATGAAACTGGAGAACAGCTAGTGCATCTTCTTTATAAAGGGCAGCCACGAAGAAGCTCTGACGCCTCTCGTGAATTATGGACAAGTGCTGCGATATATGGAGTAGATAGCTCTGAGATACCAACCACAACACATCGATGTGCTTCTCAAAAGATTTGACTTGAATGTAGAACTGGACTTTCTTAGAATGGCCATGAGATGTATTGAAATGCGCACGTGGGTGTTAAGACTGCACGAGTGTGTGAACTCCCCCACCTGCCAGACTGCCAGGCCTCTGCAGTGTAGCCGTAGCGTAGAGCTCGTGGGAGATCTTGTACTGATCAGAAGCGTGGTGAGCTGCCAGTCGTTTGGGAGACAGAGTGGCATAGCTCCCTATGCCCGAACTCATCTGCAAAGACAAGAGGTTTTTTTTCGTTGTTGTTACTTTCAAATATTATAAATTCACTCATTGTAAGTGATCTATTGGTGAAATACTTCTTGTAAGATTACAATGTTTTGGCAGCTAAATATGTAAAATATTTGTCAATATCCAAGCGAGAAACTTTTATAAATTCAACTTTGCACTGTGTGTGAACCATGTGACCACTTAGAGTTAAGAATGTACTTTACATTGAAAACACCCACGCACAAAATACTTTTCATCACGCTACAGTGTGAGATATTGAACATAGGCAACCAACAAATTTACCTCAGGCTCCAGGGTTCAGATAAGAGGCTATTTGAAGATTACCCATTTGATGAAGTTAAATTGACATAGATATATAGATTTTTGTCTGAAGATATGACTCAATCTGTAATTGATCTGGAGGTGCAGTACGCCATTCTTTGTCATGATTAAAGATCCGAAAAAAGCACAAAATGAAATAATCTTTGATCGAACAACCAGCCGGTTAGCATCAATTAATAGTATGACTACACAATATCGTAGTTACATAGAATGGTACGACTGTCAATTACTGTTCAAGAAATACCAATACTGGGCATTAGCACTGTAAATATTGTACATTGAAATATAATCTCTGTACTATTATGCTGCTTATTGTCAAATCACTTTTAAAATCTACTGTCTGTAGAATATCTTGCTCTGTAATTAAAAACTGGAAACGTGTAGAAAACCATAAAAGAAAATGTAAATTGAGTCAAATACACAAATCCCTCCAAACAATATGATATGAGAGTAATTATCGAACCTGGTCGGGATAATATTTAACAGAGACTGGCCAGAGGAAACATCAACATTCTCATGATCTCACAATTTACCGATCGGAACTGTTTTTAAACTGGTCCCTCAGAAAGACACATTTTGGTACTTTTGCAGATCATAATGAAGAAAATATGATTTTCCCTTTGGTGATGTTCAGGGAAGCTGTATTGGTCCTCTCGTTTTTTTGAATATGCTCCCTTTAGGTAACATCATCAGAGAATCTTATCCTAATTTTCACAGTTGCGCTGATGATACGCAGCTGTATATTTCGCTTGAGCCCGAGGATGACAATGCCTCGCGTCCCATGACTACTGGGATGGCTGCAGAAAAAAAATCATTAACTTCTTGAAACTAAGCAAATATAAAACTCAAATACCCTTCGTCGGCCCCCAAGCTGAACAGATCTACTCTCTTGCAAACTTGTCCATTTGGCTCCCGAGAATAAATCAGAACTAAAATGGGCTTTGTCCTAGGTTCAGATTTAAATTTTCACATATAAAGAAGGCAACCAAAACAGCTTTTTATTACTTCAGAATCATTGCCAACGTTCGGCCTTTCCTTCCCTATAAAGATGCTGAAAAAAACTTATTCATGCAAATACTCTTTATACTGATCTTCCAAAACAGAAAGCTATAAGAGATGTGGACTCTGTAAACTTTATTAATCGACAACTGAAACATTTGGCCCATAATTTATGACATTTAAATTATTATTATTATACATATATATATATATTTTTTTTTACAAATTATCTCATTTGTATTATTCTTGGTGGTCTTATTTTACTGTCTATCTACCTGTGTTTGACTGTGTCATATATATATTTTTGTAAAGTACTTTGAGCTATATCACCTTGTTTCAACAGCTTTTGCATTAAAAGTGCTGTAAAAGTGAAGTTTATATCACTATTATTATTGTTTTAACTCTAGTACTGTTGCAGTTACCTTGGTTTCACCCATTAGCAATGTATTATTATCAGTAGCATTTGCAATGCAATGTGAATGCAGGGTGCGCATCAAAAAGTTGGCACCTAATACTCTGGTAAGACTGTAATATACCTGGTGAAGAGGGGACGATGATGAGCCGGCCCCTCCCCCTGCTGCTGTA
This sequence comes from Leptoclinus maculatus, assembly GCA_032191485.1. Classification (NCBI taxonomy): domain Eukaryota; kingdom Metazoa; phylum Chordata; class Actinopteri; order Perciformes; family Stichaeidae; genus Leptoclinus; species Leptoclinus maculatus. The sequence goes on from JAVDOI010000013.1 coordinate 11,257,623, forward strand.
GAGTTGGGTGGAGATGCGACCCTCAGGGGAGACCCGCCCCCTCCTGCAGTTGTCACAGCAGCTGTGGTGCTGGAAGACAAATGGACAAAGAAACATCATATCTATGAAAAATAATGACTTGAAATGATTCATTTATTGTCACATATACTGTAAAAACAGTGCTTGTATGTGAGTATTTTATAGTCACTGCATGCCGAAAGGCACTCCAAAGGTAATTCTCCTTTCCATTCTATTCTATTCAATTACAGTCACTCATTGTTTATTTATCTCTCCTCTCTTACTGCCTGAAAAACCTACGAATGAGACTAATGTGTTAAATACAGTCATTTTTTTCAAATCCTATCGCCTTTTTCCACCTTCAAACACATCAGTGTTAACACCAATACATCAAAGTCAATAGCAATGTCACAGTCACACTGTGGTTTTCTACCTGTATGACTTGGCCAGTCGATTACCAGGAGACTGTTTGCTGGGAGAGGAGGAGGAAGGCAGGCGCTGAGTGGTAGCGTACCCCGGAGCATCGGAGGCTGATCCCAGCCGTTGGAGTTTACCCGGGGAACCGGGTCCCGAGCCTCCTCCTCCTCCTCCGGACAGAGGGGAACTGACACGCTGGGTGGGTAAGGTGGAGCTGGAGTAGTAGATACCTGGAGAACATGGTAAGGGAGAGAGAATTCAAGAGTTAGAATGTAGCGATGCTTGCGACAGTCAGCCTGGGTGGGGGTCTTAAAAAGGATGTCGCCTAGGAACTCTGTAGTTCCGCTGGGGGACTTCAATATTCACATGGGCAACAATGGAGAAACCAGGAGGGGGGGTGATTGGGAGAAATGATCTGCCCGAGTGCTGTTTTGTTATTGGACTTCTGTGCTCATAACAGAAGTTATGGGTGTTTCATAAGTGTAATCGGTAGATGCCTTAGGCCAAAGATCAATGATGGACTTTGTGGTAGTATCATCAGATCTGTAGCCCGACCATGAGAGAGAATTATACATACTGCAGGCTCGAAAAAAACATTCTGCTAGTGGCAAGTTCTTTTGTTCCAATTCACATGCATGTCTGTCAGCGTCTCCAAATGTCAGCTCTGTGTATTCACAGTGAGTTCTTACCTGACCCTGCCCCAGTTTGTGATTGTTGCTGCTGGGCGGCACGGCTAGATGTCACCTGAGGGGATGTGGGGTAACACAGAGCAAGAGATGGAAGAGGAGTCGTGACAGGGAACAAGGGATGAATAGAGGGAGGGATTAGTGGCGGAGAGGAGAAGTTGGGAGGAGGGAAAGGGAGAGACAGAGTTAATAAAAACTGGATAAAAAAATGAATAAAGAGTAGTGGCCTTCAAAAACTTTTTTCATGCACAATGAGTACAGTCAAGCCTTTGAGGAGCTAGTAATGAAATCCCAACAGAAATAAGAGGGTGATTCAAACAGACTCATAGAAGCAGGCACAGAAGTCCTAGGAGTTCAGCAGACTCATGAAGCCTTGTTTCACCACCTACTCAAAGTGGAGGGAAAGATCCCACAGTCCATCGTGTATCCATGTCTTAATATTTATCATCGGTCATCTTGTAAAACCACAATATTCACAAATACTTTAAATATCTGAATCGTATATCAAAATCAGACAAAACATATAGACAAAGACGTTTGTTATGAAATGACTTATATTGATTTCTGTAACATCTAGAAAGCTATGAATGTTATACAATGTAAATCACAAAATCTTAATCTTGGACCAATTTTAAAGGAGGACAGAGGAAAAAACATTGAAAAATGCAATTAATTCCTAATGGACAAAAACGTTGTGCCAGTGTGTGAGGCAAAGTTAGAGCACGAGAAGCCTTTCTACCACACATCACATGCTGGTCCATCCTAATATATCCTCCTTAGTCTCCAGAGGCAGTCGGGGAGAGCCGGTGCTCCACTGAGTCTCATATAGCCTTATGTTGATGCTTAAAGCTGTAAATGGGAAGGGAGAGACTTGGGGGGGGGGGTTGTCACTTCAATGGAAATAGCTGGTCCACCATAAAAGCTTGCCCACCGTCCTCTACTGGCACGCACTACGATAGAGAGCGGAGCGTTTGACGGTATTGAAACAAATACCGCAGGATTCCTAAAGTCCCTATACCGTAATACCGCCCACGCCTTTTAGTGGCCTGACGTGGCTGCAGTTCTACAAAGACCACATTATGCGAGCACAGTGACTGAGTGACTGAGTCACAGTGACTGAGTCACCTTGGAGCTTTTTCATCACTGCACAGCCAGAGAACTTCTCAAACCTTCTGTTTCTTAGAATAACATTTGGAACACTCTCAATTTCATACACATCAGGAGAGACCAACAAATATCAATGTACACTGTTGAGTGTTCGACATTATCTTTATCTGTTTACTTATCTGCTTACTTATCCCCTGGATAAATAAAACATCAAACTCACAGGCACACCATCTCCAATTATGTTGTGAATGGCAGTTTCTGGTTATATTTTCCTGCTTTGCGAGGAGCTAAAGCATGTCTGCGGAAGACAACAGGCTTTTGGTTCCAGCACTGCTTTGTTTGCAGAGGGGTCATGGAAACTGATTTATCTCTGGCTGAGTGGATTAGCGGTCTCTTTCAAAAAACCTGACACACAGTTTATGGAGGCAGGTAGAGTACCAGAGACAAGGAGACACCGAAAACGACTGAGAGAATAGAAAATTGGTAAAACGAGGAACAGGTAAAATTCAACCTTGAGTTGTGGATACACCCTGATCTCAACACACAATAAGTAAATGATGGAAGCTGTAACTTAACCTGGCTTAACTACAAAGGATGGGCTGAATTTTACTCTCAAACCAAAAACCCTTGATGTAAATATACTGCTAGAATCATTACCACAGTCAAAAGTCAGTGATTTAATAGTGATTTATATTTAAAATCAACTGTGAGCGAACTAGAGCCCTGTGCAGTCTGACTGTTTTCTTAATCCTGCTCCCGCTGGATTTCTGACCATTACCAACCGCTACCTCAGCGTGTGTGTCCGCTCCTGCCCGCAACCGCAATAATTCCCCCAATAAGTTAGTCAATAACAATTATGTCAATACCACATAATGATATTTGTGTTTTTGATAAAAACAGCACCCCCGCCGGCATCTCAGTAACAATTCAGGCAGAGAGTGGTACTGCGGCACGGGGAGACGGAGAATACCTGGATATTTCTTGACCACCCGATCCCACCTGCAGCAAAGTTAAAGCCACTCACTCTAGCCACAAGATCTCTATCTTCTAGTCTACACAGAGCTTAGACCTCAGCTGATGATTTACCCTCATTCTAACTAACTATAACTCTCATTTCAACACCTTTCATTGCTTGCACTCAGGGCGGCAACTTCCTGGTCTGAAAAATGACGCCAATGGGGAAATGCGTTAAAGGGGCCGGAAAAAGAAGTCTTCTAGTAAAGAAGTCTATGAGAAAATAAAAGTTAATTGTAAAATTTTTCAATATTTGGTTGTACTTAGCTCCACGCTATCTTGTTACTTCTGGTTGCAAAAAGCCAAGATGGCAACAGCCAACATGTCTAACTCGAGGCTTCAAAACGTTAAGAGTGACGTCATGGTGACTATGTCCACTTCTTGTTATACAGTCTATGCTTGCACCATATTTTGCCCCATTTATCTGTTTTCTATTTTTCCAACTCTTCCTACTACTTCAGCTGCCCCTTTATAGAAAGTTAAGCCAAAGATACAGTTTAGGTCCTTGCCATTTACCAAGCAATGCTGTTCAGCTCCCAGCAATACATGAAGCAGTACAGTCCAGCTTCCAGCTTTTCAAACAATGCAGTTTAGCTCCGGGCTGTCAATCCAGCCTTGCAGCTCAGCGCCAGCTTCTCAGCAGTCAGTCAAATAGTGTTCTCTAGTTTTCATCTTTTCGAGAGGAAAGCTGGTGTTACCAAGACGTATGACATATATGTAAATAGCATAACTCAAACTGCTGTAATTGCTGTAAAGCACATTTTAGTTTATACAATCCTCTCAGGCTAATGTCCTGCTTACTTAAACTGGAAGTTTTTCGTTTTGCAAAGCAGTCATGATCTCAGGTCGCACAAATGGCTTCAGGTTAAAGTATCTTCTCCATCAGTACAGAGGCAGGCAAAACAAGCCTGTTCCACTATGGTCCTTTATCCTGGAATGATCTGAAGGCAGAGCTTAACCTTGAGACCCTTATCTCTTTAAATGATTTGTAACTTAGAATAATGGAAGAGGTCACTGCTAGCTGCAGTTTCTTCCATTAACAGACTTAAGTATACTTACTTAAGTATCTGAAATGTCACTGGAACCTATGATAAGTGCACATGAAAGTGTGATAAATAAACATTGTCACTTGATGTTTTTGTTGGAGAGCACATGGGAAAGGGTTTTTATCAAATGTGTGTTGAATTAGTCAGAGATAAATATGACACGGTATTTGAGCCGCTATCCAGACGAGTGTGCACCGTAAGAATCTTCTATACAAGTCCCCTGTGTTGGTTTAGTAGGTTATGAAGCCAAGCGAGAGATCTAAGGCTGATGAGAGGCAGGCCACAAAACTGAGTTTAAGAGCCCTATTGATAGTTGATCTTACGTGATTGTGTTATAGAATGCATATGTGCTACAGTCATCGTGACGCAAAGTGAGACAGAAATGGACTTCTGACTGATAAAGAGGTGAGCAATTAAATGAATAGATAAACAGATGGATGGGTGACTCACCGAGTAAATAAATGATGAGTATAGATGACTTGTTGGCTGAGTTCACTAATAAATAGAAAGCCTGACAGACTGTGTGAGGGAGAGCACTTTCTCCATCCCCTTCTATGTCATTCTGCAGCTCTGCTTCTCTTCTCCTCCAGTAAAACACTGGGATGTTTCAGGTGCCATGTATACATGCATTATTAAAGCAGGGTCCTCTCAGGGTTATAAATACCCCTCAGAAGAGCAGTAGCCCTCTCACTCTCCCTGAAACAGTCACTTGTGCAAACTTTTGTACACACGTGGAGTGCAAATTAACACCCCCTGGTGCATATGCCTGCAAGCACACTAACACAAAAAAAAACTGCATGTGCTGCACATGCATGCAAACTGCACCTGTCTATCAGAACTGGCTATTCATGAGCAACAAGCCCCGTTGACAACACTGGCCCCATTACACTGACAAGCCCAAAACATCAGAAAGGAGGGTACACACACACACACACACACACACACACTAATGTTCACATAGACAGAGATGGTGAGCAGAGAGGACAGGGAGGGAAAACGGGGGGGGAGAGAAAAGAGGACGGGAACACTGCAATACAAGGGGAACAGAGGACAAGAAATAATTCAGACTACAGACAATAAAAACTCCCTTTGCCTTATCTGCCCATCCATCTAAAGCACATGCCTGTCTATCTGTTTTTTTTATCTTTCGGTGTTTGCCTCAAGTATGTCTTACTTATCAAGGGAAGGAATGGGAGCTCTCTCTGAAACCATCTCTTTAATGACTGTTGGGACTGTTGGGTGGGGGGGATTAATGAATGTGTTCACAAAGACAAATGTCACCTTCCTCTCCTTTCTCTTTCAAAGGACACAGGAACACGAGTACACAAACACACAAACACAGATTTTCACACACACACACACACACGGCAAATCAGAAACTAACAGCAATTCACGTCATCGACATCTTATTGAAAACATGCATAGGCTCTTCAAAGATATAACAAATGTATTCTAAGAGCTGTAACCCTCGTTAAATAATGCTCCGGTTTATAAATATTGACCTTAAATATTTCCTCTTACTTTCATTTCATAACCATCTATCACAAATGGATAATTTGCCCCAGACACTAGCAATGCATTTTAATGAAGCACTGCAGCTGCTCACTGATTTTTCGCAGATATGTGCGTCTCTGTTTAAAAGTGCACATCTGTGTGTGTATTGCCATTGAAATATTAAGGGCATGGAAATTGGACATAATTGGCTCCTGTATGCTGGAAGGTAATTAGGTGGGTTTTCTCTCTTCATCCAGCACACTGCTGTGATTAATATGTGACTTTATCTTCAGAATGTGTCTAACCCCGTGTCTAACCTCCTCCCAAATACAGGCAAATGTCCTATGTATTGCTTCAAAAGCCAGTTACAAGTGACTCAGCCACTTCAGTAAGGCTAACAAAATGAGATTCTGTATAAATATGTACTTAAACACACTGAACAACTGGACCCAACTGTGATGTCAAACAAATCCACGTTTGGCGAGAGCACCGAGAGCTGCATGTAGCTGGAGAAGCGCTATGCAAGATAGAGCAATAAGAAAGGGGGTAAAGGAAAAAGAAAGGCAATGTTCGCTCAGCGACGGAATACCAGAGGAGCTAGAAAATCAGCATATACAGTACATCTCAACTCTTTTTCTCGGTTATGCCTCCCATGAGCAAAAGCACCAATGCAGCTGTACATATGAACAGTGGCGAAAACTCACTTCAGGTGAGTTACTTTCAGAGTCAAAGTCCTTAGACGCCAATTATTGAATCATCTTAGCCATCAGTGTACTTTAAAGTTTTCTAAGAACAGACACTAAAGTTTACACAAATGGACTGTGTTAGAATTTTTTTTTTCATCATCATCACACTTCCACGCATCCTCAGTAGCATCTATGTACAGCAGTGTTTCCTACCTGGTTGTAGCTGTGCACGGCTCCTCCGACCTGCCCGCTGCGCTGAGAAGTTGCTGCGGAGATGCTGTCGCTACGGGCGAGGGTCTGGTTGCTATGGTAGCTGGCAGAGTACTGGAGCGAAGCCTCCGGGGTGGAGTTGAGCTGCAAGGAACTCTGGGAAAGAAGAGCCGGTCCTACCGACACAGACAGAGAGAGAGAGAGAGACAGAAGAGTTGTGTATGGTTGGGCAGTTGGTGGGGGTTGAGTTGAGTTTGTGTGTGTGTGTGTTTATGTGTGTGTGCGTGTCCATATATAGTGAGAGAGTGAGTAGAGAGAGATTAAGAGTGAGAAAGAGAGGGGGCGTGAAGGGGAGCGATTGAGAGGCGAAGAGTGAAATGGGGAAGAGAGAGAGAGAGAGAGAGAGAGAGAGAGAGAGAGCAGCAATTTAGAACAGATAGTGCAGCAGTGCAGCACTCCGTGAGTTGGAGATGGCATACATAATTTATTAGCAGAGGGAAAGAGAAATAGAGGAAAAGAGAGAATGGGAGGAGGAGGAGGAGCAGGGAGATGGAGAGGATGGGAGGAAGAAAGTTGTAATAGATGGAACACCTAATAACTTGATTTGCTACCTCCGTGTTCATTTTTACCTCGTTCTGTCGACTTGAGCAAAACTTCACTTGACCCCTTGTCTAAGATATAAGGAAGTTCTGTTTCGGAATGAATCGCTTCGGGTTGTCTTATTTCTTTTGTTGTTTAGTAACCTTTGCAGGGTATTAGAATATGGCTTCATAAATCTCATTGGTGGTGGGAGTACATTCAGTTCACCTTCTCATGCTGTGCACACGGAGCTCATATTGATCGGGAATGAGAACATCATAAGGCAGTTTGTAACGTGAACCATCTCCCGGACTGTGTCTAGAGTGATGAGTTTAACCGAAGGAAACAGTTTGAAACCACTCGATAGCCGGTGGTGTTTGCCGTTATATAGGTTATCATCGCGTGTGTTTGTCAGTGTGGTTTTGATGTATTGAAGAGCAGTTAGGTCTGTGACCTGTTCACCACTCAGCGGTGTATAAATATTTCATTATGTTTCTATTTTTACCCTCTCTGAATACAAATATGTTCGATATGTGTAGTTGCAGTTATGAAGTGTAAGGAAGTGAAAACTGTGATGTCTCTGGTATTTTTTTCATACTTTTTCCATATTCCATATTTCTAAATATCATGAATATGTCCTTTTAAGTCTTCAATAAGTGTCTTCCCCAGAGCTCACTGGCATGTTAGTTTCTTTTTTCACCCAAAATAACAAAGACCCCCTCACTATCTCTCTCTCTCTCTCTCTTCCCCCAGAATTCCTTTCTCCCTGTGAGTCTCTGCGCTGTGAACCAAGATCAACTCCTCTGCTTCTTGCCTTCACAAAAGACGTGTCTTTTCTCATCTCAATTCATCCCTTGCATTTTATGAATTATTAAACAGCACTTTGAGTTACGCAGACTGAGTGGGCGCTTCCGAACTCATCCTTTGCTCGGCCTCGGTGTTTGTTACATTGTGTGCGCTGTGCGACAATAAAACTGTGTGCGTCTTTTTCAGGCGTTCATATACGTGTGACGCAAAAGCGTGTTTGTGACGATTGGAAAGTCATTATGGCCGGTCGATGGGGAAATTGTTATTGCATCTGGGAGCTCATGTGTTTGTGCACGTGTACATGTAAGCACTCGACGTGTGTTCACTGTTTGTGTGTGTGTGATTATGTGTGTACGAGTGAGAGGGTGAAATAAAAACCACTGTCACTAGTCACTGTTTGAGTCTCACCGAGTGTCCGTTCAGCAGCTCAGTCAAATTATGAGCATCGTATATTTGAGAAGTACATTAGATTCATGATGTTAACTTTTTTTGCGAGGTTGTGGCTCTGAGCACTTATTTATGTGTATTTGTGCGGCTCTGTTGTGGCACCTTACCAACGACGGCATCAGCTGAAGGCAAAAAAGCCTCCCTGTTTTGTGCCACCTTTCACTGAAGACAGCGACATGTCACTATTCTGTGTATTTACCACGAAGCTATTTGCAGCGCTACCATTTTTGGGGGGAAAAAAAAACACATACACACCCAAATAGCTACGCTGAATTTATCTGCACCCACACATGGTGATGCCTTTGGTAGAAATCCATTTGCCAAATGGGAAAAACAGCTGGATATGGAGCACCGACAACAAGAGTGCTCACGACGATAGCGGCATCTATTTGGACTTGGATAAAGCAGGAGTGACAGGGGATTCAGGCACTTCCTACAAACATGATCGGAATCAAAGTATCTGACACGTCTCCCCACTGTTTTGTACGTGCTTAAACATATAAGCAGATGCATGTGCTATATAGTGTATACCATATATAGGTGCTCCACACTAGCTGGCCAATTCTAACAGCAGTATATTATTGTGAGTACACACTTCAAGTAGAAATGAGCTGGTTCTTAAAATGCCATCCATTACAGCGATGTCCGCTATTAAAAAGGTCACCGGACAATAAGTGAAATGGGAATGCAGTGTTCCAAAACCAATGACCTGCAAAGAAAATGCCAAGCATAATTTAGCAGATCTCATACACGGGCTGCCCTTCAATCCCTGTTTTGAATTGGTTTATCAGAATACAAAGGCCCGACAGGATGGAGAAGCTGCTTTGGAGCTGGACGGTTGTTGGTACAAATCCGGGAGCAGCGCGGTGTGTTAAACGTGTCCTCTGCCTGGCCGCGATGCGTTTGTCTCCACGTCAAAGGTGCAATGACATTTTTTTACCCGCCCATAGAAGAACACGTGTAGTTATGAATTAGGCCTCAAAGTCCCTGGTTTTGGAGTCAGCTATATTTAATAATTGACTACGTTAACCTCTCAGTGCCAAAACTACAAAGCTGAACTCTTACCCTGTGAGAAAATGCTTTGCTCTACATTTTTATGTGTAAAGAATATATTCACATTTTGAAATACTAACTAAATCTAACTATAATGTCTAATCTGGAGCAAAATCCTCCCTGGACTCAACTTGTTTATTGTAAATAGAAATGAAATCTGAGTGAGAACTCAATATTAACACAGGGAATTGCTGCACTTAGGCCAGATATATAATGGCCGAAGGGACTAATAAGAGAAAATTTTCTCATTTGCTTTCATGAAAACAAAAAATAATTACAAAACAATACACGCCATAATCCTTCCGTAGTTAAACCGACCACAGGCGCTGGTTTTATATTCCTTTTGAGCCAGTAAAAGGGTTGTTTACCCTTTCTGGAGTTGAGCAGAGTAGACCTTGATTTTGATCTATGTGTTAACAAAGAAAACAACTAATTCCCTCTCTGCAAATAAAATCCTTCAACAAATGTGACTAAACATAACAATTTGAAAGTCAAATTAAATTCTGTTTGTACCTTAATGTTCTTAGACTGAAATTGCATTTCGTTGGGGTTAAAGTTTTGAGCTGGTCTGAGTCAAGTCAATACCACAAAATGGATTGAAATAGTTGTAATCTTAATAGACACGTTTTATACTTGAGTTTATATCCTCCTTTCCCTACGCAAACACACACACACACACGACGATGCTGATGAAGACACTTACGTTCTCCACTGTCGAGTATTCCTGATTCCTGGAGGGAGCGAATGCAGGAATCCACCAACTCCAAACCAGTGGTCAACTCGTCCTCGATATCCTTTTGCCCATCGGTTGCTAAGGGGAAAAGAGGAAAAGAGGATGAGGATGTAAGCAGAAGATGAATGAGAAAAACAGGCACAGAGTGTACGCTTTTGGTCTGGAAAGTATGCAGATGAACACTGGCTATAAAATCCAACAGTGGTTTTGGTCTGGCACCACTTTCACATTCTGATATGTATTTGAGATTGTGATTATGTCTCTGTGTGTGTGTGTGTGTGTTGCAAATCATCTTTTAATCTTTCAGGTATGTCGACAGGTGCTGCTGCCCATACATTACTGGGCCACTGGTGTAAATTCAAAATGTTCCTTGACACACAATTGTCCTAGTCTGTCAATCTGACACGAGGCAGACCGGGCCTTGTTGGTGTCGGGGCAATAAATCTAAACCCTGAACTCAAGATGTGTGGCAAACATAAAACCCTAGATATTCTTTGAGCGCTTGTATGTGTGACCAGTCTAGAATTTAAGTTAGACAAACAGCAGTGAAAAGGTTTGGAGTCAGATCTTGCAACGTTTGCGCAGTATGAGCATGTGTGTGTGTGTGTGTTTGTACAAACATTCATAGGTAGGGTTAGGGTTAGGTTTAGGTAACTTTACCTTGAGTGTTCCAGCGAAACTGCTCATCTACTGAACTGCAAAAGAAGGATGTAGTTAATAACAAGATAAAAAACAAGAACAACAATAATAACATACAAGAAAGTTGCAGCATTACCAGCAGTGTTTTGAAATCTGTTTTTGAAAAAGGCAGATTACAATAGAGCTTCCAAAGCGCTTTACAAAACATGAGGGCCAGTAAAATATATTTAAAAAGAAGACAAAACCTGTACTGACATTCCAAAATGAGACACTCACAATGTTGAATGTCAATATTTTTATATTTGTAAAATATGTAAATCATACACTGCGAACATAAACAACTAATGTGCTGAAAGGAACTGCCAATGGCCTACATTTCTTTTATATTCGATTCTGCCGAAGTATGAAAAAACAAACAGAGTAATGAATAAATAAAGACTCACTTCTAAATGTCATTTCATTTGTTAGACAGCAACAGTTCAATTATTCATAACTTCTTTTACAAAATGAGGTCCTGTGAATTAAGGTTACAGGCCTTTTATAAATGGATAGTGTTTGTATACACTATACACTAACTACACAAAGACACACACACACACACACACACATTCACGCACATGGACACACATGGAAAACGAGACTTCGGTCACACTCTCTTCATGGCTGTCAATTGATCGGTGATTGATGGGGGGGGGGAGGGTGAACAGGGAGAAAAGGACAAAGAGGAAGTAGAAGGAAACAGACAGGCAGAAAGAGAAAGTCAGAGATGAGTATTGAGCCGCCTGCAGTGTGATCAATGCAGACACGGACAGACTAACTGATACATATAGACTCTTTCATCTGACTTCATCCACACCATTAGACGGGCTGTCTGGACTAAGTTGGCTTGTGTCTGCGTTTTGTCCAATTTAGACTGCTTGGTATTCCATATGCCCTACTTTCTAATTGCAGGTCTCTGTGCGTGTGTACCTTGGGTGTTATTGTTCAATTTGTGTCTAAAGTGCTTGTGTGCCTTCATGTGTGTACAAGCTTATTGAGGTATATGAGAATGAGCGAATACATTAGCATGTGTTTATCTGTGTTTGTCTTGTTAGCAGAGATGGCAGTGGTCTTTCAGAGATGTTCTAAACAAGTTTCGTATTGATTTCAAAGCAGGCTGTGGTTCATCTCTGCCATGGAGACAGGCGAGGGGGGAGGCTATGAAGGAAAAGAGAATCACATCTATGCGGTACTAACTTTGTTACTTGAATTTAGTGGAAATATAAGTTTTGTTCGATGATTTTTCATATTCAGTCGGCCTGTTACACAGCTTGGCCGGCTACTGCCCTTGCGGAACCTCAGGACCTGTGCCGTTGACAGGACAGCTGGTTCCAAAGTGTGACGACCATACCAGAGGTCAGAGTTGGTGAGGACTGAACGGATGGACGCTTCAGCGGCGCTTAAGAGCCACTGACCCAAGGTCCCAAAGTGGCTCCATATGGGGTTTTAGATACAAACAAAAGAGAGAAAGCTGCAGCTTTATACTTTCTATTGAAATAGGAATCAATATTAACTATGAGCCTACAGTTAATAGCAGTGTGTGTGTCTTGCATTTTCATCTTGCCCTCAGGATGCAGCTTGTCCTGTGAAAGTAATTATCATGTTACTGCGTATCACTGTGATGTACTTGTGCAGCCCTAAAGAGGGGACGGGCAGGAATGCAGGAAAAGTCTGATCAGTTACAAATTACCAAAGTAGAAATTGAATCATCTAATTATCAAATCACAGCAACGTGGGAGAAAAAGTTCAACGGGTAAATCCACTTGAATTAAGCAATAGGCTAGTAGGCTAGTATTTTTTTACTTTATTAGAATTAACGGTTTCAATGCTTTTTACATGCACTACCGTTTAATCTTTTGACCTGCCCACCCACTTACTCTAAATTGTATCACTTGATTAGCGCTCTGCACGTTTCCTTTTATTTCAGTGATTTTCGGAAACCAAAAGAATGCAATCAAAATGAGTCATTGTAGAATCTGCGTAATAAAGCCAACAGCTCAATGGACACATTTCCTCATTTGACTACATTCAAAGGAACACTGTTTGATCAATTACTCTCCAGCTGAGACGGACTTTGACTGATGTAAGAAAGGATCATTTGCAAACAAAAATGAAAACTTTAGGAGATTACAGTTTACTAGGCTAATGTAAAACTGTCATTGTTAGGGCAGCAACAGTCTGAAGGATTAACACAGGGTTGTGACCAAAAGGTCATTGGTTCAAACGCCTGGACCGGCAGAGCAAATTAAAATAAGGCAATTAATCCCCAGTTGCTTCTCTGTGGTGAATATTATAAAAGTGTGGTTGCACTGTGTAGCTTCCCTTTGTGAATTTGTTTGACTGTCTGAATATGAATTAGGATTATGCTCAACAATTCTTGCTCGACAGAAAATTGTCAAAATAGATACTCACAAGGCTGACCTGGGAGTTCTCTGCCACGGGCCAGACACAGTTTATCTATTATAGATTGAACTCTGCCTGTTTGTATTTAACGATGCTTCTGATTCTTGTTACATGTAACAGGAATGTGTCAAAAGCAACAACAAAAAACACCTTCATCTTTAAGCTGCCATTAGTGTCATTTGCTGGTTTTAGCAAGAGAGAGAGAGAGAGAGAGAGAGAGAGAGAGAGAGAGAGAGAGAGAGAGAGAGAGAGAGAGAGAGAGAGAGAGAGAGAGCCGAAGGCATCATATACACAAACAAACCGACAAAGACAACAGTGAAGGAGAATGATAACAAGGTGGTGGAGGAGCTGTTGGAAATACAACAGGATGAGAGAAGCAAACATTGTGTCACTTTGTTAAAGTGTACTTGATTAGGGAGAGAAAGCGAGGCGAGAGAGAGAAAGAAGACTTTGCATGAGAGAGCTGACAGACAAGGGGAAAGAGACCTAATAAGCACAGCATTATTCCACAACTCTGCACACTCTCGCCTGCATGCAATGCCACAACACCGGCGAGGCAGGGCCTCTCTTTTAACAGTGATCCTGTATTAAAGAGGCATTTCAAAGTCACTACTCCCCTCTCAACTGCCACACAGCTTAAATCAACATACAGCGTCCTCTACCGTTCCCCGGGATATCCACATGTACACGTACCCACACATTCTATTTAGCATTCACAAACATATAGACTGGAAGATAAATATGGTTTACTCCGAGTCCCAACTTGTGCATTGGTGTGTGTATGTGTGTGTGTGTGTGTTTATTTCTCATGGGAATGTGGAGTATAACTGCTCAAAGTATAACCGCTATCAAAAATAAGACGTAAACACAAACAAACAAACTCTCTGGTGGTATGGTAGCCTTGTGGTGAGTGAAATACTTTTATTTACCAATTAGAGATCAACTACAGTACAGTAATGTGAGTGTGAGTGAGTGTGTGTGTGTGTGTGTGTGTAAATACATGCACTTAATACGGCTATGCTATGTTTACTCTTGTACTAAAGAGATTTTGCCAAAAAAAAGTGTACAAAACTGACAGTTGAGTTTTGAATTGTAAGTACACCAATAAAAAACAGGTAAACATGTTGTTGATGTGTTTAACGTTAAAGTACGTATGTAGCCATCCAGAGAGGAATCATAGCAGCAACATCCTTCATGACTCATTAGTCCTAAGCTTAGAGAACATTACTCTGAAAGAGTTTCACACTGCCACACACGGTTCTGCTCAAATCCTCCAGCAGCCTCACCCAGATAGAAGCACTTAAGAACACTTGCCCGTCCTGATGAGGCTGTCAGCGTGGCTGTGTATGTACGCTACACACTTCATACAACACTAGACTAATACACACAAGCACACATTCTACAGGTACGGCACTCAGCTGCAAATTCTGCACGGAGCAACTTTGACTGGGCTTTTGGTTGCTTGTACGTGTACATGCACACACACACACACACATAATTGCTATCCTTTTGCGTTGTAGAGAGGGACAAATGGCAGGCTTGGCGTGCAGTCCTGGGCTATTTTATTATTGCCAGCGCTAAAGCAAGAACCTAATAGACCATGATGCCCCATCTGACATTTACCAATGCCTCAGCAAGAAGTTGCCCTAAATACATCCTGGCGCTCCCAAAACCAAATCCTTAAAGGCATGAATCCATATTTTGTCATCGTGTGGCACAAGGGATGTTAATTCATTTCAATTTCATGTGATTACCTAGCAAGTATAAGATAGGTATAGCATTTAATTTATTATGACAAGGAGACAATGGGCCAGCAACAGCCTGTCTGATTTTATACAGCACAAACTCCCTGCTAACGCCCCGCTGAAAGCTAAATTCACCTGAATGAGACAGACCTCTTCCAGTTTTTAGGATTTTCAACTCATTGGACATGACTCTCCAGCTGAGGAGTGATCCCCCTCATTCACTGGATTACCCTGTTTTCCGACCTTTGCAAATTACCAGTTGTACGGGCAACTGCTGTTCATCATGGCTGAAATAAACCTGAATAATAAAAAAAACATTGAAGCTAAACAAGGGTCATTACAAAGCAGTCCGACCTATTTAATAGACCTTTTTCATTAGGCTATAAACCTACTAATTAGCTTGGAATGAGGCTCTCCCCCTTATATATATATATATATATATATATATATATATATATATATATATATATATATACAGAGAGAGAGAGAGAGAGAGAGACGGGGTGCAGCGCCAATTAACTAGTGCACTTTCCAGCAGCTGCATTTGATGAATCACAAATAAATTGCTAAAAGAACAAACAAAGCTAAATTATACCCGATGGCCTCTCCCTAATTGTGGATTCATTGTTCAATTAATTGTTTGTTTAATAGATGGTGCGTTAGATTATAAAATGAAGTATTGGTTTACGGAATACCTAAATCAATCATGCGTATATGTATATTCTGCTTATATACTCTTGTTTTATGACCGACGGTACAAATACAATGCTGAGAGACATCTCACGGACATTCAAAACATGTTGATGCAGAAATCTAGGAACTGCACACGGGTTGAACGATTATCAAACATGTCAGCATTTCAACGATTTTTGCGAAAATTGGTTTTAATAATCATGCGTAACAGAATGCGCATTGGTCGGTAAAAATGACTAACGCTAATTACTAATACAAACCCATCATGATACTCAATATACTCTCATTTTTTGTCCACTGACCTATTGACTGCCTTTGCTTACAAAGAGGGCGGTCTGAAGACATACAACTGAAGTACAGTATTGGACGATCTAACTGATGCGGTGTGAAACTTTTAGGAGCTTCCAAGTGACATAGCTGACTCTTTCCAGGGAGAGAAATGCAAGGTAGTGTTCGGCAAAATTGTGCCAACTCACTTTAATGCTTGGAGGTGCCTCGGGAACCACTCAATCTATTTTGTAGATCTGTCTGTTGTACAGACACTTATCTACCCACTGGTGGTTGTCATAACAACAGTTTTGTACTTCATCATCGTCAGCGTGGCACTGTGACACTATAACTGTAATCTGTCAATCAAGGCAGAGGAGTGGGCTTTTATGGTGTGCACAGGATGTGTGTGTGTGTGTGTGTGTGTGTGTGTGTGTGTGTGTGTGTGTGTGTGTGTGTGTGTGTGTGTGTGTTTGAGAGAGAGATTTGAAATGGGCTTTGTGTTGTTGGGAGTGGGCGAAATGACAATGTGACTGAACAGAATGAACACAAAACTACATCACACACAAGACTAACACAACAATATGTCACGGCATTGTGGCTGAAAAGCAAAAATGTGTGTTTGTTTATGTATGTCTACGTTGACTATATACAGCATGCGTCTCTCTGGATATGCGTGTTGCATGTACATACCCATGTGTGAGCTCTCTGATACTCTATTCAGAGAGCAGGCTATTGTGCTCACAACAAGGCCGAGGACAAACTTTTGTGGATATGACAGCTGAGTGACGGTTCAACAGTCGGGCTGGGAGAGAATTGTCTCGTCAAAGTGAATTGACTTTTAAAACTTGACTACTGACAGCTGCAACAAAAAACCCCATATTCCTAAAAAAAACAAACAAAGACAAAACAATGCACCGTGGTATTGACAAGTTCAATGGAGACTATTTCAACTCTCTGCAGCTTTCTCCTCTCCCAGCTCCTTTCATGTCCTTGTGCACTGTTATGCAGATGTTTAGCCTACAATCTGTAGCAGACTAGTGTGTGTGTGGTAGAAATACAACCACAATGGACCAACTCCGTTATCATCCAGCTTTATTCTCATGCAGGCCGCGCATACATACAAACGCACACAAAACGTGTGTTTGTTCTGTAGTAAAAAAACAAAAAAACACAATGCATGTCTCTACTACTTATCGAGTGTCTAGTGTTTCATAGAACAGAAAATGAATAAACTGTTTAAGGTTTACAGAGCATGCCAAGGATTGATTGTTTGGTTTTGAAACATTGCCAAGAAGATAATGAAAACTCTGATCTGTCAAACAAAGATTGGACGTCCACTGTAACGAGAAGGACTTTCGGTGAGTATCCTCAACAGAGGACTTCTCTGTTTCTTTCACAAAGGGATACTTTTTCCATGAATGTTCATACAATTCAAAACAATTTGCAGCAACTGAAACATTTTAGAAAGCCCCTTGTTGGATGGAGTACACACAGTGCACCTTGCTTACTCTGCAATATCTGACTGCGCAGGGGCACGTATGCATGTTTCTCAAGTGTGTATGAGTGTGTCTGCATGCATGCAGTCTGAAACGCACATTCATATAGTTGCTTGTGTGTGTGTGTGTGTGTGTGTGTGTGTGTGTGTACACATGCACAAAATGTGGGTTTCCACTCTGAGCAGCACCTGCTGGTTGCACTATTTCAACTCGGGAACATCTGCTGTGTGTGTCTAAATCACCAAGCTATTATAGTTATTATGATAGGTGGGATATCGCAGTTTTGCACCGGCACAGATAATGACAGAATACCTCCATGCATAATTCACCAGGGACTGGAGGCCTGACACCGGGTGTGCCCTGTATTATTGTACTCCACGCAGACAGGGGCTGTCTAATATTTATACTCATCTAAAATGGCTCACTGCAGCAAGACTGTTGTGACATGGTATTGAACTGGAGATTAAAAGCTCTACTGCACACATTATTGGCAGATTATTGAACAATATCATAAAAGTTGTAATGTCTACTCATTGAGCTATACGGAAAGTTGATTTTGCTTCACCTTTTGATACAATGAGTACACTATTACGTAAGAGCTGGTTTGTGGTGTTTGTTGGTTTGTGCATTCTACTTTTTTTTAATAAGCAGCGTACCCAGGAGCCCTATAAGGGAAAATGTATTACATGCATGTGCACAGCAGGCAGTTTAGTAGTCAGTTAATCAAGACACATACTGTACAGTAAGTAAAGCAATCAATTACACGCTGCAGGCTGATACACTGAGCATCCATATACCAGGAATACATGGGTTTGCCTCTCATACCTTGCCTTGTTCAACAGGTTTTGAATTTTCTATTTGCACTACATGGTATGCTTTTTTTTTTACAAAGTGGTGTAAAGCAAAAATAGCAATTCAACAAATCCACCTACAATATTAAATGAAAGCCATGCGCTGCCTCCTTGACTGAACCATAATCACATGTGACAAAGTAGCCGTGATATTAGCATAACAGTCGCAATTTACATATGAATAATAATACCACAGGCTGCTAAGTACACCAGCAAATTAAAGTCGAAACGGACAAAGGATGTATCAGCACGCTGCTGGCCCGCAAAAACCCAACTCAGAAAACAGTAGCAAAAAAAAATGTTCAAATGTTTACAGCTGGAGACGAGCAGGAGAGAGAGAGCATGTACTAAAATGATATGTGATGTCAACCCCAATGAGCATACTCACACACTACTGTATTACAGGTAGAAGCACTTATTAGACAAACAGCATGGGATAAACACAGATTACAGAGGCCCAAGATGAAAACACACACACACACACACACACAGCAATCATAATGTGTCAAGTGTGTTGCTGGCTCACAGTTGAGAGACAGTTTGGCCTCACCCAGTGGGAGTCACTGATGATTGATTCTATGTCGTAATGTCACTGGCTCTAACTGAGATCAGTGTGCGTTCAATCATCAGACCATTTGGGAAAACCTGTTGTTTACATAGTGGAATGTGCACTCGGATCATATATTCCAATGCTTCACTGTAAATCTTCTGTTGTCATGCTGTCAAAAGAAACGGCATCTCATTTTCGTGAAGCGACGGAACGCCTTCGTAACTTTTTCAGCTTCTTTTAGCGATTTCACACTCTTCTCCTCCTATTTACATCCACCCCGAATCTGTTGCTTCAGCTGGGTTTGGAAGGAGGTACGTCCTTGTGTTATGTGTGTACATGTGATTGCCCGAGTCATATTTCATTTAAACAACAAGCAAAAATCACCCCACCGGGCTGTATCTTGTGCACTAAATAAATTGTAATCTCCTGCAGCCCGTCAGGGACTGTGCAACTCAAACACATATGTCAATATGACACAGTAACACACAAGACTCACACTCAAGGGCAGTAGTGTGATGTCATGTGGGTGGATAGGACATCTCAGAGCTTTGGGCACTGAAGCAGTCGACGGTCTAAATCACTCATTCCCTGGAGGATAATCTAACCAATGATTTAGTGGGAGTCACTGAGTCACTCTCAGCAGCTTCCACTCCAGTGGAGGGATATATTAGTGTGTGTGTGTGTGTGTGTGTGTGTGTGTGTGTGTGTCTGTGTACAGTATTCGTGTGAGCATGCAAGGAGGGGAGAGGTTATTCCCCTTACACTCGCTCTCTCTTTGAGGCCCCCATGAGACCAATTACCAATACTCTGTGGCTTCACACACACACACACACTTGTAATCTTACACCACATAGGAACTGTCACTGCTTGACTGTGTGATCACATAATGGCTCAACATGAGCTTCATACTTTGAATATTCACAATTCAGGAGAAACCACTTGACGCGCGGCATAATTTTTATTGAAAAACATGTTTAGACATGACTAAACTCAAATTAAGCGCAATATTCAACGTGTCAGATCAGAGGAAACGTGGGGGCAAGTGTTAGCTGAGAAAACAGATCGATGACACTAATGCTGTGTAAACTTGTAATAGGTCAGCGCGATGAACACACAAATCTACAAGAAGCTTCTTTATTTTTGCCTCTTGCCCAGTTCATTACTTCGGAACAGACACTAATCTTGTTACAGAGCACAGGGAGCTTTGTGTCGTCCATGTTCAGCACTAAGCTTGATCTGCGAGTTTACTCCGGTCACTTAGCACAACTCTGCATGCCAATGTCGTTGCAAGAATTCAACTTCGGGATGATTTATTCTATCAATATGGCATTTGTTGGATTTTAAAGAGGCTGTAAGTGGACACATTGTACTCCTCACAATAGCAAGCTCCTGGGATGCATTTCATCTTTTTTTTTTTTTAACATTTCCCATTCAACCCATTCCCACATAGTCAAACAAGTTGTGTCTGAAAACAATAGGGTGGTCATGCACTGTATACTAATGTCTTGCTGGACCTATCACTCATCTGTTTCACAGTCCTCTACTACTGTAATTAATGACATAGACAGCTAATGTTCCACAGCAGTGTATGGCCCTCTTTCAAATTAATAATTTTCATATCCTATTACACAAATAACATGGTGTAGGTGAGCATGTAGGCGTGTACAACAATTAGGCTGTTCACCAAAGCCTACATGAATTATACATACGGTGTGTAGGAAGGTATATATATGCATGTGTATGTTTCATTGATTGATGGGAATGATGTGATGTGACAGTGGGGACCCTGGAGCTCAGGTTTTAATTAACTGGTAGGAGAGGAGCTGGCTGGTCTTGCTATCACAATATATCACTATGTCTGGTCCGCAAGAACACACACACACACACACACACACACACACACACACACACACACACACACACACACACAAAGGCCATCTGGCTAGCAGGGTGCAGCTAACTTGTGTGTGATTCTCATGTCTCATTTTAAAGTGGTTGATTCTTAGCATTATGCAGGCTGTTTTTAATGGGTGCCAAATGCGTCAAAGTCAACGTTTGCTAACATCTTGAAAAGACAGAGGCACAAAAAAGATATGATTCAGTGACCGGGTAAAATATGAAGCTCGTATGGGAAAATATGTCAGTGTGTAGGTTATTTCTTGGCAGTTTCCAATTCTTTCATTTCCATTTTTCTCAGATCTTATCCGCAAACACAGACGGACAAACACAGAAAGCATGTCCTTCCATTGATTCTACTCTCATTCCTTTAACCAGAAATCCAATCAAATTTTTTAAAATCATGTCCATTAAATGTGAGAGCAGAGAGGAATATTTTCTTTATGCATGACAAAATTGAAGCAGCTAACACGCCTTCAGCTTGCCCTTCAGTTATTGATTCCAGCAAATCCGTGTTTTTACTGTATTGATTTGTGATGTTTCATTTAAGGCATTTATTTGTAGTCTACAGCTCACTTTCTGAGTGACCACACTCATGGATAAAAGTGTCTCATACGAAATGACACCTGCACACCGCTTGTGTCCGTCTGTATCGTGAATCCATTGTAAGTCTTATTCATTCATACATTTTTGTTTTTAATTGCTAAGAGAATGGGATGAAAACAATAAGAGAGACCGTGTTAATGTCAGTGGTACCTGGGGATAATGATAGTGTGAATTATATTGTTATTCAGTGTCATCTCCATGTTCTGTGTTACTATTTCACGATTTGCTCTATTTGTTGCAATACACTGTGTGTATTTATTTGTCCGAGCTTTGTTTTTAACAAGACATATTACTGTAACGAGTTCTCGTGAAGAAGATCCCTTTTTAAGTGATCAAGAACCCTTCATTTTCCTCTCCGTTCATTACGACACTTTGGCCATCCACTTTAAAAAACCTCAGGGCAATCCTGCAACATGAAGCAAAGAAAGAAAAAGGAAATACAAAAGTTTGACATTTTCACTGCATCTCCTCCTATAAAACTGACCATCATTTTTACACTACAGCCACTTTCTTTGCTCTCTGTTTTTATCTTGATTCATCTCATCTAGAGAGGACGGCACAGAAACTGCCTTTTGTTGTATGGAAAATAGCCAGGAGAGGTACCCTGAGGGCTGGAACCTCAGAGCAGATGCCGACATCAGTATGTTGAAGATAACAAAAAAATAAGATAATAAAAAGAAAACATTATACAATAAAACCAGAATAAGCCATTTCAGGCATACAAGTACGTTTTATAACACGATTGCTTGGGTTGGTTACGCTGGAATAATGACAGTTGTCTTGTGTGTGATTATGAAACCACTTTTCACAGTGTGACGCGTGTTAATGCTTCATGCAGGTTCCAGTTTATGAAGCCATTTATCATGAGTAAGTCTCAGAGCACTGGAGATAAAAACACAAAAAAAGGAGACAGGACAAGGAAAACAATATATATATATATATAAAAAGATCACATGGCTAAACAAATGTCCACCGTTATTACAAATCAATATCTACACTAAAAAGTGGTTTGAAATACATGTAGGGTTGATATGGGAACAATGTACATTCACGTGGGATTTCACACTTACCCTACTCTTTGCATCACTCATATACAAAGAATCTCCACAGGAATTCATCTGGATTATGTAACTTTTAAATCATTGAGTGACTCTCAACCACCCAGGATACTGACTGACTCATTGGGTTACAATGCAAACAAAAATCGATTTGGGAGCATCCAGAGCAGGTGATAAAAGTCACAATGAAAAGTGGAATCACAGCATCCGATTATGGCTCTTGGGACTCTGCCTCCACATCCAACCCCTGGCCCACAGGAAATAAACTTGCAAGCTTTACTGTGTTAATCTAAATCCTCTATGAAGTCTTTGTGGGAATATGATACTTTGTGCAGCGCAGCACAGTGCAGTGCATGCACTACTTTCTGTTTCAATGATTGAATCCAATCAATCACCGGTCTTTCTGTTTGCCTTTCAAACTGCTGAAGGCTTTGGTATTCACGTAGTCACCAGTGGTAACAATGCACAATAAAGGTTTGGAAACTGAAGAGACAGTTTGTCTTTTTTTTGTCGATTTCTGCCTTCTTCACACTGTTGGTAAAGACAAAGTGTTGGTGGGGCTCACAAAGTTTAAGTGAGGAACTTGGGCTTGTGAAAAGAAGAGGCCAGGCACAGATGTGTGCAAGCAGATAAGAAAGACACCAAAACAACCTGTCCCTGGCGCACACACACACACACAAACACACACAACCTATCAACCACATAGCCTCCACTATAAAACCGTCTTCTCAAACTGCTCCAGGCATTGATTCCTTTAGCCTCGGGGTATGATGCCTTGAGAGGACAAACTCCCTTGCATTCTCTCTCTCTTACTTGCCCTCTTAGTCTCTCTGTCTCTCTCTCTCTCCTACACACACACACACACACACACACACACACACACACACACACACAGCTTCCTGAGGCCCTCTAGCACCCACTCGTTTGAGGACATCAGTAAGAGGACAAGAACTTGAAAGCAGCCATGTTTAAAAGCCCTGCATGTTAATTTCTCTGTGCACATTCTCTTCATTACTGCCTCTGCTTCCAGCTTGTCCCTTTCCCCTAAATATTCTTTGAGAAATATCTCTGCTTGCTTACATCAACTCTTCATCTCTTACCTCAATCTCTCACCTATCCTCTTCTTTATTCTCACCCATTCTTCTTTATTCTCTTCAATCTTCTTCCCTCATATCTGCTATTATCTCTTTCTCTCACCTTCCTCTCTCTGTCTCTCCAAGTCTCTAGACATTACCGTCGACAACATCACCTGATCTAAAGATAGCCAGTGGATGTAAACGAGATGGTTGGTTGAGCCTACTTGAACAAAAAGCTGCATTTATCTTTGTCAGTGGAGTATCAAACCTCTCATATCCTGTTCCCTTCACTCCCTTCAGCCAACACATGTGGTCCAGGTGTCCTTTTTCTATGTCGGTTTTATGCTGCACAGTGAAGTCATGTATAATTACTGAAAATATATCAAATCCCAAGATTTATCTTGCCCACAAAATATCCATAAAGGGTAGAAATGGGTAAGTAGAAATATACTACATTGGAATGCTCAAACTTTCAGATGAGGTTATACTTTGTCAATCCCAGTAGAGGCATACTGTTGAGTATATCACCACACATTCATTGCATCGTCATTTTTTGTAATGCATCTCCTTTTTTTTTTACCATAACTGTTATGAATTACATTTTGAAACCAGGCTTTCTTCAACCCTGTTAAATGGAAACCTTTTCTCACACTGTCGCCACACACACTCAAACACAGAAAGAAACATGCCTACAAGACGGCAGACGGAGAAGTGGGCAGGCAGGGCGTCTCTCATGCGTGATCCTGCACACACACACACACACACACACACACACACACACACACACACACACACACACACACACACACACACACACACACACACACACACACACACAAGCGTTGCATATTAAAAAGGCACCGTAATAACCTGTCAAGCTTTCTGAGAGTGTGCGGCCAACAAAACATCTCGGCACCTCTGTATGGATGAATGCGCACACGCCTTTTTCTCAGCCATTCTCGTTAAATCGACAGCAAAGCAGAGACCATAATCCCACATAAATGCATGCTAATAACTGCCTACACACATACTCACTCAGAATAATTACAAGCTTCAAAAGGAGTGCTAAACCAAATGATGCACACACACTGAAAGTTTTGCGTGATGAGTTCAGGGTAACTTCACCGCAAAAGTGGAGCCCCTTCGGCACCGATCAGGCAACAACACATCAGCATTGGAGATGAGGACTAGCAATGAAAAGACACATTGTTTCTTGGACTAACAAGGCACCAATGACAAATCAAATCAGTAACATATGTATCACCTTGTTTTGACCTGTAATTTACAGGCGCTCCCCTGGGGCAAATCATTGTCATTTAGAAAAATGCCAAATGCAGCAGAAAGATGCATCATATTCCTACATTTTGTCTGATGAATAACTGATGGATGAGTGACAAACCCACTACACACTGACAAAATATTATCATGGGGTACTATTATGGCTATTCCAGTAAAAAAAAAAGAAAAAAAAGAGTGTTCAAATAGCCATCAGGTGTCCTATTATATAAGCTCTGGGGAGACATTACCTTGCACAGCATTTGTTAATAAGCTCATTTCTCTTCTGTCTCTCTTGTGCTTCTCGCCCGCTTTTCTCTGTTCCATCTCCACAACTTGCTTTTTGGAATCAGTGTCTTTCTTGCTCTTCCTTTTTTTTCTATATCTCTCTCTCTGTGTTTTGTCTCAGTGTTTCTCTCTCAGTTTCCTTCTGTCACACTCTCACTGTTTCTCTCTCTCTCTCTGTCTGCCTCTCTGGCATCATTTGGTTGGTTCTTATCTATTCTCACCACTATCTGGTGTTGGGGGAAGATAAGCATGCATTTGCATGTTTAATGAACCAAACACCCCCAATTCCCCTCAGCATGAAGACGCACACACACACACACACACACACACACACACACACGGGTGCACAGATACACACACGCACATGCATGCACACACTGCTGCTGTTGGCCCTCAAGGCCTCCGTCTCCTTGCCACTGACATGGAGTCCCCAGCTGCTGACTCCAACAGGAATAAACATGGTCGATCTATCCACCCTCACATCTACAGCTAGAATGACAGGGGGACATCATTTCATAGCAGAGAGGAAATTATATGACATATTGGAAAGAAACAACAAAACCCATAACAGAGTACATGGTGGCCGACAGGGTATAAAGTAACAGGATGTCACGGGCAGACATGGATACCCAGGGAAGCTAGACTGAGGCCACGATGCCATTAGAATTAGACAATCTAACTTTTTCTCTGCGCAAAATTAGTTAGGCATATTTTGATAAAAAAAATACCCTCAGTTCTACAATCACACAGATTGTCAAGAAATCTAAATATTGTTATTGTAATAGTAGCACCCCATTTGTTTTCACATTTTGGCAGATTGTTTCTCTACGCTAAACGTTTAGAAGAGGCAGGGCAGCCACTGTTCTGGCTTCTGTTCAAGAGATCAGACTCTGACTGACTGGACAAACAAGATTTAAGCTCTGAGTGTACTTGGCATACATTTGCTGTGCTTAGGTGTCCCTGAGCAACAATCAATCCCTAAATCCCTGCCATTCAGTGTTGATCTTTCATGGACTCTGACCTTTGACTTCCTTGTTGAGGATGCTGAGATAAAGGGGCATTGTTTTTCAATTGGCAACATCAAATATCCGAATAATCAAATAAGGAAACGCGAAGCCAACGGTAGGGTTTCTCCATATACAGTTAAATGTGTCTTGTGAAGAAAAAAAAAGAAATCTACCCACTAAAATGTGAAAAGTCAAGATGTAATTGAGGAGCAAAGACAGATAGATAGAGGGAGAGATGAAACAACACGGGGAGAGGCAGACAGAAAGATAGACAGTGGGGACGACAGCGGTGTGAGAGATGTCGCCACCTGCCACCATTTTTCTCCTCTCCCCTTGGAAATGCATCATCAGTCATTAAGGGGGAGCATAACTCGCGGTATCATCATCACTCACACAGACACAGACACACACACATACACATACACAGGCCCAAACACAAGGCGTATTTTAAGGTATAATGCAGCGGCCTATAATTTGAGTTATCTCTATGCAGCATTTTGCTGAGCTTATAAAACCGCCTGCAGCTAATGGTGTGATGGATCCCTCTATTATCACCCAACGCAGGAGACGAGAGTGGGGCATAGTGAGATAAAGGAATGTAATTGGATAGTATTTTAGCCGTGGCAAAAACAGGACGGTGGTCAGGAGACAGAAAGAGAGCACAGAGAGAACCTGTACAAATAATACCTGCATGATGAAGTCTAAAAGCTGTTCGAATGTGTGTAAACGTGTGTCTGTAAAAATAATTTTAAACTAATGTGACGCAAGAATGTAGTGAAAGAGTGATTAGAATACACTGGGTTCATAAAATGAAGCATGATCAAATGTTAAAAGACGCTTTAATTCAAACCACACTTTAATATGGTCGTGCAAAGAGGCCAACTTTGACAACAGAACAAACTTTGAGTAGAAAATGCAAAAAAAAAACGAATGAAGCAATGCCAGCAACCAACGCTCTGTGGATGGCAATGTCATTTCTATGAAATTTGATCCAGCAGTTAATGTTTGCCACAGGATCATTCGTAATAACCTTTCATGGTCACATAGGTTGCTCTCTTTGGACCCTCTTTGGATGGTGACTTATGCAGCACACCTAAGCTGCTCCGGACCAGGTTATGTTGAGAGTTCAGGCTGTATTAAGTGTACCAGGACCTATAGGTGCCAGAAGTAGAAGAGATTCTCTTCGTAGGGAGAGAGTATTTACAGAACAAAACGAATCCTGAAGCTTTTGCTGACAATATTCTCCATGAGTAATACAGTACAGTAGATTCTCAACTGAGGGAATACGTTAATATATGCAAACGTGTTAAGCCATACCATTACGTTAGTAATTACAGTAGCGCAAACTGTATCCATCACGTTGCGCTTTGCATTAAGTTGGTGATGCAGAGACTACTGTGTGCTGAATATTTTAGATTTGACATGGCACAGCTATGACACAGGATCATGTTTTACACAGCTAATAGAAGAGCGATTAGAACACTGTCAATAAAAATCATTTCACTTTGATTTGGCCAAAAACTAAAGTGATTTGCAGTTGCATTAACAGTGCATTTGAGTGGTAAAATCAATATATTGACTTGTGAATTTACATAATTAGCAATTCTTCTCCCAGCATTTCTCTCTGGCTTCAACAGCATCAACGGTGTTGCTTTTTGCTGTAGTCATTTGTTTATGTTCCTCATAGTTATCCATTGTGACGACCTGTTCCTCCTATTTGTGAGGTAGAAGACTCAAATGACGTGCAAGATGCCCTCGATACTGCTCCGACTACAAGCGGAGAATGCTTCGGGAAGAAAGCAAAGTAACAGAGATAGAAGACAATTGATGAAACCGTGAATAGCAGAATTGAAGGGAGAGAAGAACATAAGAGAGAACAAAAAAAGGAGTTAGAGCAAGTTAGAAAGAAAAAAAAGCTTCATTTAATGACAGACAAGGCAGAGGACTTTTTCTAAATGTTTCTGGCACTCTCCATGTGTCTGGGGTCTATTTGCTGCTGTGATCAACTCTTGGGTGCAGGGTGAGGAAATGTGCGGGGATGTGTGTGTGTGGGTGTGTTCACACACGTGGCACAAAGACTGGCACTGGTCCCTGCTGGTGTGGAACTAAATGTCACAGCTTGATTAGAATAAATAGTCCTATACGGGCTCTGGGACTGGGCGCAGCAGGGCAAGCATGTGTGTGTGGTGACTCATTGCTTTTGTTCTATCTCTCTCTCTTTCTCTCTCTCTCATAGAGACCGCGCACACACACACACACTCACACACACACACACACACACACACACACATGCACACACTTGGACACCCAGGCCTTACCTTTCTCTGACCTACCCGAGGGGTCTTTGGGCAGATGTGAACGTCTGAACAGCACAAACAGAAAGCTGTTACTGCCTCAGGACATGAACTTTACACCTCACTCTCCCTCCCTTCCTCCCTTTCACTCCCTCTCTCTTTCACTCACACTCACACTCACACACGCTTTTGTCTCAGAATCTGTATCTCTGTGTATCTGTTCAATATGTTATATATGCAGCATATACAACATGACAGGTTCCAACAGGTGTGTGTATGAATACATGTGTCTGGTGTGGATGCCCTTGTTTATGCACATGCATGCAGGCATTTGGGGTTCACAATGGGGCCGCAGTCCGCCATAGCCTGCTGCTTATATTGATTTCAGTGTGAGTGCAGAAATATGAATATTAGTTCACTTTTATGAAGGGATTTTGTTCTCTTTCTTTCCCTCTGCATTGCAATTATTCACCGCATGAACCATCAACAGCAGCATAAATATCAGTGACGCCTGAAGCAAGGAGCTGTCTGTTTACAAAATAGACGTAATCCACATGCTTCAACCCGTGAGCGTCATAAATACATGACAGCGGGATACATAAATGATATGGCCAAAGGGAATGTCTGGTTAACAGAGCTAGCACAGAGTGATTATCACTCACTCTCACTCTCTCTCTCTCTCACACACACACACACACACACACACACCTATACACGTACTACATATAGTTGTTCCAATAGATTCTGTACTGCAAATAAGTGAATACACAGAGACAGTTCAGTCTGTTAGCACAGTGATAATACAGTGAAGTAAAATTATATTTGTAAAACATGATGATGAAAACTAGAGAGGATAGTGAGAAAGATATGTAGAGCAAGAGAAAGAACAACGTGAGAGACAAGGAGACAATGGGAACAAGCAAAGACACAGAGAGAGACAGAGAGAGAGACAGAGAGAGAGAGAGAGAGAGAGAGAGAGAGAGAGAGAGAGAGAGAGAGAGAGACAGAGTGAGAGACAGAGATAGAGACAGAGAGAGAGAGAGAGAGACAGAGAGAGAGAGTGAGAGAGAGAGAGAGAGAGAGAGAGAGAGAGAGAGAGGGGGGGGGAAATGAAAATGAAAAATAATAAATCAATGAACCTATTCTGTTAGCTGCCTCCGGGTAATGAAAGCTCTTTATTAGCCATCTATCCCTTTCTCTATCTCTTTCCTCCTATCTCTCTGTCCTTTCTTTCTGTCTCTCTGTCGCTCACTCTTTCTGCGTTGCTTTCCCCGCCCCCAGGATTGATATACTCTCATCTCTCCACTAAACGCTAACAATTCCATTAAGCACAACAAAACACTCATTTAGAGGTCACATTTGTTTCGCTCAACTTCGCTCGTCATCTGCATACCAACCGAGGGGCTGCCCGCCTCGGCTTGGATTCCTATTATCTGACATGACCTTTCTGCTTTATAATAATTGGCGAATCATAATGGACTTGCTTCTCCCTTTTTCTTTAATGACATGGCTTTACAACAACTGCACTCTGTCTCTTTTTCACTGTGCATTATTTGCTGTAAAAGCATAACTAATTGCTGTAATATCTACAATTCGTCATCTTTCATATCACATATAAATACTCCATAACAGTAGCCATAATGCATCAAGCCGGTAGTATATTTGCTAGCAGTCAGTGTAATATGACAACAACATAAATACATGTATCCATAAGCTTGTAAGTGACATCATATATATTGCCTTGATAATCTACAGCATTGCCCCGAGTCATGATTAACTTAGTAGCCAGCAACACATTATTTCCTTAACAGTTCATCGAGCAGTGCTTTACTGCACCGATAATGTGTCCCAGACTGCCCAGCAAGGTCACGGCAAAGTAGAGGACGGCCATGGGACCTTTAATGATCTGGATCTGTCTAGGAATTGTACATTTATCTGCCTTAACGTCTCAGTAAACACTGGCGAGGCACTCGTAAAAAACACGTTCTACAATCTGCTGGACAATTTTGATGGATAATTTATTGCGTTGTTCATGAAAAAACAGACGTGATATGAGCACTGAGAAGCCATCGCGAAGTTCAGACCAAAACGTTTTACTGCAGTAGGTTGCAATGAAATAGATGAGAGCAGCTACTGACGGTGGCTTTGTAAAACTGGAGCAAATCAGTTTAAAAAGTAATTGCGGTGATTTGGCCTTGTACAGTTCAGGTGTCGTTTGATACCACGATCAAAAGATTTACAACCCTAAAAATGTAACATCCTGTAGCTTTTGGAGTAACAATGTATGGAAAACTGTTATTGTCGCTGGAAGTTTTACACCAGGGGTGTTCAATTAAAATTCACTGAGGTCCATTTCGAGAGAATTTCCTCGCGCAAAGGTCCGTAACATCACAATAAAGTCTAACTTGCGCAATGATTTAGCACCATATGTATTGAAGTAGCCGAACAGTTGTATTAACATCTGCATGTAGTCAACAACTGACTGTCAAATCAAATATAGAAAGTGCAATTGAATATTATCTCAACAATATTTATAGTCAGTTTTCAAATTGAACTGGATGGATTATAATTAATAATCAAATACATGAATTTAAATAAATTAAAATATGGACTGGATAAAAAAATATACATAACAGAAAGCTTTTAAAAATTGTGCATCTTAAAATAAAGTACTTCATTTTAGAAAAATGAACTGAATTGAGCCGCAGCTTTGAATTCAGGTGTGAAGTCGTGTCACCCAAAAAAGCCACAATATTATATTCTTATCTTCTAAAAAGAGACATTTGTGTGCAGGGCCTTTATCTGTGGTTATTGAAACCACTTGTTTCAGCTCTATTCTTCTCTGTCATGAATACGTCTATATAAGTAGTGTAGCATGTTGAATAAAGTCATCGTATATTATGTAAAAAAAAAGTCATAAAAACTTTATAGTACATCGTAAAAAGTCACAGTAGTAAAATGCAAATTGGGTAATCTATTCTTCCAATCAGAGCAGTGAAACGTGCCACGCAAACAAAAACGAATTAATAGAAAGACTTATTATTATTATTTGTCTTGATAACTATTATCCACCAAATAATTCAGTTCAAAACTGTTTTAAGGTCTTAAATCCATCAACTGACTAATTCCCAAACTCAGGTGCAGGTGAGATGTGGGTGTGGCTATAGTTACCACACGGTACACGGGATGCACTATATTAACATTTGAATATGAATTTGCAAACATAGACAGCTTAACAATGTTAAAAGGATCATTTGTGGAGTTACTTGCAACAGCTTAAACTTTTGTTGTGACTTGTTGCATGTATGATTTAAAAAGCAATTGTTTTTTTGTAATATACAGTGTTGTGTCATTACTGCTAATGGGTCATAATGTGTGGAGTTTTGTGAAAACTGTGCCATGGAAAACATGGTGAACGCTGGACTAGCAAACAGTGAATTCATAAAAGGAGACATTATCTGCCCTTGAGAATAGAATAGAATGCTGGATGGAACACGAATGTTCTCCGACTCCAATAAATTAGAATGTTGACGTGTCATCTTAGGTGGTTGTGCAGATTAACCTCAGTATCTTCAAAAACTCCACAGAGGACAGCTGGACAGCTCTGAGGCTCATCATTTCTAGTAAAGTTGTATTTTATTTGACTGTGGTCAGGCTTCCTGCGGGGCTCCCCCACCCATCTCAGTTATGCTGGGATTGAGGTCACCTAGGTAGTATACCTGGCTTCTCGGAGCCAATGCTGACGGTGAGTGTTTGAACTGTGGGGGAAAACGCAGTCGCGCTCTTGAGTCCAGCATGGTGTTAGTTCGCCGATGTGGGGCAAGCTGCTGCCGTCAGCAGAGTGTAAAGATGGTCGACCAGTTGTTCAATGCTACCTGGGGGGCAGGAAGTCTACGTGCCAGTGTGCGTCAGAGCTCACTTCAGGCTTCTGGTGTGTCCGATGTAGGACGCTGTGGTAAGATACTCGCATCAAACTCCTGTCGTGTAAACCAGTAGCATATCTGACCTGTAACTCTGGATTCAGAATAGACTTTTACTGCTACAACTTTTCGTAATTTGGCTCAGGGTGTTTGGTGCCACCATAATGATTTCAGGATTACCAAATCCCTCCTTGAATATCAAATTGTTAACATTGATTATTTACTGAGAGTAAAGTACAGTACAACTTAGTTAGAGAGCTTTGCTTATAGGAGTGCTATTTTGAAATATAGTATTTATAATCAGTTGTAAAATAATTAACTAACTATGTAAAATCTTGGGATGTACTTCCTACATTAGGACAGTGTTTTATGCTCTCATTCACTCACTCTTTGTGCTTTCTCTCCTCACAGGTTTCCGTGGATCCTGGTTATATCTGGACCCTGGACCTTCCTCCTGCCATGGCCCTGCTGACTCCCACTGCTAATATATTTTTTATAATTACTCACATTACTATTTTTATTACCAATACCATTAACGCACGTTACTAACTTTGCTTCTTCACCAGAGTCTCTGTGCTTTCTCTCCTCACAGGTTTCCGTGGATCCTGGTGATACCTGGACCCTGGTCTTGCCTCCTGCCGTGGTTCTGTCATATACATTGAATGTGTTGTAACTCTGTAAATGTTGTTCATTCTGTACACATGACACCTATTGAACTTCTGTCCATCCTGGGAGAGGGATCCCTCCTCTGTTGCTCTCCCACAGGTCTCTCCCTCTTTTCTCCCTGTTAAAGGGTTTGTTGGGGGAGTTTTTCCTGTTCCGATGTGAGGGTTCCGGGACAAGAGGATGTTGTGTATATATATATAAATGAATTTGAATGAATTTGCCCCTACTGTTTTCAACAACTCCACACAAGACACCTGGACAGCTCTGAGGCAGGCTGCGGCAAAACCACTAGTCATAGCGTCTGCTCTAACGACGTAGCATGGCGCTAATTTCTTAGAAAGATATTTCATTTTATTTTATTCGGCTGTGATCAGGCTTCCTGGGGGGCTCCCCACCCATCTTAGTTATGCTGGGATGGTGAACTTCTGGAGTTAACTTATCTCTTCTCTTTTGTTAAATTGGTCTCAGTTAACTTTATAATAAACAATCTCTACACATCTTAACATCTTGCCCTCAGTTCAGATTGGAGTGGGTATGTTTGCTCAAAAGATGTTTGGTCTCGTGGTGGCGTTACACATCGGCGTGTTTAATAATGACCACGGTATCTGAACATATGAGACAGAGTGGTTTAGTAGCGCCAGCAGGAAGAATGAACAAATAAAAGTGCGTCCATTCTTTGTTAAAAGCTCTGTTTTAGAGGTCCACTTCTCTCTTTTTAGAGCACGCCATGTGAAATTACTTCTCCCACTGCTCTCTCTCTCTCTCTCGCCGTCTCTCTCTCACGATGCATTTCAGAATACACATATTCGATTGGCTGAGTAGCGTCACGTGTGAGGATTTACAACAAGCATGCAATTGGTCGGTGCGTTTCCTGGACTGCTAAACGAGTGCCGTAAAGGCTAGAAAAGCTGCGCAGGTAAAATAGAAGCGCTCCGCCAAAATGTATAATTCTCAATTATCCATCAGTTATATGTCCGGGTCCGGATAGGACAGCATCTGGGTCCGGATCCGGACCGCGGTCCGCCTATTAGTGACCCCTGTTTTACACCATGCTTCTATGCTAAAACCCCAGTTCTCTGAGTTTTGACTAATATATCTCCTCTTAATCCCGCTATGGTATACTGCATATAACAGGCAAGCCACACGTCACAATTAATTATTATAATCACCTTCTTCTACATATGCAGTTACCTGTCGTGGTGAAATTATCTCTATTTGCAGGAAAAACTGACGCAACTACATTGCCATATCCTATTCTTAATCTTAGATCATTTGGCCCTGTATCACTGTTTGTTTTGGCGTATCTGAAATGGTGAATAATATATGAATACTAATTAAATTACATCATCCATACATTCTGTGGTTCACCCCTTTAAAAGAGCACTGAAGGCTTGAGCTACACAGCCAGTCAGGCAGAAAAGACAGCAGGAGCAAATGTTTCCCACTGGCTGCCACTTACCACTAATGTTAGAAAAATGATAAATGAGTCCCGGCACGGTGTTTGGAGTCGACGTGTTAGCGTGTGAATGTGTATGTGCTGCCCGTGTGTGTTTCCTTCCTGTAAAGTGTTGTGTCTCATGCCAACAGTTCACAGTGTGAACAGATGTTAGCCAGTAATGCCCTGGGTTTCTGCACCACAATCAGGCATTTTTTTTTAGGGTCCTCAGCTCTGACGAGGAGTCCGTAGAGATGCCTGAATCGCTTTATCGAGCGGAACACAACTAAGGACACGCAGGCTCGCAGCGGCTGCCAAGAACGCACAGAGACACGCAAACACAAACACAGCCCTCGCTCCAAGCATGTGCAATACAAACCAACAAACAGAGAGCATACAAAAACCCACACACCTGGAATAATAATACACACACAGGCACACACAAAACTACAGGGTACCAGGTAGCTTGTGCTCGTAAGTTGGCTTTCACCGTGATAGGCTTCTAACAGAGTAATGGACCCACTGCTGAGTGAATATGGTGGCTGCAGCTTAAAGCCAACAGGAAACCCTTTGAAAGAGAATATAGACTTTCATGAGAGGAGAAGCATAACTTTAGAATGATAAGATGAGAGTAAGTTTATCATAAAATGTAAAATAAAATGCTATGTAGAATATTTAAAAGACCCCTAGTGTTATCTATTTGTAAATCCCTTGTTTGCCTTCCTTCATTTTTACCTTGTGCTTTATTATAACACCTATTCACTCAGAGCCAGCCACTGCACTCTATATTTAGCTGATGCCTGTCAGCGAGACCCTGATGAAGGGGAGGAAAATGAGTGGTGATGTTGGAGACCATGGGAAAGGTTAGCACTGTCTCTTTGAATAGCATCAGTCTTTCTCTGATCATTCCTCGTTATATTGCAGACACTAATATCTATACTTAGGCTTAGGAAAAAAACAAAAAAATCAGACCTTGTTGGAATCTGCATAAAGGATAGTGTCAATCAAAATGACATAAAAAATAAAAGCATAAAAAGGGAAGACAAATGCACATCACACATTTTAGTTGACAAGCATTGACAAATTTGAGAGCACACAGGGATGGATGTGGACTCAGTGGCATATAGTGAGCTGTCAGCAGACAACAGCTTAGCTAAGCCAATCCTCTATATCTGATGTGATAATCGTAAGATGATGCAACCATAAGACGGCAGACTTGATAGCAAACAGGCTATTGCCGCACAGGCAGATGAACAAGCAGACATTCGCACAAGCATAAGGCAAATGCATCCAAACAGATGCACAAGTTCAGATAAAACCACGGTGACGTGTTTCTCTCAATGACTTGAGGACATGAAGACTTCAGATGATGTTGCCAGTAATAACACAGAATATTGTACATAACATGTAAGTGACAAGCCATATGTTGGGTTTAAGTGGAAGATAAAGCTCATCCAAGAGTTTCAAATGCGCTGAAAAACTATTTAATTAAGTCCAGACAAGCAATCTGGAGGACTCCATCAAGACAGAATCTCACGTCTTTGCTTTCTCAGCTGCATCATTTAAAAGTACTGACGGAGCTGTCCAACATCAAAAATATTATATGTGAATTGGCTTGACATAGGGCTAATAAGGAAAACAAATCACAGAGTCAAGAGTAAAAAGAGGAAGATGAACTGAAACCTTTGAATAATCAATGCAAATACATAAATATATGGAAGGTTGATTCAATCTGAATTGAACTTTTAAGTGTAAACTTTTTTTTTTTGGAGCAAACTATTTTATCTAATAACAAATCCATCATAGTTTACATTTATTAACTTCAAATATTGTGGGAGATTTTTTTTTAAAGTGTTAATGACCAGTATTATAGTAAGTAATAATGGAACTTCAACACAAACACAGGAAGCAAACTTCTAAACTTTCAAAAAGTCTCATCTGAGACTCAGCTGGATCAAGTAGAATGAACTGGGAAGGTTCAAAAGTGCCTTTTTTTTCCAGCGTGCTCTGTTTCCTTGCTCCCCCCCACTCAGGGTTGTGTACTTAAGAAATAAGATGCCTGAGGGAGTCAGATGGATTGGTTGTATGAACCTGACTCTTTGACATCACAGCAAAACACACACGCATGCACACACACAAAACTCCGCAAAATAACTTTCTGACAAACTTTACTTTTAGTCAAGGAATTCTATTTACAGGCAGGCTAAGCCTGTATCAAGGAGAATGTGAAGGGACAGTGATTTAGTGAGAGGAGAGGGGCAGATACTGAACTCAAAGTTTGAGATGTTAGCATAAAATTCTAAATTAGCATGCTAGTCGCGTTCATCTCCTCTCCTCCATCCACCCTTCCCTCATCTTTGCTCCCTCTTTCATTAAGAGCTCTCTTTCCCTAATCTGAAAATACATTTGGCAACAGAAAGGTCAGACTTATAAATAGGGGACATGATTAAGTATTTTGAAGGCTTTCAGGGCTGTGGCTAACATGCTAACTAATGCTGTAATGTGATAAAAAAGGGGTTCCAGGAAGAGTAATACTAAGGCTTGACCCGAGTCTCCGTGGCAAAGCAAAGTCTCTAAGAAGACTTTTTGAAACCATGTACACGTGTGGGTGAAAGTGTGTGTTATCACACCTTTCCCCAAGTTGCCGAGGCTTGTGTCTATGTGTCTGTCATCTCGAGCCCACGGCAGCTATAATGTTGTGTCAGTGCTGTATGCGAGAGTGTGAATGCTTATGCATTTGTGAATAGTGTTATCGTATTCTCACGTTGTTATGTCATGCGTCTGTCCGTAAAGTGTGTGTGTGTGTGTGTAAAAGCTCCCCACAAGTGTTATTTTGCCCCATGTGACACCATCGATGTGTATTTGTAGTTGAGTGTGAGTGCATTTATCCCTGTGTGTGATTCCGCCTGCAACCTCAGTGTTGTCCCAATCCATCCAGCTGATAAATGCACCCAACAGCAGGGGGAACACTGTTCTCTTCCAGTGACATCACTCCACAGATCCGAGGAAAAAACACCCAGGGTGTGTATGCTTCAGTGTGTGTGTGTGTGTGGGGGGGGGGGAAGGGGGGTCAGCGTTAGTGTCATGAAGGACGCAGAACCTATTATGACCCCCAAAGTCCCACGTACAAACACAATATATCTTTTACATGACAGTGTTTAAGGACACACCCATAAAGACATATCCTTTCCACACAATAATCAGCCAATCACCACACACAAAAGATGGGGACGTTGTGTGTTACTTCATAACCCCACCCCACCCAACCACACACACACACACACACACACACACACACAGAGAAGCAGGGCTTCCATGTTACCTGATGCTGCTCATGCTGCCCGCCTCTGATCCCAGCTTGCATCTCTCCAGCTGGGTGGCGACAATCTGGCGCTCAGCCTCAAGTTCCCTGGTCAGGCGTTCAAACTGAAGCTCCTGAAGAGATAGAGGAAGACAAAGTGTGCGTTAGACAGAGCAAGAAAGGGAGTAACAGAGGAAGCCGAGGTTCTGCTTCAATGTTTGATAAGTAACCTTTGAAACAGCCCTGGAAAAGTATTTCAATGTGAATCATAATTGCTTTGGGGGTGCAACCTGCTTGTCGTGGGAGAAGTGAAGTATTGTCAGCCGCAGATCACGGAAACAGCTTAGGGCTGGATGACAGCTATGCGACAGCTAAAAATGAAGTGTGATCATTAACATGAATGTGATTGACAGGTGAGAAAAGGAGTGAGGCAGAGTGACTGGTTGAAAGTGTTCTAAATGTGCGAGCAAAAAAAGTATTTTAATCCCATCCGCTGTGAAGTGCAGGAGGGTTGTCAATTGGAGTAGTTGAAGCACTCCACCTGAAACTGGATTAGAAACTGTACATCTGTCTAAAGAAGAATATCCTATTTCCATAGGAGTTGTTTTCCTGTTTGGGCCAACAAAGACATTTTCACATTTGAAAAGTGACACATTTTTAAAAAGGTAAATTAGATTAGATAAAGCTGCGTTACAATAAAGTGATGGACTGATTTGGACTTCATGGATACCCCAATGAAGACACTTGTTGGGTTGTTAGTTTTTTTTTCTTCTGTCTGTCACTGTTGGGCGCTGCTAGTTTAAGGCTTCATGGATGGAAGATTACCCCCTGAATGCATTACCCAACCCTTTTTGTGTGTGCCGATGCATTAGCTATTTAAGTGGCTTACTGACAGTTCCATATCAGTCATCTAGCTACGAGCCAGACAGATGAGATTTCAAACCAGCATTCACTGTGTGTAAGTGCGTGCACGCTTGTGCATGCGTGTTGCATTCAAGTTAATCACAGCCACATGGAAGCAGATCAATAGTGCAGTGAACTCCACCCCACTGAAGATGTTGTGCATGTCCCACCGAGCGCATGCGTGTATGAGAGAGAGAGAGAGAGAGAGAGAGAGAGAGAGAGAGAGAGAGAGAGACTGTGTGAGCGAGATGTAGAGAGAGTGTATGCTGGTTTGATTGGTTTTCTCAAAGCCATTTGAAGCTCTGAATGTGTTGATCCCCAGTCGCTATCTCGAGTCTCTAACCTCAATCCTCTCTCCTCCCCAACACTACAGAGCACAATGCAATTCATCTTCCTCTCTCTGCCTCACCCCTTTTTCACGCACGCTTACAGCAACCACTTACTCATATGCACACTCTTTCTTTCTTTCCCTGGTTTTACACAATTTTAGGTCCATGCTTTCTCCTTCTTCTCTCTTCCTCACACACACACACACACACACACACACACACACACACACACACACACACATCCATTTAAGTGCCAAAAGCAAGCTCCTGACACATAAATATGTAGTACTAGCAGTAGTTTATTGATCTCACGGTAGGAAGTTCCTTTACCACAAAAGGTATATGACAATGTGCAAGTTCACATAGAAATTGTTAATGAGTAAAACTTCACAATCCCACCTTCTTCCCATTCCTCTCTTATCTTCTCTCCATTCACCCAACCTCTCCTTGCTCTCCGCCATTCATTGTTTTACCGAACCTCCTCTCTAGATTTTTTTCTTGCTCTACCTGCGACGAGATAAACCTCATACAGGTGAACAACAGAGTAGCGGGCTCAGCCACCCCTAAGATTTTCAAAGCGCGGTGACGCTGGGAATTTAAGCAGGGTCTATTAAACCCCCTGGACCCGTAATTCTAAATTACAGCTTTGTTTGCCTCGCTTCAAAGCCCCGCTCTGCTCCCCCACAGCAGGCTGCTTTGTCACCTTGTTTGCCACTGCTGCAACTGTTTTAAATCCTCAAGGTGTAAATAAAAAAAAAATAAAGAACCTAAAGAAGCATTATGCTAATTGATGATATGTAATACCTCAACAGTAAAGTATCGTAAATGCCTTCTACGGTAATGCTTGAATGCAAAAACAGATGGGAAACCTGTTAGGCTAGTTATTGCATTTGGGTAAAAGTGCTCAATTTAACTGTCCAATTTTTTGCATGCAGATGTGCATTCTGACTAGCTCAAACTACAAGACAGCAAAGAACACATTTGAAGCCATCCTACTTAATGTAGGAATTAACAGAGGATGCTTCAATTAGCAGTTTAGAATGTATGTGATTTAGAAACCTACTCCTCTCTCTTCGTATTGCATAGTACGTATTACTGTACATCACTGTGTTGTGAACAGCCGTAAGTTCCGATAAATAGCTACTGCAATACCACAACAGTCAGCAACACTTGTTGAAATGTTGACGCTGTCATAATTACGACACTTAAGACATTTTTTTAAGAACATGATTAGCAACTCAACATCACAAAGGCTCTGTAAGGTGTTGAGAATAACTTATTTTGTTGAATTAGGCTTTTCCCACAGCACACATCTGCCAGCTCCATAACATTTGACTGAGTAAAAGCTTACTCACTTGCCAGAGTGAGTAAATTCAACCTGACACAAACATAAAATCTACAGATGGAAAGTAAATTATTATGTACTGCCGATGTAAGGAAATATTCGAACAACATCCTGAGTTGAGTCCTTGTTTCAAGGTACTGACATGATGTAAATGTAATTGGAATGAAAAAAGAAGGTGTGAATTATGGGAAATATTAAAAGACAGAAAGGTGTATCGTATAACTTCACGCCGCCACACAGCTGCTAAAAGCCTTTTCTTGTCCTGCTAAAAGGAAGACAAGAAAGCTGTATCTTTGCTGGAGACAACTTGTCTTCTCTACCACGCTTTAAAATGTTACCTGAATGTCATCTAACCATAGTCCAACAATGCTGATGCTGGAGCACGATATATAAACAGTGTGATCCCACAAAACGTTCAAATCAAGGGATAGGATTTGTCATAGTAACTGTTTTGATCGCTCTGCGCGTTGTGTTTTATGAAAAAGCCTGCTGTCCTGCGGATTCCACAAGTTGTAACCTAATTGCTAAAAAATTCGTCTTGTGTTTAAGCAGTATATTTTACCTTGATATGTGCATGGACCACAGCTCAATAATCCGAAAACGGAGGAGATGGGATGGGATGAGTTTCAGCTGTTGCTTCCTTTTGCTTTGTCTCTGTGCGTTTCTACCAAAATGTACAAGGTGTGGGATTCCACTAAGTCGTGCATGTGTCGTGCGCGTGTGTCACCGCCTCCCTCTCATGTATGAATAGGAGGCAGAAAGCAGCGCCCACAGTCAGCCACAGAGGTCTCTATGGCAACTGTAGAACCACATCCACCCCCCCCCCACCCTCCCGGCGTTATAAATTAGGACCTGACTCCTCTCACACACACAGCCCCTGCCCTGTTCACATACCTGCACACAGAGGTGTCTGCGTATGTATTTGAGTCTTTCTCCTACAAAAAGCAGACCAAAACCTGAACGTGACCAGTGACCAGTCTCCTCAAGTTTCTTAGTGATCAGTATTTAGTTGACTGTCATCCCGGCATTTATTTCATTAGGCAATGTAGGCTTATTAGACAGCTGCACAGCCAGAAGATACAATGTTACACTTCTGTGCACTTCAACTCCTGCTTTCTGTATCCAACAGATAATCCAACACACAGCTGCTTTTGAAATTGAAACTGGAGGAAAAAATTGGAGGAAATAAGACAGTATAAAAGTCAATCCCGCATGCATGTACAGCATTAAATAAAATACATTGTATGTGGACTTATTGTACATGCGACAAAATGCAGGATAGCATAGCAGTGGCCCCTGTATTAGAGCTTTAAATGGGATAAATGGCAGCCGTAGTTCTCTTTCCGTTTAAGCAAAATTCCCCACTTGCCACCATAAAGACACTGTGTGCTGTCTGTGCGTGATTGTCTGTGTGTGTCTAGAGATAAGGCCCAATCATTATAAAGTGGCCTATGGGCAGCTATTAACAGTGCTGTTTTTGGATGGGAGACAAAAGGCTATCAAATAGAGCTATGACCTTCTAGTTGAGAAGTAACTCTCTCTCTCTCGCTCCTTCATTCTTTCACTCCCCTCCCTCAATCAGCGAAGAGGAATGAAAACAACGGAGATGAGATGAGTGGGAAAAGAGAGTGTGAATGGGAGCTGGTAAAAAGGTCACCCTCCTCTCCTCCGTCACTCCCATGAATATTAAAATTCCCCCACACGGTAGCAATCACCCCCGTTTCCTCCTTTCTAAACTTGCAGCTGTGGTTCATGTAGCCTAGGTATGGTTTAAATTTAGCCGAGATTCATTTCTGGCCCTCTCCCTCTCCCCCCTTCTGCCCGTCTCGTCTGTCACTTTAATGAGTGTGAAAAGTCAACCGCGAGTCAGGAGAGGAGCAGCAGGAGGGGGGGCAGAAGGGAGGGGGGGCAAGAACCGGAGGGGAGAGAAAAAACGGAGTCGAGGGAGAAAGCGAGGAAGAAAAGAAAGATAGGAGACTGAGACGTCTCTGTTGATGACAGTCACATGAGAGGGTGGCCGAGGGAGGGACACCTGATCCACTCCTTCTGCGTATGCATCTGTGCGCAAGAAAGAGAGAACAGAAAGAGAAAAGAAAAAGGAAACAGACTACCAAGAATGGCCTGATCATGTTTGTGACTCCTTTCTTCCTCAAACAATGTGGGTATTGTATGTCTGCGACTGAACACTGGGTTACTGTTACCTGCTATGAGGCATGCGTGCTTATGTTCCTGTACTTCTATCTTCGGGAGAACAAACACCAAAAGGCAATTTTTTTTGTGTGAAGTCTCCCGGATTTAGGTTTTTGCTCCAAGGCCAACTTTTTATTAATTGCAACTTGAATAGTATTTTCGTAGGTTTGCCCATCAGTTCTATTCGTTACGATCACACTGTACTCGGTGAAGTGATTGCTGAGATTTGGGAAACCAGCAACATTGCGGAAAAAAACACTGAAAATATGTTGAAAAAGGATGTAAACAAATTGAAGACAGTTTAGCCATATTATTTACCACTTTATGTTGAGATGAAAGTGAAGCCAAGAGTCCAAAGGAGTTACAGGCTGTTACAGGCTAAACTAGTCACACTAGTCACTCTACAGTCCACTTTGATCCAAGTTGTGACAAACTTTATCATTATCCTTTAAAATGCTGATTTCAGATTATGCATTTGGTAAATGAATAGGAATATAAGGAAAGAATGTACAGTCAGTGTGGGGGTCCTCATATAGAGAGAAGAACAGGAACATGTGTGTTTGCGTGCAGTGCGCCTGCAAATGGTTGTGCATCACTGTTCATGCATGTGCATCTGTGTACACAGGTGCTCTAGCCATCTGGCAAACGGTGATACAAGACAAAGAAATATTACACAGCTCGTTCTGGCTTCATTCTGCATCAACCTAGCTCATTAACACATATCGTTTTCAATAACACATGATTCATTGTTGTGGTACAACAGGGATACTAGTCCTTCCTATTGCTGTGACGACTGGCCTTTTCTGTACAAGCGACCTTCTAATGAAATTGAATTTACATTAGCAGTAATACCTGAGGGGTGTTCTTTGGTGCGATTGTGGGTATGGCAGTAATGCAATGGACAGCAGCACATCAGTCCTACTGATGATAACAGTAAGGGTTGACGGTGCACAAACAACACACGCACACACGAGTACGACTACAACTACCATCAATACCAATTACAATAATAATAAAAATAATAACAACAATAAAAGAGCCCATTATTTGGAAAATTAATGCAATTTTGTCAACATGAAACTGTCCTAGAACAACTGCAGGCAAGCCCAAACCAAGAATGCATTAAGACACCGCTCTCAGGGTCTCATTCATCCCGGTCGGATAACTCACAGATGAGGGTTGTGAAATAACCCAAATCAGAAAAGATTAAAGTTGAATTCTGTGGTATATTTCCAGTAATGTTTCCGTGAACTTTGTTCAAAGTAAAAACGGAAAAAGAGGAGGTCGAGGAACTGAAAACAGTCTGTAATAGTGTTGTTTACTTATACTGCAAATTAATATTTAACTCTGTTTGCCTTAATGATTTGACAGAATGTTTCAAAACAGCCTAACCATAAAGTATTCATACCTAAATAACAAACATGTCATTTATCAGTTCACTTACGGGATTCAGATCATCAATATAGCAGCAAACAACTATTTGCAATGAAGAGATAGAGTGGAGTCATTTCTACTCCAAGAACTCCAAGAATCAGTTCACTGTAATGTTCACAGTGAACTTCATTGGCAATGAGAGAAAATGTCTCACAAAGACAATGTCAAGGCAAGACTGATATAAGGACAGATACACTAAAGCTGCTCCACTGGCAAGTATTACTTTATGGATAAAGCGACATTACCCAAGTAAGAGTGGAGAAATGGCAGTAATACAAAGAAGAAAAGTGCTTTTCAAAGTCACAGCTAAAACACTCTTTAGACACCTCTGAAGTAGTTTTGTAGTCAACACAGTGGCTTTGGGCTTTGTGTGCTGTTAAGGTCTGGGTTCTCTGGTTTCTCTTTGTGGAGCACGGAGTGGATGATGTATACAAATAC
The DNA here is from genome assembly GCA_032191485.1 of Leptoclinus maculatus. Taxonomy (NCBI): domain Eukaryota; kingdom Metazoa; phylum Chordata; class Actinopteri; order Perciformes; family Stichaeidae; genus Leptoclinus; species Leptoclinus maculatus. The sequence goes on from JAVDOI010000013.1 coordinate 11,302,046, forward strand.
TGACTTGGCCCAAATCAGAGAGGACATCCCTGTCAAGTCCGTTTGGGGCCAGATTTTTTGGCCTAATTGAATTGCGGGGGTTAGCCTTAGAAGAACACATTTGACTGTACATGGAGCTATGTAAAGAGATATTTTGTCGGGGATGGATGACTGTCCTTCTTTCATAACGGATGCTCATTTAAATTCTGTCTGGTTGTCTGGTTTTTCTAAGAAGGCAGCTGACAGGAAGTTTTGGCAAAAACAATGGTTTCAGCCTCTACCTTTCCATTAGTAACATAAGGTATTTTTGAATATGTATTTCATTGTCCCTGAGTTCAAATCATGTTTTAAATGGGTTACATCTAACGTATGAGTAATACATAATAATACATCTAATTTCAAGGTATTAAAGTGTGATTCATTCACTCTCAAAGGAGAACTTGTAACCTTTGCTCAAAGTGGTGTAGAAAACCTCATAACCACCTTGCATGTTTTGCTCTGAGTTTGGAGTATTTTTAGTTCTACTCAAACTTTCAGTGTGAGTCCTAATCCTGCTTCTGAGTTGTTTGATGAATATGAGCCCAGGATTAAAATATCTCTGGTCCACCCAAAAGAGGAACTCAGGAAAACAGCTTCAAAGACGGACAAATCAAAGAGCCCCATCACTAAACAGTTGAAAATGAGGCATTCACGAGGCTAATGGTTTGTCAAGAGATGAAAAACTCCTATTTGTATAGATAAAACCTCTAAACCACTTGTGTACCACTAGTGACAACCAGAAGAATCAGCTGTATCTGTTTGGATTTGGGATTCTAATGCTCCTTTAAAAAACTGCACAGACCTGAGATGTATGACTGCCAACAGCTGGGCCATAACAGTTTTATATGCATTATAAATATTCAACACACAAACACAGCACTACTCTGACAGATCTCTCCTCGTTAAATTATTTAAGGGCTCAGTGGGCAAAATGAAATCATCTCACTCTTATTCTCCAATTTCGCTCTCTCCCTCACGCTGTCACTCTTTCGCAATCTCTCCTCCTCGTTCCAGGACGTCTGTCTCTTTTTCTTTGTGTCTGTGAGTTTGGTGCTGTGTGCTGTAAATAGAAATCCCTGAGCAGAGAAAATTGTTTTTTTTTGGGGGTGGATTTTAAACAGAAGGGGATGTCAGCCTGGTTAACGCATACATGCAGAAACACAAACACACACAGAGATACAACACCGCTCTCTCTGTGCTAATTATGGCCACAGCATAGCTTTGGTCTGTCAGAGTTACATAAGACGAGAACAAAATGAGAGGGAACACTGAAAATGAAAGTGTGGAGACGGAATGATCGGCAAAAAGTTTGATATTGTTATTTTTTATACAGATGCCAAAATCTGATAAACAATCTTGCCGAGTATAGCCATGTTTGAAAATAGGAATGTACCTTTGACAGGAAGAGCCGAGGATTGAGCCGCCAACCTTGTGATTAAAAGATGACCCGTTCTTCCTCCTGAGCCAAAGCGCCCCCCTATTTCTTTAGCATATGATGTCACTAGTGGTGAGGCTGTAGATTGCATCCAATTGAATACACCTCTGCTCACCCCTCCCTTTCCAAGAACGTTGGAGAACTACAGTGGCCTTCAGGTAACGTAAAAAGGGTCTCTCTCAGGGTCAGTGTTCGGTTTGTCCGTCCTGGTTCACTGTAGAAACATGGCGGTGCAACATGGCGGACCCGCTCCCTATGTACATATGAAGGGCTCATTCTAAGTTAGCAAAACATAGTTATGAATATTATATTATATTTCTGCAAGTAAATCCCTTTGAACACTGGTCCATTAATGCACATGTGCAAAACATTGGCAAAAGTCTCGTCTTTGCTGACCTTCAAAGACTGGTCCACACTGCAGCATTACATCTTTTTCTGCATCGTCTTTAACTTTGAGTGCACACCTGTTGTTCTCTGGCCTTTTTAAAAGTCTGGTCCTTGTGTCGTGCTGTTTTGCAAACACAGATAGAAATGGTCATTGTCAAAACTCTGTAGGAGCGCAATCTAATTGTCAGTCCCCTGAAAAATCGCCTTAGTAGCAGCCTTTTGTTAATGTCATTTGGTTAAGCCTATTTGGCCGAGCTCTTGAATGCCTTTGTGTGTTCATTGGTGCGTGTTTGATTGAATGCCGGTGAAGTGCTACAGTGATTAACTCCTTCATGATTAACTGTCAAGAGTAACACATTTAGTTTTTACAAGTGGAGTGCAAACTAATGTCTCTGAATACTGTGGAAAAAGTTCTACTGTATTTAACTTGTGATGAATTGTCTAATTAGTGTGAATTATATAAGCAAGGCAATTCGCTATACTGTTCCCATTGTAAATACTCTCATCCTTTGTATTTCCCTTTTCAATAATACTCTGGTGGTACGGTATGTAATATTAAACAATATCTTAATTCACAGAGAAGTTCGGTTCTACAGCTTTCCTCGGCTGCTACCAACAGAACCATTTCTACTAAGGAGCCTCCCTTCTGTTGGTGTCAGATTGATGGTGTGGTAATAATACATTGATTGAAAAAAAATTCTTTCATTTCCGTGACATTTATTGAGACCACATTTATTCTTAGACGAAAATAAATGTCACCAGTGTGAGAAGCACAAAACGTCTTCCATGTTTGTTTGTTTTTTCATTAGCTATCGCTATCTGACAGCCTGATGTACTGTGTGTGCAACTTGAGGAAAAAGATCAATGTTTTTAAGAGATCAGTTTTGTTTGTTTTTACTGTCAGTATCTTCTTTCCCAGTTCAAGCCAGGAAAAGACGATCAAAAGTCTGGCCCTGGGACCTGCTGTATTATAATGACCACACAACTGCTATCCCTGTAACACTAAGGAGACAGTATCCTCTTATGAGGTTTTAGAATCATAGCTTAACCAGGAAATGTGAACGCTGCATTGATTTACGTTTGTGGGTGTTCTTTTTAAACTCCGAAACCTTTGACAAAGAGTAGGCTGGTTACGAAGCTGATCTCCCTTCATGTTGAAAACAAACTTTACTTTGCAAACACGACTTGATCGAGGCCATATTTGAAAATGAATGCAATTGTTAATTCCCACAGATACTAAAGTCTAAAGTTGATCTAATATTATCCAATCCAAGTTTTCTTTCCTTATTTAACTATTGTGTAAATCCTGGGATGAATCCATCAGTTGGTTTTAGTTTGTAGCCAATTTTCAACCAACTCGGAAGTCATTCGGCCAAAGTTATTTAATGAGGTTTGCAGCGACAAAATCCAGATCTATAAATAAGTGGTTTAAAATAAGATAATGTCCAATTAGTTAACCCCGTTATATATATATATAATTAATATGTAAGGGTATATCGCAAAAGTCATATAAATGCACAGTTTTTAAATGATTGTATTTTACATGTGGACAACAGAAAGGATAGTTGACAAGGATAAACGTCAAGACAGCGTGGAGGATAGGGAGTCTGGAATATAGCCCGGAGGTTGTCAGTTTTAATTCTTAGACTGGTTTAGAAAGTGTATCAAATCACTTCTCGATCTTTTAATCTGGCCTAACTAGGTCTAAAACATTCGATGAGCCACCGTGTGAGTGAGAGTGTGTGTGTGTATGTGTCTGTGAGTGTTCTCATGCACATGCGTGCAAGGTCCCATGCACGTGTAAGTGTTGGCTGTTGGCTCCATGACAGCGTAGAAGACAGCATGATTGGGTTCACACTCAGTGAGTATGGGTTCGGGCACAGACAAAATGTCACTTGGAAAATGTCACTGCCTAAATGCCATTGCAGCTCTGTGTGGCCTGTGTGTGTGTGTGTGTGTGTGTGAGTGTGAGTGTGAGTGTGTGTGAGTGTGAGTGAGTGTGTGTGAGTGTGTGTGTGAGTGTGTGTGTGTGTGTGTGTGAAGGTGTATACAAGCTCTATACAAACTTGTCTGGTTGGCAGCATCTCTTTGTCTGACAATGTAGCGATGTACACATGGTTAAGTGTTTTCCAAATTCGCTGATGAATCTGCAGTGTTGTGGATATTGGCAGACACAACATCTGGCTTCAATTGACATCTTGTTGAGCTCATGTACCGCACATTTTGCACGGCATGCATTTTAAACAAATACCCAGAAATGCTTGTTAATTTGATGTCCAGCTTTTATGTAAGCATTTCAATATGACAATTGTGTGGCAGGCTGCAGAACATCGTTATTTGGAACATTTTGAGTTGTAGAAACAATAACATACTACTAATTATAAGTATATACTCAAAGTATTTTAGAACGTAAAATAGATATATTCCATTTGACATTCAAGAGACACCATTTATTCAGGTGTTGTGGCCTTAAGATAAGAGAAATGGGCTTGTAACCAGCAGGCTGCAATTTTGAATTTCTCAGACCAGCTGGGAAATTCTGGGCAAGTAAAGTGAATGTGTAAACACTGTGCCTTCTCTCAACACTTACTGGCAGTGTGCCCTTGAGCAGGGCACTCTCTCTCTCTCTATTGTCTCCAGTGAAGCAGCTCAGTGATATAAAGTATAGCATTAGATTGTGGCTGTTTTGGGCAGCTGCCAGGTGAGACTCAGTTCAAGTGCATGAATATGAAGTAGGGGTGATGCTGGAAAAAAAGCAAGCGTGCTCAGCAAAACCTTTCCATGAACAAACGGATATAAAAAAAAAAAAAAACACACAAAGTTATTCACCCAGCAAGTGTCTTCCCTGCATTCTTTGTCAGCTCTCCCCCCCCCCCCTGTCCTCTATCTCGCCCACATGATGTGACAGGGGACTCCAGAGAGGCACCAAAGGTCATCCATCCGCTGGCAATCACAAACACTTGTTTTGATAGATTAGGCCGTGCAAGCACACGCATAAGCCTTGCACAGATCCGGGCCGACATATGCAGACACATACACAAGGGCCTGCTCAAACGATACACATACAATTGGAAGGAGAGCCGATGTCCAGCTGAAATTATAAAAGCAACAAAGTCTAAGTAGTCAAGACAAGTAGTATATATAAATGCCTGCTGATCAGCCTTGTTTCCTAACAATTGCGTTCCCATACAATGTAGTTTTGTTACCTTTCAAGGGAAATGTATTTAGTCGTGGATTATGTTGGCTTTTGACGTATAACACAAATAAGTCTCGAGTGAGTCAGCCAAAGTCCGCACAGGGAGGGCGTCGGTGGGGTGGATGGGTTAAAAAACACAAGGCTTTCACCCAGCACCCTGTTGGTGTCCCAGTGTGAACACATTACTTGTGTTGCCTAAATTTTAAATGAGAAAATACGTATCCCTAGAAACGTACTTGAGAGTTTAATTGAATGGGAACATTATTCTGTAGGAGACAGGGTTGTGCTGACAGGCAACGTTGCATACATTAATGCAGCTACAGCCAATAAGCTTGAAGGCGTATACATTAACTTGTACAAAATGACCACTTTGTTATTTAATAGATTTGAAGAAAATGAAACAGAGAAACAAGGTACAGTCAATGACGAGCCTTTTATCAGCACATGAAGGGAACAAAGGGACATGTGGGACACGTGTCCTTTTACACTGTCCTCTTAAAATGGTAGAGATGAAGAGTAAGCGCACACACATCCACACACAAACACACATTGAACGAGTGCAAGCGCCACCACTGGAACAGTGCGTCAACGCTAAACCCACTGTAGTTGTTGTTTGTGTTGAAAAAGGAGAGAAAGGGAAGCAGGTCGCTGGCTACTGAACCGTTGATAGAGGCTGCAAGTCCATGTGGGTTTATGTCTGTGTAATCCCGTGTGTACTGTAAGATAGCATGCTGTCTGTGTGTGTGTTCCTCAGTCTGGCTAAATTGTCTGTTTGTCTGTGCAGTACGTTTTGCACACGCGGACATGAGTACAGCGTGTGTGTGTGCGCAGGTACACATCAGCATTTGAGTACGCGTGACTGTGCGTACGACAGATAGAGTATGTAATTCCCTAAGCCTAAACCAGAGCGACAAGCATGACAATGATCAAATCGCAGACAGGCCCTTCGGCACAGTTTTCTATGATGGGCAAAGGGCTTAACAAGCGTCTCTCTGCCAGCTCCTTTCTTTGGAGTTCATTCACAGCGTTAAAATAAAGCATTCCCATTTCCTACAAATCAGAGGTGTGTGGCCCATTTAATGCTAAGTGAATCGACACAGACACAATGAAACCTACAGCATGTTGCGGGGTTAAAAGCGTATACTAATGTGTGTGTGTGAGAGAGAGTGAGAGAGAGAGATCCAGTCAGTAATTGCAGTAAACTGGTAAAATTATTCTTCATACTTTGCTTGAACCCTCACCTCTTCCTCCTCCCCTCTCCACTTCATGTGTAGGTAACTGCAAGTGCGTGTGATCGTCATAGTGAAATGTCAAGCGCTCCTTTTCATTTGGAAGGTAGCGGCCTTGTGAGGAGCGGTCGCTTCTTGTGTTGACAAAAATGTCACTTCTATCAAGCTTTAATCCTCCCGAGGCTCCATTTGACCGGTCATCTCATTACCTTTGTAACGCCGAAGATGCCAGGGAGCCATTTCATATCGTCTTGGCTTTTTTGCTGTTTTTGTTTCAGCTACGTTTTAAACAGAACATTTAAGAATAACGACTTGATTTAATTGCATTCAAAGCTGTTCTAAAATATGTGATAAACGTGCTGCAACAGTGTCATACAGTAATTAGTTGACATGCTCTATTTATTATTGAGAACAAGGCAATTGTGTGGACTTATTAGCCTCATGTATATTTGATAAAAGTGTGTGTCTGCAGCCAAAGGAATGTCAACCATTGTCATTCATGTTCTAATAGTGCTTATGTACTGAATGAAATACACGATATGAGTAACCTATTCAATTTGAACCTCACAGTGTTTCCCTGGCACCGTCACAATATCAGATCTACCATGAAATTTGAGAGTTTTATCAAAATGAATGGGAAATCAGATTAACTGCTTGTTTTCATTGAATAGTAAGCTTTGATGATTCACCGCTCTGAGAGGCGTTATTTTTCTGCCGGGATGCAGCGCTGAGCAAACTGCCATTTGCCACCACGAAGAAGGCTCCCATAAATCTGCCGCTGCCCCTCATCTCTAAATCAAACAAATTAAATGCATCGAGAGATTTATTGTTGCTTTTAAACTACCCGGATGAGCTTAACAGCAGGCAGTGACGCGTGTGTTTTGGGGCCTTGAGATACCCCGAGTAGGTTGTGGGTGGGAGGAACGATACTACTGTCTGACTCCTACTTTTGAAGATGATGCTGTAATCTCTGTAAGAAAAGGCTTGATGAATTTGTCATAACAATGAACTAATTCATTACTAAGACGATTAAATAATTCAAAGGACATAACCACAATAATTCTGGGTATCACAGTGATACGGTTTTATTATTTTTTTTATCAATGAGGACATGAGCTTACTCAGGATTTGGAAGAAAATGTAATGTTTACATGCATGCAAATCACTGTTCATGTAAATAAACTGCATTGGTGGATTCAGCCATAACGCTGCTGACAGTGAGTAAGTTCTCCGCAGAGGTGTACTCAGTTTGATACCTCTCCACATGTAAGCCATGAAACCCTGATAAATATATCACTGCTATAGAACCCTTAAGAGTATGCAGCATCTTTATCTTTTTCATTGATTGCAAAGAATTTCCGCACCAAATTATTTGCAAAAATGCCTCCTGCTTTCCTGTAGAGCTCAGAATCGCTGTCCATGGTGCTGATCCTGGTACTGCAAGGAATACACACGCGTAAGAAAGCCGTGAATTCTGTATTTGACACAGTGAGTGTAATGCTGTGGCTGGGCAGTGGGCACCACTTGAGTATTTTAGTTTCATCCTGGGCATCTCTGAAGATGTAGCACCCCAACTGATCATCCCCTGTAAGACCAAAAGTAACTAACGCATAGTGTGTGCGTGTGTGTGTGTGTGTGTGTGTGTGTGTGTGTGTGTGTGTGTGTGTGTGTGTGTGTGTGTGTGTGTGTGTGTGTGTGAAAAGGGAAAATAAGGTAAGATATTCATAAAAAAGGTAAGAGATCAATAATTATGATGAACCAGGATCACTTCTTGCTAGACCTGGCTGTAAGCAGGATATGTGTTGGTGTTAAAATGTCTTTAACACACCTTGTGCTGAGAGTATCAACTTACATGTTGTCCCATCTCTGCGCGGAGACGTGTTGTATTACAACGTGTCCTTCTCAGGAGTGCTAAACTGCTTTAACAAGTATATGATCACGGTGTGGGCAAAGTGTGCACTGCGTATACCTCGAGGTACGCAGTAATTCCTGTTTTTTTAGCCCCATTTGCAGTAATTCCTGTTTTTTAGCTCCCATTTGCTCCTCTTTTGATGTAAACACTGTGATCGAGGTGGATCAGAGACTACACTGAAAATCGGAGGTTAACAAACGACCGCGTTCAGATGAACACACGGGGAAAAAAAACCGGCGCAGAACCACAGAAAAAAAGCCTTCAGCTCTACTACACACACATTCAGAAAAAGACACATGTATATTAACAATGCAAAGCAGCGGTTAGATGAAAAGAACCAGAGCACACGCACAAGGAATGCATTGCTCTCTCTAAGTATCAGTAGCGTACACAAACAAACATATTCACACCTCCCTATATGGTACATTTGTTGACTACATCTCTGGCCTTTGAGCGGGTCTCCTCATTTGTGGGTTGTGGACACAAACAGATGTAATCTCTGAAGGCAAACAGAGAGCTGGTGACTGCACCACTAATTGGCAGCAGAGAGGCTGTCAACTGAGTGGAAGACGAACACTGTAGCCATGTCATCTCATTAGAAAGAGAAAAGGGGGGGGGGTGGTCTGAATGCAAATTAAAGACACACAAACAATCACAAATGCATGAATAGTATTTACGCATAAATACATGCACATATATGCATAGAAGTCCTGCAAAATGAATGTATAATTAGTCTTTTTTTGAGTCGTTTTGAGTCAATCAAAGAGTGAAACATTGCAGCCACTGCTGGCATGTGCTCTTCATCCTCCATACCGTCTTTAAACCAAATAAATTCACAACAGCAAAAAAACGAACAATGTTATCACTCAGATTTCTCTTCAATTTGCTTTTCTGATCACTTCTGAACCTGCAAGTTGGTCTTGTGAAGAAACAAATGTACCCACGGAAGTGAATAAATACAATAGTAGTTCTGTGGAGACATAAAAAGAAATTAGAGACCGGTAACCAGATTTTCACGGTGTTGGATGCAGAGATTCATATCAGATCAACTCTTTATATTGCTCGCTCTACGCAGGATATGTGGAAAAAGTCTTTGTGGGCTCAATATCTCTCAGAGGATTTATATGAATCAAATCCATGAGTCAACACAGGTGGCAAACTAGGCAGTGAATCGCTTACTGCCATGTCCCCGAGGAAATAAAGAAAAAAGATTTTAAATTGCATTCACCCGATGACAGTCCCATCATCATCAACACAAAAAGCTAAAAGATATTTGCTGTAGTTTGGTGTCTGGTTGAAACGATTTGTTTTGGATGTGGCCATTCATGTGAGTCAAAAATGGGATTTCAAGTTGTAGCATGAATGAAAGCAATATATGCATTTAGAGTCATTCCCACCTATTCAACACGTCCCCTTGTTTCTTATCGTCTTTCACCGTCCCTTTGTATTATGTGTTATTGTCTTGTCTTGGTACAGTGTATACATTTTATGAAGTGTACTCTTTATTGTACTTGGTGATTACATTTTAATTTTGATCAAGGATGTCGAACAAAGTCTTTAAACAACAATATGCACAACGAGTAAAGATGTATATCTTTGCCTCGGGGCAAAGTTTACGCGGACCACAGGATATTCAGACTAGATCTGCATCATTAAATTAATCCAAGTTACACTGATTGAACTAATAACAAATATTGGTTTGATTTTGTGCGAAAGCCGACCACCACAGAACCCATAATGTCTCCACATTAATGTGCAAAAGGTAAAGATAATCTCCACTTTAAAATGAAAGAGGTGGATGAATTTATCTGGGTTTACCTTCCAGAGCTTCAAATCCCTAATAATTAAGATTAAAAATCTTTCTGCAGGTTTTATCTTATGTCTGCATTGAAGCAAATTGGTGAATCTGGATTATACTGTTAAAGATTCCTGTAAAGCAGAAAGCTTTTATCTATTCAGTACGTAGTGAGCGCCCAACATCCTCTATCCTGGCAGCTTATATGTACAGATATGAAATTATACTCATGGATACGTTTGTAAATGTATTCATGTGTATCCTTGTTTGTGACTATATGTTCACACTGTCAAGACCCTTCGAGGCCTATTCGTTTCATATGACACAAAAAAAAAAGCTTGTCGATTTGAGAAATGACATGCAGCGGCCAACTTTGGTGGCTCACCATGCTGCATTACCAGGCTGAGTGTTACTCCAGTGTATCTATGTGTGTGTGTGTGTGTGTGTGTGTGTGTGTGTGTGTGTGTGTGTGTGTGTGTGTGTGTGTGTGTGTGTGTGTGTGTGTGTGTGTGTGTGTGTGTGTACGCCTTAGAAAGAGCGAGAGGAGGTTGTTAACTGTCACATTTTTCTCTCCACTCTGCAATGCATCATTAGGTAGAAACATGGCTCCTGGCCCCCCTATGAGCAAGATGAAGGCTAGGAGGGACTGATGGGAGGAGGGAAGGGAGGACAACAGCGAGAGAATGATAAAAAAAAGAGGAGAGCAGAGGGGAGGAAAAGCTGCAGTGGATGACAGCAGGGGGGTTATGTACACAGATGAGATGTGAGAAAGCGAGATACAAAGCAGAGTTATCTAGAAAGGGAGCCAGAAAGAGAGGACGAGGGAGGGAAGAAATGCAAACGGAGGTGGAGAAAAAGAAACATGATTGATTCACGTCATTCATTTCTGATTTGAATATTTTATGTTTAACAATGTAACTCTCAGTTTCGCAAGTTCTGCTTCTGTTTTTCTATTTCTATTTTTTTTTTCTCCAAATTGTGTATTTGGGTGTATGTGAGCGTAAGGCTGTGATGGGGACAATTTCATAGTCTCAACCAGTCTCACAAATAAGCTCCGTTCTTAGGTCGACCGTCCACTTTTCAGATCATCCACAAGATTTTGAAAATCTTAAAGCAGCCAGAACACCAAACACACTCTAAACCTATGTATGTCTATGCATGTACATACACGTGTGTGTGTGTGTGTGTGTGTATTTCTATGTAAAGTATGTGTGTAAATGCGTGTGTGCACAGACTGTGTTTGTGTGGTATCCTTTTAACGCTGTCACCCACTGAGAGAGTTGTTCATGGTGGAGGTTACCCACAGTGCATCGCTCTGTCAGTAATCATGGGGGGGTTGATGACTCACTGTCATCTCTTTGATGCACAGCATCACATTGCTTTTGTCTTTCCGCTCCTCTGAGAAGAAGTAAAAGGACAGATAAACGGGGGAGAGAGGAGAGAAGAGTTACGGGGAGATGAGGGGATTTGAGAAACGAAGAGGAGAGAAATAGATGGAGAGAAGGGTGGAGGCAGAGAGAGAGAGAGAGGTGAAGGACAGACTATAAAGAATGTCTGCTTTAGATGCAGTTTGTTCCTTAGATTTGTCATCTGACACCATCCCTCACACTCAGCACTTTTAGTGGCGAGGGACTGCTGAGTGCTACCCCTGGAGAGGTGGGGAGAGCACAGACACACCAGCTCACATAGACAACTACTCGCACAAATGCACAGGTAGCATCTTCACCAATGTTCAGCTGAAGTTTCAAGTTTTAAAAACACACGGAAATGCTCCTGTAATCCCTGTATGAAATCAGACTTTCCTCTTCTGAAATTCTGTCAATAGCAACGTCTTTATTTAAGCACAATTAAATAAATAGCACCATAGCATGATGTCGTATCCCTTACACGAGCGACTTGAGCTGAGCAGAATGCATGTTTCTGAAAAGTGTACAAGTTTCTCATCCTCGGCCAGAGAAGCATTGGAAAGACTTTGGTTGACAACCAAACCAGAGCCAAGTTCAACACGCCATCTGCCAAGACAAAACATCGAGCATCTCTCTACAAACCAGCGGCCATAATCATCTTTCTGCTCCTCAGCTTAGACATTAAATGTGCCTCTAAATCTAAATAAACCCAAATCTTTTGAGGGAGACCAAAAAAGAAGTGGTAAAATCACAAACAGCTGAGGGGGGAGGGGGGGGTTCAGCCTGTCAGAGATTGCACACAGACACTGCTTAAGAAATGGAAATACGCTGACTATCAAACGTAGAATTACAAAAAAATAAAATGCAAAAGCTATGAAAAACCTATCACCTATTGTAAACGTTTATCTTTTTCATCCCCCTCCTCAAGTTGAGCCAGCGAGCAGAGAGAGTGTCTGAACAAACTGTCATCTCATCACTTTTGTTTTATGGCTTCTGGTTTTGTGACTGGCTGTTAGTGATTATGGCCTTATTGATCAAAGCTGTCAGAAACCTTCAGGTAAATTACACTTTGAACACCTCCTCAACCGCCAAACCTCTTGTGGGGAAGGTTGAGCCGCAAAAAAACCACTTCATATACTCCGGTTCTTAAAGCAGTCTCTGCGCAATCTAGTTTGTTCAAACAGTTCAGCCTGTGAGGAGTAGAAATATGATTTCATAAATCCTCTCGAAATTAAAAACATGAAGGAGCGGGTATTGACGGAAGAGAGTTAATCCTGCTGTGAATAGAGACGGGAGTGGGCTACGGAAAAATAAATAATATTGGCGGAATTAAGACGCAGTCCAGTAGATTAAAGGCAAACAGTTCCTTACTGTACACTTATATATAAATGTATTCATTTACAGAACTACTTGTGAGGACATCAGTACAGTATAGAAATAAGATGCAATACTGTATAAAGAAACACTTACTGTAGATATATATATATATATATATAAACTGATGCCCACACTCGCACATGCAGGCTCTTTAAGGTGTTTTTTTTTTCCTTCTTCTTAAAATGTAATTTCCTAAAACACTATGAATGCACAATGACATTCATGAGCCAGTAAATGACCTTCAAGCGTACTGCAGCTCCGTGAGAAAAAACAAAACAAAGAGAGAGAGAGAGAGAGAGAGAGAGAGAGAAAACAAAAGGCAAGGCAATAAATCTGTTTCATTCTGAGTGGATGGTTGAGTCTGCTGCTCTGTGCGGGGTTATTGCTTTGCAAAACCCATGCTGCTGATATATGGAATGGGTGGATATAGTTGGAGTGAGGTCGTTGATATGTTTATTGAAATGTCACTGTGAGTTGTGGGTGTGTACAAACTCTAGCCTGAAGAGGGCTGTAAGATGACTCAGCTTAATTGTGCGTGTTTTGTACGTGCTATGTACCAATCTCCTGCGTTATGTCAGCCCTGAGTTAAAAACGAATTTGCACATGATTCATAGTGATGCTTTTAAAAGAATCGTATAATGCAAGATGACAGGAATACAGCATATGGGAAAGTACAATGTGTGCCAAGGCAATGGTATAGATGTGCGAGAGATTTTTAATACCACTGTCTTACTGGTTTAAAAATATCACATGATTGTTGATGCTGCCCTGGGGGGAAAAGCTGACCAAACATCAGTTTCTTTTTATCCATTTAGAAACAGAAGAGAAGTAGGAAGCAGCGGATACCAATCTGGTTGATCGCCCCATATATTAACACACAGCAATCCAAATATGCATGAATGAGCAGATAATGTCCCTTCTTTAAATGAATACAGATTCCAGGAGCCATTATTACTTCTGCTTATTGTCTCCGAGTTATTTTGAGAAGCTATAGCAAGTGGCCACACAAACATGTGTTTCCATTCCCATTACTATTGTCTCTTTCTTGTGGGATTCTTTACTGTAGTGATTAAAAAGTTGTTTGGGTACATTTAGATGCACACAATAATGGCAGAGCTGTGAATGAGAGGAAAGCAATAGTATTCATTTAAACTGTTCGACTACATAAACTGAGAGCTCCATATAATGATCCCTGTGCAGGTTCATTCTGAGACAAAAAAATATTGAACACTACAAAAATGGTAAAATGTTGGAATACCTCTGCTGGCTTTTGAGGAAAATAGAGCTCTAAGAACGATTGGAAAGTGCCATTAACATCCGACATGCATTTAAATGTATATACTTCATAGATGGCGCTTGACTTTTTCTTATATTCTATCTAAGTACTCACATCCCATATGTCTAGATAACAGCAACTATATGGGGGTTCAAGCCACAGATGATAGGTATAAGACGCCTGATGAAGAGCAAAAAGCGATTCAGGGAGTTAGCCGATGTGATTAGCATCGAGCCCACCTCTCCTTTCCCACCATACTCCTGATTTCATGTTAGGTGGTGTTAGGTGAAAAGATCAGCCTTTTAGGGCCTCTGTTATCAAATTAAGACCTAAATGGAGAGCACTTTACCTTTTAGCATTTGTTCCATAATGGGAGAGGACATGAGAGAAGACAATAAGGGATGGAGATTCATGCTAGTGCAAGCACACGTGTGTGTGTGTGTGTGTGTGTATCTTTGCACATAATACATCAAAGCAAATGGCCAGATAAAACGAATCCACATTCCGTCATATTCATCTTGTGTTTCGTTCTGCAATCCTGGTTCGCCTGTATCTCAGCTTGTCCTAAAACTCTTAATTCCTTACTTGTTTCTCCTTTTGACTTCCGTTATCCATCTATTCATCGATGGATGCTCACTCGCATTCATATAGCCTCTTTCGAGTCTTCTGATCACTAAAAGTGTTTTACACATCATTTACCTTTGTTGACGCACACTCACACTCACACATCTTGGCCCAAGGACACTTCGACAGGCGTCAGGGATCGAACCGCCGATCTTCCGATTAGCGCCCTATCTCTTGCGCCACAGCCGCCCCAATCCACCCATCCATCTGTATTACCATGCAAATGCATTTCACACATAAGTGCTTATCTGTCAGACTCCCTTACCAGCTATGATTCATATCAGGTCGCCACCTGCTGCCAGGGTCTTCACAGAGTAGCCCATCATCACAGCCAGCAAGGTACAGGTTGTTTTAATATTCATTTGATCTGAAATACTAAAGTGTCATATTTCATCAGACATCACTCTACCTAATAATGCTGCTTGATTGTTGTGACTATTTTAACTTCATTAAAAATTGTCTTTGTTTGTTTGTTTCTGGAATAGTCTCGTTGAATATGTATTTCTATGGCAAATAACATAAAATATTTGTAATCGCTTTTTTTTGCTTTAGCTGTAGTAGCGTCTTATTTTCCTCTTGGTTCCCATCTTTTCCCCCAATTAGCTTTTTTCTTTTGTCTGTCATTCCTTCCAATATTCATCCCTGTCTCCTTCATACATCATTCACCCTTCTATCTCCTGTATTCAGATAGTTTCATCTCTTCGGAATTGCATTCTATTTCTGTCACACGTATTTCACCTTTCTATCCGTCTCAAGTGCTGAGCTCCTTCCTCTGATACTTCCTGTCACCTTTCCTTCTGACCACCCTTATTTCCTTCCATCCGTCCACTGATCCTTTCTTGATCTTCCTCTTCCTCTTTTGTCTCACACCCAGCCTTTTTAATTTGCTCTTGTCTTCCCTCAGAGACGGTGAAAATAAGAATCCCTTTTCCTTGTTGTTCCTTCGATGCTGGGCTACTACTGTTTTATGAGGCCAATTATAGTATGATAAAATATGCTTGAGTCCAGATGTCGCTATGCCGCAGTAGATGAGCTACAGTCCCTGAAAAGCTTTCCCTCCTAGAGTTTGTGGTGGGGATTATGCATGTGTAAACAATGGGACTAAGCCTAGACGGTGTGTGTGTTAGTGTGTGTGTGTGTGTGAGAGAGGGAGAGAGAGAGAGAGAGAGAGAAAAAAAAGAGCATGTGCATGCATACTGTAAGTGCCGTAAGTGTGCATGTTAGCAGGACTCTCAGGAGACTGTATGAGCCATAAAAATCAGAGACTTCATTCGGTTGTAAAAAAAGAGGGAGAGAGAGGAAGAAGACGTGCAACATATGTCCTTTCTCTCTCTCACACACACACACACACACACACAGATGTCTGCATGATCATTTCCCTGTTGGACACTAACCCACAAATGCACACATGTGTACAGCAAATTCAACACTGAGGATTGAAAGACAGAAAGAAATGTTAACAAACCCTTCTGGTAGATACATACTGTATGTATTTCAGCAGGGGATTGTGGGTTGCTGAGTGCATCCATGCGCTCTTGGCTAACACACGCAAGAGCATGCATCGGAAAAAAGCTAAGCACACGCCGCCACAAAAGGTTGAAACTCCCTTCCTCCAGAAATAACTTGCCATGTTGTTGACAAAATGGAGAGTGACACATTGTGCCGTCTGCTGGCTTACCTTTGGCCAGCCGGGCCCATGAGGCAAACACTCAGTCTGCACCTCCACCCCATCTCTCTTGTCTCTGCTTCTGAGTCACACTCTGTCATTCTTCTCCCGTTTCTTCCTCCCCAGTTCCTCACTCTCTCCCTCTTCATCCATCTACCCTGCCCTGCCACCTCTCCTTAAATCAGTGCCATCACAACATGCTCCAATGTCTCCCTCTCTCTTTCTCATAGCCTCGGTCCCTGCTCTACTCAATTCTCAACTCCTTTGTCTCTTTTTTCTTATCTTTCACTTCTATTCTCATAAGGGACTTTTCTTTTGTCTCTGTGTCTGCGTCCCTCTAATTATTCATACACTCTCCGTGTCCGTGCAATGATCTGGTTGCGACCCCGTCTGTATCCATGGCATGTAACAGCATGGCATTCCTGTATGTGCGTGACAGAACGGAGGCAGAGAGAAACAAAAATAGAGAGGGGCAGGGAAGGAAGGAAATGTGGAAGAGAAGAGGAGATCAGAGGAAGTAGGTGTGGGAGCAAAGGTGAGGAAATGCAATGGGATGAGAGCTGAAGAAAGGCGAGGAGAGGTGAGGAGGCAGCAAAGAGTGCTGACATTGAGTTCAGGTGAGCTCACTGGAAAAAGACCTCAGCTCGTTTTAGGATCAAAGAGTATCTTTGCTAAAGCTAAAGCCGCCTTCACATGATAGGAAATTAGCTTTCCGCTCACCACCAAGTCAGGGCGCAGAGCCCTGTGGAGGCAAAGTGCAGCGCAGGTATGATATGTCATCGAAAAGTGGGCACGGAAGCTTTTTTTCTGTTTCCAGGCAACAACAGCAGCAGTTTCTTCTCGGTTGCACTTTGAATGGTCAGCTGCAGCCAGGGTCAAAGTTGCAATTATCTGAACTTTGAGCGCAGCTATCAGTGGCAATTGCAAGCGCTCCCCTCATAGGAAAACAATGGCACAGCAGGCGTCCACCGCTGGTCATGTGTTGGCTTTACAGTCCTGCACTCTCTTCTGTTCATCTGAATCCGTGTGCAGATTCGGTAGCATGCGTGTCCACCTGGTCATTCATGTCGTTAGGAAATGCGTACACCATTGATGGCTCTACTTTCTCATTTGGCCGTAATTGGCTGTTTCAATGTGCAAATGTCAGCGGAAATTCTAGGTTGGAGTTAATGAGCATTGACTGATCAGTGACAGACCTCCAATTACAGCAAAGTATGCCATTTGGCTAAAAATCTTCTTCATTCTGCACGATTTGCAAAGCGCATGTTTGAGAAAATGTTTGAAATGTAGCTAGTCCCTCTGTGAACCAGAACTATTTGACCTGAAAGCCAGCTGCGCGATTTTAAAGCTGAAGTTTTTAAAAAAACTTGTTGAAATCATCAGTCGTTGGGAGCACTAAAGTCAAATGAACATACTCAGAGCTGTTTGTCCAGAACCCGGACTAGTTGTGTTCATAGCACAGCTGTGGGAGGACACTTTATTCCACCTACTTGAGGAACAAAATGACACATTTCTGAAAGGCACATCTTCTGATACACTAACAATTACTCTCTTATTCCCATTTTGTCCAGAACCATTGCTCTTATTTTAATTGGTTATGCAGGTGTCATTTGCTCTCTCTCTCTCTCTCTCTCTCTCTCTCTCTCTCTCTCTCTCTAAATCCCCTATCTCATTCACTTAATAACTACTAATTTCCTTCAAATGTTGTTGTGCTGTGATTGGCGTTGGCAGCAGTGCATGTTACGCGTCTCTGGCTCAGCACCGGCAATCCTGCATGTTACCACATTTCTCCATATTAGATTGAGTCTACTGGCCTATTGGGTTATTGAAAGTTCATTAAATGGTCTTTTTGAGGACAGATTTTGGTCTCTATCCATGAAAAGCCAGGGTACACCCGCTCACAACAAAGCAACAAATAGCACCTGGAAGAAGCTTTGAATTTTGTTACTGAGATATTCCACTCTTTTGGTTATTGACTCTGTGCACCTCTTCTATAGTGATAGCTACTGAGTCTTATGTGTCAATGACAGTAAGAGATGTTCTCCTCTCTCTCTCTATCAGCATCCCCTGACAGTCTAGCTCTCTCTCTCTCTCTCTTTTTGTTCTCTCTTTGCCTTCCATTTGTGGTTTCCAGACCCAAGACTGCTGGCTCCATTGCCAAACTTCGAGTGATCTGCAGACCGAGTTTTAAATGTTTAATGCCGCGTTGACAGACCCAGTCCCCAGCCATCCATCTGGGAGGGCCAATGCAGGCTGGTGCAGGGTGAATGCCTCACCTCAAAGACAGATTACAGATGCACACAGACCCTGATCAAGAGCTCCAATAGGTGAGGGAATAAATCTCCCCTGACGGGGAGGTTGTGTTGGCCTTTACACCCCATATGGAGGTGAGGGGGCAAAGTTGGTATGAGCCAGGCCACCTGAGGGAGGGAGAGGGAAGCAATAGAGGAAGGGAAAATGACAGAAAAGCACTGTGGCAGGCAAAGAGAGCAGGAGAGAAAAAAGACGAAGACGAAGTGAAAGAGACTAATGGTGGAATGGAGATGAATGGTTACAAAGGGAGCGCAAGAAAAGATAACAGACAGACGGATGAAAGGAGGATGGGGAGAAGGAAGTGTGTGGGAAAAAAAGAGAAGAAAAAATGAGAGAGACAAAGCGGCAGAGGATGGTTAAGAAAAGAGTCTGATACGGTCATGGAAGCAAGTTCAGAAAAGTTTGAGAAAGCCATTAAACAGCATGGGGCAAAATCAAGCAAATAAGCAGAAGAAATAGAAATGAGGTTAAGTTAAGGGGGGGAAGCAACACAACTGACTGATGACTGACAAGTTACTGGTAGCCCACTCAAGCAGACTTGAACCACAGAGACATCAGGCAGATGGAGAGCGAGAGGAGAGGGATGACAGAGAGAAGGAGGTAGACAACGGCGAGAAAGAAAAAGGTAGAGAGTTTTAAAAAAGTCAAAAGATTGGAATGTGAGGGTGGCGATACAAAACGGGGAAAGTAAATGACAAAAAAAGGAAACAGGAAGAATACCGAACAACATGGAATGGAGTCTGGAGAGAGACAGCGGGTGGAAAGCAGTGGAGGGGTTAGAGGTTGATACAAATGGGGACAGAGAGGGGAGGAGGCAGGTGGGAACAGCCAGGGGAAGGTAAAGACAAGGAGGGCGAGAGTAAGGATGGAGAGATGAGAAGTGGGGAAAGAATCGGAGAAAACCCAAGAGAAGGGGGAAAAAAGGAAGGAGACAGAAAACGAAATGAGAGAGACATTCTTTTTTAGAACGTCTCTACTGACATTTACATTTAGGCCAGACTTGGTAGAGCTGCTACCATGGGCATATCCCACTGACAATATGACATGTCCACCCCAAAGGTGCTAGGAGAGAAGAGCAAAAAATAGCAAATGAGGTTTCACCCTCTACCACCACTAAAATATTCAAGAATCAGTCCAGAAACAGAGTTCAAAGGGAATTCCTGTATGATGACACGACCTGTCAAAACTCAGTTAATCACTCACAGAGGAGAGGAGTAGGGAAATAAAACGCGTCTTTGGAAAATTCCCATCTTGGCAATTCTTTCAATCTTGTCAAAGTAGAATAAATCAAAATAAATGTATGTGGATATTTGGTGGCAGAGGTATTAAAATTGTTGAAACAATTTAAAATTGAATTGCATATCTTCAGCGATCGGGGGACTTTAAGACAGAATGTAAGTTAAGAAATATTGCAACAAGAGACAACAGACGTGCAAATACTCAGTTTCCTCAAGATGTTAATGGAAAAATGATATCAAATGATATTAATCAAATTCCATTCGCCCGCCCGCCTCCAGCCAACTGGCAATGATGGATTTAAGCACAAAGTAATGATGGGCACATTTAGCAGAGACAATTTCTATGGCAACCACAAATTACTTCCCCATAAACAACAACAACAACGACAGTGACAAACGCAGGCAGGCTCATTAGAGATGGTTAGATGCACATCTCCAAATGCCGCAAAGCACTATGGGGGTGTGTGTGTGTGTGTGTGTGGGGGGGGGCGAAAGGGTATGATGCATTTGCAACACCAAAACCTCATTTATTCCATACAGACAGAGTGCAATGAGAGAATGAAACACAGGAATGAATGATGGGTGGAGATGCAATGGAGCAATAAGGGGAGAAAGGAAGAAAGCATGAGAAAACGACAGGAAAGACTGAGAGCACGGGAGAGAGAAAGAGAGATGGAGTGATCTGCCTTATTTTCGAGACAACTCCAATGACAGAGCCATTCTTCATTAGCCAGTCTCTTTACAGTGTATATGTCAACCCTGGCGGCCAGACAACTGCAGAGGAGTGTGATCATAATTTATCTATTTAGAATGCCAAGGGGAGAAGGCTACGGTGCCGTGCAAAGCTGTTAGCTGAGCTTTTCCTGCTGCGCTGTGCAGTGTAGTGCAGTGACATATTACACTGAACGGGATAGCTGAAGTCAAAAATAAACTTCGCAGAAGAGCATATGGAGATGTAATGTTGCATATAGTAGGGACAACACCATGCATCATATGCTGAGGACATAATTCTATATAATATGCCAGGAATATGGTCATGTGTATGACTCATAAAACAACTCTACCAGTGCAAGAGATATACTCCTGCAGTGAATACAACTCCCTTCAACTACGAAAGAAATGTTATTCAGAGTTGATGTATTAAAATCACATTGATAAAACCAGTGTGCACTGATGTATTTTATCATTTAACATTTGACTGGTCAGGTAAGAGCGATCAACTTAGTCTGACCAAAAGACAGGAACGTATAGTTTGCGTGTTGTAGCACGGTGTGCAGCGGAGACTGGCTGGACAGTACACTCACTGACTTTATAGTAGTGTTGTAGGACTGGATTGAAATGGTCCGTCAATAAAATTTGATTGCAGACCAACAGGCAGGTTCATAAGTTCCCTCAAGTGTGTCCTCTACAGTAAATTCAGTCAGTTCAAAGCCAGCGCGGTAGTCGACGAGCAAAAAACAGGTTTGACAGGAGAAAACAAATGAGTAACACTCTACGCTCCCAAAACAATTATCACAGAAGTGCCCTTAAGCAAGGCAACTGACCCCCATCCACCCCAGAGGACCAGCTCTGGGTCCAGCAGTCGAGGACTGTTTGTACTGTAGTGCTCCCAGGTGTGAGTGTGTCCCAATTCAGAGGCTGGATCAACTGAAGGACAAGACCCATAAACTGGGTCCTTCACAGGAAGCCAGATTGACCCGGTTCATCCTTGCCTAATGAGATGGTGTATACTCACCGGTATCCAAATTAACGATGCATTCAAGCATCTCTTGCCCCCTCATTAAGTCAAACGTTTCAGGATGAATACAACAAAGTTACACTTAAATTCGCCAAAAGTGTAAATACCACTGAGAAAGTGGGACAAATGAGTGATTCCCGAGATTACTATATGACTTATGTTTCATCTAAAAAAAAGATGATGGATGACAAATAGTGTACAATGTGAATGGTAAATATATCCATATAAATTAAATTTCTATAGAATGCCCTGTCAGTGTTAACAAGAACAGGGCTGTCATTATTTACAACCTGCAGTGACTTTTTAATTGGTCTAAATCAAGTGATATATTTGCCATGGTTCGATGATATTTCCCAACTCCACAAATTGGCAATTGACTGGGGCCCAATGGATTATGGGATACACTCGACTGCAAAGGATATACCGGGAGTCTCCACCAAATTCAAGCTAAAGAGGGCGGCATATCTAACGCCTTGTCAGCTCGTAATGACATATTTGTTCTTGATAACAGGCTTTAAAGGATCCGACAAAACAGTAACTTTATGGCGGACCACGTCACAATCAGTAAGCATTCCCTGGATAAATAAGCTAAAAAAAATGCCATGTGAACTGATAAATACGTGGGCATTTTCTGAGCTCTTTGCCTCCCCAGCTCTTTAATGACTCTTTCCATCACAGAGTAATCTTTCCATTTTCTCATTTTCAGATCGATAGGGATTGAGGGAGAATGAAAGGCCTATTTCCTCTCAAATAGGGATAAAAGCTTATCCACATGGGGCCGTCTCATGTTTTCTAATCACGTCAGCCAGACTACAGGACCAGATGAAGTGGCACCGAGTGTAAAGAACGAGTCAATCTTTGAATTATAGTACACAGACTAAAGTTAAAATGATTCCAGTCTGCTAAAAAAAGAAGAGCCATATCTGCTGAAGGGATAAAAATAACATTGTATCATTAGTACAGTGCAATTTTAGAGGCAGAGTGGGAGTAAACAGAGGGAGCCGCTTCACTGAAGTAGTTACCCACACAAACTGGTAAAAACAACGAAGCTTGAAAAGGGAAAGCAGTGTGGAGCCTGTATGGGAAAGGTACCCTTCAAACCCCCCCCCCCTCAACAGCATCTGCTGTGTCTGTTTGTGAAATTGGGGAGAGGAGGATGGAACAACTGAAGGACTTAGCAACAATGTTTCCCCACTTCTATCCAACAGTAACATCTCCCCTGGTGTCTGACCCCAACACTTAGTGTTGGCTGTAAACAAAGGGCCCTGACAGATACATTCAATTACTCAATGCTTTTCTCACACATCATCGTGCAGTTTCCCCGAGTCTCGCTCATAGCCCCTGGGTGCTACCTCACTCCCAACATTACCACGGCGTATATGGCTGTACCGCTTTAGACCTGCTGAGCCCCGGAGAGCACCGCGCAGCATAGACAAGCAGAGTTACAACAAAGGATGAATGAATATTGACGCAGTGAAAGCGATTTTTTAAGTCAATCTTACACTGCATTAGCTGAGTTTTGTTTTTTACGGAATCATCCTGGAAGAGTTTGTGTTTGTTGCCTCATACTGGCAGCTATCCAACAGATCATTATTGTTCAAGGAATGAGAGCTAGAGGATATCTGAAAAAAGAAATGTGCCATTAGCATGAAAGATACAGGCTACCTGCAGGTATTCCAATTTAATATATTATTAGCATTCAAAGATGCACATTAATCCTCTGGCTATTGCAATATTAGCATTCAGCATATTGCTAACAAGTTCATCAGCATGCAGGCAAATGCAAGCCTGAGCTAGGGTTGAGGACTCAGGTAGCATTAGCATGCAGTAGGTAGTGGGACTTTGCGTGGAGGGAGGAGGGTGCAGGCTTCTCAGTGATTAGCAGGAAGAGCTCTTACTTCACATGCAGGATCAGCATTGGGCTCTGTCACAGCGTTAACGGCTAATGAAACAGAACCCAGGTGAGGGAGAAGAAATAAGTGGCAGAGCCATGATCACACACTCGTAATGGGGGTCTCACAGTCCTTCTCACGCTAAATTCAAACAGAGATGCACGAATACAGCGCTCAGTTTTTTTTTTGTTTCATGCAGGTACGGGCATATGGACGCACAGTTTACTTCAATTACGTAAAAAGTAATCACAGATACTCATACACAACCACACACACACATCTCAGGGGGTGGGGGGGGCGTTTTGGCAGTAACCAGCCTGTTTACGAGTGCATAATCCAAGGTCTCTGTGATTAAAATAGCTCCAAAGCGCTCCTGACACTCCATTACCCAGCATGCCCCGGGTGAGGCAGGATTGTACATATTGATTTCACGCCTCATTAAACTTGCTGTCTAACAATGTCATTGTTCCTCTTGGTTCTACGGGATTCTGCATCGTTCAGAAATGACCAGGTATAACTCTGGGAGGGGACAGTGGACACATAACAAATGAACACATTAATATGGCGTCTGGGCTTGTTGGAGCATCATGGGTAAAACCTTGGCAGGCTGAAGACTTTTGACCCAGTTTTCATGTATTTGTAGTTGCTATTATTAACAAACTTTGCTCCCATCACTGAGCAGTTAGAGCATAATCTTTCAAAACATAAAAATTGTATTTACCTTCGCTTTTATGAATGAATGAATGACTCAATACTGAGTACACTCATTGGCTTCATGGGGTTCCCACCAGGTGTTGGAAAGCTGTGCCTATAGGTCCTGTGTCCATAGCAGAAGCAGAGAGCTGTCTATTGTAAGCACACCCTTATTCTTCATCCGCTCTGATGGAAAAGTTTTCACTCTGTGGTTGTTTTTTTTCCCAGAGAAATTTGTTTTCGTTTTTTTAGTGGGCTTCCCAGAAGTCTTAAGAGTGTTTGTATTGGATCATTTATCCCCGCCACAGAGAGTACAAACAGCATTGTACTGTGATTCCCTTTTCACTGATTGACCTTCAAACGGCAATTGGCAAGTCTGGTTTGGTAGTTGTCTCGGAGTGCTGGGTATTGGATGTCTGCCACTGAAGCTCCACTCTCTCCCTCTCTATTCTTTCTCTCGTGCCCTCTCTTCCTCTTTTTCTTCATTTCTAATTTAATTAATTCACCAAACAATAACATTCTCCAAATATTTGCATCTTCTACCTGGGCCCTCTGTCCGTTCCCTCTCTCTCTCTCTCTCATCTCACATCTTCTTACCTCTTCTCACCCCACTTCTCTCTCTCTCAACTGAAACGCACACTTTGCACGATTTTCCTGTTTCATCTCATCGCTCTTGCTCCTTCTCTCTCTCTTCCCGCTCCCTCTCTCTCTCTCTCTCTTTGGCCCAAAGCATGGCAGCTGCAGTAGCATGTAGGCCTGCCAGCTGCCAGTTATGATGATGGTGACAGTACAGTGGGGGGTGCTGGCTGAGTGATGTTGACTAAATGGAACATTGCAGCACCACTGGCACACACAAACTCAAGCTCATGCACACGTGCGCACGCACACACACACACACACACACACACACACACACACACACACACACACACCCAACTACCCACACAACAACAGCGCCAAAGAGCACAACAGCCTTCGGGCTAACTAATAATTCTTCCCCAGCCACAGCCAGGGTAAGACAGCTGAACACCACCCTTTTCGGCCCCAACCTCCCACAGATGCTCTCTCAGTTAGTAAATGGCAAGGGGATACTGCTACCATGACAAACCTCCCGCTCAAGCATGCATAAAAAAAATGTTACAAGTCACCTTGGCAGCTTTTAGCTTCATCTAAAAGCCAGGAGTCAACATCGGGAATATGATTCTTACATACATTAACATTTGGGAGTGAATTAAGTGTTCTGAATGCCGTAGAAACATACACTGCACAGCACTGCTCTCTACTGAATGCATGACCGAGTAGGCAACTGCTGAAAAACCTGCTTCACTGCAGTAAGACCGTTTTGGCTCCACAGTGTAATCCAATATCGGTGTCTGTGTGTGTGTGTGTGTGTGTGTGTGTGTGTGTGTGTGTGTGTGTGTGTGTGTGTGTGTGTGTGTGTGTAAAAAGCATCCATGTCTCCCATTATTTCCTGCTGAGTGTGTTTACTGGCAGAGCTGGACGACTTCCTTCCTACCAAACAGACAACCATCTCTAAGATTGCGGTGTACTCATCCACAAGACTTTCACAAACACACACACACACACACAGGTAGGCAAGCAGGCATAGACCACAGCCATGCTGCATGCACAGAAGAGCATTTACTGTACATACAATATGTTCCATTAGTCCAGTCACACACACACACACACACACACACACCGTTTTCCACACACAGAGACCAGAATGTATGCCCGCTGGCTAAATGATCTGTTCCTACACTGGCACAGTGAAAGAGACAAATTCTGAAGGACACTGAGGACACACACAGAGTGAAAGAGGCACGGAACCCAATTTTCAGCCTGAAAACCACTGGCAGAGGGGCTGGCAGATAGGTTGAAAGCACAAAAAGCTTTGAACCAGCACATCCACTCTCTGAATGTGTTGTCAAAGTTCTAACTGTAAGGGGGTATGACAGTGTCATTTCAGAGCCACAGCAGAGAGAGAACACTTTACGCTGTTATGGCAGCGAGAAACCCTACAATTTCCAGTTTCTTTTGCAAACATTGAAAGTTGAGCTGGGCAATAAATCCGTTTTATCAATTAGTTTGAACTCATGGTTTCGGATGATGTAAAAAAAAAGGAAAATCGATTTTCACTTCAACTTGGGTAATTACTGTACAGAACTGCCAGCGATTCCCTGAGTTCTTCGGGTTCTTGCGCAAGTTCCCAGCACACGCAATAAAAGTGAGGAGTTTGTTTCCGAAAAAAGGCACCGGCTCCTCAGCAACCTCGAAAAAAAAACACACTGTCCGCTTTAAAGTTTGTCTAAAGTCTGTGGCAACGAAAAGTAGCAACACGACTAATATATTCCAGCATCTCCAAAGCACGCAGCCGAATGGGAGGAGAGTGGAGCGCTGCGACGGCGGCAGCCCTGTTAAAAAGCAGGTACCATTAGCGGAATCGTCTTCTAACAGTATCCGATATGAGAAGAATGAGCGCAAATTCACAATAACATGTAAATGTGAGGGTTGGTGAAAACTCGATAATTTCTTTGATTTTGGAAAAGCTAGGTGTTTTTTAAAGGGACAAAATTGAATCAAATCATAAAGCGGATGTGATATGAAAAACTCTGATTGTATTTTTGTGCATATCACCCATCAACTGAAGGTTTGCATAGTCTTCCGTGACATAGATTTTTAGCTTCCACAAACATCGGAAACCCTTTTCAAATCCTTTCACAACTGCTGTGACCTGGAATATAATTGTTCCCATGTTTGTGACATGTTAGAATTTCAGGAGACACCAGGTTCCTCATCAGCTGCTTTATTTGATAGCTGTGGGTGTGTGGGAGGACTTGTTTCCTCCCCCATCACTCTGACCCTGAAACTGAGTTATTTGTCACATCTGAAAAACACAGCAATCAACCCCAGCGATAGACAGGGTATCGATAAAGGGGAGAGAAAAGGTGAGGCGTGAAAGTCTATTCGGACACCCCCACACAACAACTACACAAGTTTACTTTCAGAGCCAGTTGTACACAACACACAGACACCGGCACAGAAGCAACTCCTGCGTGTTAAAAAATATGTACAGTCAATAACCAGATCAGTGGTTAAGCTTAGTGAGAGCATATTAACAGGAGGAACGTTTTCAGCTCATTCTAAAAGGCCAATGAAATGCACTTAAACTCCTGCATAGAAAAGGAGTCTGGAGAATAACTGGCAGGCTAGAGGATAGAATACATTACCCTGCTGGCTCTGAAAAAGACCTTGCTCCTTTGAAAATGAAAGCCTTCATCAGTGGTGAACCCTTGATAACTCAACTGGCTTATAGATACTTTCAGCTAACAAACTCAAAGCAGCAGCAACACAATGTAGTTAAACAGCAATATGCAGAAAAGGCGTGCGTAGTATTTGTGTAAATGCGGAAGAGGACGTATATGTCAAAGATAACAACGATGATGACCAGTGACGGCTACAACTACGTCATCAATGACCCTGAAAATATGAATGATGACAATGAATATTGAAAAGGTCAAAAATATGAGATGTTTAAGATTGAAATCAGTGTTTGCTATACAGTACGCAATAATGAGTCGTTTTATGAGCAAATTTTGTGTGATTTCTTGTAAAGAAACTCAGTTTTACAGTCCCGTCGATTAAATAAACTAAGTTATTAGTCAACAAAATCCTATGAGAGTTAGTCAATTAAGAATGTCTTTGGTCGAGGACAGCCCTAAAGTCTACAGTGCTACGTTAAGAAAAGAAGGAAAACACATTGTAGGGAGAACGGTAGGCTAACGACTAATAAAAACAGCCAGAGCCCTTTACAGCAACAACAACTAAAAGCTAATAAAAGCACAAAATAATAACATAACCAATGTAAAAGACTAATCTCATTCCACTTCATTAAGAAGACAGCATCCAGACATAAAACAACTCTTAAATCAAGAAGCCAGCTGGATCTAAGAAGAATATAACAGTGGAATTTTTCAAGCACCCTCAATAACTTATCATGTTTACCGGCGTTTCCTGCCTCTAAAGAGTGAATAATTGTTTACCAACCCAGAACACCAAATGACCATAATCTATGAATAATAGAATGTAATTTGGCAAGATGATGAAATGTGGAGATGAAGAAAGCATTACCTCTTTTTAAACCAGAGTATTTTTTTCTCAGGAAAGATTAATTGGCTGCTGGGAGAAAATATAACAACTTTCATTGAACTCGTTATAGGTGGAATCATTAATTAAATCATAGCATCAGTCAGGGATAAAGCAAAACATGAACTACATGCAAGGTGAAATTGCCAGGGCATATTCCAGAAACAGAGCAGGACATTAACTTCGGCTAAATGAAAATATGCAGAGAACTGATAGATTGTAGAGCAAATCAGCGCCGGTGAAAATTGGTCTCTGTGGAGCTCTCCTGAGGCAAGACATGATGCAACATAGTGCAAAGCATTTTTGAGAAACTCAAATGGCCCCAACTGTACCGCAGAAGCTGTTAGATAT
Source organism: Leptoclinus maculatus (assembly GCA_032191485.1). Taxonomy (NCBI): domain Eukaryota; kingdom Metazoa; phylum Chordata; class Actinopteri; order Perciformes; family Stichaeidae; genus Leptoclinus; species Leptoclinus maculatus. Next base: position 11,330,738 of record JAVDOI010000013.1, read on the forward strand.
GAAAAATCTAACAAAGGAGATAGCCAGCTGACATTCATCTGAGATTGTGGAGATTTTGCATGAAGCCTATTTCCTTCATTCATATAATTTGACCCATTTGTGGACTTAAAACGGGGTAGCTCACAGTGTGCAGTATATTATAAATATCATAGTGCAGCATAATAAAATGAAACATTTGTGAATATGGGTAATACGTTTTTCAACTTCAGTTTTTGCAGTTAGCTTCTTACTGATTTGGTTATGAGTTTCAAAACAGGGGGGATACTGTGCGTCTTTCTTGGCGAGGGTCCTCAGAAACAACAAACATAGATGGGGACTTTGGTGCTGTGGAAGGGAAACATGGCACACCTTCAGCAACCCCAGGCCGACAGAGGGGGTTAGCTGCGACGATGACTGTAGTACACAGATAACTGGCCATGCCAAGATCCAGACCCGTCGTTCCGGGGCGAGCCCCCAGTCAGACGAACACCAGGTTTTAAGACTAGTCTACCCAAGCAGCAGAAGGCCACACACACACACACAAAGAGAGATTTCATGGCAACTATGGCATACCTGGGATTTTCAGCTGTATTGACTCTGAATTGAGGCTTTAACTCATTTAATAGTGGGGGAAGGCAATTTCTTTTTGGCATTATTGGGCAAAAATTCCGTAATAACCTTTCAGCATATAGTCATGTGAGTGGTACCCCAGGGTAGGCAGTTTTCTCCTGCAGCTTTGCTCTCTCCCTCTCGGTGTTCTACTCACCCCAGACAAGCTTGAGCCTTTGCAAACGCTTTATAAAGTAATCTTTACGTCATCATCCGTCATACAGTAAGTAACCTGTACGAATACTAGTAATTCAGTTCAATCATCTTCCCGATCATTGTTGTGATCCCGATGCCGTTATATAGTTGCAATTCTATGACAATTACCATCCTGTGTCTCTTTGCAAACTTGTGGGCCTGTAAAGGGGCTTTGAGATGACATGCTGTGATTTGAGGCTCTGGCGAACTCAAATATCGGGGATGTCTTTCAGAAATGGAGAGAAACTGTTGCTAATCGTTGAGCCTTCTGCTTACCGTGAGCTCACAGATGGAGAGAAAATGATTCTTGAAAATGAGCTACTGCCATAGCTACTACCGTAGTCGTGAGCAGAGGGCTAAGCTATTAGCAACATTTGCTCTTCATCATTGAAATGCTTCACCAATCTTCTTTTTTTGGACTCTCTTTTTGATTAGTCCGTCTTCCTTTTTTGGGTTGCTTTGCAGTGCAGGCACCAAACGGGCATGCGCATCTGTATTTGTAGAAAAGTCAATCGGTACGCATCCTCTCTGAAATGACCTGTGGTTGGCTGAAGTCTCCTGTCACGGGTTAGTTTTTTGAAAAGCCTGAAAACAGCCGAAAGGGTATTTTGGAATTTGTGCCCAATGTTGCCGAAAATAAACTGCCTTCCCCAGCTTTAATCTTCAGGTTGTGTGCGATGTAGACATGAAATTAATTGATGTGGCGGCGCGAAGGTATGGATCTGCCCATAGCCATGATGAATGTATTTCGAGTGAGAGCACACTATGCACACATGAGGAGGGACGGTATCTCTGGCATAATGCTTGGAAACATTGGCTACACTTTAAAAAAGGATGATGGATGATGACACCAACTATATGCACTCACAGACAAGGTCAATCATTGAGCCCTGGAGTGCTCAACCGCAGGCTTATGTTTAGGTTAATTATGAAACATATCCACTCTCTGTTTATGTTAGCCAACACTGAAACTGGTTATCAGAGAATAGGGCTGTGGGATGATGCATAGCTACTGCATTTATTTCATTCCACTGTTTGCACAGTGAAATCAGGATGGAGCCAGAGAGGGCATGCACCATCATTTGTGCAACAGCTGTACGGCACAACATTTGCATAGCTAAGAGAGTGCATCTCCCAATAGAGAATTTGGGACCAGTGGAAGCAGAGGTGGAACATAACAGGGAACAAGCTGCAGAGGAGGATGTCACGGATCGTCTCATCAAAAGCAATAGAATTCGCCTGATCAACCTCTGAAAGAATTTGGCAGAATCTGGCCTGTGTCTTTTCCCTACATCAACACATGGTCCAAATGAAGAGACAGCATGTTTATCTAGCTCCTGGCAGAAAAACATACATGTACACAGCTTGTAAATAAATAAATCTTGAGTCTTGATTAAATTGTGTCGGTATGATATAAAATAAGATTGCTGCTGATTGTAAGGAGCTGTCCGCGGTGCTGAAGCTAGGTAGGATCCTCTACAGCCGATGTTTTTACCATTACTGTTTATCAACTACTTTGAAGAGGCCATGTTACCTTCATGACTGGTGTCCCTTGAACTTGTCCCTTGAACTTGCTTTTCTTCTGTTAGGTCTATTTAGCTGGCACAAGTGTCACAGCCTCTTTACCCGTTGAAAGTTGGCAGGTTGTCTTCAAACACATCCATGATGATAGCACTGTAGGTTAAGATTTTAGGAGGGGGTCCATTTTTTGTACAGGCTAGAGTCTCTCCTGGCTGCCTGAAGAAAATCTCTCAACTTTCTCTTCACTTCATTGACTGTCCACCTTCCTAATCCACCCTCTGCTCCATTGACTGCAGTTATTATCATCTGCCAGATATCTTTTCTTTGTTATACCATAGCACAAGGCTCGCTCTCTTTCGGGGATGTCATCGGCGACAGCATCCAATAAAAAAGTGCCCATGCAAACGTACGTTCTGGAGGGTCCCCGCCGGCCAAAATGTGCACTGTAAAAAATCCTCGACAATAGCATCCTCTGCACTCGTCACTATTGGAAACATAACACACGCGAAAAGAACAAATGCATTTCTTTCACACACTATATATCTTACTTGGATAGTTAGAGATAAGGTCCCTTTAAGATTAGAAAGCTCAGTCTTGCTATGTGTTAATGTAATGGCTTGTTTAGTTGTAGAACAATTGTAGATCAATTGAGTAATAAATAGCATGTCCTGTATAACCAAGACCAATTGTCAGTAGGGTGCTTAGTGCCGTCACTCATAATTAGGTTTTATACCTTGCACAGCGCAGTTATGCATTATAATGTAGCATTTTTGTTTTATTCTCTTTCACTGGTATCAAATGTGTCTATTTGCCGTGTCTCTGAGAGTGAAAAATTGTCTAATTTTACTGTCAGTCCTCCTGCATTAACACTTAAGAGTCAGGGTAGCTTACTCATGAGTGAAGCTTCAGTGCAGTCAAATATCTGCAAGTGTCTTATTTTTGTGAAGCAAATGGCAAGAATTGAATTAAGCTGCAGGTAGGTATCGGTGGTGTTGCGTCCTTGTGTTTTCATTAATGGAGTGTGTTTCTTTGATTCATTGTCTGAATAAAGTCTTATCACCAACCACTATGTAAAATATGGACATGGGAAAATAAATCAGATGCTTGTTCAATGAGTTGTCTCTGGTGACGCATCTGCTGAGTTCAGACAAAAAAGGAGAGATATACAGTACAAACATGATATCCAGCATAGCAACATGCTTGTGTCATCTCAGTTATACTTAAGATCCATTCTGTTTCACAAATGAGGATTTTCTGTCCCAATAACTGGCAAAGAAAACAGCAAGTAAGCCTAAATCAGGGCTTTAAAACATCTCTTTATAAATCTAGGAATGGTGTCACAGACAGTCTATGCTGCCGTCTTCTCTGTGCTCTGACTGAACAATGCAAAAAGTAATTGTAAAACTAATTTCCTTTCTAATTGTGTCATATTCTTAAAATAATTTAATAAACCCCAGGGCTAACGGGGCTGGTTGGAAATCATTTCTTTAACATGAACATACAACACACACACACGTACACACACACACACACACACTTACAAGCAGACAGATGGCGTCTATTAAATTATCCGAGCCATGTGTGTATCCTCGATGGTGCATCATCGTGGAGGGAGGTGTGTGTTAGGCATGATAATGTGCCGCAATGGGAGTGGGCCTGCTGGGTTACTGGAGTAATATGCAGGGACACACACACACACACACACACACACACACACACACACACATGCATACACACCTGGACAGAGGATATGAGAGCTATATTTAGAGTTAACCTTTTATCACACATTTACATCATGCATATATTACACACTGGGTGGAAATCAATGAAAGATATGTTCTATATTTAAGATATGTTGACAGAAGAACATATCAAAACTATCACATAATACCACACTTCTGAGTTGTACATACCATCAATTATTATGTGCAGTAATTAATGTGTGCCCGGTGTGGAAATGTATTATTCATGAAATATCATGGTGTTGTGCAAACACATCTGCTGAAACCAAGTGTATGAATCTACATACACACTACCTCATCTACAAGCAACGGTATGGGACCACAAACAAAAGAACGACTATACGGAGTGCAGGTGGTGGGAGGCTGAAGAAGCAACTTTGTGTCTCCTGAAATTCTAGCAACTGAGGTAAAAAAAAATATTTTCCAGTTGATAGCAATTGTGGAATTGTAAATAATGTCTTGAAATAGTTTTAAAGGTTTGTGGAACCTGAAAAAAAAGCATATGCTTGTTTGCAATTATTAATTATAGAGTATATCACCTGACAAGGTTAAGCTGTGTTTGAGACTGAGAGTACGACCACACTGATATACATATTAAATATGTTGTGAGTCAATTCGATTCCTCTGGCAAATTATTATTTTCAAAAACAAAGATTTCCAACTGATTTCCAAAGACGTTACCAACGGAAACACTTTGGCGAAAGAACAACGTCACCCAGTCAGTGACAGACTTTGATGTCTATAGGGCCGGCTTCCGCTTTGCAGCCGAAAAACAGACGGCTCTTTCTTTTCCTCTTTGGCAGTTTTGGCGGCACCTTTCCCGGTGCATTGTGCCGATTACGATACAGCGCCACCGCAACGGCGTGATGACGCAGTACACACAGTAGACAAATGACAGACATCCATCAAGTGCAACGCTTGCTGGAAAATAGTGTCTTCCATGAAGACACCCGTCAGAGTTTGTCGAGAGCTGGAGGCATGATGAAATATGACTGAGGCGGCCGCCTCCTAATTCTTGCATACAGGAAAAACCCCTGTGGACTAAAGTATGTGATAATGTTTGGCTGGAGGAAAAACCCAACAGCAGTAGAGTTACATACACGGTTACTTGTTCAACTCGCTACCTATCAATGTGGCATTAGTAAGGTGTTCATCGGTAAAGTTGCATGGATCTGAATAAATCTGGCTTGCTTCAATGATTCAGGAATGTTAGAGCACTGGGACACGGGAAAAATACATTCCAGCAGTCACTGCAGTATTCCTCCCCCCAAGGCTTGTTTAGGCTTATTGTAACATAAAAAACCCATGTTGTTGAAAAGCTGGATGCAAAGGCATTCCTCTTGCCTTTTGATGATTGAATAAGGAACTCATTTGGAATGCTCAGATCATTATTCCTCAAGGGAGTATAGTTTTTAGAGCTGTCGCACTGCAGAAGAAAATAAGGCTTCAACAATGGCGATGTGTCTGTGATGTGTTCCCCGTTTGGGTAACTTCCGTACATTTGCTCTCCCAGCGGGAGGGGGGGGAGCTGCGGGTTCAAATCTGGTCCAAAGCATGGATCTGAGTAAACCCTGCATGGTTCAGTGATTCAGTAATGTGAGAGCACTGAGAGGTTCTCAAGTAGAGAAAAAGAAAAAAAACACAAATGAATGCCATTTGCAAGGGGGGAAAAAAAAAGCGTAAATTGCCATCAGCACTTGTCCTTCGGTCGGTACGGGTAAATGGAATGTTTTGTGGTATTAAATTAAGGAGAACTTCAGAGTCAATGTAGATAGGCAAAATGACAAATCTATTGCGTATTGCACTTGCTGATGAGCTAAATCCAAATGAAACAGAATTCCATTACACAAAGGAATAAGACCAAGGTTGAACACAAATCACTAATTGAATTAGTGAGAAGCTTCCAATGGAAAACATTAAAATCATTATTGTCCTGGACCCAACTCCCTCCTTTACGCACACCAAAACCAACCCACCCACTTTCATATCCCATCTGCCCTTTCTTCTGTCCCATCTCTACGTCCTGCTTTCCTTCCCTTCTGCCCAACTTGAAGCCAGACAGCATCGCGACTCTGCCTGACCTCTTGCAGCGCTGCAGCTACCTTCCAACGTTCCCCGTCGAGTAATTGCCTTGATTTTAATGACTTTTTCAATTATGTCTAGTTGGCTACAGCTCTCGCCCCGTAATCGCCATCATTTCCATCCATTACACTCCCGTATTCCCTTGGCAGTAATCAATCTGTGGTTTCTTTTAAATACTTTAAGGCAGCCGAGTGCCTTTTTTCCTTGAATAACAGTGACAACCTCCTCATAGCAAGCTGTTCAAGGGCTGTAAGGGGCGAGAAGAGGAAAGAGCCGGAGGGGCCACCAAAAGCAAAAATGTGTTAAACACATTACAGGTTTGGCACATGAACAACACACACATGTACATTGGAGAGTTCCTACCTGCTCTTTGACAGAGGCGAGGATGGAGGAGGTGGTCTCTGTCTCAGATCTGTCTCCATTGGATGCTGGCATCACAGGGGCAACCATGGCCCCCTTCTCCTGCTCTGCAGGCTGCTCTGGCACCGGCATTGCTAATGTGAACAAACCCACACAAAGAAAAAACCATGATTGAACTGAAGTTTTAAGCAGTAATCTAAACTAAAATGGGGGAAACAAAAATGGGTCATATCTATATCAAGTTGTTAAGCCAACAGTCAGCTCAATAAATCTACTTTGTTTAAAGTCCTCTGTAGCTCCGTATCACTCTAAGCTCTAAATCCGCCAACTTTTTAGCGGTCCAATCAAATGCAAAGGATTTGATTTGAATACCCCTTTTGAATCTGTTTACTGCTCAAATATTTTTTTATTTATATAAAGAAGTATTGTTAAGCGGTGGTATTTATAGTGGAAAGATAAGCCCACGGTAACAGTTGTTCTGTCTTCTTTTCTCGTCGGTGGCTGTGATGAAGTGCTCACTTGAACAATCAGATTCTCCACAGTAGATATGAGATGCTACTTAAAAATCAGCAGTATATGAATCTGTTGACAGAGGACAGACCACGACTGATGTTGTTAGTTAGGGGAACACAATGCATGGAAGCGTACGGAAACCAGTTAGTTTAAAAATCTGTATGGACATAACATCGGCTTCGGCAGCTTTCTGTGCAGCCTCCTTGGATCTCGGTTTCTCCTGCTGAATGTGCGTGTAGGGTTGCTAATTTTCCACTAGTAGAAAATGCATGTTTCGTTGAAGTATGTTTGTTTATTAGGCCTAATAGTAATTTGTATTTGATTGAAATATTCACCGGTGCTTACGAGTGTCTCCCGATTGCCTGCCGATAGCTACCAGCATCTCTGAAACTCATTCTGCAGACAAACAGGTGATCCTAGCTTCAAACAAAGGCGACACAAGTCAGCAATGCAGTGACGGTTCATTCAATGCTTAGGGACTAACGCATCAATTTAGATTAATTGTAAAAATAACGTGTTAAAAAAAACGTAAATGAATGCTTATGACAAGTATGTCTTTCTTCATGCAAAAATGTCTAAATAGGCCTATTTGGGAATAAAACTATTTATTGATCTCTCATGCCACCTTTTGGTATTTCTATTCAGTGCTTTACTCATGTTCCATAATAATGTAATGTTTGAAATTAACATATCTTCATTTTGGGAGCTTTTTAAAACAAATATTGATATATGTGATTGTTTGAGATTAAATCAGCATTAACGTATTTCTGCCTCCCCTCAAAGTCTTCATGGCACCCTCTTGCCACCCCATGAATATGTTTCTAGATCTGCCACTGTGTCGACAGTGCTGTGGACACTTCACTGAATAGCAACGCCTGGAGTCTAAATAACACCAGCAATTAGTCTGCAACACAACACCGCATCACACTTCTCACCTGTGTCCCTGCCAGTATGTCACTTCGCAAATAGGGGTCCTGGTAGACTCGTTAAAATGTGATGCCCCACTTATCACGGTTTTAATTACATTAGTCAGGATAGAGGAAAGTGACGCGCGTCTCCGGCTAGTTAAGTTCAAAGAAGTGAGACTCTCTTGCAATTGAAAAAAAAAAAAAAAGCATAACATTTTGGTTCTTCAACCGTCATCAAACACCACCTCGCCAACAGTAACAATACAATAATATCAGTACTGCATGAATGGATATGTCTTTTCTCTTTGCTGAAATTCATCATAAGGAATGGATGCAGTACGGGTGACAGATCATTTGACACTTCTAAATTGAGCCATCTATGAAATGTAAAATGTGCTTCTTTATCATGAATTGGAATAGTTTTAAATGATCAATAAAAGCCTCCGTGCCTCTTTCCTGTGTGAGCTAAGACCACAGGGAGAGAGGGAGAGAGAGAGAGAGAGAGAGATAAAAAGTCAGAGAAATCAGGAAATTGGTCTGCAAGTTTTAGAGAGAACAGACCGTGGGGACGGGGTTTTGTCAATACAGCAGCCCAAGCTTCAGTGGAACACTAAATAATGAACTGATTGAGAGTGGGATTTGATAATGGAGTCTCTTACTTTGCAATTTGCCACGAGTCTCTGCACTTAACTTTTCACATTTGATGGGGAGATCCAAAGCCGCGCTAGCTTTGGTTACACCCACTCATTGCTGCAAGTACATGTCTGCAGTGCAAATTCAGTCATATATTTTATTAGTGTTTTACAATTTAAAGTAGGTTTTTTTTTAGAGCAAATATTTACAGTAATGCATTTCGAGCTAATGAGACAGACGTTTGAGGGTATGTGAGCCATTAGCGTCAGGCAAGTAAGCTTACAAAGTCAGTGAGGGATCCAGACAGCCTGCAAAATCAAACAGCCAGTCAGTTTATCAGCCAGTCAGCTAGCCAACAGACAGACAGCAGGCCAGACAGGGTGGTGTCGGTAAATAAAAGATGCTAGCGAGATGGCCCGCAGATGGTTATTTTCACTCTCACTGACAAACACCACGACTGTGTCTGGCATCTCCCCTCCTGAGTGGAGATGAGTCACCAGAGTTTGGCTCCTGAGCAACCAAGAACCCCAGCAAAGACCATATCACACCAGCTGGATGACTGCCATTCTCTCGAACGAGCCAAATATATAAGTCAGAGGGGAGAGGAAAGACTCACCTCACCGTCATTGTGGAACCACCTCCGGCAATGCAGCGAATGAACCAATGCTCCATCAATAATTTAATCTCCAGCTCCTTGGCAACACTTTCATGCTGTGGTGTTTCGGTTTCGGTTCAACAAACCATCCTATTACGTCTGTAGAACTCAAACCTACAGTATTTTTGAAATAGGCATGACAGACCTTTTTTCATTGCAGGAAAATCACAGGTGTGACTAATAACGTTAATGACGGCTTCATTCCATTTAGCTGTGTCAGTAAGCAATGCCAGTCCGCCAGTCTGCACAATACCAGAGACCCAGCATTGGCACACCTAAATGAAATGCAGCCGCTGTTAGTTACACCTGTTTTGTCACAATGGCTGTACCCACTGGTTGTGTGTTTTGTCTGTTTAAACGCTGATACATGTCGAGGAAAAAGTCATTCATAATTGCTTTCTGAGTTTTGCATTAACTGACACTGAGGAAAGTGGCTCATCAGACAACCCTAGGCTTTCTGACACTATATTCACAATATTCATTAAACTGACAAAGCCACAAATACAGTGAGATGTTGTAAACGAAGCAAAAGGTGTGAGTGATTTTGATAAGTGAATTCTTATAGCCAAAGACAGGAAGGGGAAAAAATCCTGATCCAAACCCAGGAGCAAAGCAAAGCATTGTGAACCATTTATCGCCTGAGAAAGCCAGCGATTCATATTTAGAGAAAGGCACAAACCCTTTGTGATTAGTGTCCAGACAGGTGATGTGTTCAGAAAACAGCCAAAATCACCTCCCTGTATATTGGCTGCTTCAGAGACAATCCCAGTGCCAACACGTTCGGCATCAAAATGTCACAATACTCCACCGCCCCAGTGTTCGTCCTGGGGTTATTGTCGGCAGGCAGAGTCGAGCTGCTATTGAATAGATGTGTTACGTCCTGCAGGGTACAATGTAACAGGAGCCTCAGTTTAGAAAAGGGGCTTTTTTTTATAGCTCTGGGGAAACAGTTAATTGCAGTACATTCTGGCTGATTTGAGTTGAACGGAGTAGGAATGATGGCCTGACATTTCATTTGGCTCAGACCTAGATAAGACATGAAAAACTCGGACAAAGCCTCCTGTTTTTGACAGCATGGTAGAGGACCCAGCTATTGGCAGAGTTCCTTTGAGAACAAAGTGTAAACAACAAAAGAAAAACTACTACTCCGTATTTCTTCAACCAGTCAAAGAATTACTGTATCTTACTCTGTATATCTTGCAGGCATATGTCTCCTTCTCAGACTCAACAACAACTCAACCCCGAGGGGTCATGGATATTAAAACAATATGCACTTATTTTGTACATTATTGGTCGGCACATCGGCATCTCCCTGCAGGTTTTTTTTCAATCCATTATCCACGTACTGCATCATTGCTTCACTTCATTTGTATGATTTGCATTCTACATATTTTCAATTTGAAAACAGCTTTAGTTCAATGACGCTACCCTTATCTTGGTAGTTCCACCGTGGAATATATGCTGAGGTGGATAATGAGTTCAGCCAATCCTAAAGATCGGTATTGGGGGCCAATCAGGGCATATTTTAATGCTCATGTAGCACATTATGAATGAAGTGGGCCTAATTTAGAAGGCTACAGCTGTTATTTCATAACATTCCATAATTATTTTGAATCAATTACACCGGTGTTCAACCTGCAATGTCCTCTCAAAATGGTTGCTGTGAAAAGAACCTATTGAAAAGAAGTACTTCTGCTCCACACACAGACAAAAACACATGCATGTTGGTACAAACACAGAGGTGACTCACACCTTGAGTCATAGGATTTGACAGGACGGACACCTCTGACCCATGCCCACACCGCAACCCGACAGGCCTCCACACCTGCCCCCTTCCGGCTGAGCACACCTTACATGTGCGTGCTCACACTAAAACACACACCCATAAACACACATCTGGCCCGTTCACACACCTTTCCTCTGAGGTTCAGTGAGGTGTCCTTACCCTCTACTCTGTGACCTGTCAGCTGTCTGACTCCAAGCCTTGTTGGCTCGGCTGCGCTTCCCTGCTCTCCACTCTGACCTTAACTTCTCTTTTCATCCTCTTTTCATCCTCTTTTCTTTCTCTTTTCTTTCTCTTCTAACTTTTTTTAAATGAAATTGTCTGGCCCGCAGTTTGCAGCAAACTGTCTCCCATGGTTGCAATACGCAATGCTAATGGATTAATCATTAATGTTGATCTATTAGAGGACAAATACTCAACAATTTGAGTGTCTCCTGAATAAAAGTAGTGACTAGTTCAAAATGCCACGGTACTGGTTTAATTTTATAATTTTTTCGAGAATTTACCTCTCAATTATTTGTCATCCCAATCGCAGTGTGGTCTTCAGAAAATGTATTGAGGTAGGTGGTTGGGCAGTTTAGGGACCCATACAGTATATGTGCATCGAAATTCAACACAGACGCACGATTGCTTTTCTACTTGTAGCTGGTATTAATAATTAATACTAAATGCACTTTCAGAGTTTCTTCGTACTTTGTCTCTTTTAGTCAGATCTCCTGTTCCATCCCCAGGCCACGTCTCAAGTATTGCGTGATGAGGAAGCCATTGCCCTCTGCATGCTCGAGTGAGGACTCGGAAAACACAGTCAAAAGTGTCCTTCTCCCCTTCACATGAAATGACACTGTTGAAATACTAACGAGGCTTTGAAACGCAATCTCGGTTGGAAAGAATTGTATGATGGCTATACAAAAAGAAGGAGGTTCCTTAGGGATGTGAAATGTGGTTGAATCCTCCTGCAGAATATAACATTATATTTATGCATGTTATAATTATGTTTCACACTATGTGTGTGTCTAAGTGTGGCTATTCATCAAATATGCAGTGGTGGAATTATTATTTTTACAATAATATATTTTCTCTATTTATTTGCAGTGGTGGTAATTATTCATCAAATCATTATTTGTGCAGAAGGCATGCACCCTAGTGGACTATGCACACACTGTAACGAAACGGAAACTGTCAAACCTGTACTGATAGACTGCAACAGGTTTGATGACGAAAGAAGGGGAATAATATCAGGACTAGTTGATTGAAAACACAAGATTGCATTTGGGGAATCTGCTCGGAAACCATGGAAATTGCACAATATTCTAATGAATTGCGTCAGAGTAACAGAAATAATGAAGACAATTTACTAGAGATTTCTTTTGCCTGTCAATCTACTGCTCCACACTCCAGGAAAGTTAGCTAAAACGGGCGACAAAAACTGGTTCCACATGTGTCACAATCACATCCAAACATGTCATACAATGTTCACATCCATGTTAAAAAAAAGTGTTCAATTATAATTCAATTGTGCAGTAGCTGTGGAGAGGCCCAATGAAGACTAACGGATATTGCGGTCTTGTTCGAGACAGCGCTACGTTTTGCTGAGCTGCTTTATACCTGGAGCTATCCATTGATCCTCAGAAGGACTCCATCTAGTGAATAGACTGGTTTTCTTAACCTACAATAAAGGCCAAAACTACAATCAAGGACAGAACTTACCACTATCACATGGTATACAGCTGTGGCCATTTGAGAATAGGTCAGTGAAAAGACCAACTTATATCCCAAATGAATACTTTATAAAAATATGAAAAATGAAAAAATAATTGCCTGTCCTGTACTGTGTCCAAGACTGTTTTAACAGTGAAGTACCTACTCAGCACAGTCTAAAATGAAGTTGACAGCAGCTTAAGTACAACAGTTTAAAGCATCACACTGCCATCATTTTTACACTGGACTTCCAAGAATAATGCTTCCACTATTGAATATCATGGTCCGATAGCGATCACCTGTGTTCATCACTCATTTGATTTTCAAGGTAACAAACTGCTTTTGTCTATAATTCATGTAGACACGCCCTTTATTCATACTGCAGACATTTCCTATATTTTCCAGAAAGCGTTTGCACTTTTTGTATTCATGTCTGTGGAAGAAGCAGGAAGAATAGTAGCATGTTCACGGAGCCAGAGTCTTTTTACTGATGTAACATGCTTTGTGGCTGCATTAAACTGTTGAGGCAAGAGGACATGTCATCTTTCTGTCTTGTATAATGGATTACTGCTGAGAGGCTGTCAGCGAAAATCTGATGTTTACCACTAATGTTTCAGAAAGCAGATTATTTTTTTTCCTCTGCGCTGGCTATATGAGGCATGTCATTTCAGCCAGTCACTGTGTCTTAAATCAAGCATTTCACTGCAGCCCAGAAATACAAGGTACATTGCAAAAAGAGTTCTCTGTTCCAGATAGAATTGAGAAAAAATTACAAGTGAATGTCCATAACTATAAATTAGATAAGATTTGGGAAAAAAAGAGGGAAAGCACATCACATAGAGGATATTTTCATCAGTCAAAAACAGTGTTTTTTCATAAATTACTATTTGTATTGTGATTTATTTGGTTAAAATGTGTATTGCCTCTCAACAGCTCCCATGGCAGCGGTGAGCCGTCAGCTCACAGCTAACGGTGCGTTAACAGTGCAAACTACACAAAAGTGCTGACAGAGCTAACAGTGTTTACCTAAGGGGGTATCGGGGAGGGGGGTTGTCGCTGTGGGTCAGGAGCGCCTCATAACCGCCGTATAAAAGCAGTGCAGAGCAGCGGACATGAGCAAACCAGTGGGGCACGCTCACATGCACAAACATCCACTAAAAAGCATGCACAGCCGGCCCGGCTATGTCAACAAAGCATAAGCTCAATTAACAACACACACAGAGGGAGAGTGACTTCATTTTCTGCTCAGGTAGACATTAGTCCACTATATCTTTACACGGCAAATAGTTGTTCGCTGCTATATTAATGTTCAGAATGTTAAATACAGATCCTTTCAGAATTGATAAATATCCTGCGACTTGCCATACGCAAGTAGTAATATCGTTGGCTGATTCTTCCTCTCTTTTCAGTGTAACAAGTTCAGAAGTCAAAACTTTTGTTTCAGACATCAATAAGTATAAAACAAATATCCACTTCTAATACGTTTGGTTACAATTCAGAGTTGGTTCTTGAGCCCAAACCTTGATCTAGGGGCTTTTACTCTCTCAGGACCAGCTCTATTAAGAAAACACACAAAACAAAACAAATCTTCTTGTGCACTGGATAGAGTCAGTATTCAGTCGGTATTTCCTTTGACAAGCTTAAATTGGCCTCACAGGAGCTAATACACTGCATCACATTTCAAAGACAAATATTTCTGAAATAGCTCTGTGTGATATGGCTATTCGTGCATATTAGACCACGTGACGATGCAAATCCACCCTCTGAAAATTCTGGTTTTTGATGGGGTGTCTCTTGAACCCGCAAGCATTCAAATAAAGACAAGGCACATGCACCTGCTCACAGGCACACAGCTGTTAGTGACGTATTCCACTGGGTCTAAGTGCTGTCTATCTATTGCTGTTAACCATTATGCTCCATTAAAATTGACTCATGCCAATCTGTTCATTCAATTAGAATTTCAAATACAATCTGATGGCTATCAAATCTGTATCGTTCCATATGAAACGGTGATGCAAACATTCCTTTAATCCTGTTTCCGAAACTCAAAATGAGAGACATGTAAATTGGACTTGATAGATGCGTCAGACTTTCTGAGTTTTGATTGCAACTCATTAGCTGTGTGCACTTCACCGACATCCTCAAGAGTTCAAATAATAATTGTCCCAAACAGACGGCTAATAATGCTAATGTCATCAGAATAAGGGCAAAGCCAAGACGCAGAAATAATAATTATAATTCCCACATGCAATTTCCCCAGCCAATCACTTCTGAATTCCAAACACTGTTTTGCCTTTCAAAAATGATTCCCAAAGTCTGACACATATGAATGTCTTGGATGATTGATAGCTCCAATTCACCTCCATGTAACGTCTAATATTAAACTCTGAATAATGCATCGTTCAGTTAGCACTGCGGAGAGTTTCTGTGGCACATTCATGTGGAGAAACATGCACACAAACATGCACACCACATCGCAACTCACAATGTATGCCTGTGTGGGCACATCCACATTTTTAAATATGCAGACACACCCACAACTAAAAGTAGACACAATATTCTCTTGTGCAGAATTGCTGTGAACTGAGAGCTATAAGAAGGATACACAATATTTTAACACTCTCCATATTTGACAACAAACAACATTTCTGTGAGTTTTGATCTCGTAAACCTTGTACAGGAATGATAAAATAAACGCTTTATTTGATTTTATGTTTTTTTTTACATCTAATGATTTAGTCTGAAAGGGGCCATTCCTGGAACTGTAGTGGTCCAAACCTTCATGTAGTCAAAGATGTTAAAACCCAGGTGAAATATTGTTTTGATATAATGTTTTTTATTTCAACGCATTAGCAGAATTCCTAGTAGGCACCACTTGAGACTTAAAACTCTCCAGAGATCCTTGTTTTTGTAGTTTGGAGAAAACATGTATGATGAAAACTTCCTGTGTCTTTAAACATGAATTAAAGATTAGAGTTTACCCGCAAACCAAATATTGGTGTCAGTCAAAAATAAAATATGGTGTATTCCCATGGCGCCATCATTCCATTGTAGGCTTGTGTTTAAGTCTAAACCAAAATACCAGGAATTACTCCATCATATGTCATTTCCATATTGGTGCGGGAACATTACCAGTAGACTTCTTGCACATTCACTTACAAATGCATACACACACATTCATCACAAATATAAATCATTCATGTACAGTATATATATATATCTATAAATAAATATGTACATGCATGTGTACAAATGAGTGCAAATCTACAAATAACCACACAATTATCCAAAGATGAGTTTCATTTAGTGCTTATGCAGTCCCAGACTAAATGGAACAAAATTGTTATGTCCATCCGACGTCTTGAAAATGCATATTGACGGTTTGTCAAGCACATATTCCCTCAGAGAAATGAACAAACTGAAAACCCCCCCAGAAGAGGCGATACCAGAGCACAGAGCGAGACTGGAGGTGGGTGTGGTTCATGGCTCCAGTAGCTCCAGTGATTCAGGAGGCTGGTCACAGACAACTGTGATCTAATGCCTCAGGCCTGTTTTGCTCGCTTTCAAAAGCCCCAGTGCGAGCAGTCAACAGAGACAGCAACATGGATTATTTCAATCAATACCTCTAGCTATTACTACTATAGCTATAGCAGTTATAGTATATACTCTACTGTATTACTCTAAGTACACCAGCTTTTTTTTTAAGTCCTCTGTAGCGAATATTAATATTCAGTGGGTTTCTCTTAGAGGAGAAAAAGCAAATATATTTTATTTTTTTTGTTGTTTTTGTAGCCCGGAGCACTGAATGTGCAGCGCATACACACACACACACACACACACACACACACACACACACACACACACACACACACACACATATACGGTATGCACACAGCTCAGTCTGGCAGTTGGGAAGCAGCGAGATGGTTGACCTAGATTGGGTGCCGGGTTTGAAGACATGCAGTAGTAACCATCTGCATACAAAGTCAGAAATCTCTACTTCGACAGTCAGAGAAATCACAGAAGACAGGTTTCTATCGAAATGGTTCAAACTTTTTTTCCTGTCACAAAATGTTGTAAACTTTCTTCCCTACAGTCTGGTTTTTTTTTCCTTTGTTTTGGCGTAAAAGGAAGGTAGGAAGAAGTAGAGTGGGGGAAAAAAGGCAGACAGAGGACCCCACCGTGGTGTCATTTGTTCTCAGACACACTACACTACATAGCTCCACAGGTAGAGGGGTGCGCCTGAATGGTAATTAAGAACGTGTTACTTCAAAACAACACATCATTTTGAAAGAAATATGGAACCGTTTTGCAAATGAATTTGATGTTCTGAAAATAAGAAGTTGGATCTTGAATGTACGGTACAAATTGCCATGAAGCATCTCATTCTCCATAGATGCAGGCGCATTTCAATCACGGTGTCACGATGCGTCGTGTCTCTCAAGCTTCATCACATTTGAGACAGATCTGAGACATTGTATTTGACTTACAAATTTTTATGGCACCCTTATTAGTCCGCTGGCAATAACCTTGACACTGGTGAGGGGGGGGGGAAATAGGGATAAAGCTTTTGGTGATTCCAAATGCAACATTGTGCCTTGTGCCTGGAAACAATGACTGCTAATAAGCAGGTTTCATCACCTTGACTGGCAGAGTACTAGATACTCCTGCTTGTTAACAGGACTGATATCAAATTGTCGTCTGCTGTCAGCAGGGAGGCACCGTGCCACCGATGCCACTGTAACTGTGTAGACAATAGTAGAGTATGCGAGGAAGAGAGGTTAAGTGAACAGGTGGATAAGGAGTGGACAAAAAGGGTTGAAGATTTAGACAAGAGGACAGAAGATGAAAGGGTAGAAAGAAGATAAAGGAGAGTGCAGGAGAGAAGGTGGGAGGAAATCAGGCATTCCCTTTCCTGAGTCGCAACTCTTTCTTTTGTTTCACACCTCCTCCTGACTCCCTTCACACCTGTCAGAACAATGTGCACCTGATAATCTCCTTATAATCAGCATGCTGCCAACTACACACACACGCACACAGGATACAAACAAACAGTCCTCTTTCCTTTGCAGCCCGACACTCACCAAAACCGATTTTCTCAACAAAGTGGAAAATCTCGCATGGGGGTAAGAGGAGCAAGAGCTGTAACAAAGTTGTGTTTGAGACAATAAGTGACAGGGTTTATGGGGAAATGTGCTCTTCCTTTAATGATAATAGCTTTTTGTGAGAGAGGGCATAGTAGTCAGATTCATTGCCTGTACAATATCAATCGTTGATTTGGAGTTTAAACATAATACACCTGCACGGCACAGCGCTACCTTGAAGTTCAGATAGTTTTCCACCCATTCGCATTTGTCACACTTAACTGACTGAATGATCCGTATGACATGGTCCAGTGATGCTGCCCAGTGCTTCTGGATTAGCTCAGAGTCATGCCATCATCCAGGATCATTTGTCTCAACATCAGTCAGTCTGTCAAGCCAGCAGGCCAGGCATTAGTCCTCTCTGTCTCTCTTTTTTCTCTATCCTCAATACTGTGAAGAAAGACCACATAATAATATTCTTTATCCCTTTTATTCTCTGATTTACGTATATAGCTGTATATGTTCGTGTGGATCGTTCCCACCGTTTTATATATTACGTATGCATTGTGACAGTACAGGAAGCACTTGCAATGACATATTGCATGAGCAAGAACCCATTTCATATGCTGAGAGACTATGCATTCCCTGAAGCACGCAAATGCATGCATATAATGATGTGCGCTATTTTCCAAATCTATTTATAGCAATGGAAATATAGTGCGTCTTGTAAGAAAGACAGAGCCGTTAATGCTAGCAACTAGCCGCTGCCTGGGGGGAAGGCTACTCGTGGCTGCCACCGTTTCTCTACAATCACTGAACGCTTCCTTTATGTCTCGGGAAGAAATTGTCCCGGACTTGCAATCCTGTAAGGTAACACAAAGCATTATGCATTCCACAGTGTTTGCAAACCTTTGAAAATGTGCCAATGCATAGAATCGGCTGTGACACTGGGAAGGAAAGTAGTCTTTATTTAGTCCTAAGACTTGGCAGCATATCACAGTTTCCAAAATTGTTCCTGCCTCTACATTTCAAGGTAAATGTTTTACAGTAAAACTTAAACACTTTTCCCCGCATGTTGCCCTAACCTACAAGTACTGTTAAGGATGTTAGCAAGCATGGAGAACACGGCCAGCATGACCCTGTTGCACTTGCTTTACAAATATCTTAGTTATATAACTGACCAGCTTCTTCCGAACTTATTTCTTTCTTTCCATGTACAGTGTAACGATCTACATTTTTATGACTTCTCTCTTTCCGGTAGAGATACACAGGAAATAATTACTTTTACTGTAATCTGATAATGCTTTAGCGTTTCTGTTAAAATTATTATTTTTATGCCTCAGGTCCAGCACGATCCAGCTGGCCCTGCTAGAAAAAATTAAGCATCATTACCCCCTTGCCCAAAAGCACAGCCAAATGTGGCTTGTTCAGGCTGAGGCCATCCCGAGCAGTTCAAAAAAAACCTTCATTAATGTAATTGAGAGGAGAGTCTGGCTTCACGGCTATGGGCAACTAGTTCCAAAACAAACCTTTGCTATTTTGGAAACTGATTGACATTAATAATGAGTGCGCTTTGGCTGGCTCTTTGAGACCCTGTAGTGGAAATCAGGCTGGTGATGATAGCCAATGCTGGACATAAAAGCTCCAAATATAACTGCAGACACCAGCTATTTATTTGCTACGAAGGGACATCCTGGAGCTGTCCGTGGTGCTGAAAAACACTGCCTCCCCATTGTTTCTCTCCCTGTGCTCATGAGACAGAAGTATTCAAAAGGAGCGTCAGCCTTTGATATAGCGAATAAAGCACTATACACAGATGAAAGTCATTAAGGATCATACATCCTATGTATTATGTCTATCAACTCAAGACATAACTAGGTGAAGTGAATCTGTCCTCAGTCGTTTTTTGTTTCCTCTATGTCTCCTCTCCCGATACAATCAAGTTGAAATCTTCGGGAAGAGAGCTACTCTGAATAAAATGTGTATATATGTGTATATATATATATATATATATAAATACAATATGAGCATGTTATCCCTCTGAAGGGCTTGAAATTCAAGGGAAATGCCAACGTGCGTCACTCTTAAGTCATCACTCACCCATGTCTGCACAATTGTCATCTGAGCCACTGCGCTTGTAGAGCACTAACCTGGTAATGCTTGAGATCACGTGCACCTCTGACAGGTGGCGGGATAGCGTGACTGATTGCAAAGGGGTGCTTCGAAAAAAGCAGCATATCCCATCTTAAACACTTATTTGAGACGCAGAGAGGAAGAGTGGGAAAGTGTGCGACAGAATAAGACATTAGACAGACAGAGAGCAACGGGGGGTATAGTGGGCGCTCAGTTGATAACCTTGGCTGCGATAGTCATCACAAGCTGTCTTGTACGTGAAGATATGATTGGCATTCAAAGGGGATTAGGGGCCAACATTTACCTGGGTGTTATCTCTGAGACGGCAGGCCTGAGTCGGTCTGTGATCTAATGAAGGAGTGCAGGACCGAAAGGGAGAATGAGATATAGGACCAAAAGAAAATGGGTGGTCAATTCGTTTCTGACTGTTTTTACATACTGTATAATATACAGTATGTATGTGAATGTTACGGTTCAAGCTGAAATTGTGACACACACACACACACAAAGGGCTTCAACAAATCCGTCCTCTGCACTCATTTCTGCCTCCTTCTGAGATAGCTTCCAGTTTTTTCCAGTTTGGCATTTCACCCCCCCCATTTAAATAAGTAGGACATCTACTTGGAGAGTGGGGAGATCAAAACTGACAGGTCAGTGTTCTAAACAAGCTGGATTGGATAAAGAGACAAAGAGGGAGAGGAATACGAGGAGAAGCAAGAAAGGAAAACGACAGAGATGGCAAAAGAAGACATGAAAAGAGGCAACAAGAAGGAGAGAAAGACAGAGGGAGCGAGAGAAGACTTCACAGACACCCCGCTGCAGTCTGATAATCACGTGAGCCTCTGTGACTTTCAAACGCAATCTGCTTGCACATGCACTCACACAAACGCACACAGTGTATTTAAATTGGTTAGATAACAATCTGTTTTAGAAACCAAAATAGATCCATATGTACAGTACATATATATATACACACTGCCTCACTAGTTTGAATCCAGGGACCACCTGGGAAAATCTGCATGGGAAAGTAAATTCATGAAGTTGCCCCTCCCCTACTCTACTTTTACTTGCTCTTGAACACAGCACCAACCCTGGTGATACTCTCTAGGGACCGGGCCACACAAATAGCAGCTACCAGTAGTTAATGCTTTATTTCCCAGAATATCATCTGTGGTACTTTAATATTGATTCATTGTAAAAATGCAATTAACACATTGATCCTTCACATAAAGTTACCGTAGTACACGGCAGCTTCAAGTGCACATGTTGGGACTCGTTGGGTCGTATTATTTCACAGCCACAGCAGAGGCTTCTGTTGACTGCAAGACCTCGCCACAGTATGAAACCTATGAAGCCACAAGGCAGAGGCTGTGCTGTGGCGTGACAGGAAGAGTATACCCCAGAGAGGTGGATAAGTGCGGCCGGGGAGCTGTTGGGAACGCACATCCTACCCCTCACAACCTTGACATTTAACACATAATATACATGAGATGACAGACAGCCAAGCAACACACACAAACACCCACATGCACACGCATGCGCACACTGCCATCAGTATTTTGCGCGTTACAAAAGTTATTCAGCACTTACACATAAGAGCTATGAAACCACCTGTAAGTAAAGATCAGAGAGTAAATCACTGGCTTTCAATATTTTAAGTGCTTCTGCTGGCTTCATCAAATGCCTGCATTACAATCATAATAACTGTCTTAAGGGATATAAACCCGCCAGAACACAGGACCAACTCAACTGAATACAGAAAGAAGAAGAAGAAGAAGAAGAAGAAAGGTGAAATGCATGGATGTGTATTTGGAAATTGATTGTTTCCACCTCTTAAAAGGTCTCTGATTCGCAATTGCAAGTCAGTAAAACAGGTAGAACTTTGCAGTGGATGCCAATTCTTTAAGGGAAGATTACTTTTACTTATCCCACTGCTAGCCGTATCAGTATAAGTTCCTTACATTTAGACGCCATCAATTCTTCACAGAGGTATACTGTATGCATCTAAGACGTAGTGAAAATAGAAAGAATATATGTGTTAGACATGCCCGTGATGAGAATTAAAATAGATTCAAATTATACTGAGAGCATCGGATGTGTGATGCATGTGAACAGTTGGGATCTAATTGTCCCGCGCATACATGGAGGTGAGGGCACACATGGAAGGCAGGGATGTTATTTTCATGCTCTTCCAGCTGTGCGAAGCTGAAACTCTTCTCGCTGGTAGTCTTTGATCCCACTGTGATGCCGTAGATCTGTCAGAGGAAGGGAGATCCCACCGGGACTGTGCAGCCTCAGTCCTATTAACATAACGTCATCCTACTCTACTCTCCCTCTCTTCCTTTTTTTCGCTGTCACCATCTCTATGCCTCCATCCATCTTCTCCATTTGAGGGTCTTCGTCGCTCCCTTTCCTACCCCGTCTCCTCTCTTTCTGCATTTTCTTTCATGGGCTGCTGTCGTGTCTTCTCTTTCGAGGACAATCATCTTCTGCACAGAGGACACCACCGCTGCAAACGGCGTGTCTGAATGTCTTTTTGCCGTTTTTGTAATGTAAATCAACGGGCATCCAAATTCTCATTTGTTTTGTATCTCTATACCATCTTTTCGTTTGCTGCAGCATCCGCCATGCAGCATCTGTCACATCATTACCAGCAGTATAATAACACGATTCTATATGTCTGACATGTGAATGTGTGTGTGCGGGGGGGGGGAAACTGTTGCTGCGCTGGCATTTCTGTTCTATGCTGTTGTCCTTTTCTCCTCCTTATCAGCCACTGAACACATTCCTCCAGACAAATGCATGAGCAGTGTGTGTGCGTGTTTGTGTTTGTGTGTGTGTGTGTGTGTGTGTTAGCCATAATTGCAACTGTTTGTTTGGCAATGCCTGAATAAGTGCGGAACATCATGAGCAAGTTTGTGTGTGTGTGTGTCTGTCAGTGCAATAGAGGGAGATAGGGCTACCGAGAGAGAAAAAGAGAGAGAGAGAGAGAGAGAGAGAGAGAGAGAGAGTGAAAGATAAAGCCATTCAGTGCTCGCTCTCTCTGGGTCCAAAGCCCTTGGGTGTCGCAAAAGAGTTCCACTGTGTTAATCTCTATGTAATAACTGAATCACAGAGAAAACAATAGAGCTCTCCGTCCCTTTTCACAAGCCAAAAGGCCTTGGGGCAGCTGGTTAGTGTCTAACTGTGTGTGTGTGTGTGTACAGAATGTGCACATGCACACTGAAATGCCTGAAAATTGAAATCCAGACTATAGAGCGCTCTGCTTGATCTGAATAAAGCGAGCGAGGTTAGGAGATGTCTCCTGCTAAATCCTGACTCACGCTTACCACGAAAACAAAGACACACAAACACAGATGGGGCGGGACATTCAATTCATTATAAATCCAATGCATTGTGTAGGAATAATGCATTTAAAAAAAAAAAAAACAGAGCAATGATCAGAGCGTACTGCTCGCAATGTGACTTTCAGAGATCCCTGCTACTCATTAAAAAGGCATTCAGGATATTGTTCCTCTTTCTTTCCCTCCGTTCGTCTGAGATGCGATCGGGCTTTTAGTATCTGCTATTGCTGCAGGAGACATATGGGACCTCAGTGAGTTGTTAACCTGCTGGCTTGACTGTGCCCTCTACCACTGCCTGTGTGTGGGTGATATATTGGCCAGAGACAGACAGAAAGATACATTGCTTGCTTCAGAAAGTGAGAGAAAAGGGCAACGCACAATTACCTATTCGGTCACCAATGTAGCTCAACCAAGAAGCTATCATACAGCTGGGTGTCTTCAAAAAGGAATAAGTAAAAAAAAAAAAAGCTGAAAGGGTAGAACTATAAAACAATGAAATATAATTATAAGCAATGATTGACAATGCGAGACCCAAGCATCGACATCTTTAGCTGTTGCTATGGCGGCCATTTTATCCTTATGCTGCCTTGCTAGAATGTGGGGACACATTATCATAAGACATATGATGGGGGCTTGATAGGACAAGATAAAGTCATACAGTCATAACATGGCAGTAAACATAAATGAACACATATTAATAAATAAGAACACGTGTATATGAGGAAGAATAAATCAAAGTCTGCAGCACATTACAAAGCTATATGTTTGTAATTATTGGCTGGCTACCCTCAGAAATCTTGTTTGGTTGATGGGAGTGATCCAGATTGCCTTTCAGCCATTTGTCCTTCTTTTTGTTCTTTCTCTTGTCAACACGACAAAACTGCAGCTGCAAAACACCTTAACACGGAGGAGAAGACGAGGAGGAAGACGCGGGGGAAGAAGAAGAAGATTAAGAAGAAGAAGATTAAGAAGAAGAAGAAGAAGAAGATTAAGAAGAAGAAGAAGAAGAAGAAGAGACTCGTGGGAGCTACTCTGTAAGTCTCGAGAAAATCACACAACTTTTTCCTCCTGCGTTTGAATGCACACCCACATGCCCTGACTAAATTACTGCTAGACACTACAGAAAAACACCTCACGGTCGTAAAAAAGGCAGCGGGAATAATCAAAAGCAAAAATTAACAACATGATGATTTGTTGCAGTCATAAATATTTAAGTATTTACCTTGGCTGGAAGATGTTAGTTATGTTTATTTAACATCAAGAGAGTTTCGACACCTGAATGAATTTACATCAAGAAGCACATTTTGGCTTTTTTGCCATTTAATGGCATTATTGATTTTGCTTTGACCTCATGTTCGCCTTAGAGACTTGAGCAGTAACAGGTTACTCTGTTATAAAATCATGGCATATGGCATCCCCTCATCAGTATGTATGACAGACTGCTACTACATCAAAATGTAATTTCAAATTCATATGTTCCCTTCAACAGGTCCTAATGATACAGCTTTAATGATAGATCAGTTCCCCCCTCTCTAGGCCACAGGTAATGAGAAATTGCCTATGTGTAATGTATATACATGACTTTGTCACATTAACTAATAAATCTAAAAAATAAATATGAATGAAAACGAAAAATGGATAGCAGCCGAGCCGAATTACACATACCGGTATATTAAAATAAGTTCTCAAATATTAGAAAATAAATACATTTTGTATTGTCAGAATGACAGCATGCTCTGCTAAGTCTAAACTAAAGTCGCTCGCATTTGCACTGCAACTGCATACAATATCTATATGTGTATTATTGATCAAACAGAATCACTACTTCTTCTTGCTGTACTTTGATGTACGCCTCTCAAAGTCTAATCCCCTCCTTCTACTGGCCCGTTATCGCTCCATCCCTGCAATGAGCCGGTGATCTCTATGCTGTCATAGCAACCAACCAACCCAGCTAATAGTTACCATGGCTTCTCTACAACTGGACCTCGACCCCTGGACTCTTGCTGGTAACCTGCTGACCCTCGATTTACCCTGCAGCGTCATATGGGACCAAGACGGAAAACAAGACAGTGGGCGTATGTTTTATCAACCGATGCAGTATGTGCAGTGGGATACATTCACCGTGTGTGTGCGTGTGTGTGTGCATGTGTGTGTGTGTGTGTGCATGTGTGTGCGAGTGCAACACGTGCACACGTACAGTATGTGCAAGAGGCAGACACAGCACGGTGCCGTCTCCACCGAGCCCCCACCAGTCGGCCAACAAAAGAGTGTCCACAGCTGGGCATGAAGCTGAGGGCAGTGAGCCTCCGCTGGGGAGGCTGGTGGAGACCTCTGTGCTCTCTCTGGTCTCCTGCTGTCTTAAAGAATGTGCCATAATGGGAGAAAGAGTAACATTGCCTGACTAAACACCAATGGAAATTCAATTTGCCGCACAGCATGACATGCAGAACATCCCACGCCGTATATACAAAACATAAAAGTGTACATTTGTGTGCTTCCATCGTAGCTCCGCGTGTGTGGTTGCATCAAAATGTGTCTCGTTCACAAAATTAACTTCACTGACCCATCAAAATCACACTATGGGGGGGAGAGGAATTGACTCCTTCTAAAACAGGGTTTGTTGCAATACTTTCTTGGTAGAAGACGTGGAGATGATGTAATGCTTTGAAACACTTGACGGGATCTAACCCCCCCCCCCACCACACACACACACACCGTCATAACAGCTTAAGGTTTACCGTGCTAGGGGGCAAAGAACCTCCCAAAAGATCAAAGTCAGACACCTCGCTGTGCCTTTGGTGTCACAGTTTAGGCTTTGCCCCTGTGTTCCTGTGTCTGTGTGTGTATGTTTCCCCTGATTGCACTCATCCTACTCACCTGCCCAGTCCACCCAGCTGCCTTCATTTTCCTAATCACCCCACACATATATATACTCCCCTGCTTTCCCTGTGCTGGTTGTGAGATCGTCCTTAATTCGTCCCCCTGTCTGCTCCATGTTCCAGCATTTGCTCATGGTTTGCCTTTTTGTCACTTTGCCTTTTTGTCACTTTGCCTTTTTGTTAGTTTTTGCTCGCTCCCGGTTGGAGTTGTTTTAAGTTCCTGTTTTTTGTCTGCTTGGTGCTCATTAAAGAACCCAGCAGTCTACTCAACCTCGTCTCCCGTGTCTGTCTGCGCTTGAGTCTCCGATCTGCTCCTCGGACGTGACATTTGGTTTCATTAGACCTTGTGATCCCACATTATTCAACAGTTCAACAAACTTGTCATGCATCCGTGAAGAAAATGAGTATAACTTTTATTTCTTATTTTGTAAAGAAGACATATTTTCCTTATAAATACACACTTGGTGTACTATGTGAGAAAAGGTAAAAGACAAAGGCGTCCAAGTGAATTGGGAGACGCTCTTCCAACTGAAAAAAAGGGGGTTCAAGCGCTCAAAAAAAGTACATATTCACACATCTGAAGTGTGTTTGATCAAGACGCTGAATGCCTCCCAGCTCATGGGACACCATCCTGTAGCTAAGTCTAACCTCTGACCTTCTGAAGGGGCGGCGCAGTAAAATGGTAGTGAACATAATGAGACCTATTCCTGACTCAGCCCACAATGGGATTCATAAATGGTCAATGCCATACAGAAGAAGAAAAAAAATCCCAACTATGCAATTTAAATGTGACCTTTTGAATGTGGAAACTCTAATATTGACCATCTACCAGAAATAAGGGTGAAGATAAGGTAACCTGCCTGTAATAAATGTAATCCCCAGCTTTGCTTGCTGTGCCTGCGAAATCAATATCCTTTCATTCCATCTATTGGACCCGTATAGTCCATTTCAGTATGAAAACGTCTCGGAGCCAAAGGTTGCTTTGCAGAGACACACTGAGAAAACATATAATTCCGTGTCTTGAGAAAACATATCATTCCGTGTCTAGAGTGCAGGTCAAATTAGTTGAATTAATATCACATGAGAAAACTGGTAGCAGTGCAGCAGGGAGATACTAAGTCAACCCTCCCACCTTCCATGGTTGTCTGACTGGCTTATTCCTTCCTGCAGTCTATGTGTCTATGAGCACAATTCCCTGGGTGCAGAGTGGATTGTTGTTGCAACTCTAGCGTATATAATTGTTTGTCTCTTGGTTTTAGAATATATGTCATCTTGTCTATCTGCAGTCCTCAGAGAGAAAGCAAGGGGGAAAAGAGAGATGAGAGTGACAGAAATTGTGTGTGTGTGTGTGTGTGTGTGTCTGTGTGGGATTTGTGTGATTTCTGGGAATCTGCGAGTCTTTTTTTTTTTTTCCTCAATCCCTTTCATAGGCCTCTCTCTGACAAATAAAGACTTTCACCACAAATCTCTGGCACAAGCCCAGAGCCGGCAGATTTCGAGCCTAATTGTCCTAAACAACAGCGAGGGGTATCTTGTCTTTGCAAATGACTGTAGCGATTTGTTAAGAATGTGTTTAAAACCTTCAGCAAATATAACTTAACCCTTAAACTGAACAAAGTAACGCATTGCAGATATGACACAATCTGGATAAGCCATTGACAGAAGACCAGACGGCATTAGAAAATACCAGATCACCATTACTTTGTTACATTTTTCTTTCTTTAAATGAAGCATTGTCAATAACCCAAGCCAGACCTGTTTTTTTTCAGTCTCACTCTCTGAGTCTAGCTGTTGGTTAAAAACGATCAAACCACCTCCGCTCTTCTGATCTTCTCTTGGTCAGTGTGCCTTCTGTTAAGTCTGTAGCATGGAACAGTAATGACACTGGCATGCCAAGGCAGCCCTATTCTGTCTTTGCTGTCCGCTGCTAAGATACAGTACCACACATATCTCCAACGGACCCAGCAGAATCCAGCCATAATTGGTACGCAAAACAGTGAGGGGTGGCTAGGCTTCGAGAGCATTTCATAAAAAGCCTTTGGGCAACATTTTCTTTTCTTCTTTTTTTTTTGTTTTTACCATTTCACGATTGAAAACATTCCAGAACACAAAATGTTTTTCACTCCGTTTCTCTCGAGCAAGAGAGAGACAGCAAAGCTGCTGATGTACTACTGTGGTGCCACTGTGTACATATATATACGCTGTTAGAAATTCATGAGCTGCACAATATCTAAGTTAATTTATATGCGGATATCAACAGAGAGTGGCTTGATGAATTATACATAGCAGATGCAAAGCCACGGAAGACAGATGAGTGAAATTAACGTGCAGCTCTAGATCCTTGCCACTGTTTGGGATCTGTACAGTATAACCGTGCAGGAGATATCACAGACGATGAAGGAGGAACAATCGAATGCTATTTGTGAGGCAATCTGACGCCAAATGAGTAATCAGGGCATTTTCCATTGATAAGAACAAATGTCAGAATTCTCTACATCCCCATTAAACTCTGCATATTTTGAAGAAAGTTGGGGGAAAACAAGATTTCAGAGTTTATTGTACTGCAGTCTGGTTTAGGTGTGTAGACCACTGAGCCTCCAAGACACTGAATCGTCAGCTTCAGGAGAGCTGTAGGGACAGGAGACATGAGGTTCATCCCAAGTCTCTTATTTGTCATTTCCTCGCCCCTCAAGCCTCGCTTGAACCCGGAAGTTGTTCCTCATCACCATTTTCCATTCTCCACGTGAGGCTGATAATCCTGAGTGTTGGGGTTGATATGAGTAACGTAAGACAAATCTGGCAATCTGCCAGTAGAAATCGATCCTGCGCCTATAAACAGGACACACGAGAAGTGTGTGTCTTTGTTAGTATTAGTACAGTTCACGTGTGCCGACACAAACTCCATCAAAAGTCTCTCCAGCTATTAAAGCCGACTGACAGCTGATCCAGCTGTGATCGGCGTTCGCCGTCACCACAAACGGACGTCGCTTCTTGTGGCGCTACAGAGGACAGGACAGGTCTCATTTCTCTAAAAACTAATGTCCTCGTCTCCTCTCTCCTCGCAAGAGAGTGAACGTGGATGCAATTAAGAGACTTGGGATGCACCCATGGTTGGTTTAGGAATAGTATTCTCCTGTTTGCCATTTAAAGCCACCCCCACTGCAAACTAGAGAGACTTACAAGGGGAGTTATTGATCAATAATTCCTTTAAAATATCAAACCCTTCAAATTGCTAGTGTGCTTAATGCAGTAATTCATGCACTCAAATGAATACTGTTGGATTGTCACTGTCCCCTTGACAATCTAGCAACAGTATGCATTTGAATTCCACACAGATTTATTTTGATCTTGACTGTGATACACGGATGTTGGCTGTTAAACAACACATTGTGTTATATTTAGCATCCCAAGACTGAAGCGGAAGGGGCACAGTAAGAGATTTGAACACATTTTAAAAGGTACAAATTTGTAATTGGGGGAACAGATTACAAAAAACAAGCTTTCCCCACAGACAGCTGGGCATAGAATAAGAAGAATGCTATATTTACCCATCATCCAGCATTTCATTACAAAGTACCTCCAGCATCCGCTGCATGCTTACGTACAGATCTTAACATGAAGCATTCCTCTTCCTGATGTCTTTTATATATAATTCATGTCCCACCACCAGCTTCACAACAAAACATGCACCTGCATCTTTATCATTCTTTACTCCTGAATAACTTCATGTTCCTGTGGCTCTCTGCAGCACAACCGTCCACAGGAGTTCCACTTGTATTTTAATCTGAAAAACACCCAACAGAAAGAAAACCCTGTTATGTTAAAAGAAAGGATTTTGTTGTCAGGCGTGCTGTATAACAAAGGATGCCTCAGGAGGAACTGGGCATAAGTAAAAAAAGAAAAAACGCAGAATATTAGGATAGAGCGCATACCGCTTAAACTGACACAAGCTTTACTCGGAACAAGCACGATGTGTAGCTAGACAGAAAACCTGGCTTTGTTAGTTCAGGGACTGTGAAATGAAATCGAATAATGTGGACAGCGGGAGCCGAGGCTCGGCCGAGGATGTAGCTCTCCAGTGTCAACACACATCAATAAACAACCTAATAAAAAGCCCTGCGGTCAAAACATTATTTCTACTGCCCCTTCTTCTTTCAGACGTGCTGATAACACTCGCAGCTAAATCCTCACGTACAAATTGTACTCTGTGGTCGGTGTCCGACAGGTGGTTGCTGCGAGTTCAGTCAGCATGTCATGTAGCGCTGCCATTTTGCAGCACCTCTCACCTTCTGTCTCGTCTTCCTCTCATGTTGCCCTATTCCTTTCGCTGCTTCTGATCTCTGATGTCACTCTCTGCCACTATACCTTCTTCTTTCTTCTTCGGTTGATGGAGGTGGACACAAATCCACATGAATCCATTCTCACACACACACACACACAAACCACACACACCAGGCCAATAAAGTAAGGTGGCTCGATCCATTATTGGTCTGATTCTTATCTCTTTCTGTCTGTGTCGTTCCTATCATTTCCATTAAATCCTTTTCTGTGGGTGTGAGGGAGCATTTGATTGACAGGTGGAAGTAGCCACAGCAATACACAGCAGATAAGGATCGGTGTGTGCTGCTGATGGACTGTCCGCTGATCCGACCGCAGGCATCGGGTGTGGTATTTATACCACTTGGCTGGCCTCAAGCTTTTAAGATGAAACACCACTGTGTGTGTGTGTGTGTGTGTGTGTGTGTGTGTGTGTGTGTGTGTGTGTGTGTGTGTGTGTGTGTGTGTGTGTGTGTGTGTGTGTGTGTGTGTGTGTGTGTGTGGAAAGTGTAGGTTGTATTTTATACATGACTGAGGTATGTTTCACAAACCTTCATGGTATATTGCATGCTTTAGTTAAGATTAAAAATATGTATTTTTGATTATGGGGTGAACTGTCCTTTTAAGTGACATATATTTGTATCAATACTATATACATTTCTTGCAGGTAATTAGGATTAAAACAGCTTTATTCATAAAATGCCACGTCCGTCTCACCGACTGCAAGCCTTGTACACTAATGTTCTCATGTAAGGCTTCTCTTTTCGCGAACAATGACGGCAAATGGAGAAAACTAGCGAACCATGCTGGACTGATAACCATGACACCAAACCAGCTATGAAGGAAGCATTTAGTCTTCAACGTAAGATGGAAAAATCACGGATAATGATAACGATTTGACTGTGACTTCAAATGCAACTGCCTCACAGCACTGCAAATGAAGAGAACCATCTCCAGTGTGGATTAAGATAAGGCTACATGGGTTGCGTTTGAATTTGTCAGAATCAGTACAGATGATACTTCAAATTGGTTCAAACTTGATTTTTATTCTTAAAAAGTGTCAATCAATAAAAGCTGCAGTTGTAGCACTCACATTTCCAGAGTCCAAATTGCAGCAGCTCATATGTCCCTTGCCTACAGATGGAGCACACCTACAGCAAGAGCTGCAGGTGTGAAAAGGGCTGGCTCTGTAACTCTGCTGTTGGATGATACTAGGCTGCACCTGATTTCACGCACTACACATCAATGACACTGTGTGTCCCTGTGTTGACAGAGAAAAGCAATGATGTGCACGTTAAAAGAACAGACAAGAAATAAACGCACACACACACACTTGCCCACAGTCACACACACACACACACATCCAGGCGCAGGTGTTCGTATGCCATCAAACATGTTATTTCCCACTTGACCAGCTAGAAAGCTACTATGTTGCTGTGCAAAGAGACTGTACACGATGCCAACAACAATATTCCTCCCCGCTACCTGCCACGCAACATGTCATTACGCCAATATTTATCTCTCTCTCTCTCTCTCTCTCTCTCCCTCTCGCGCTCACATTTTCTCCTTCACCCGAGGCACTTGTTTCATATATCTTCTTAGCATTTTTGGACACACTTTCTAATTACTTTCTCACACATAAAAGGACCAGAGTGCAGGTTCAGCGAGCAAAAAAAAGAGCATGATTTGATGTTTTTAGCCAATAACCATGCAACGAAGAGGAACGAACAGGTAGACGTAGACTTCCCAACCTGTGGAACTCATGAATTCTGATGACGAATGGCCAATGAAGATCACAATCACAGACATGCACAAACGGGCCCACTTCCACAGTCATACATGCACAAGCCAACTCTGGGCTACATACTCACCCAGGGAAATCAAGATGATCCGCGCTCCAGCTATGGCTTCTCTTTGATGCTCAATTAACTCAGGCAGACCTGACTAGCTGAGCCAATTATTAATTCAGCTTAGCAAGTACAGTGTGGAGGGCATGTCATGGCTAGGCAAACACAGAGGCACTGCTTCCACTGTTGGGCCTGCACTAAACACATACCATTAGGTTTTAATATGCAGCGTTTTCATCTTTGACACTAGTAAATATAGCATGGTGCAGTTTCTTCGTCACATGCTGGTTTTTTTTTCCTTCACACCTTTCTGTCACTTCTTGCTTTTGATGATTGCTGATCACTCACTCAGCACTCCCTGCTTCTTCCACTCGTCACTGCTTATAAACACATCTCACTCCCCAACAAGCTCTGTCAATAGCTCTTCATGTTCCACCTATCTGTCTTTCACTTTACACCTCATCTCCCATATCGTTTTACTGCTTCCTGTGAAGTCCCTCTTCATTCCACCTGCGTTCTTAACCCCCTCTCTCTTCATTTTTTTTTCATCACTATTTATTTCCTTCCTTTCTTCGTTTCCCCCTGCATTAAAGACGGAAGGGAATGAGGGTGGATAATGGAGTGGAGGGGAGGATGGC
This sequence comes from Leptoclinus maculatus, assembly GCA_032191485.1. Taxonomy (NCBI): domain Eukaryota; kingdom Metazoa; phylum Chordata; class Actinopteri; order Perciformes; family Stichaeidae; genus Leptoclinus; species Leptoclinus maculatus. The sequence continues at coordinate 11,363,658 of JAVDOI010000013.1, forward strand.
AGCGGGCTGACAGAGGGAGTCCCATCTGCAGTGAGCTCATTAGAAGATGGGAGGAGTATCGGCGGCAGAAACACACTAGTAGGCATCCACACACACTACTCTCTCTATGTCTGTCGCTCTAAGACACACACACACACACACACACACACACATATTGCTGCCTTGCTGGACTCATTCCAACACTGACACATCGCTACCTCTCTCTCTCTCTCTCTCTCCCTCTCTGTCTTCTTCCTGCTGCGCTTCTCAAAGTCCTGCTCTCATTTATCACTACAATATACAATACACAGCAATTGGTGACTGGTTTTATCTTTTACCGCCTTCCAGTACTGTGAGCCCATATATTTTTACTACACGTGGCATCAGTGGAAATCGAGCCATAAATCCAAAGCATTGTTAAAGCTGGACAACTTTTCTTCTTCTCTTTCCTTACTTCCTTTTGCAGTGATTGATTACTGATAGGAAGATTAAACACTTAGGGAGACTTTAGAAAGCTGAATCCCGAGGATACACTAATGGTGCTGGGAGCATATCAAGTCATATCAGCAGAAAGCCCGTCTATACTATCTTAAGAAGTCCTATTCCCATGGTGACCGTTTTCTTGTTGTTACACTGTATCTTATTCAACTGATGCCCCAACATTTGTCATTGCTTCCCCTTCCTCGCAAAGAGGCCAAAAGGTCAGCAACAAACCGACATCCTTTGACCTGCAAGGGATTCTGTGTCCTGCTCAAGGACACTCAAGTGATAAAAAATGAGGCCTTGACTCCAGACCTTTTGGTTGAACGAACGGATCCCCTAATAAATACACCACAGTGAGTGGGGGACATGAAGCCACTTCAATCATGCTCAACCAGCTGTGTCTGCTGGTCAAAGGTGAAAAAAAAGATGTTGCTCATATGCGTACTTAAAGAAGCAGTGTGTAGGATTTAGTGGCATCTAGCGTTGAGGCTGCAGATTGCAACCAACTGAATACCCCTTCCTACGTCCAAGCATGTTGGACGTAAAAAAAGCGTGAAAGGCTCTCTCCAGATCCAGTGTTTGATTCCGTAATTTGTCCGTTCTGGGCTACTGTAGAATCATGGCGGTGCAACATGGGCGTACTCCGTGGAGGAGGACCTGCTCCCTATGTAGATATAACGGGCTAACAAAAAACAGACCAGTATTTCACTTTAAAGCTGCTGGGTATAATATAAGAAATCAGAAAGGCTTCATCGACCAACTCAGTGCAGCATCACTGTTCTCACTCAGGTTAATAATAGTAAAGAAAGCAATGATACTTAAGACTACTTCATGACTGACTCACATGGACACACTCGAGCACAGAAGTACAACATCTAGACTATCACCTGGACATCCCCGTAAGATAGCTATGTTGAGTGCACTGGACAGCACCCTTGAGGGAAAGAATAGTAATATTACAGGTTTAATGGTGCGTAACATGTATGTAATCTTGTAACAATCCCACAGTAATGGGGGTATTGTAAAAGTGTCCATTAGCAGTGGCACATCAGTGTTTTGTATGTCATTAAACAAGCTCATAAGCACCTAGTCGCCGACGTAAGCATCACGGCGGCTGATTGATGAGCACACTGAAGCTGTCAGTTAGCACCTCCCGTGTCCATGAATGTGCTATCAATGCAATCGGCAAGTATGGTTCAAGTGTCAGCCAGTTGCCCAGAGGCCCATTCACACTGCATTCTAGTGAAGGTACGGAAGACAACATGAACAACATATAGCACATAACAGAGCTCAAGGACATCAAAGCGTTAAAAGCAAAGCATTCCTTCTTCTTGATTGTTTCATATTCTATCGTTGTCTATAGGCTGTTTTTGTTTCTTCGTTGTAATAGATAGAAAGGACAATACATACGGACAAGTCTCCATTATAGAAAATAGCTCCTTTTGTGTGTTTTAGGACAAAAGGTCATAACATAGAGCTGAATTTCATATCAGCCAGTAACTAGGCCGCTAATAAAAGATACACAGTCAATATAACTATAGCTTTTCTTTCCGCAACTCATATTGACAAATGAGCAGCATCAGATGTTGCCTCTGGGCTTGTGTCACACCTCAAAGAAGTACCATATTTGCCAATGGGCCTCATAGCTCCCTGGAGGAAATACATTTGTGCATTTTAAACAGTCATCTAACCCAATATTCAGGTTCTCACAAACAAATGAAAACAATCCGCAATTGGGAAGACGGACCGTGCCGTCATTTGTTCAACATTGCTGAATCAAAATGTATTCTAACAGGGATGCGGGGTGTATCTTCGACGTTAAAATGATAAATGTACAGTGTGGGGGGGAAAACCTTTTGGCCTTGTCCACTTTCAGGTGAGGTCAAAGGTCAGGTTTCTGTATAGAAAAAGATCCCTGGACGTGGTAGGAATTCATTCACTTGCTCGTTGAGATACTGCTGGTGTAGGACAGTCTCCCTGCTCACTATGCCGTCTTACATATCGCATGAATTATGAAAAATTCCTGGAACAAGTAAAAGTAGAAGGATTGGAAACAGTCCCATCCCACTGAAAGATCCCTGTCTTGTTATCAAGTATATGATTTTATCATATACATAATCAAATCGGAAGATCAAATTTCATTGCTGACATGGACATTTTACGATTCTCAAAGTCACTATACCACAGTTACCGTACCGTATGCTAAAGCATTACCGTACACGCTGAACGGAGCTACTTTTCAGCCTGGAAAGATGGTTTCGATGTCAATCCCTTCAGCACACAATTGGGCAAAGCACCCAGACATCAGAGCAGACTTTTGGATGGGGAGTTCAAACCTCTCTTGATCTCAGTCTTTGCTCATTTCACGTGTCATGAAGTGGCATACAGCATGGTGAAACATGGTGAATGACAAAGTTTGACAGTCCCAGGTGATCCGTTACACCATCAACACCGAACCACACCCCACTTTCGCTCTCTATTGAAAATACATTTCATAACAGTTACAGTATTTTCCAAATCCTCCCTGACCCTGCTCTGCTACAGGGGGTATGATTCAAACTCTTCCCTCCCTTCATCAGCACTACCAGCTCATCCGGGCAGCTCTTTGGACGGTCGTCAGCACTCCATCCTGTGGACGCCTGCCAGTAGCCCCTCCGTCCGATCAATAGGCACCGGCGGCTAGCTTTCCCCCCTTTGCTCTCTCTCTCCCAGTCTTTCGCTCCCCTTCTCTCGGCTACCACAGTATATAAAGACTGTTCTGTTCTGCAGGCGCAGCATAGTGATTAGGCATTAGGCCTGCGCTGCTGTGTGAATTAGCTTAATCTGTGTCTGCGATGAAGGACGAGGCTTTTCATGCCCACTGGAGACATTCACTGGACATAAAAGAAGCTAATCTTTAGGAAATTTAGAGAGGGGTTGGAGTGTGTGTGTGTGTGTGTGTGTGTGTGTGTGTGTGTGTGTGTGTGTGTGTGTGTGTGTGTGTGTGTGTGTGTGTGTGTGTGTGTGTGTGTGTCTGAGGGAGGCAGAGATTGCACAAGAACTGTTCCCACAGTGATAGGCCTTTTGTAATGCTATTTATTAACAATAAAAAAAATCTATTGAAGTTCTTGAAGATCTGTGGCTCTTTGGCAAGGCGTCTGATGTACCGGCATCACTGAAATTCCATGAAAAGTGGATGACGTGCTGGTTGAAACAGACTGAGCAGTGGTCGTCTGTGGAGGACGTGGCGTGTGACTGGTCCTTTTTCCTGCACCAGAAGTCAGTTTGAGGGGAATAAGAAGGGATTGCATTCTCCTTGTTACACGGCTGCTTACCTGGCCACGAAGGAAGAGGCCCAACCTATAAATCTCAACCCAGAGTTGTACAGTTTCGAAGCAACACGGACCAAAAGACAAAGGAATTAATGTGATATGGACCTGAGCATAATTATACCCTTTCCCTCTCTGTACCTCTGCTGCCCATCATACACCTGCACAAGTGCTGACATGGACTAGGCTGAACCTGTACCCACAGCATGCCTAACAGCAGCAGCCCCAGCCCCAGCCCCAGCCCCCCTCCTCCTCCTCCTCCTCCTCCTCCTCTCCTCCACATCATCAGCCGGATATATTGTACGCCCTTGACAAATTGCCAGCGCAGAATCCCCCTCCTGCAAACGTCTATTGATCAAAGCACAAGTACGGTTGTGGGAATGGTATGGTCTTACCCATACTTATCCTTGTATCACCTCTCATGCTCCAGCACATTACAGACAAAAGGCAATTCCATACAACTTGGTGGGTATCAGCAGACAATGAGATGTATGAGTATTAGTGCAACTATAACACCTGAGGCACCTGTTTGGTCCAAATCATATAGCTACCATAACATCATGTACAGATATTTTTTAAGAATATATAACAACAATGTAACTTCTGTTTGTGAATGGAAACAATCATCATCTGGCGACCAAGATCAACCATGCCCCTTTTGTTTACATGCCTCTAGAGCACTTTTACGCACAACCGATGGTGAATTTGGGTCAGCAGTCAAATGGAGCCAAATATCTGCCGTGTGTTGGGTGATCTGAGCACAGTCGGACTCTTGTTTCTAAAACGACTTCGCAGCAAGCTTGTTATCACTGTCGAACCAGCAGTTTCCCCAAATCACCTACCACGCACGATCAAAAAGGTCATGTTCAGATTTCTTGATTTTGCAAAACTACGTCCTACTTTTTGGAACAATGAGCGACCACAAACACAGGGCGATTGAAGACCTGTCACATTCTACCTCTGCGGGGAAATAACGCGATGACTTACCGAAGTGTGATCCTGGCCACTGTCAGCGTCCGGCTTGCCCTCGTTTCCCTTCTGCCCCTGGTCCGCCTCTCTCTCTCTCAAGTCAAACCGCAGTGTGCACAGATCAGATCGCGACGGAGCGGTGCGCCTTTTCGCTGCGTCCAGAGTTGCCGGGGATGGCGACCATTTGCCGGGATCCTGGGACGGGGGTGCAAGGCTGAGGCATCCGCAGGGAGGAGGAGGAGGAGGCGGGATGTGGAGGTAGGCGGGAGGAGGAAGAGGCGAGGCGCTGGGTACGAAAGCGAGAGAGAAAGAAAGCAAGACAGAGAGATGGAGAGAGACGGGAGAGCAGCAAAGCACTGCAGCGACGGGGAGGCAACACCGCTGGAGAGGAGGCAGACAGCAGCTCTCTGTCTCGCTCTCGCTCTCTCACTCGCTCACGCGCGTGCGTGCGCGCGCAGGATGACCATCGTACAAGGATACGGAGCGCCATCTTCAGGTGGTGCGTGGTAGGAAGTGGTTGGGATTTGTCTCGCTCAATAAAGGTGTGTCATATGAGAATATTCACAATTACATTTCTTACTTTATTTTTGTCATTGTAGCTCCATAGCAAACACGTACGACATTGCACCCTCAATTTACTTATGTGGCTGATATATTTCCCAATTCTGCAGCCTCGCAAGTGCTGTGCTGTAAGTGTCTCTTAGAAGGTCATCCATGGCACCAATTAGTCCCTTGTAAAAAAACACCCCTTTCACACACACCAACACAGAGGCACTCATGTATTCCCTGCAGGCCAACCCTAACTTAACCATGGCTATAAGCACTGCATGCCGAACCCTCAACCTAACTTTAACCCTTAACCAAAACCCTGTTGTAATAGTAAAATTCAGTTACGGGTGTGATTTTTGTGCCCAAATGGGAAATGATTCCCCATATGTGACAGTTTGCACAGATATTTTCACGGAAAATCTCAGACAACAACCCCCCTACCCCCATTTGCACACATGCACACTCCATGGCAACCAGATCCCTGTTGGCTTATGATGATGATGATGATGATATCACCTGACCTGCACTCCATCATCTTTCCAGCCCCCTATCCCCTTCACTTTTCACACACACATCCAGTTTCACAAGGTCAAGAATAGCTGAGTATAGCTGTGGTTATATCATATCAGTTCTGTTGGCTCAAATAGATTGTGGATTTGTTTTTCTCTTTCTTAATTTACTTTGTTCACTCTCTGTTTACATTAAAACATCTTCATTATGTTGAAATATGGCCATTGTGCACACAGTGTCTCTTTTGTTTCCTTTTTTAATCTGACTGTCTCAAGACAATCGTTGTCTTTTCTTTATCTTTAATCAAATGTGTTTTATCACATTTTACACTTCCTCCTTAATTCTTCACAAAAAAATAAATGGCATTTGCAAAGCAGTGCTGATTTGTTTTTTGTTTTTCCTTTTTTCGTTTTATTTTATTTATCTTTTTAAGCTGCACAGCGATATTATATATTTATACCATCCAAATTAGTTTGTAGTGTTGGGTAATATGTTATTATAGTGCTGGGATTGAAGAAATATTGCATAGTAAAAAAAAGACATAATGATGAGCCATGTCACTTATACACACATGTTTTTCTTGGTAATTTAACATACAGCAATTGCATGGAAGAAACAGCAGTTTGGAATAAACAGAATGGTGAGTGTAGCTGCACAGGCAGAGAAATGTGCCCCATACAGAAACTCAAATGTCATTCAAACCATTCAAAATACAGATATCCTCAGTTTGTGACCAGAAAGAATGACCAGCAGGATAAATGTGGATGGGAATGGTACCACTTCTGGAGGGCAATGACATGTGCAGCAGAGCAAAGATAAACAATGACAGTACACGCATAACAATACAACAATAAAGTCTATGAAAAGATGTAAACAGATGTGACTGTAAAAACTGATAGGATTGAATAAGATATGGTTTTGCTTATGTTCAGTGACCAGCAGAAAAGTGGTTTGCTCTCAATGAAAACTCCCTGGATAAATAAGGGTTTTTAATAAAGGAAAATATCAACCATGTTTTCCTGCACTGTCATTATGGAATTGTTTGTGTTTGTGGTTTTCATCCTGCACATATGGACAAAACAGACATGATTCACTTGATTATTCCATCATCCCATATTGTAATGGCATTGAAAGCCAAAAGGGAATTTGAAAGATACATTCTAAAATCCCTACCATATTGCCAATCATTTGAATTTTTATATTTTGCGTATCTCTGCCTGCTGTTTAACAGCCTGTTTACTGACTGATTCTTGCAAGCTTAAAAAAAAGCCAGAGAAAATATAAAATAAAATGACTAGGGTCAATTTGAGCTAATAAAAATGGTTGTAACTAATGTAAAAAAATCCGGGGTTTTTCTATAATAGGTTTCCACTACTTATTACTTATTACATGCATGTTTGAAGACAAACCACTAGATGGTGCCACTTAGCTGAGATACGAATTGTTATCCAAGAAATAGTTATCAGTTGATAAAAGTCTCCAGATTCAAGGGTCTCTGCATTAAGTTTATGCAGATTTATTCTTCTGTTTCTTTTCTCCCACAGTATCCAGTTAGGGCTTACAGATGCCACTACAGTACATCCTGTTTGCATGTTCCTCTGTACTCCTCAGTCTTGTATGTGCATGTAGTGTATCCACAATTATGAGTGCGTGTGCACTGAAGGTCATGCTATGAAAGGAGTTTATGAATAGACCATTACAAATGTGTTCCATGCTGTAACACATGAAACACAGCTGTAATAATAAGTCTATCCCTTGAGATGTTTGGACTGTTGGACTCTAATGGTCACTGCATGAATGTGAAAACTGAGAGAAGAAAAGAGAAAAAGAAAGCAACTTTCCACCAAATGTAAAGTGTGGTACAGTCCACTTGTTGGTCAACAGCATTGATTAAAGTGCTGTTTTGTTCCATTTTTAAAGAATTATTCCACAACAGATTACTTTTGGAAAAACAGACTGGGTCACTCCACACTCACCCTCAAACACGCGCACACTCAAGATGAAAGTTGCATTCGATGCAACATATAGATTTAACAATGGGTTTTTGAAAACAATCAACCCAAAGCATATGACTGCTTTTTAATTTACACAAAAATATGGTGTGAGGGACAGAGAAATATAGAGTTTTAAGAAAAAAGGTAAATGCAATATGGTTTGGCATCGAGGACATGTTTCCTATTACTCCCCATGAAAGCCTATTGAACAGCAGGTGAGCGAGCGCACAGAGAGAGAGAGATCACTGCCAATCTCCTATCAAAGATTAAAGGAACAGAACCCGTGGGGAGGTCGAGAGAGCAAACAAAAAAAACGCATTCAGCACGGCAGAGAAGTGAGGCCAAAGCAGAGAAGAAGCGGGTGCAACAGCATCAGAAAGCGACATCATTAGAGTGCAGAGCGGAGAGAGCAGCTAAACACAGGGGTGCATATGAACCGGGTAATTAGGCTGGAGTTTTCTTAAGTGGGAAATATATCGACTTCTGTCAAAGTTTTCACACACTTTATTGATGAGCGTGAAACACCTATAGCTGCAAGGAAAAGCCCAGAGGATACTTTTGTAGTAAACTGTCAGAGTGAGAGATATCTACTTGGCCAAATGTGTGTAGTCACGTGAAAGTGCATGCGGACAACAACGCAACGTTACTCTCTTTACCAAACCGTAGGGATTAATTAGCTGCTATGAGAGCCATTACTCGTCTGCGATCGATTGCCATTCAATTTTGGCTGCAGAGATTTCCTCCCATTCAGCCATAGGAGCATCAGTGAGGTTGTGCACTGACGCCGGCCGATGGAGGCCTGGCTCGCAGCCAGTGATCCCATTCGCCCCAAAAGGTATTGGATGAGGTGGAGGTCAACGCATATGTGCAGGCCAATCAAGTTCTTTGCTTTGTGCATGCGGTCATTATCATGTTGAAATGGGAAAGGGCCTGGCCCAAACTGTTCCCAAAATAAAGTTGGGGGTGCTCTATAGTGTCTCCCACATAATGTTATTTTGCGCCACATATTTTGCCCATTTGTTTGAATTAGCATAAGAATGATCAAGTTATGGACATAAAGGTTGTTGTGTGCAGAGGCACGCAAAAAAATGTGAATGATGCAAAGAGCTAGACTCTGTACTAAGATACAACAGAGAAGGAAGAGAGACTTTCAAATTCCTTTTTTTTTTAATTCCCTTTTTTAATTTACAGCACACTCCAACTGCTTGTTAAACTTTCCCATTCATAAAATGTGTTGCAACTAAGTTTACGGGAAATGGTCTCAGTAATGTAGCTTTCAGTCAAGAATATTAAGCAACAGTCTATTCCAGGATGTGTTTCAGGGGCACACCCACATGTCTGCGTCTGGGAAAAGCTGCTTACAGTACATGGGTATGTGCACAAAATATTGACTGCAAAAGCAAAAATTTGAACAAATGACTAAATGTCATGTTTCCCACTTTGTCAGACTGTCTGCTTTGTACATTTTATGTTTTGCTGACAAGAAACAATTTCATCTACTGTTCATGGCGGCAACACTTTATCAATATTTGTCACTAAAGATAGAGAAAATACATGAGGTGATCAATAACGCTTTACACCACTTACAACAGATTAAAGAAGGCACTGAATAAGTACAAGAGTCTCCTGAATGATGATCCTACTTATATTAATATTCTCACTTCTTTCACTGTTTTGTGCACGCTCTGTAAAGGGTCAATATTGTATAACCTTGTAAATTGTATGTTATATTCTATTTTTAGGTTTACTTTGTAACATGTGATGATGTCCAGGTAGCATGTAGCTTTATTATACATTGAACAATAAGATAAGAGGGGTGTTATGATCAGCTTGCCATGAGTGTAAGCTCACCATAACCCACAATGTCACGTGATGCGACTGCTGCCTTTAATGACATAAAGAGCGCACTATACTTTCAGCTCCGACACTTGGACTACCTAAACTGGACACACACCGTTCACGCAGTATGTTGACCAGAGAGACGGTTACATGACATCAGTTTTGACTCAGGAACATGGGGGGGAGACAGAGACCTGTTGCTTATTTCTCTACTAAACTAGACCCTGTAGCAGCTGGCCTTCCTCTGTGTCTGCGTGCTGTAGCTGCTGCAGAAAAAAGCAGTAGTTCATCTTACTTTCACTGACTGCTTTGGCACCGGACGCACCGGACGCGACGTAGGCAGATTGAACCTTACATGTAAATACACATGGAACACAACAAGACCAAAACACCAACACAATGACGATGCGCTACTATCCGGAATGAATGAACGAGAGACATTGTATGCCACACTCACAATGTCACGTTTTTTTATTCCTGTTCCATTAGCAATCCGCCCACCGACTTCACCCCTACACTCTCCTGATATGCCAACGATAGATGCATGGTGGTATTGCGGCGGCAGCACTTTGCACCCCAGTCTCCCACCGAAATGGAGAGGCCTATGTGCCATGGTTAGACTGATCCAACCGACATTAATTGTGCCAACTGATGATGATCTTAAACATAGTGTCTTTCAGCAGGGGGGAGACTAGACGGGAGAGGAGGTCATTCACGGAGGACCCCAGAGTATGGATAGACTCCATAGGTGTCCCCAGGGGCGTGCCCGCTGAATTCAAAGCCCGAGATGAGATAGCAGCTGGTTTTGAATCTAGGTAACTATCAACAAAAATGTAGCTTGGATAAATGATGTATATTTCAATCAACAGCGATTTGTTAACTATACTAGAGATGCTGTGCAGGCCCTGGGTGAGCAGCTCCACGCCACGACCCAGGCAGCATGGCAGAACAGGATGGTCCTAGACATGTTGTTAGCGGAAAAAGGCGGGGGGTTTGTGTTGTGTTTGGGGATTCTTGTTGCACTTAGTTGCTTAGAACTCACAAAAACAGCTAATGCTTTAACCTTATTGATTAATGATGTGCATATGTAAACCATTCTGGGTAATATGTGTTGATGTTTCAATAAATTGTAAATACTTTAATGGCCATAGGAATGGCCAAAGGGGAAATTGTTGGAGAAATGTATTATACTGTTTCTTTGTTATAACTTGTATTACTTAGACCTGCATATAATCTTAACCCTCTTCCCACGGAAAGGCTGGGAACCTGGCCTTGGAGGTGCAGCGGCTGACGGAGGACGACATCTGCGCGGGGGTGGGGGGGGGGGGGGGGAGGTTGAAGGGAGAGGAGACGAGATAACGTGCATATACACTCTGTTTTGTGTATTCATTGTTGTTAGACCTCTGAACCATCTGTGGGGAAGGAGCTCTATCCATTCAGCTGAATTATTATTGAAGTGTCTGTTCATTAAATATCATTTTAATATTTTAAGAAGTTTCCTTCGTGATTATTTCTCACAGGGAGGTTAAAAAGATTATTTTCCACAACAGCTAACAATAAACAGGTGACACACAAAAAATGGACTTGTAACTGGTATTTATTGAAGTAAATAGCAGTTATAAAAGCAGCAAGATAGTTACAATCATGCTGGCTTCTTTATACAACCTTTTCTCCAAGTACAGACAAATTGAGATTAATTACATTATCATTTGTCTTTTGTTAGATCATTTGTTGTAAGCACAAATTACTCTTTCAAATACATTCCCGTGTTTGCTCTATCCTATATGTGCAGTAATTGCAGTACTAGAAAGAAGACACAAAGCATGTTATGAACACAGTACAGCATGCAAGCTGTATTTGACAACCTGGAAATACTTGACTACACTCCCATCAGCACATTGCAAACCGACCAATTGAAGTCCATGGTGGTCTTCCAAAAAGGATTTGCGGTGCTTTAGACACTTGTTCATAAAGGATACATAAAATGGAAATAATGGTCACCCAGAGGGGAAAGTTTGCCTCAGCGCACAGATGATATCCACAGACAATCAATGTGAAAACAGTGTAACGTTTCAAACAACTCTGATGCTCTGCGTTTCTGTAAACCGCACACATAGTTTGCAAGTGAATCACAACGCACCAGGAAACAAGAGCGATCTTGCCGTGAAACATCATCTGTGTGTTTGATTGCAGCTGTTGTGGTTACCCCGGTCACGTTCTGGATCCCACGGTTGTAATGCTTCAGGACACCACTGTCATAATCTGATGGATGTCTTTAATTACTGCAGGCTCCAAAGATGTAACACACACACACACACAAAAACAATTTTTAGCAAAAAAGCAAGCAGAACACCAATGCACAGGTAGCAGTGCTTTTGCCAAATGTAGCAGCAGTAATTAAATAGACACATACCACTACTTTACAAGTCATTTAACCTCATTCCCGAATGCATGGTACAAACTATGGAAAACAAACAAACAAACCCAGCCTACGTCCAAAACACGCTTGAAACTTAATTACAAAACAGTTATTGTTGCAAAATTTGAACAAAGGAGGCAAATACCATGAAAATCAGTGCAGGGCTTTTATTATTCACAGAACTAACTGTGACAACACAGACACTTTTTAAAGTAGTGCCAGAACCACAACTGTACAAAAACCCTGGGGGAAGGACGACTAACACTCACTCCTGGAATTGAGCAAGGCACTTACTTACTAACTGCAACAGTGCTGTTGTGATTTATACAGCAGCCCTCACTGTCAACAGTGTGTTTAGGGTTTGGCTGAATTAGAGCATTTTAATGAATGAGTGGTTCCAACAATCATTCAATCAGCCTAAAGACAGCTGTGTATACTATAGCCTAACAGACTGTTCTATATTTTTAGATATTTTGAGCTATATTATTAACTATTAACACAGTAGTCTCCATGCATTCAAAAAAAATGTCACGTTGAAACGTAAACGTTTTCCACGTTAATTCATCTGAGAGTAAAGTGAAACCTCTGCTGGTACTGGTGAGGACGGAAGTAAAATCACATGCCAGTGTTACGCAGGACGTTGGAAACGACTGTAACCTTAATCCCTGTGCTAAAAAAAAAAAAAAACACCCCCGGAACCGCTGGAATAGTGAGAGGACCATTGCGTTTGAGGGCAAAAGTCTGACAATATTGACCATCTGAGCAGCAATGAAGACCCGAGAGAATAAGTCACTTTCACTTCTGGCTTGCGGTGAATATAAATGAAGAATGACCAATGGTAAGTAATTTGCGTACAGCGTGGTGTAAGGTTAACTCAAGTGGCCGAAAGTGGTGACGCACCTACTTAATTTTACATTACACCAAATTCTAGCCGAATGAAAGTCAAAGTCGGGTCAGTGTTTAGCGGGGTTTGATGAAGCACACGTGCAAAGTCTGTGCCAACGTGCGCAGCGGCGTAGTGAACCGTTTTCGGAACTTACCGTGAGCCGAGAACAATTGCATCCGTCCACTTGCCTTCTCCGCGGAGCGACTGGCTGACTTACTGAATGTTTAAAGGGCTTTCCAAACAGGGGAATTCCGTGTGATTAAATAACTCCCTATCTGCCAGTCAGAAGGAAACTGAAAGTTTTGGGATTTACGGGAGCTGGCTTCTGGTTTACAGGAATTGTAGACTCGGGTAGGACCGCTTTAAATTCCACGTAATGTAGCCGATCAAACAAGTTGGATTCAGATGATGATTTATTCATGCGAAAGTACTTATACCAAAATGTAATATATATATAGAGATATATACTGCATCACAAGTTCTGCATTCAACGTTTTACTTGGGTAAGAAGTATACAAACAAGTGAGAAAACAAGTCATGATAAAGCATATCTTTTTAATATTATTATATTATATTGTTATGTTTGGGGATTTTGTGTGTTCACGTGTGAACAGCATTATGATCTTGTGGTTTTTTAAGGTGTGGCTGCTTCCAGTTGTTAATTGTAGGGCAAGTCCAAGTCAAGTCCCAAGTCTCTTATTGTGATGAGTGCTTTATCATCGGCTGCATGCCATCCGTTCTGCTTAGAAAACAACATATATATATATAAGGAATTCAAAAGCATGTGCTGTATTATCATCATCATTCCTTATATATTAACATACAGTATTAATATTGTTGTTGTCACCTTACTGAAATAATTTCTGATACCATAATGCTAATTCAAAAGACATTGAAGGCATAAAATCCTTATTACATGATGAATATAACAACGCAAATTTAATCTGGTGCACTTTGACAGGAACAATGAAGAAGTTCGCTATAGATCTATGAGGAACTTTGTGCTCTTGTAAATAATTAAATCATAATCACAGTGGTTGTATAGATATTAATGGTGATTACGCGGCAAAAAAAGTCACACCCACAAAGCATGGTAAACGAGACGGTGACCTGTAGAGCAACAAGCCACCTCAATCCCGGGCCGGCCCCGTCCCGCCGTCTGGGAGAGGTCCAACCAAAGGGTCCTCCCACTCCGAACGACCCGACCCTGACTGTTAAGTTGAGTAATGCATATACATGACAACAACAACCTCCTAATCATTATATAAAAACCTGAGACGAGTGGCGAGAAGAGAACACTGTGGGTGAGAGGAGGCGGGGCTATGTGAGAGATGTGCAGGTCTGTGTGCAGGTGTGTGTATCAGATGGCTGTTAGACAAGAGAGCTCGTGAGAGCGACGTACTGGTGTAGCGATAGTGCAGACGGTGATGTACTGATGCAATGATCAATGATTACAGCCGTTCAACCGTTCTATACCCCGGGGATGTACACTGCTCTGATGACCATGACTACGGCCCCTCATGGTTAGAGCCATGAGGGGCCGTAGCATGCTGGGGCCACAGTCGCCGAAGGAGAATATTTCGGTGGAGGAGGACAAGGCATTTGAGCTGGAGCATGTTGAGGTGCAGCACCCACAGGGTGCCTCTTCTTGGAGCAAGCGTCTTGATGTCTGTGATGACATGACATGTGGAGCCTGATGTTACGCTGCATCATCATTTGTCATGCCATAATATATATATTTGTCAGGTTGCTGCAGTGCTGACAAATGCTGGTTTTAATTGCTGCCGACCTTGTGAACAGAAATACATTTTTCTTATGTTTGACAGTCTCGTCAATATTCATATATATATTTTTGACATTGTGCATACCAACATCGAACATACTTTTCTACCAAAGTCTATCAAATATTTGTTGGGATTATTTAGTCAAAACCCAAATGTGTTAGGTTGTGCCCCGCTCTCTATTATATGTTTGAAGATGAATATTAATCCGCAAATGAACTAAGCTATCAAATAAAAGAATTGGAGTAACTTCACTATTTCCAGCTGAGATGTAGTGAAGTTTAAAGTGAAATTAAATGAAAATATTAAAGTAAAATATAAGTACAGTACTTCAAAACTGTACCTGAATGTACTGTAATGACAGTCCTATGGTTTGAAATGATGGTAGCAGGGATGTTTTGTCCGGCTGGGATATTTGGATGTGTCTTTCATGAAGTGCAAGGTCACATAGGGGCAAACTTGACATGATCCTTATAGGTCAATACTCTATAATAAATTAGATTTGTCTCTGATTTAGACTGCAGGAACAAAGCTGTGCTAAAATGAATGGATGTTAAAGTGTTATTGAGGTTCCTCACATGACAAATGTTTAACTGTATTACATGCAAACATGTTTTGGATTAGTCGACTGACCTGTCTGTCTTCCTCTCTCCCTGTATCCCTCACACTATTACTATAAACTCTCAGCCTCTTCTCTGCATCAGTCTCCTTGCTCTACTGCTTCTACCTCTATCTCTGTCCTGTAACAGCAAAAGGCTTCCCACAGACGTTCAAGACGATTACAAGATAATCGTTCAAACTGATATCAACAACGCAGTAAGATACCAATTCTGTTTATTTGACATATTTATTTTATCATATTTTCTTCATATTATTAGGAGGCTTCGGTTAGGAAATGTGCAGCCAGGCATACAAAGAATAAAGCTGGTTTGAACATGTTTGGGCAGGAAAAAGAGACAGGCGACAATTTCAGTAACTGAAGCAGTGGTCTTTAAAAATTGCAAAAAATATTACTGTGGAACCATTATGCAGATTACATTAATACATTTGAAAAGAGTGCTTTTTGGTCTCGATGGGAATATTTGACAGCATCAGGAGGACCGTTTTAAGTAAATTGTCTGTTTGCCGTGTGGAGAACCCTTTCCACTGGGTACAACATGCATGCTTAAGCTTAAATTGTAAATATATCACAACTTTGATATAAAAAGACGTCAAAATAATGTAAAAATAACCTAAAAACATGATTTGAAAGTGTTTCCTATACATAAATAACAAAAGTGCACACTTGTAACTAGCAGCCCCTTCTATAAAATCGTCTTCTATATTGCTAATATGTACCCCTGTAATACTTTTATCCACTCAAGAATGGAAGCATTGCAGCCATGCTGCAAAACTCATCCTGCCCAGCCCTGAAACAGAAGCTACATAACTGCACGTCAGCCAACGTGGTGAGTAATAGTTATTTGGTTTTTGACTGCTCTGTTATTTTTGATTTGCTTGGCATGTAATTTAGTAATGCTTGAAATATTATCAAACATGTACACTCACGCTCTTCCGTTGGTATTTACATGCACAGCTACATGCAACAGTAACTCTGTTTCCATATGAACACATGAATGAAACTCACGGAGAGGGAAATTCCAACAAGCTCACTGCCACAGTTCAATACATGTTAGTGAACCTTCAAGTAAAATTACATTAATGACCAGACCACCAGAAAACCCAGATATCACTTTCATTCACTGTATGACTGAAATACCGACTCATATACCTCTATTCAGCAGGATGTTCTGAGCACCTTGCACTTCCTCACCTGCAAAATGAAGATTTTAAGCATATCCCACACAGATGGACTGGTCACGTCCGTCCTAAGCTCGTTACGATGCACTTGTCTCGAGAAACCGGTAAGTCTCGGCACATTCCCCTTGTTAAAAATGTAAATTATCTTAATAACTGTAGATTTCTCTTTGGAAGGGGCAGCTTCTTAGGTGACCAACCTAAGAAACCGATTCTTTCAGTTTCTTTGTGTGGGATTTTGGTTTGTCATATTTAACTGACAAGGACAGTGGAATGTTGGCAGGCTGTAGTGTTTCTTTGGGTGACTCAGTGATACGTTATCCAGCATATTGGCTGTGTGAGTGTATCCAAACACTCACACTAGAAAATGTGCCCGCAGAAGGTGAGGACACGTTGTGCTTCTTTGCGCACTACAATGAAAACACTTGTGAAGAGTGTGTCAGAATTTTGGCTTATTAGGATATAACAAAATATAACAAGTTGGAGTTGGAAAGCACACCCTCTTTATCCCTAGATCAGTTATGTTTAGTCAACCGGTCCTTCATTTTGAACGGTGTCAGATCAGAATCAGATTTGATGATTCAGGCTCATCGTTGAAGTCTGAGTCATACAGCGGAGCAAACCAGGGCCTCTTTAGAGCCTCAGGCTTCGCCAGACCAGAAGTTTAAAATACTGGCTCACATGGTTGGTTTGGAACTTTTTTTTGAAGGCTGCCCTTTGTATTTGACGAACACACTGTACTTTGATCAAACCCCATATATACGGTAGAAGCAGAATGGTATTCTGTGATTGCAGTCAGGGTTGTCAGAGGTCAGACTTTGATTTTGTCTGAGAAAGAGCGTGGAGTGAGTCCAAGATATGTTGACAAGAGATACATAAGCATTAATAAGATGAGTATTGCAGTGATAAAGCATATCACTTCATGATTGAGCGTTATACCTAACCGATGTTCATGAGATCATGGAGCTAAACTCAGCACGTTATAAGGACTCAACACTAATTTGCCCATTGTGTTTGTGTGTTGACTTCTGTTGACCAGGCCAAAGAACCCAACGTAAGGTCGACGATGAGGACAACGAGACACAGAAGAAACAAGGAGAAAATAAGCAGGAGGGAGACTAAAAGACTTTGCAAAGCCGGGGCAATCATGTCTGCCATGACCACATGCTACCAGATGCTGAACACTATACTAATGGACCTGAGACCAAACCCAAGTTAATTGTGAAGCAAAGTACTCGCACTTCCTGCCAGTTACGCAGTCCTTCATTGGATTGTGCAAGAGGAAGCTTCTACTTCATTTAAGGTACATATCCTGTCAAGTACCAGTATATCTCCCTTGCAACCGTTGTGTGACTACTGACTCTTCAGATAAGTTTCCAAGCTAAACAAACACAAGCTATTAAGCTAACTGGAAAAGAATGTCCCATGGCCGTCCAACATAGTGAACTCTATGTGCAGAAGAATGTCTTAAGGACTCGACAAAAGGTGCACGATGCACGGCACAGGGAAGCTCTTTGATGGCGGGAGGTGTATTCAAAAAGGTAAACTATTAAATGTAAAGCTACTGTGGTATATTTTCAGTCTGTGAGGGGCCTCTTTGGGGGTCTTGGATGGGAACCAGATGTGTATGGAGTCCCAGGACAGCAAGGAAGGAAAGGGGGTGAAGAAGCCACCCATTGTTTAACTTCCTCCCTTAGGGAGCCATACAGGGTGTCAAATTCCTCCCTTATGAAGTCATACTTGCACACTATATAAGAAGAGACGCTGAGTCTCTCATCTTTAGGCTCTTTTTGGATTCAAGCCAGGACCTCCAGGTTGTCATGACACCTGTATGACATGTGTTACTTGTTTGTAATAAACTTTATTATACCAGCAAGAACAGTGTCCGCGGAGCATTCTTCATCATCACTTCAACAGCACTGTCGCAGAAAAGATACGACACTACAAACATGCAGCTAAAAGTATGTTTTCAAGCCATTAGTTTGCAGAGAATATGCTATGACATTTACTTGCACTTAGCGATGACAGCTCAAGCATGAGCAGGAAATATTAAGGTGCTCAAATACAGTTTTACTTTCACTTTGGAGTCATTGGAGTGGAATGACTAGCCCTGGCACACCTGTGTTATTTCTCGTTTGTCTGGGTTGAGTTGTTTTAGGCTGTGTGTCAAGTCATTGGTACTCTCCTTAAAATGATAGTGTTGATTAATCAGAGTGTGATTGATGTGTTAAAAGCACATCTTGCCACAGATGGCTGAGTTCAGCTCACACACACACACACACACACACACACACACACACACACACACACACACACACACACACACTTGGCTCTGTTCCGGGATACAGCTAAGCTTTCCTGTCAAACTCACCTGGTGCTTTTGATTAATGATGCCTGCATGCCTGCTTAATCCTATCAGCATTGTGCTGTAGATTGGGGAGCCACATGTGTAGTTTTATATCAGTTATGAATAGGCCTTTTGTTCGTTTGTATGTATCAGAAATGCAACAACAAAAAAAAACATATCAGCATGCAGCTGCTGCCCCAACAGCTCTTTTCTGATCCCGTCATTGACCATACATAATGCATTATCATGTAGTTAATTGCTTCATAGACATTTATTGATGGTGGATATACATACCATCTGTATCCAGGCTAACAGCTGTTGTATCAGCGCAGGAACGCACACCTGTCCAGTCTGTTTAAGCATTTCTTGTCATGTAACATAAATATAATTGGCTTGTTGAAACTAACAACAACTTCTCAAAGATTATCATACTTAATCACTCTTACGAGTGTGAGGGTTAATGAGCATTACATATGGGCATCTGGGCGACTGTGGCTAAGTGGATAGCAGGGCCGACCTTCAATCAGAGGATCGGCGGTTCGATTCCCCCCCGGCTCCACTCCACGCATGTCGATGTGTCCTTGAGCAAGACACTTAACCCCAAAATAGCTCCCGTAGCTGTGCCTACGGTGTAGAAATGTGATCGAATCTGAATTGTAAGTCGCTTTGGATAAAAGCGTCTGATAAAATGACTGTAATGTAAACAAATGTAATGTAATATGCAACCTCCTTCTTAGCGTCCCACCTGTAAATGAACTGTGTGGCGTCGTAAATAGAGTCATATCAAGGAGCGAGATCAACATTTCCCGTACGGGGCATTTAAAGTGACTGTAGTGTTGCTGTACTATTGACCCTAAATTCACTGAATACTGGCAGAATGGAAAAACAACTGCAACACATCCATGTGCAGTTAGGTTTCATACAACTCCAGAGGAAAAACATTTTAATTCCATAAAGCATTAACAAAAGAGATGCATTGTTCATTCAGTAAAATGGAAAAATAAATAATGAATTGCATTGTATAAAATGAGGGGGAATAAACGGGTTTGAGTTAATGCTACAGTTGTCTCGAAAAGTCCGGCCTATGAGGGTAACATTAAGACAGCTGGAAACAAATGTTGCCTCTAAAAAGGTACCTTAAAAGGGAGCACTGACCTTTTTTTAACACCTGGTTCATTTTTGGACTGGTCCCTGTCGAAACAAGGCGATATCTTTTCCAAAAATTACAACACACTTTAAAAAAAAACCACACTGTTTTCTTCAGTAGTCAATCATATTGCACTTCAATAGGAACATATCTTGGGATTAAGGAATGCATTTCAGATCACGGTTGACTGGGGATTGAGATACAGGGGGCAATCACACCCACACACCAACCCTTTACCTCCTCATTCTCATTTTACAACCCATCTCTTCGCTTTTAGCCAATCTCTCACTCCTCTGTACTCTCTTCTAAGGATGCACCAACGCCTTTCAGTTGCTGATAGTGGACTCTGCTAAACGCAATTATTGTCCAGCAACAATAAAATTTGTAATAAGATGATTACTCTAGTTTCACGGGCAATAATGTTCATGTGTGGAATCAGCCGCGGTGCTGTACATCAGCTGATGATATCATGAACCGTAACACTAGTTGAACATAACTTTATACCAGTTATATCAGTTTTGCCACTCAAAGCCATCAGCCGCAATACACAGCAATCGTAGTGACTAAATGCAAAATGAATTAAGATTATGGTTATTATATTTATGTTGTGAAGATGTCAGAGTGTGGACTAATCAAAAGTGGTATACTATGAAGCAGGAAGCACTGAAGAAATGTGAATAAAGTGGCATGGACCAGCAAATTCCATGACCGTGGGGTCTTTTGCCGACGATTACACCACTTTAGTGCCGTGAAATTAGACCCACAAAACGTGAAAATACAGACCGATTAGCTTTGTCAAACCTCTCCAGTGCTAGTTTGAATACCAGTGCATCCCCATATATTTCTAGTTTCTCCCTCTCCCGACCGCCATCAGATACACATCTTCCTGACCCCACACTCGCAGCAGAATTTGGCGGATTCAACCGGGTACTTGGTCCCACAAGCGTGACAGAGCTTGCTCTTCATCCCGCCGTTGTCGACCACGTCGTCCACGTCATTCCTGCGAAATTCAACAAAGATGAGCAAGCAGCGACGTTAGAAACTAAAGTACATCACGTTGTTATTAATGATACTTTATAGTGCAGGGCTGATGGTACTGTTGATAACAGATTATGAAGGGTTTAAATAATGTAGGGATTTGAAATACTCTAAACGCCTCGCTCACTGTATTATGAGTATTATCTCAGTTAAGTTGAGATAGTACAATATGCAAACAAATACATAACTTCAAATTAAGTCAATATTTTAGTGTTAACATGTCAGTTTGATGATAAAATGCTGACGCTTTCCTACAAGGTGTACTTCAAGCACTTCATGGTGATTTACATCATAATTATGCGCTAGACTGCGCACATTAAGCGCCATTCAGTAGCCTGTTGTGTAAACTAAAGTTACTGAATGGGACCGGAATGTCCTCTTATCTGTATGCAATACTCCAATAAAGCACAAGAGGGCAGGATAGTTTGTTTTGATTCATTCTCGCGTTTCTATTTTTAGCAGACCTATTAGTGAACCGGCTCACCTAGATATGTAAGGGTCTACTTTCTTCTTGTTGATCGATGTTCCCGACTGAGGGGTCCTCACAGAGCCATAGCCGGAGCTCACACCTCGAGTCTTACTTCCCACACTGAGAGGACAAACAGAAGGAGAAGAAAGACAAAGGATGTGTAAAATGCAAACCACTTGGGTTTGTAAAGACAGTTTAGAGTTTGAAACTGGAATTTTCAGGTTCAAAACTCTCATTTCAGTTGACCCACTGTATTCATAGATGTAACCCCGTTATTCTTATGAAGCCATCAATTAAGTCAATCATAGTGTTAACCATAGCTTCACATGAGCACTGACCCTGATGGAGGGCTCGCGAGGCCAGAGGGATTACTCCTCACCGAACCTGCAGAAGAGACCTTACTAGATGGGATCCCTAGAGCAAAAGAGAGAAAAGAGAAGCCTGAGTCATTTCACTATAAAACATTTTGAAAATATCGCTCACAAATATACAGAACTGTCAGATGTGAACACAACACCCCGCGATGCCCGATCAACAGAGCTGTGCCCGTACCAGAGGGCTGTCCAAGGCCTGATCTCTGGGGTAAACGAGAGGAGGCTGAAGGGATGGCTGACACAGCAGGAGAGTTGGCCTTCTTTACAGGGGCAGGAGGCTTGGGCGGATAGAGAGAGAGAGAGAGAGAGAGAGAGAGAGAGAGAGAATGGAAAATAAATAAGTAGCCTACATAATACAACAAAACATTAGCCACGGAGGTCATGGGATGCAAAGTATCAACACAGTCACATTACTTGGAGACAGAGAAATAGGGATCGGACACACAGGTCCTCATGTACGGCTCGGCTTTACAAACCGGTATGAAAATATGTTGTTAACTGTTGTGAGGAAGAAAATTTGAGAGTTGAAAACACGGATCCACAGTAAATATTTAAAAAGATGGCCCACTGGGAAAGAATGTTTTCTCATCATGATGGAAAGGAAAGGGAAACGATTTGGACCCTGCTGTTTTTATTGGCTTCCAAATTGCCGGTAATTCTACGCCTGCTGCAAAGTGGGCGTCTAACTATGGTAATAATGGAAAAAGGGCAATTATGAATTCACAAACAGCACTTGCTAAATTGTAAAGAATTGTAAATAACATGAGATTGAGAATTGGCTGCGTAGCTATCTACACATACACTCTAATCAATATGAATACTGTGGGTAAACACAGCTGTTCTAATTAGGAGATGAATGCTGCATGTGCCATGTGTCGTAAATATTATTTCATACCGTCACATTTTGCAGTGCACTTTTCAATGTTTAGAACAACCAGATTTGCAATGGGAAATGAATGCTGTAAAGCTGGATTTAGAAAGAAAATGTCATTTAGAAAATTCAACCAAAGTCAACTTAAATAAAATAATATTTTCCAACAAAAACACAAATTGTCTGTTCGTGTGCACACAAATGTAGCGGTGCGGTGTGTGCATGTGTGTGTGCATGTGTGTACCGGTGTGCGACCAGGAGGCTTCTTGGCATCTCCTAACTTGCCCTTGGTTGGCATACGGGCAGCCTGCTCATGGCAGAACTTGATGTGTCTGTCAGCTGCACCCTGGTTGAACCTCCGCTGACAGCAAGGGCACTGGACATAGTCTGAAGACAAGACACATAAAACCTCTCAAGGGACCTGAATCCAGCATATAGAGAGACCTGTAAGTACTGCGAAGTGGGGGGACGGTCTGCCTTCTACGTGTGTTTTTCTTTTCTCTTTTGCAACTGCAAACTCAATAAGTTACATTTGTATTTGGACATTCTGAGGCAGAAACATTTCCAGCCCATCTCTGTAATTTCACCTGCTTAACTGTTTAAAAAAACTGGTAAGGAGCTAATTTGTTCATTGTAAAGAGTTACTTACCAGTAAGCAGTACCCATAAACAGTCACAGTTTGTTACTGTCATTCTTCTGTTGCTTAATTCCTCTGTGTGTTACCTGGGTCATAAGTAGGAGGAGGAGGTGGAGGTAACGGTCCGCCATCCTTCATGACCTGAGTGACGACCTTAGCAGCCCGGATGGTAGCGATGAAGTCGTCATGTTTTTTGCGCCAGTTGGACGGCTTCTTTGGAGGTTCTGCCTGGCAGGAGGAAACACAGAGCAGATGTGCTGTTACACCGGCTTGTTTTTAATGCTGATTCCTTTTCACCACAACCTCGAGACAGCTATCGATGCTGTCATGGTAAAAACCTCATAACTGTCATTCAGAGAGTTTCTGTTATTACTTGGATGTTTTGGAAATAAGGTCACCTAAGTGTCTCTCGTTACTCTCTATTTTAAATGATGTAAAAGTAAGAACATGTTACTGTGCCACCAGGATGCCCCAAACGATTATGTTCTTATTTAAGCCTGGACATTCCTATAATTGAACTGGTGGTTGTAATGAATGCAGCTCTTAACGACATGCTTCCGACTTTCATTTCTATTAAAAAAAAAAAAAAGAATCCCCTTTCTTTCCATCGTGGCAGTCTGAGTATTACCAAAAGCTGATGCTTTCTGACAGAAGTAGTTCACCGAGTCTCCTCTGAGCTGTTTCTGTGGCGACATGATAGCCCCTCTGGCACTGAACGTCTACGTCTTCCTCCTATGCGGCTTTTCTTCCCAGTTAATTAAGCATGTGTGCCCGACAAGCCAGGAGGATTTGGGGGAGAACTGAAGCTAATTTTCTTTTATTCCCTCTAACCATACAGCATATTCCTCAAGACCTTGACTATGTGATACATTTCTATGTAACTGTTTATTCTGATAACTCAAGCAAACATTTCATCATTATGGGCTCCTAATTATAAGTATGTCCAAAAATTGCCCCATCATGTGTGGTACAGAAAGAATCACATAATGTTCTGTGATGTCCTGTTCATGCCAGGAAACTGTGAAAGCTGTTATTCCAAAGGGCTTGTGAGTGTGCAGCAGTTAGTTGAAGCAAAGACCATAGAAAGAAGAAAACTATTTATACATATATATATATATATATATATATATATATATATATATATATATATATATATGTATATATATATATATATATGTATAAATGCCAGGCAAGGATCAGCAAGTCTTGGTTTATCAGAATTACCTGAAAGGAACAGTGTGTGAGATTTAGAGACACCTAGTGGTGAGGTTGCAAATTGCAACCAACTGCACATCCCTCAGCTCAGTAACTAACAGAACTACGGTGGCCTTCAGGTACGGATAGGTATCGTTAGGGTTTTTGTACAAGGAGCCACTCTTATCAATACTATTTCATGACTAAATGATTGCTTTTAAAACAAAGAAATTCTGAACAGGAATTGAAGTTATTTGTAATGTAGGTATCACTAAATATTGGTTCTAGAGCAGCAACAGTTACTGTATGTTTACAACAGCAAAGTCACTAATAACTGGAAACAAATCTAAAATGTCCTGAGTGAGGTTTATTAATGATAATGATGAAGAACACAGGTATCACATACAGTAGTATGTCTTTCCTCCTGTCCTCCGTCCTGGCTGCTTTGTCTCAGCCAGCAGAGAAGTTTACAAGAACAAACTAAGACAAACAGAGAGACAGCTTTTGTCCGAGCTCTGTATTCTTAAGGTGAGTTGTCAAAGAGTAAGAGTACAAGTCTACAACAGGTTCAAAAGAATCAGTGCAGCTTGAGAAGACAGGGGGTCATAACTGTCAACACAGTTATGTTTAAAGAAAATGAAATTATAATGGCTACATCTTAAGATGTTTAGTTGTGGAAAGGTAAGGAAAGTACCACAGATTCAGTGTTTTTTTTTTAAACTAATACCACCAGTATGAGTTGACACGCCACCAGACTATGTAAGCCAATGGCTCAAAGAGGAGAAGCCAGTATCTATAAAGCCAGGAACAGTGAGGGAACGGCATGAAAACAAATGTACACAGAAAGAAAGGACAAATGAAAAAAAAAAGACAAATCAACTTACTTTCCCAGTAGAAGATGAACTTTGTGACTGAAATACAATTGAAAGCGCCTACATTTATACAGGCTGCATTTGACATATTCAAAAGGTCATGAAACTGTTCTTGCAGTTATTTTCGGACAGAGATTCCACACGGAGATGTACAACTTTGAGCAGTTTTGATCAATCAAATTGACCCCCCCCCCCCCCCCCTCTCCTAAGGTGTAGTCTTACCTTTGGTTTGATGGGTTTGAGCGTGGGGAGGTCTGTACCCTCAGCTCTCTGTCGGCTAGAGTCAAAAACCTTCCTCCTTTTGGTTGCTGACTTTTGGCAGATTTTCGCATGCCTTTGCTGTAGTGAGAGAGAAAAAGATGCACAGGACACAACAACTACACAAACGTAATGTGTCTCGACATGTTTTTGGAAACATTTGAGATCTGTGCCTCTCTATTAGCCTATCTGCCATTTTGTCTCAATCGCAATTCAGAAATGATTATTTTTTCGTTGTTTTGAAAGAGTCAAGAGAACAAGACGCGTGTGATTTCTGTGACAGCTGTGAAGTAAAGAATGCAAAACATCTTTCAAGGAAAATCTAACGACAAACTACAAAGTTCTTCACACAAATACACGCATGCCAACAAATGCATAACACATTATTTGACAACTAATTTGGTTGAGTGCTTGTAGAAGTGCACACATGTGTGTATTGGCATCACAGGAAAACAATATGTTCCGTTAACTTATTGAGATCGTTGTAGCTCTGATGTGATAAAACCCATCTCTGTGTTATCACGTTAGCAAAACACAGACAGTAATGATGATAGCAAATATAGTGGTATTAATAAACAAAATAATCATATTTGTCTTTATCTATGTCTGTAACTAATATATCGACAAGAATGTGTACAAAATGCTTTACACAATAACAAGTCAATTAAGTGTCATCTCAATAGTGCTTCAAGTGTACAAACACAGCATTTGTTTTTCGGGATTGATTCCTTGGTGACAAATTCTATTACATTGCAGCCAACCATTATCTACATTTACATACATTATACTACAGCAAGTCCTTGGCCAGGGTTTTAAATCATGTAGATTAAAATCTTACACGTATAAGACGTATAATATTTTTTTTACCAGGACTTTAGGGAGGAAGGATCTGTTACAGGTGTTGCATTGAGTCAGTTCCCCAGCAGGAGGAGCATCACTGTCTGCAAGAATAAAAGATGCAATTCTGGTTATAGTGAAGGAAGTTTAATATCACAGAGAACATGAATGCACCACAGCTGGCCACCTTTGTCTTTATCAGCTGTACACAAACATTGGGTTTGTTGAAACAGACCATAGGCGACAACACATAGCAGTTAAATGCTAAACGTTACGTTCTCTCACATAAATGTAATACTGTTGTTCCCACAAAGGCATAACGGTACGGCAGACGTTATTACCTACATTTAACGGCTAAATGCACTACTATGCTTTCATTTATGTCACGGTTCTTTATGTAGCAGCATGCTAACACTGGATAGCTCCTATGGCTAATGTAGGGATCACACCCATTCAGAGACAGTCGGAGCTAGCTTCATCTTCGGCCCTGACGTTACCTAGCATTACTTAGGCTAAATCCCACACACAAAAAGAGGTCGCTGACAAAAAAGTAATGCTAACGCAGTGATGTATCCGTCAAATTGAAATAATGCAAATGGAGAGGCTGTAAGCTCGACTTTACCACGAAACATCGAAATAAATAAACACATAAACGGCAATTTCGTTCACCTTCAAATTCTTCCATCATTAGGTTATCCCTTGTCTGATGCTGCTGTTGTTACAGACGGCCAAAAGTAGCCAGTGGAAGTGAGAGGATTCACCCCTATCCACTTCCGGCTTCACTAAAACACGGAGGACACAGTCACAAATTGGTAACATCACCTCTAGTTTTCCAGAAAATGTACATTTGCAATGCATGCGGAATGTAGCAATAGTTAAGGTGTTTGTAAGTTACTGATAGTGCTTTTACAACTACACATTTAGGAGGTTCCTCTCGTATATGCAAAATATAGCTATGTCTTATTTTGGTCTTGTTGTATTACGAGGATTTTCTCATAATATTAGTTCATGTATGTATCATCTATATACAGTTCTATATAATTATTCATATTCAGTTAGTAGGCTCTTCCCTGTGACAATATAATTCGAGTCTGTCGGTCTAACAGACAGTGGTTTTCATTGGCTGGAATTGAGAGTGAATCGTCTTGACATTACTGATCTTTGGCTTCCAATAGCAACCGGATTGTGTGGTGCCGCTTCATGTGCTAACATCAGAGTATTTCATTGGATGTTACCGCACGGTCCAGCCCGACTGAGGGTGGAATACACTTACTATCAGATGATGGACAATGTGCAGGTCTTCAGCCGCATTTGGGCTGTTGGGGCGGTTTCATGATCCGTGGCGGAGGAGGGAGAGCTGATTGTTAATTTATGATATGTTGATCTTTTTCTGTGCTTGAATGAGTTGTTTTATTATTATTTATTTTTTTAATTGATGATGTGACAGTGATCTGGTATCTCCTGGATCAATTAAGGGAATTTAAAAACCCAAACCTCCTCTCCCCTCAAGTCTGTCCCTTTGTGGGAACAACAGTATTACATTTATGTGAGAGAACGTAACGTTTAGCATTTAACTGCTATGTGTTGTCGCCTATGGTCTGTTTCAACAAACCCAATGTTTGTGTACAGCTGATAAAGACAAAGGTGGCCAGCTGTGGTGCATTCATGTTCTCTGTGATATTAAACTTCCTTCACTATAACCAGAATTGCATCTTTTATTCTTGCAGACAGTGACGCTCCTCCTGCTGGGGAACTGACTCAATGCAACACCTGTAACAGATCCTTCCTCCCTAAAGTCCTGGTAAAAAAAATATTATACGTCTTATACGTGTAAGATTTTAGTCTACATGATTTAAAACCCTGGCCAAGGACTTGCTGTAGTATAATGTATGTAAATGTAGATAATGGTTGGCTGCAATGTAATAGAATTTGTCACCAAGGAATCAATCCCGAAAAACAAATGCTGTGTTTGTACACTTGAAGCACTATTGAGATGACTTACAACACTTCTTTACATAATTGACTTGTTATTGTGTAAAGCGTTTTGTGTCACTTTTATGTATACACTTGTAAGAATACAAACAAGCATTACTGAGACTTAATATCCCCGTTTGAATTGTTTGATTTTTGTTTTTACTCTGTTCTAAATATTGGGGTTTTAACTAATAGGAACATTTATCAAAAATGACCTTCGCTCTTCACATCCATTTGTGGCTATTTCCAGAGCCGACCAGACTGTGATTGACCATGACTATTTCTGGATGCCTCCTATGTCATCATCTGAGCATGCTCCCACTCAGCTGTCATTCTGAAAATGGTGTCAAGACGGGCAATACTCAACAGACGGTGTCCATATATACAATTGTCAGCGTCAACATGGGGACGCAAGAGACACGGGATGACTGTTCTCCAATGTAAAAGCAGAGAGTTAGTGTCAGAAGCAAACAGTGATGCTGAGTCAGTGGCAATGGTGTATTTTTGCAAATGGTACGAATATCTGCATGATAAAGACTATACCGTTGGACCTTTTTAGAGGATAAATGGAAAATTGTATGTGTTCAAACCAAAATCCAACTGGATAAAGTACATTTAGCCAATATAATTGATCAGAAATACCAAAAATGGCTATGCTACGACCGGCAACCACGCACCGATGTCCAGAACAATCATTGGCAAATGTAATCATGATCATAAATAAACTTGCCATTTGTATTACTGCTTGTTTGATTGTCTTGAAATAGTATGACTTTATTCTCATTAAATTATGAGTCCATTTTTGTTTCTCGATATTACAACTTCTCAGTGCGGACCGTTTTGAACATGAATAGTATTTGAGAGTGATACAGAAGAGCCTGAAAGCCTTACTGCATGTCACGGGGCATGGTGGAGGACTCAAACGCAGACCAGGCAGAGTATCGTGAAGGTGGTATTTATTGAACACAGGAAACGTACCAGAACACAACGGGGAGTCCAAGCAACAGACGAGACGAATATTGAATAGGGTGGGTGAAGGGGGTCCGGAGGAGGGACAGCCCAACATCGAATAGGGTGGGTGGAGGGGGTCCGGAAGAGGGACGGCTGGATCCAACCCGCCACAGGGCTCTGGGGGACGGGCAGGAGGGCGCTCGGCCGGGAAGAAGGGATCCGGACACAGGACCTCGGGTGGGCGACCTGACTGCCGGAGTTGCTCTGGACCCAGGAGCTCAGGCGGACGGCCCGACGGGCAGAAGGGCTCTGGACCAAGGATCTCGGGTGGGCCGGACTGGGAACACTGCAGCTCGGGCCGGGGCTCAGGGGAGCCGGACTGGGGAGACTGGGGCTCAGGGGAGCCGGACTGGGAAGACTGGGGGTCAGCCGGGGAACAGGTCTCTAGAGGCTGGGGGTCAGCCGGGGAACAGGTCTCCAGAGGCTGGGGGTCAGCCGGGGAACCGGTCTCCAGAGGCTGGGGGTCAGCCGGGGAACCGGTCTCCAGAGGCTGGGGGTCAGCCGGGGAACAGGTCTCCAGAGGCTGGGGGTCAGCCGGGGAACAGGTCTCCAGAGGCTGGGGGTGAGCCGGGGAACAGGTCTCCAGAGGCTGGGGGTCAGCCGGGGAACAGGTCTCCAGAGGCTGGGGGTCAGCCGGGGAACAGGTCTCCAGAGGCTGGGGGTCAGCCGGGGAACAGGTCTCCAGAGGCTGGGGGTCAGCCGGGGAACAGGTCTCCAGAGGCTGGGGGTCAGCCGGGGAACAGGTCTCCAGAGGCTGGGGGTCAGGAACTGGTGATCGCAGGCATTCGGCAGCGGGGTCAGGAACTGGAGACCGCTGGCATTCGGCAGCGGGGTCAGGATGAAACTGAACACAATCCATTAAAACTTAACACAATCAAATAAAACTTAACACAACTCACTCACCGGGTCCCTGAGTCAGTTTAAGAGGACTTACCTTGATAGACCCACCTTGTTCCTGGTGCTCAACATGACCTGGAGGTCCAGTGGGTCTGTGGCACCACCAGCTGTTAAACTGGTTCCTCCACGCCGGATTAAGCCTCCTGTCCTCTTCTCTCCTCTTTCCTCCTCTCCTCTCCTTGTCACTGAGGACTCTTGTCGGACTAAGGGTGGGCGTCGACAGACATGTGAACCCCCTTGATATGTTGTGGACATCCTATTAATTCTCTGCACAGAGGAGCTTCCCTGGAGGGTCGAAACACGTTGGAGGTTCACGCTATCCCCCCCAGACCACTCGCTGTGTGCAGACACCCTGCCTGAGTCTCGGTGCAGTGACAATACAATCAAATATAACCTAACACAATCTAATAAAACTTAACACAATCAAATAAAACTTAACACAATCAAATAAAACTTAACACAATCTAATAAAACTTAACACAATCTAATAAAACTTAACACAATCTAATAAAACTTAACACAATCAAATAAAACTTAACACAATCTAATAAAACTTAACACAACTCACTCACCGGGTCCCTGAGTCAGTTTAAGAGGACTTACCTTGATAGACCCACCTTGTTCCTGGTGCTCAACATGACCTGGAGGTCCAGTGGGTCTGTGGCACCACCAGCTGTTAAACTGGTTCCTCCACGCCGGATTAAGCCTCCTGTCCTCTTCTCTCCTCCTGTCATCCTCTCCTCTCTCCTCCTCTCCTCTCCTTGTCACTGAGGACTCTTGTCGGACTAAGGGTGGGCGTCGACAGACATGTGAACCCCCTTGATATGTTGTGGACATCCTATTAATTCTCTGCACAGAGGAGCTTCCCTGGAGGGTCGAAACACGTTGGAGGTTCACGCTATCCCCCCCAGACCACTCGCTGTGTGCAGACACCCTGCCTGAGTCTCGGTGCAGTGACAATACAATCAAATATAACCTAACACAATCAAATAAAACTTAACACAATCAAATAAAACTTAACACAATCAAATAAAACTTAATTAACACAATCTAATGAAACTTAACACAATCAAATAAAACTTAACACAATCTAATAAAACTTAACACAATCAAATAAAACTTAACACAATCTAATAAAACTTAACACAATCTAATAAAACTTAACACAATCAAATAAAACTTAACACAATCAAATAAAACTTAACACAATCAAATAAAACTTAACACAATCTAATAAAACTTAACACAATCAAATAAAACTTAACACAATCAAATAAAACTTAACACAATCTAATAAAACTTAACACAACTCACTCACCGGGTCCCTGAGTCAGTTTAAGAGGACTTACCTTGATAGACCCACCTTGTTCCTGGTGCTCAACATGACCTGGAGGTCCAGTGGGTCTGTGGCACCACCAGCTGTTAAACTGGTTCCTCCACGCCGGATTAAGCCTCCTGTCCTCTTCTCTCCTCCTGTCATCCTCTCCTCTCTCCTCCTCTCCTCTCCTTGTCACTGAGGACTCTTGTCGGACTAAGGGTGGGCGTCGACAGACATGTGAACCCCCTTGATATGTTGTGGACATCCTATTAATTCTCTGCACAGAGGAGCTTCCCTGGAGGGTCGAAACACGTTGGAGGTTCACGCTATCCCCCCCAGACCACTCGCTGTGTGCAGACACCCTGCCTGAGTCTCGGTGCAGTGACAATACAATCAAATATAACCTAACACAATCTAATAAAACTTAACACAATCTAATAAAACTTAACACAATCAAATAAAACTTAACACAATCAAATAAAACTTAACACAATCAAATAAAACTTAACACAATCTAATAAAACTTAACACAATCAAATAAAACTTAACACAATCAAATAAAACTTAACACAATCTAATAAAACTTAACACAACTCACTCACCGGGTCCCTGAGTCAGTTTAAGAGGACTTACCTTGATAGACCCACCTTGTTCCTGGTGCTCAACATGACCTGGAGGTCCAGTGGGTCTGTGGCACCACCAGCTGTTAAACTGGTTCCTCCACGCCGGATTAAGCCTCCTGTCCTCTTCTCTCCTCTCTCCTCCTCTCCTCTCCTTGTCACTGAGGACTCTTGTCAGACTAAGGGTGGGCGTCGACAGACATGTGAACCCCCTTGATATGTTGTGGACATCCTATTAATTCTCTGCACAGAGGAGCTTCCCTGGAGGGTCGAAACACGTTGGAGGTTCACGCTATCCCCCCCAGACCACTCGCTGTGTGCAGACACCCTGCCTGAGTCTCGGTGCAGTGACAATACAATCAAATATAACCTAACACAATCTAATAAAACTTAACACAATCAAATAAAACTTAACACAATCAAATAAAACTTAACACAATCAAATAAAACTTAACACAATCAAATAAAACTTAACACAATCTAATAAAACTTAACACAATCTAATAAAACTTAACACAATCTAATAAAACTTAACACAATCTAATAAAACTTAACACAATCTAATAAAACTTAACACAATCAAATAAAACTTAACACAATCAAATAAAACTTAACACAATCTAATAAAACTTAACACAATCAAATAAAACTTAACACAATCAAATAAAACTTAACACAATCTAATAAAACTTAACACAACTCACTCACCGGGTCCCTGAGTCAGTTTAAGAGGACTTACCTTGATAGACCCACCTTGTTCCTGGTGCTCAACATGACCTGGAGGTCCAGTGGGTCTGTGGCACCACCAGCTGTTAAACTGGTTCCTCCACGCCGGATTAAGCCTCCTGTCCTCTTCTCTCCTCCTGTCATCCTCTCCTCTCTCCTCCTCTCCTCTCCTTGTCACTGAGGACTCTTGTCGGACTAAGGGTGGGCGTCGACAGACATGTGAACCCCCTTGATATGTTGTGGACATCCTATTAATTCTCTGCACAGAGGAGCTTCCCTGGAGGGTCGAAACACGTTGGAGGTTCACGCTATCCCCCCCAGACCACTCGCTGTGTGCAGACACCCTGCCTGAGTCTCGGTGCAGTGACAATACAATCAAATATAACCTAACACAATCTAATAAAACTTAACACAATCTAATAAAACTTAACACAATCAAATAAAACTTAACACAATCAAATAAAACTTAACACAATCAAATAAAACTTAACACAATCTAATAAAACTTAACACAATCAAATAAAACTTAACACAATCTAATAAAACTTAACACAATCTAATAAAACTTAACACAACTCACTCACCGGGTCCCTGAGTCAGTTTA
This sequence comes from Leptoclinus maculatus, assembly GCA_032191485.1. Classification (NCBI taxonomy): domain Eukaryota; kingdom Metazoa; phylum Chordata; class Actinopteri; order Perciformes; family Stichaeidae; genus Leptoclinus; species Leptoclinus maculatus. The sequence goes on from JAVDOI010000013.1 coordinate 11,397,366, forward strand.
AGAGGACTTACCTTGATAGACCCACCTTGTTCCTGGTGCTCAACATGACCTGGAGGTCCAGTGGGTCTGTGGCACCACCAGCTGTTAAACTGGTTCCTCCACGCCGGATTAAGCCTCCTGTCCTCTTCTCTCCTCTCTCCTCCTCTCCTCTCCTTGTCACTGAGGACTCTTGTCGGACTAAGGGTGGGCGTCGACAGACATGTGAACCCCCTTGATATGTTGTGGACATCCTATTAATTCTCTGCACAGAGGAGCTTCCCTGGAGGGTCGAAACACGTTGGAGGTTCACGCTATCCCCCCCAGACCACTCGCTGTGTGCAGACACCCTGCCTGAGTCTCGGTGCAGTGACAATACAATCAAATATAACCTAACACAATCTAATAAAACTTAACACAATCAAATAAAACTTAACACAATCAAATAAAACTTAACACAATCAAATAAAACTTAACACAATCAAATAAAACTTAACACAATCTAATAAAACTTAACACAATCTAATAAAACTTAACACAATCTAATAAAACTTAACACAATCTAATAAAACTTAACACAATCTAATAAAACTTAACACAATCTAATAAAACTTAACACAATCAAATAAAGCTTAACACAATCAAATAAAACTTAACACAATCTAATAAAACTTAACACAATCAAATAAAACTTAACACAATCAAATAAAACTTAACACAACTCACTCACCGGGTCCCTGAGTCAGTTTAAGAGGACTTACCTTGATAGACCCACCTTGTTCCTGGTGCTCAACATGACCTGGAGGTCCAGTGGGTCTGTGGCACCACCAGCTGTTAAACTGGTTCCTCCACGCCGGATTAAGCCTCCTGTTCTCTTCTCTCCTCCTGTCATCCTCTCCTCTCTCCTCCTCTCCTCTCCTTGTCACTGAGGACTCTTGTCGGACTAAGGGTGGGCGTCGACAGACATGTGAACCCCCTTGATATGTTGTGGACATCCTATTAATTCTCTGCACAGAGGAGCTTCCCTGGAGGGTCGAAACACGTTGGAGGTTCACGCTATCCCCCCCAGACCACTCGCTGTGTGCAGACACCCTGCCTGAGTCTCGGTGCAGTGACAATACAATCTAATATAACCTAACACAATCTAATAAAACTTAACACAATCAAATAAAACTTAACACAATCAAATAAAACTTAACACAATCAAATAAAACTTAACACAATCAAATAAAACTTAACACAATCAAATAAAACTTAACACAATCAAATAAAACTTAACACAATCTAATAAAACTTAACACAATCAAATAAAACTTAACACAATCAAATAAAACTTAACACAATCTAATAAAACTTAACACAACTCACTCACCGGGTCCCTGAGTCAGTTTAAGAGGACTTACCTTGATAGACCCACCTTGTTCCTGGTGCTCAACATGACCTGGAGGTCCAGTGGGTCTGTGGCACCACCAGCTGTTAAACTGGTTCCTCCACGCCGGATTAAGCCTCCTGTCCTCTTCTCTCCTCTCCTCTCCTTGTCACTGAGGACTCTTGTCGGACTAAGGGTGGGCGTCGACAGACATGTGAACCCCCTTGATATGTTGTGGACATCCTATTAATTCTCTGCACAGAGGAGCTTCCCTGGAGGGTCGAAACACGTTGGAGGTTCACGCTATCCCCCCCAGACCACTCGCTGTGTGCAGACACCCTGCCTGAGTCTCGGTGCAGTGACAATACAATCAAATATAACCTAACACAATCTAATAAAACTTAACACAATCTAATAAAACTTAACACAATCTAATAAAACTTAACACAATCAAATAAAACTTAACACAATCAAATAAAACTTAACACAATCTAATAAAACTTAACACAATCAAATAAAACTTAACACAATCAAATAAAACTTAACACAATCTAATAAAACTTAACACAACTCACTCACCGGGTCCCTGAGTCAGTTTAAGAGGACTTACCTTGATAGACCCACCTTGTTCCTGGTGCTCAACATGACTTGGAGGTCCAGTGGGTCTGTGGCACCACCAGCTGTTAAACTGGTTCCTCTACGCCGGATTAAGCCTCCTGTCCTTTTCTCTCCCCTCCTCACCTGGTCCCTGAAGTTGATTAGAGGAGCTTTGGAAAAACAACAAAATATGTCTCAGCAGGATTTATAAAAACTTATTTTATCTGGAATAAACTACCAGAGTCGGCTACAACTGTCACTTCTTTTAAATCAAGGCTGAAGTCTTTCTATTCGTCGCTGTCTTTAGTCTTGTATTCTATTCGTCTCTTATTCTATTTTAGCTTGTCTTACTTTCCTGTTGTCTTGGCTCTTTAATTCTTTTAATTGTATTTGAATGTCATCTTGTGGCGTGTTTCTTTTGTCTTAATGCTTTTGATGTCTTGTTTAGAAAACTTTGAATGGCCTTGTTGCAGAAATGTGCTGAATAATAATAAACTTACCTTCTCTTTCTTTGCCTTTGAGGGGAACTTGGGGGGATGGTACAGGAAGAACTAGAGGAGGAGCCAGAAGAAGAGGGAGAGGAGGAGTTAGAAGAGGAACTAGAGGAGGAGCTAGAAGAGGAACTAGAGGAGGAGCTAGAAGAAGAGGGAGAGGAGGAGCTAGAAGAGGAACTAGAGGAGGAGCTAGAAGAGGAGCTAGAGGAGGAGCTAGAAGAGGAACTAGAGGAGGAGCTAGAAGAGGAACTAGAGGAGGAGCTAGAAGAGGAACTAGAGGAGGAGCTAGAAGAAGAGGGAGAAGAAATAGGAGTGGAGAAGACACAAGAGGAGGGAGGGGATGGGTCACAGCGAGTGGAGGAGCGAGTCCTGCGTTGTGAGGCTGGGATCCTACGGAGGATGAGCCGTGGGTCGTCGGGGCGGTTGGGGTCCGGGATGAGGAAAGACTTCCACATGAAGCGTTGTCCCGCCTGAAGGTTTAAAAAAAAAAATACAACCATCAGACCACTGCTCCACATTATGGAAACAAACCAAGGACTGTTGCATCATATAGACTTTCTCACATCACATATTGAATTAAGAGGATCAGTGCCCCTATGCAGTAATAGATCTCTCCCAGGTGTGTGTGCAATGACCACTGCTGTAATTTTTGATTGAATGAATACAACCCAAAATTGTGTATCAGACGCGTTTTAATCGCAATTTAATCTACGCAGACGTGTGAATCAGCTCTGTGCTCGTAACCGAGACTTCAAGTCTATTTCTTTTGACAATACGGAAGTAAACGTGATGTTGATGCCCGATAAAAAGGCTCAGAATAACTCTGTCTCTGCAGGCAATTCTGTTAGCTGTTAGCCAAACACACTGTCCAAAAACAGTAAAAGTGAGCAAACATTTTTCTTCTTCTTTGGACGTACACAGCACATTCTGAATATGAGTCTCAATGGGAGATGATGAAAGAAACGTATCAAAGTGTTAAAATAACTGTGTGACGTTCAGGTTCTTGGTGTGCTTACCGTGATCCTGGTTGGAGGGACTGTATCCGTGCTGCCAGGGTTGTAGTCTGGTGGGGGTCCAGGTGGGGGACTAGGTGAGGAGCCCATCAGGGAGGCTGGTCCTCTGATCCTGAGGATGATCCGGAAGACGCCGGGCCGGTTAGGGTCCGGGACCTGGACTCTGGTGCACCGTAATGACATCTGAGGGTAAAAACACACACAACCTTCAGACCACTGATCCACATCATGGTTATTTCTCACATCACATATCACATTGAAAGGATCAGTAGCACAAAGCAGTGTGACTAGATAGAAAGTAAATGTCATACAATAAATGATACGCTAGCAAAAGTATTAGCAGAAACAAACCCAGTACAGTGCAACATGTTTGCATTTGTTTCACAGTGTTGTTACTGCAGGAGGCCTTCCATATGTCTACATGCTGCATGAACACACAGTCACCACTGATACAGTTTCACTGAACACAACACAGTTTACTGTCACATGATTAAAATGACACCTGACCTGCTCTGATGTTCACACCATTTTGTTTTCATAAATCATGAGCACATGAAGGATTAGGCTGTGTATTGTACTGATTTCTATCAGCTGTTTATTGTAAACATTAATATGTGCGTGCATGTAAACACGTGTGTAGATAATTATCAGTCTGGAAGCTTTATTACAGTTTACATCTACACTCAGATACATTTTACACAGCGAGGTTTATGCCAGACTACATTAAAAAAAAGGTAAATTTAAAGCTGTCTTGCTGATTGACTAAAAGTCAGAAACATATCAGCACTTTTTCTATCAAAAATATCTTTTAGTGGTTGTTTCACTCTCTGCTGTTAGTTAGCTAATCGTGTTAATATTCAGGGCACGAAGACATAAAAGTGACATATTTATGAACAACTTTATGTGTAAAATAGCCTCATATATGAAAAATATCACAAGTATGTAGGAAACGTGTGAATTAATACGGATTAAATATATTATCATGCGTGCATCACTTGTGATCCGTATCACCTAGAAGTTATATAAATATATAGAAACAATATTTTTATTAGCATTTCTCAGTTTAAGCTAACGCTGGACGGTCGGGTCTATAAAGCTAACGTTAGCTAACCAAGAAAGCAGCTTTGGTTCAGATAAACTTGTTTAAACTTGGTCTCAACAGTCAAAAGTCAGTCCTAGTGGATTAATATACACTGATAACTGAAAATATTATCAATGTTAGCATAAACATCGGTTCAGAAAGTCTCTATGGTAAAATACATAGAGAAACACAGTAGTGGAGAAAGTGTATAAATCAATGCAAAAAGTGTTCATACCTTTGACAGTAGGTCACAAGTTCCTGATGCAAAGAAATCCTGGTTTGAAGGTGTTCTTTGGGAGATTTCGTCGAGTGAAAGTATATATTTCTGCTTCTCTCACTGATCAACGTTTGGTTCTGAACAGACGCCGTGAATTTAGAAAAATGCACATTTTGGTAAACATGGTAACGATGGAACGTTCAGGTCCCTGCTGAGAACAGGTCTTACCTCAGAGTCTCCATCAGGTCCTCAACAGTCCTCCGCTGCACAAACAGACATTAAATACAACTTTAGGAATATCCATATCCACATGAGCTCAAATAATACAACTAACATTACATTGTGACTCAGTCTCCTGTCGTGTTTGAGAGTCACGTGACCTGCCCAGGGGTTAACCACACATTAATTCTCCACTCAGGCCTATTAAAAAACAGGGTCTCATATAATGTCCAATAATATAGAGATGCATGTTTGCATGGAGCTTTGAGGGTGTAAGGTTGGACCCTGTCTTTGGTCCTGTGGTCCTCCAGTGTCCACAGATTGACAGCACGTGGACCTGCTGTTTCACAGGTTTCCTACATTGTTGAGATATATTTTTTAGAGACAGGAAGCCAGATTTTCAGAATAAGTGAAACAAACTGGGCTCAGAGTGCGGGCAGTGTGGAGCTGGTACCGGTTCTGGAGGGACTGCTGAAGGCCCGTGGGTTCCGCGTGTACTTTGAACAACGATGGGGCGTTGGAGGTCATTATTTCCAAATATGGCATTACATTAAACTAAGTAATAAACAATTTTTATATCAGGCAAGGATCACCCTACCTAATTTTACTGAAATCTAGTAAATTCTGGAGCTGCAAGGGCCGAACAACAACTTTAGCTTGATTCAGTGATTTAATAAGTAGAAAGGTACTCGTTAGCATATAAGATATACAAATATGTATTTATTTGATTGTATGCCTATATACACTTCCTACATAATTCAATCACACATTTTTCCAAATTGGTTGGACTTTCTATATGTCAACCGTGTCTGCTGACGGACCTCATGAGATGACTGTGATTATAGCTCCCAAACAATGAAACTAGTGTTTTCCCTTGTTGCATTTGTTGGCTCAAACACTTTCCCAGGGCACTCGGAAGTTCCCAGTTTAGCATATTGAGCACATGTGTCATCTGAATGAAGTAATTCACAGCCAGATGCTGACTGGCTATGGCCTCGCTGCCTTCATCACAACAAGACCACTGTTCTCACACTGGCTCTCTGCTCTATGTGATCTCCCTATCTCTCTGTCTGTCTGTCTAACACAGACAGACTTGAGGGGAGAGGAGGTTTGGGTTTTCAAATTCCCTTAATTGATCCAGGAGACACCAGATCACTGTCACATCATCAATTAAAAAAATCAATAATAATAAAACAACTCATTCAAGCACAGAAAAAGATCAACATATCATAAATTAACAATCAGCTCTCCCTCCTCCCCCACGGAGCATGAAACCGCACCAACAGCCCAAAACGGTCCTGAAGACCTACACATTGTCCATCATCTGATAGTAAGTGTATTCCACCCTCAGTCGGGCCTTCAGCAGTCCCTCCAGAACCGGTACCAGCTCCACACTGCCCGCACTCTGAGCCCAGTTTGTTTCACTTATTCTGAAAATCTGGCTTCCTGTCTCTAAAAAATATATCTCAACAATGTAGGAAACCTGTGAAACAGCAGGTCCACGTGCTGTCAATCTGTGGACACTGGAGGACCACAGGACCAAAGACAGGGTCCAACCTTACACCCTCAAAGCTCCATGCAAACATGCATCTCTATATTATTGGACATTATATGAGACCCTGTTTTTTAATAGGCCTGAGTGGAGAATTAATGTGTGGTTAACCCCTGGGCAGGTCACGTGACTCTCAAACACGACAGGAGACTGTGAGTCACAATGTAATGTTAGTTGTATTATTTGAGCTCATGTGGATATGGATATTCCTAAAGTTGTATTTAATGTCTGTTTGTGCAGCGGACTGTTGAGGACCTGATGGAGACTCTGAGGTAAGACCTGTTCTCAGCAGGGACCTGAACGTTCCATCGTTACCATGTTTACCAAAATGTGCATTTTTCTAAATTCACGGCGTCTGTGCAGAACCAAACGTTGATCAGTCAGAGAAGCAGAAATATCTACTTTCACTCGACGAAATCTCCCAAAGAACAAACCAGGATTTCTTTGCATCAGGAACTTGTGACCTACTGTCAAAGGTATGACAACTTTTTGCAGGAAAGAAGTGAGATTTATACACTTTCTCCACTACTGTGTTTCTCTATGTATTTTACCATAGAGACTTTCTGAACCGATGTTTATGCTAACATTGATAATATTTTCAGTTATCAGTGTATATTAATCCACTAGGACTGACTTTTGACTGTTGAGACCAAGTTTAAACAAGTTTATCTGAACCAAAGCTGCTTTCTTGGTTAGCTAACGTTAGCTTTATAGACCCGACCGTCCAGCGTTAGCTTAAACTGAGAAATGCTAATAAAAATATTGTTTCTATATATTTATTTAACTTCTAGGTGATACGGATCACAAGTGATGCACGCATGATAATATATTTAATCCGTATTAATTCACACGTTTCCTACATACTTGTGATATTTTTCATATATGAGGCTATTTTACACATAAAGTTGTTCATAAATGTGTCACTTTTATGTCTTCGTGCCCTGAATATTAACACGATTAGCTAACTAACAGCAGAGAGTGAAACAACCACTAAAAGATATTTTTGATAGAAAAAGTGCTGATATGTTTCTGACTTTTAGTCAATCAGCAAGACAGCTTTAAATTTACCTTTTTTTTAATGTAGTCTGGCATAAACCTCGCTGTGTAAAATGTATCTGAGTGTAGATGTAAACTGTAATAAAGCTTCCAGACTGATAATTATCTACACACGTGTTTACATGCACGCACATATTAATGTTTACAATAAACAGCTGATAGAAATCAGTACAATACACAGCCTAATCCTTCATGTGCTCATGATTTATGAAAACAAAATGGTGTGAACATCAGAGCAGGTCAGGTGTCATTTTAATCATGTGACAGTAAACTGTGTTGTGTTCAGTGAAACTGTATCAGTGGTGACTGTGTGTTCATGCAGCATGTAGACATATGGAAGGCCTCCTGCAGTAACAACACTGTGAAACAAATGCAAACATGTTGCACTGTACTGGGTTTGTTTCTGCTAATACTTTTGCTAGCGTATCATTTATTGTATGACATTTACTTTCTATCTAGTCACACTGCTTTGTGCTACTGATCCTTTCAATGTGATATGTGATGTGAGAAATAACCATGATGTGGATCAGTGGTCTGAAGGTTGTGTGTGTTTTTACCCTCAGATGTCATTACGGTGCACCAGAGTCCAGGTCCCGGACCCTAACCGGCCCGGCGTCTTCCGGATCATCCTCAGGATCAGAGGACCAGCCTCCCTGATGGGCTCCTCACCTAGTCCCCCACCTGGACCCCCACCAGACTACAACCCTGGCAGCACGGATACAGTCCCTCTAACCAGGATCACGGTAAGCACACCAAGAACCTGAACGTCACACAGTTATTTTAACACCTTGATAAGTTTCTTTCATCATCTCCCATTGAGACTCATATTCCGAATGTGCTGTGTACGTCCAAAGAAGAAGAAAAATGTTTGCTCACTTTTACTGTTTTTGGACAGTGTGTTTGGCTAACAGCTAACAGAATTGCCTGCAGAGACAGAGTTATTCTGAGCCTTTTTATCGGGCATCAACATCACGTTTACTTCCGTATTGTCAAAAGAAATAGACTTGAAGTCTCGGTTACGAGCACAGAGCTGATTCACACGTCTGCGTAGATTAAATTGCGATTAAAACGCGTCTGATACACAATTTTGGGTTGTATTCATTCAATCAAAAATTACAGCAGTGGTCATTGCACACACACCTGGGAGAGATCTATTACTGCATAGGGGCACTGATCCTCTTAATTCAATATGTGATGTGAGAAAGTCTATATGATGCAACAGTCCTTGGTTTGTTTCCATAATGTGGAGCAGTGGTCTGATGGTTGTATTTTTTTTTTTAAACCTTCAGGCGGGACAACGCTTCATGTGGAAGTCTTTCCTCATCCCGGACCCCAACCGCCCCGACGACCCACGGCTCATCCTCCGTAGGATCCCAGCCTCACAACGCAGGACTCGCTCCTCCACTCGCTGTGACCCATCCCCTCCCTCCTCTTGTGTCTTCTCCACTCCTATTTCTTCTCCCTCTTCTTCTAGCTCCTCCTCTAGTTCCTCTTCTAGCTCCTCCTCTAGTTCCTCTTCTAGCTCCTCCTCTAGTTCCTCTTCTAGCTCCTCCTCTCCCTCTTCTTCTCGCTCCTCCTCTAGTTCCTCTTCTAGCTCCTCCTCTAGTTCCTCTTCTAACTCCTCCTCTCCCTCTTCTTCTGGCTCCTCCTCTAGTTCTTCCTGTACCATCCCCCCAAGTTCCCCTCAAAGGCAAAGAAAGAGAAGGTAAGTTTATTATTATTCAGCACATTTCTGCAACAAGGCCATTCAAAGTTTTCTAAACAAGACATCAAAAGCATTAAGACAAAAGAAACACGCCACAAGATGACATTCAAATATAATTAAAAGCATTAAAGAGCCAAGACAACAGGAAAGTAAGACAAGCTAAAATAGAATAAGAGACGAATAGAATACAAGACTAAAGACAGCGGTGAATAGAAAGACTTCAGCCTTGATTTAAAAGAAGTGACAGTTGTAGCCGACTCTGGTAGTTTATTCCAGATAAAATAAGTTTTTAGAAATCCTGCTGAGACATATTTTGTTGTTTTTCCAAAGCTCCTCTAATCAACCTCAGGGACCAGGTGAGGAGGGGAGAGAAAAGGACAGGAGGCTTAATCCGGCGTAGAGGAACCAGTTTAACAGCTGGTGGTGCCACAGACCCACTGGACCTCCAGGTCATGTTGAGCACCAGGAACAAGGTGGGTCTATCAAGGTAAGTCCTCTTAAACTGACTCAGGGACCCGGTGAGTGAGTTGTGTTAAGTTTTATTAGATTGTGTTAAGTTTTATTTGATTGTGTTAAGTTTTATTAGATTGTGTTAAGTTTTATTTGATTGTGTTAAGTTTTATTAGATTGTGTTAAGTTTTATTTGATTGTGTTAAGTTTCATTAGATTGTGTTAGGTTATATTTGATTGTATTGTCACTGCACCGAGACTCAGGCAGGGTGTCTGCACACAGCGAGTGGTCTGGGGGGGATAGCGTGAACCTCCAACGTGTTTCGACCCTCCAGGGAAGCTCCTCTGTGCAGAGAATTAATAGGATGTCCACAACATATCAAGGGGGTTCACATGTCTGTCGACGCCCACCCTTAGTCCGACAAGAGTCCTCAGTGACAAGGAGAGGAGACGATGACAGGAGGAGAGAAGAGGACAGGAGGCTTAATCCGGCGTGGAGGAACCAGTTTAACAGCTGGTGGTGCCACAGACCCACTGGACCTCCAGGTCATGTTGAGCACCAGGAACAAGGTGGGTCTATCAAGGTAAGTCCTCTTAAACTGACTCAGGGACCCGGTGAGTGAGTTGTGTTAAGTTTTATTTGATTGTGTTAAGTTTTATTTGATTGTGTTAAGTTTTATTAGATTGTGTTAAGTTTTATTTGATTGTGTTAAGTTTTATTTGATTGTGTTAAGTTTTATTTGATTGTGTTAAGTTTTATTTGATTGTGTTAAGTTTTATTAGATTGTGTTAGGTTATATTTGATTGTATTGTCACTGCACCGAGACTCAGGCAGGGTGTCTGCACACAGCGAGTGGTCTGGGGGGGATAGCGTGAACCTCCAACGTGTTTCGACCCTCCAGGGAAGCTCCTCTGTGCAGAGAATTAATAGGATGTCCACAACATATCAAGGGGGTTCACATGTCTGTCGACGCCCACCCTTAGTCCGACAAGAGTCCTCAGTGACAAGGAGAGGAGAGGAGGAGAGAGGAGAGGATGACAGGAGGAGAGAAGAGGACAGGAGGCTTAATCCGGCGTGGAGGAACCAGTTTAACAGCTGGTGGTGCCACAGACCCACTGGACCTCCAGGTCATGTTGAGCACCAGGAACAAGGTGGGTCTATCAAGGTAAGTCCTCTTAAACTGACTCAGGGACCCGGTGAGTGAGTTGTGTTAAGTTTTATTTGATTGTGTTAAGTTTTATTTGATTGTGTTAAGTTTTATTAGATTGTGTTAAGTTTTATTAGATTGTGTTAAGTTTTATTTGATTGTGTTAAGCTTTATTTGATTGTGTTAAGTTTTATTAGATTGTGTTAAGTTTTATTAGATTGTGTTAAGTTTTATTAGATTGTGTTAAGTTTTATTAGATTGTGTTAAGTTTTATTTGATTGTGTTAAGTTTTATTTGATTGTGTTAAGTTTTATTTGATTGTGTTAAGTTTTATTAGATTGTGTTAGGTTATATTTGATTGTATTGTCACTGCACCGAGACTCAGGCAGGGTGTCTGCACACAGCGAGTGGTCTGGGGGGGATAGCGTGAACCTCCAACGTGTTTCGACCCTCCAGGGAAGCTCCTCTGTGCAGAGAATTAATAGGATGTCCACAACATATCAAGGGGGTTCACATGTCTGTCGACGCCCACCCTTAGTCCGACAAGAGTCCTCAGTGACAAGGAGAGGAGAGGAGGAGAGAGGAGAGAAGAGGACAGGAGGCTTAATCCGGCGTGGAGGAACCAGTTTAACAGCTGGTGGTGCCACAGACCCACTGGACCTCCAGGTCATGTTGAGCACCAGGAACAAGGTGGGTCTATCAAGGTAAGTCCTCTTAAACTGACTCAGGGACCCGGTGAGTGAGTTGTGTTAAGTTTTATTTGATTGTGTTAAGTTTTATTTGATTGTGTTAAGTTTTATTTGATTGTGTTAAGTTTTATTAGATTGTGTTAAGTTTTATTTGATTGTGTTAAGTTTTATTTGATTGTGTTAAGTTTTATTTGATTGTGTTAAGTTTTATTTGATTGTGTTAAGTTTTATTAGATTGTGTTAGGTTATATTTGATTGTATTGTCACTGCACCGAGACTCAGGCAGGGTGTCTGCACACAGCGAGTGGTCTGGGGGGGATAGCGTGAACCTCCAACGTGTTTCGACCCTCCAGGGAAGCTCCTCTGTGCAGAGAATTAATAGGATGTCCACAACATATCAAGGGGGTTCACATGTCTGTCGACGCCCACCCTTAGTCCGACAAGAGTCCTCAGTGACAAGGAGAGGAGAGGAGAGAAGAGGACAGGAGGCTTAATCCGGCGTGGAGGAACCAGTTTAACAGCTGGTGGTGCCACAGACCCACTGGACCTCCAGGTCATGTTGAGCACCAGGAACAAGGTGGGTCTATCAAGGTAAGTCCTCTTAAACTGACTCAGGGACCCGGTGAGTGAGTTGTGTTAAGTTTTATTAGATTGTGTTAAGTTTTATTAGATTGTGTTAAGTTTTATTTGATTGTGTTAAGTTTTATTAGATTGTGTTAAGTTTTATTTGATTGTGTTAAGTTTTATTTGATTGTGTTAAGTTTTATTTGATTGTGTTAAGTTTTATTAGATTGTGTTAAGTTTTATTAGATTGTGTTAATTAAGTTTTATTTGATTGTGTTAAGTTTTATTTGATTGTGTTAAGTTTTATTTGATTGTGTTAGGTTATATTTGATTGTATTGTCACTGCACCGAGACTCAGGCAGGGTGTCTGCACACAGCGAGTGGTCTGGGGGGGATAGCGTGAACCTCCAACGTGTTTCGACCCTCCAGGGAAGCTCCTCTGTGCAGAGAATTAATAGGATGTCCACAACATATCAAGGGGGTTCACATGTCTGTCGACGCCCACCCTTAGTCCGACAAGAGTCCTCAGTGACAAGGAGAGGAGAGGATGACAGGAGGAGAGAAGAGGACAGGAGGCTTAATCCGGCGTGGAGGAACCAGTTTAACAGCTGGTGGTGCCACAGACCCACTAGACCTCCAGGTCATGTTGAGCACCAGGAACAAGGTGGGTCTATCAAGGTAAGTCCTCTTAAACTGACTCAGGGACCCGGTGAGTGAGTTGTGTTAAGTTTTATTTGATTGTGTTAAGTTTTATTAGATTGTGTTAAGTTTTATTTGATTGTGTTAAGTTTTATTTGATTGTGTTAAGTTTTATTTGATTGTGTTAAGTTTTATTTGATTGTGTTAAGTTTTATTTGATTGTGTTAAGTTTTATTAGATTGTGTTAAGTTTTATTTGATTGTGTTAAGTTTCATTAGATTGTGTTAGGTTATATTTTATTGTATTGTCACTGCACCGAGACTCAGGCAGGGTGTCTGCACACAGCGAGTGGTCTGGGGGGGATAGCGTGAACCTCCAACGTGTTTCGACCCTCCAGGGAAGCTCCTCTGTGCAGAGAATTAATAGGATGTCCACAACATATCAAGGGGGTTCACATGTCTGTCGACGCCCACCCTTAGTCCGACAAGAGTCCTCAGTGACAAGGAGAGGAGAGGATGACAGGAGGAGAGAAGAGGACAGGAGGCTTAATCCGGCGTGGAGGAACCAGTTTAACAGCTGGTGGTGCCACAGACCCACTAGACCTCCAGGTCATGTTGAGCACCAGGAACAAGGTGGGTCTATCAAGGTAAGTCCTCTTAAACTGACTCAGGGACCCGGTGAGTGAGTTGTGTTAAGTTTTATTTGATTGTGTTAAGTTTTATTAGATTGTGTTAAGTTTTATTTGATTGTGTTAAGTTTTATTTGATTGTGTTAAGTTTTATTTGATTGTGTTAAGTTTTATTTGATTGTGTTAAGTTTTATTTGATTGTGTTAAGTTTTATTTGATTGTGTTAAGTTTTATTTGATTGTGTTAAGTTTTATTAGATTGTGTTAGGTTATATTTGATTGTATTGTCACTGCACCGAGACTCAGGCAGGGTGTCTGCACACAGCGAGTGGTCTGGGGGGGATAGCGTGAACCTCCAACGTGTTTCGACCCTCCAGGGAAGCTCCTCTGTGCAGAGAATTAATAGGATGTCCACAACATATCAAGGGGGTTCACATGTCTGTCGACGCCCACCCTTAGTCCGACAAGAGTCCTCAGTGACAAGGAGAGGAGAGGATGACAGGAGGAGAGAAGAGGACAGGAGGCTTAATCCGGCGTGGAGGAACCAGTTTAACAGCTGGTGGTGCCACAGACCCACTAGACCTCCAGGTCATGTTGAGCACCAGGAACAAGGTGGGTCTATCAAGGTAAATCCTCTTAAACTGACTCAGGGACCCGGTGAGTGAGTTGTGTTAAGTTTTATTTGATTGTGTTAAGTTTTATTAGATTGTGTTAAGTTTTATTTGATTGTGTTAAGTTTTATTTGATTGTGTTAAGTTTTATTTGATTGTGTTAAGTTTTATTTGATTGTGTTAAGTTTTATTTGATTGTGTTAAGTTTTATTTGATTGTGTTAAGTTTTATTAGATTGTGTTAAGTTTTATTTGATTGTGTTAAGTTTTATTAGATTGTGTTAGGTTATATTTGATTGTATTGTCACTGCACCGAGACTCAGGCAGGGTGTCTGCACACAGCGAGTGGTCTGGGGGGGATAGCGTGAACCTCCAACGTGTTTCGACCCTCCAGGGAAGCTCCTCTGTGCAGAGAATTAATAGGATGTCCACAACATATCAAGGGGGTTCACATGTCTGTCGACGCCCACCCTTAGTCCGACAAGAGTCCTCAGTGACAAGGAGAGGAGAGGAGAGAAGAGGACAGGAGGCTTAATCCGACGTGGAGGAACCAGTTTAACAGCTGGTGGTGCCACAGACCCACTAGACCTCCAGGTCATGTTGAGCACCAGGAACAAGGTGGGTCTATCAAGGTAAGTCCTCTTAAACTGACTCAGGGACCCGGTGAGTGAGTTGTGTTAAGTTTTATTAGATTGTGTTAAGTTTTATTTGATTGTGTTAAGTTTTATTTGATTGTGTTAAGTTTTATTTGATTGTGTTAAGTTTCATTAGATTGTGTTAGGTTATATTTTATTGTATTGTCACTGCACCGAGACTCAGGCAGGGTGTCTGCACACAGCGAGTGGTCTGGGGGGGATAGCGTGAACCTCCAACGTGTTTCGACCCTCCAGGGAAGCTCCTCTGTGCAGAGAATTAATAGGATGTCCACAACATATCAAGGGGGTTCACATGTCTGTCGACGCCAACCCTTAGTCCGACAAGAGTCCTCAGTGACAAGGAGAGGAGACGATGACAGGAGGAGAGAAGAGGACAGGAGGCTTAATCCGGCGTGGAGGAACCAGTTTAACAGCTGGTGGTGCCACAGACCCACTAGACCTCCAGGTCATGTTGAGCACCAGGAACAAGGTGGGTCTATCAAGGTAAGTCCTCTTAAACTGACTCAGGGACCCGGTGAGTGAGTTGTGTTAAGTTTTATTAGATTGTGTTAAGTTTTATTTGATTGTGTTAAGTTTTATTTGATTGTGTTAAGTTTTATTTGATTGTGTTAAGTTTTATTTGATTGTGTTAAGTTTCATTAGATTGTGTTAGGTTATATTTTATTGTATTGTCACTGCACCGAGACTCAGGCAGGGTGTCTGCACACAGCGAGTGGTCTGGGGGGGATAGCGTGAACCTCCAACGTGTTTCGACCCTCCAGGGAAGCTCCTCTGTGCAGAGAATTAATAGGATGTCCACAACATATCAAGGGGGTTCACATGTCTGTCGACGCCCACCCTTAGTCCGACAAGAGTCCTCAGTGACAAGGAGAGGAGAGGATGACAGGAGGAGAGAAGAGGACAGGAGGCTTAATCCGGCGTGGAGGAACCAGTTTAACAGCTGGTGGTGCCACAGACCCACTGGACCTCCAGGTCATGTTGAGCACCAGGAACAAGGTGGGTCTATCAAGGTAAGTCCTCTTAAACTGACTCAGGGACCCGGTGAGGCTTTAAAGGTAAGTCCCCCTATACTGACTCAGGGACCCGGTGAGTGAGTTGTGTTAAGTTTTAATAGATTGTGTTAAGTTTTAATAGATTGTGTTCAGTTTCATCCTGACCCCGCTGCCGAATGCCAGCGGTCTCCAGTTCCTGACCCCGCTGCCGAATGCCTGCGATCACCAGTTCCTGACCCCCAGCCTCTGGAGACCTGTTCCCCGGCTGACCCCCAGCCTCTGGAGACCTGTTCCCCGGCTGACCCCCAGCCTCTGGAGACCTGTTCCCCGGCTCACCCCCAGCCTCTGGAGACCTGTTCCCCGGCTGACCCCCAGCCTCTGGAGACCTGTTCCCCGGCTGACCCCCAGCCTCTGGAGACCTGTTCCCCGGCTGACCCCCAGCCTCTGGAGACCTGTTCCCCGGCTGACCCCCAGCCTCTGGAGACCGGTTCCCCGGCTGACCCCCAGCCTCTGGAGACCTGTTCCCCGGCTGACCCCCAGCCTCTAGAGACCTGTTCCCCGGCTGACCCCCAGTCTTCCCAGTCCGGCTCCCCTGAGCCCCAGTCTCCCCAGTCCGGCTCCCCTGAGCCCCGGCCCGAGCTGCAGTGTTCCCAGTCCGGCCCACCCGAGATCCTTGGTCCAGAGCCCTTCTGCCCGTCGGGCCGTCCGCCTGAGCTCCTGGGTCCAGAGCAACTCCGGCAGTCAGGTCGCCCACCCGAGGTCCTGTGTCCGGATCCCTTCTTCCCGGCCGAGCGCCCTCCTGCCCGTCCCCCAGAGCCCTGTGGCGGGTTGGATCCAGCCGTCCCTCTTCCGGACCCCCTCCACCCACCCTATTCGATGTTGGGCTGTCCCTCCTCCGGACCCCCTTCACCCACCCTATTCAATATTCGTCTCGTCTGTTGCTTGGACTCCCCGTTGTGTTCTGGTACGTTTCCTGTGTTCAATAAATACCACCTTCACGATACTCTGCCTGGTCTGCGTTTGAGTCCTCCACCATGCCCCGTGACATGCAGTAAGGCTTTCAGGCTCTTCTGTATCACTCTCAAATACTATTCATGTTCAAAACGGTCCGCACTGAGAAGTTGTAATATCGAGAAACAAAAATGGACTCATAATTTAATGAGAATAAAGTCATACTATTTCAAGACAATCAAACAAGCAGTAATACAAATGGCAAGTTTATTTATGATCATGATTACATTTGCCAATGATTGTTCTGGACATCGGTGCGTGGTTGCCGGTCGTAGCATAGCCATTTTTGGTATTTCTGATCAATTATATTGGCTAATTATACTTTATCCAGTTGGATTTTGGTTTGAACACATACAATTTTCCATTTATCCTCTAAAAAGGTCCAACGGTTTAGTCTTTATCATGCAGATATTCGTACCATTTGCAAAAATACACCATTGCCACTGACTCAGCATCACTGTTTGCTTCTGACACTAACTCTCTGCTTTTACATTGGAGAACAGTCATCCCGTGTCTCTTGCGTCCCCATGTTGACGCTGACAATTGTATATATGGACACCGTCTGTTGAGTATTGCCCGTCTTGACACCATTTTCAGAATGACAGCTGAGTGGGAGCATGCTCAGATGATGACATAGGAGGCATCCAGAAATAGTCATGGTCAATCACAGTCTGGTCGGCTCTGGAAATAGCCACAAATGGATGTGAAGAGCGAAGGTCATTTTTGATAAATTTTCCTATTAGTTAAAACCCCAATATTTAATATATATAATATAATATATAACAGAGTAAAAACAAAAATCAAACAATTCAAACGGGGATATTAAGTCTCAGTAATGCTTGTTTGTATTCTTACAAGTGTATACATAAAAATAAAAAATAATTTTAATTAGTGAAAATTTGCTGAAGGGCAGCCTCACCCAGGCAGATTAATACAGTGTGTTAGATTATCAACAGAGGTGTTTAACCTAAATCTCTGGCAACACAGCTCCCTTCCTGCTCCATGGATGACATTTGAATACAGTACTGTCCTCCCATTAGCCATTTGAGTGGATGTTTATGGTTGCTGTATTGAATCAGTTCAAGAGCAACCTGAATTGTGTTTCCACACAACCACTGCCCGGCAGCCTATTCTTTCTGCAAAACCTGTCTCCTCTGTGGTTTCGCCTGTACCCTAGACTGAGATTAGAATAGATTAATCAGGGATTAGGTCATAAAATAGGAGGAGGGAGGGACGTATCGAATGAGTGCATGGGTAACCCTCTGTGCCACTGTCTTCATGTCAACATAAACTGACTATGCATCCATTGCGCAAAACTGGTTAGGATAAACTGTGGCAATTCTCAGGATTCCAGTAGTTTTCCTAAAAAACAAATGTAGCGCGTGTTGATTTGTGCGTGTCCGTGTTGATTTGTGCGTGTCCGCGTGCGCCGCAAGGCCCTGCTATGGTGACGCGTGTCAGCGATGACGGATGTGGAGCCGACCTATGAGGACTTTGTCACCTCTCGGCGGTCCGGCCGCAGGAACGCCATCCATGATATCCCAGCAGCCCCCGCAGTGGAGGGACCCGCTGACCTGTCACAGAGTCTGGCACAGCTCGACATCAACAACCCAGGTGAGAAGCAACACGACGGCGATCTGACAAAGGAATAAAGGAGGTGCACTGTAGCGGGTAACTGATGAGGGGAATGAGATGCAGCAGGTGAGGAGGTGGGCCCGCTAATTTCAAAATGAGGAAAGTGGAAACAGGTGTGTAGATGGATGGGGCAGTCAGGTGATTGGGAAAAGAGGGAAATTCCGGGTGCGTTTGGTGGATGGATGTGGAAAATGGCATTAAAGGAGCCTTGGGAATAGTGGAAATGTGGCTGAAGAGAGGGACATAGTGGCAGAACGAGCAGCAATCTGCGTGTGAGTGAGGCAGACATTGTGACACATATTTCCACTGGGGCCACGATCAACAATTGAATAGGAAAATGTTACAAACATTAAAATATGTTGCGATCCATCAATAGTATGACTTGTGCACGCACACTGGACATTGCAGTGTCATTGTTGATGCTACCACCAGGGGATGCCAAACGCCTAAAGTTTTCATTTTTGTATACAGCTATTTATTGCAAGAATTGGTATTGAATGAATACAAAACATGCCAAGGGAGGAAAAGCGTAGACAAAATTAAAGTCCCCGTCCACTCAAAAACGTGTTGAGCTTTAGTATACAAGTGTGTAATGTGGAAACTTGCAACCTCCAGTTGCACACAGAATTCAAAGGATCAGAATTTCAGTGAAGTAGGTGACATCTTATGTCCGGTGCTTTGACTTTTAAAAGGAACAATATTTGCATATAAGTTATAATTCTATCCATTGTGCTGAATATGTGTCTGTCCTGGGTGTTTCCCAACATTCATGCTGGAGGGGGAATCCCACTGGCCTCACCTACAAAGCACGCTCTATATAGGTTGTTGTCCTTGATCCTTGTTGCTGATTCTTACGTCTGTGTTGTGTTCTTTGCACTTGTGCCCTGTTAAGCAACTAACATATTGTGGATTTCTTTTCAATGAAAGAAAGGGGGTAGATATCATTTTAAGATAATTTTTTTCCGAATCAAATTACTATTACATGAGCCTTTGTGAGTTGATTCTTCACTGGTTCTACCTTGGTGACTGCTGTTCCTGCTGTTTACTTACTTACTCGCTGATTTACCCCAACCTCATTCGCATCGCTGACTTCACAAGTAGTTACTAATGCATGAAACTGACTGTCTGTTCCGCTCTGTCCCTCTTCCTCTCTGTCTGTTAGGTGATGAGGGAGAAAACACTGAGAAAAGCCAGGGCTCTCCAGCTAAAGAAGAGGAGACTCAAGCTGAGGGCAGCTAAACTGACATTTGCGGACTCAAAACAACCGCTTCTTCTTGTCTCCCTGATCCCCGAATGCTATAGGCCTCCAACTGGCCACTTGCATCTAATGGCTGTGAACAGACGGCCGCAAATCCTCTACTGCCACCCTCCCGACATCAGGAAGTCATTGCTATTTTCCATTTTGAACTTGGGTGTGTTCCAATTTCCTTAAAAAGCCTCCTTTTCATGCTACCTTTCCTTCATGGCTGCTGATGTGAGATTAGATGCGATGCATGGTGAACACAGCATGACCTCGAAAACCACAAACCATCCCAGTTTGACTGTCATAGTCCTGAGAGGAAAGGGAGGGAAGAGGAAAGAGGCCATTCAAGGTTTTTGGGGCAGGCGTTAGTGTTTCCACTAAATTAGAATGTTGTCTTCCCTCCCCTCATCGCCAGTGATGTGGCTGAAACACTTGCAGGGAACCGAGGACAGTGATTGGACACCTACTCTTTCTCTGCTCTCCTTGCTGCACACGTGAGCTCCCACTATCAGTTCTCACGGTTGACTATTCCTCCCTATTTCTATATCTCCCTAATTGATGATCTTGTTTATTATTATTATTTTTTTATAGTCTACACACAAAAGTGTCCATAATTATATGATGTGTCCTACAGTAGGTCAATACACTGCCGCTTATCATATCCAAATGTGTGTCTGCGAGTGTGTGTGTGAGGATGTATTTGAAATGTGATTTGGTTGGCATATTTGCAGTTACACTGATTGCACTCAAGTGCACTAGTGTGTTATTTATAATGTACTATATTACTCTTATTGGCGGTGTGTATTTCTCTGCGTTATGGGGCGTCTGTTAGAATCATTATTGTTGTGATTGGACAGATGGATTTTGCATTTCCCGTTTCCCTTTCGTCAGTCAATCTTTAATTTTAAACTTCAGCGAGTACCACAGCTCTCGATAGGTTTATACCAATCAAATATGTTGATATGCACTTTGACATACTTTTGAGAGATTACTTCCCTAAAACCGATGACATCGCTTGTTTGTCTTGGCTTGTTTTGTGACATTTTTTATGTATGAAATAGCATCATGATGGGTCCATGGCCCAATCCCAATGCCCCCCCCCCTAAGGCCTTAAACCCTGAACCCTCAGGGACTTACTGACGTCACCTGGTAAATGCTTTGAGTGTGAGAGACTGTAAGGGCTTGAAATGCTGTAAATACAAACGGGACAGCACTTTGCTGCAACAGATCAGGTTACCCTGACAACGCCCAAAAATATAATGTACAGTTGTGGGTATTTATTTTAACTTACTATATTTAACTTAAACGCCTTCCAGGCTCTTTTCAAATAATCTATTTGCTCGTTTTTGTCAAAACAGCTTCAATGACAAAATAATACAATAAATCTGTGTAATATAATCTCTGCTTCCATTCCTCTGATTTCATGTGTTTTCGTGTTCCATCTTTAATCCTTAATGTTTCTGAGTAAATGTATTTTGCCAGGCTCATTATAATCCCATCATATGGGTATGTGAATCATACACCCATATGACCTGACCTCAACAAACACCGACGACCTAATTACATTCGCTTCCAGATTGCGCAGTTTATTAATATATAACTGGATACTGTGGTTAAAGGGCTCTGTGATGTTGTAAGCTATTATGTTGAGTTGCTAAGTGAAGGCTCCGAGTTACCTTAAGTGCTCTCTAGGAAGCAGTGTTCCAGTGGACGTGTCTGGGGCTTTTATTGTGTCGGCTATAACTGAAGGAAAAGGGAAAATGTGCTACAGTGTTTTGTGCTGAAGAGGAGTAAAGTTGTTGCCATCTTGGTGCAGACTACGGAACCCTGTGTTATTATTTTATTACCATTCTAAAGTATAGGGGCAACATAAGTCTACAATGTTATTGATATTGTCATTACAGACCTATTCCATTCAATTGAAACTGTTATGTTTTACAAAAGATAGTCTCATTAAAGCTCTTGTGGTGTTAATATTGGTTTCTGCGATAGAACAGACAGCCGGACCTAAACCCTGATAAAACCTGAACTTTGTTTTTAAAGTTATGCAGTAGACAGTAACCAAAATAATACTGAATGATGCATTTAATTTCCTATGCTTCTCTCACACCTTCTGTTTGACTTTTGACCCTAACAACATAAGCCTATACAGTATATCTTCTGGATAATAGCTTCTCCAATATAAGATTACATGAATTGAATATGGTAATACTAGGTTATTGAGAAGCTATTTGCTCAGGGTATTTGACAACAGATGAGAAACTGTACCTAAAGAGATCATTTTGATTGTGACTCTGTGAGTCTGGAGTGTTGGTTGGGTTCATTATCATAATCTTATGCAAATGAAGAATGGGAGCACATCTTAGAAATGTACATTTTTTTATGAAAGGAATAAGCACAAATACAGTGATCTCACAGCAGTACAATAAAATAATGTGGACTACATACCAAATAGTGATATACATGCTAAAACAACATTTTCATCCACGCAAAAATAAAAATAAAATCTTTTTTTAAATAAACACACCAATAAAAATTTGTTTTTCAAATTTGTTTTGATACAATCCTATAATTTGACAGAGATGAGGTAACCAATTAAACCATGTACATCCTCAAAACACGCTATTCAGCATGTTGAGCAGTTTGTGACTGTCCCTGTGTGCCACACAGCACAGTTTTACATGTAAAGAACTGACTAATTGTCTTGTGGGATGAAATGTCCATGCATATCCCTGTTGAGCGTTGCGTTCACGTTTGCTCGGGCTACTTCTTTGAACGTTCTGCCGTCAAGAATCAGGAGAAAACTAGACTGGCCTGGATTGGAGTTGATGACTGATACTAGGACAACACCTGTGAATGGAGGGAAAGAGGTTGTTGTTATAGCGCAAAGCAGGATGTCAAAAATCGAAGGATTCACCTCAAATTACGACTGGTTTTACGATCCCAATACAGATGTAATCAGTGAGGGATCTTATATTCCCATCCACTTGTTCTCTAGCTGTATGTACACACCACACATGCCATACACCACACAGTATTCTCACCATCATCTTCTGACTCTCCATTTGGTTTGGGGATGAACACAGGCTCTGATGGCAGGCAGTTGTCTTCACTCCAGTAAACCCTTTCCTTGGTCTCTGTGTCTAACTTGGCAATCTAGAGCAAACAAATAGATTAGGAAAAATAATTAAGATTTACTCAGCCTATACAAACAGCTTATAAACAAAGCACTAAAACCTCATGTATCTGATAACATTTTCAGAAGGGTTGTGATCTGCAATTATTTACAGACATAGCAGAGGGCAGAGGGGCCACTTAATTATATATTATCATATTATATTTTTAATTCTAAAAAGTTTGGGAGCTATGTTGAATCTAATAAATAAAACAACGGCATGTCAATGCTGTTTTGACATGTTGACTTTTTAAAAAAAAGTTTTCAGTCATTTACGAAATTGCCAAATATTCAGAGTGCTTGTCTTACACAAGCACAGCGCCCGTGCAGTACTTTGCCCCAACTGCAAGCCATATACTTACAAAAGAGCTGTAAAGTTTAAAGATAGACCTTGCTACTATCAGTAGGCAGAAGGAACTGGCTTCAACTCTTTTCCTAGTAGTAGCTGTGCTGGCCACAGTCAGAATGACTAAATATCATCAAGAAGTCAAATCATTTTCAATGCCCGTTCATCCTTTGAAGGTTCGTGGGCGGCCTGAGCCGATCCCTGATGACACGTAGTACACCCTGGAAAGGTCACCAGACAATCTCAGGGCTGACACGTAGAGACACACAACCATTCACGCTCACGCTCACGCTCACATCTACAGGCACTTTTAGAGTCGCCTAACCTGCATGGGTTCAGGCTGTAACTGTAAGAGGAAACCGGAGCCATGTCAGCACGTAGTCAACTAAATATTGTTAGTTCTTACTGCAGATCATTTTGGGTGCTTAAAACGAGGCAAAAATCTCACCTCAATCATGATCTGCTTCAACTTTTCAGATTTGAATAAAAATAGATTTAAACTTGGCATGTTTGCATATACAATGTTATATGTTTTCCTTGGGTATGTAAATATTACAATTACAACATCACCCGTTTAATGGATGAGCCTGACATATCGCATCGGTGGTGTGACCACTATTCATCGGGATAACGTTTTATATTTTTCCTTTTGCTCGTGCTGCTTTTTAATCCAAGCACCATTCAAATTCAAAGAAATGCCAGAGTTCTCTTCTGTTGTTGGAATTCTGCATCAAAAATATTGAATTGTCTGAACAAGGAAGTTTCCTTTTGTTCCTTCCTCTTTGTTGTCACGATTCCTCCGGACTGTGGCTATGCAGTGAGACACAAGGGAAGCTCTTTTCCACAGAGCTTTGTAAACCCATGACTTTGAAGCTTTACAGAGTTGATCACGTCTTTCCATTGTTTCAGGTACCTTGATGTACAAGTGTGCCCAGGAGAAAGGATGTGTGGGTATTGCATCCAGAGCCAAGAAGTGGTTGGTCTTTGTTGGGGGCAACCGCTAATTCTCACATCATCAAAGTGTTTCCTACCGCCTGTTGCGTCAACTGGTAAATTGTCTCTTCTGCACTGTGCTTCCTACCTTTGTATAAACAATGCTGCCAGGAAGAATCTGTTTCCCAATAGCCCCGTGTTTAAAAGCTGTTCTTCAAGAGTCTGCAAGTTTCGGTTCTCTCTTGGCAAATAAAACTTAAGAGACTGTAAAAAAAACAAATCGCAAGGACAGATGTTCCCACCGGTTCTGTTGCGCAATAGCCAAATTAAAAACAATGGGGAACGTTACCTCTTTTGCCAGAACAGACTCCTCCACACAGTTCCCGTAGACAAACCGATGCTTCTTGCAGTTGAAGTCATAATTCATTCGTGGTAATTCAAAACCTGGAAATGGAAATAAAATGACAGTTTTTGTGTGTTGTATGAACAAATAAATTACTCTTAAAGACCCATTGTAGGAAGTACTACTTTAACAATAATTACTTGATTTGCTCTGAGTGTCTCTTTGAGTGGCATTGGTTTTTACCTTCACAGAAAACCTCTGCTTGGCACATCAGTTTTCCGTCTTTCTCCTTCACAGCACTGGCAGTCGTGTACTTGAGTTTCACCAAGTCCTCTCCAACTGCCACGCCCTGAAAAACACAGTTAAAGAAATTCAAAATTAAGTGTTAGAGGAACGTCTTTTCAGGATGAAATCAACCCGACGTTTTGTTAAAAACCCCACCTTGTCCGACTGGATGGGAAGTGCAAATCGTTTGTAGCTTGGTCTGGTGTAGCCATCATTTTGGAACCCGGTGTTTTCCTTCAGCTTCTTCAGGTAGAACATTTCATAAAGGCTGTTGTCATTGTAGGCGATGACATCGAAGACCACGTGACCGTCGTCCTCAAAAGCATTCACGTGATGGTAGACGACCATTGCTCCAGTGTAGTACTTTGTCTCGACCACTTTGCCAGTCTTTCTGTCTATCAGGTGGATCAGAGTCTATTGAAGACAAGACCGTCACAGTTATGTTAACCCAGGTTTTCTGTCCATAACGCTGGTAGACTAGTGCACACTTCATACTTAGTTCAGTAGTTCTAATATAAAGAGTGACATACAAGACCGTAAATGAAACACAGTGACCGCTTACATTTTCGTCAGGGCAGAACTTCATGCAGCTCGCCCAGTTGACTCCCCTCATGTACGCCGTGGCCATCTTGAGGATGTCCAGTTTGAGAGGCTGCTCGATGAAGATGAAGTAGTTGTCCGTAATGCCGAAGCTGTGGTAGTAGCTGGGTGTGAGCAGGGAGCGGCAGGGGACTGAGCAGATCACCTCCACATTCTTCAGTGCGGGGGCATCCTTGTCTTTGTCTGAAGGTTTCAAGTAAAGAGCAAAAGTTAAAGAAAAAGACTCGTTGTGTCAATGCATTGTTTTCATTTCGTTGGCCTTGAAGTGATTAATCTAACACTTTGTCTGCAAATGTTTGCGAAAATATTGTAATGCTGAGAAGTGTGGACTGCACTGCATTGAAATTCAGAGAAGGAGCCAATAGCAGCAGGCACATTTCACCTTGGCTGTACTTTATCTGGTCCTCCCGTCCAATCATACATTTGCATAATCGTGTGCTGTACCTTTACAGCTGATATGGAGAGAAAGCACTGAGGTGTCAGTGCAACGCTGAGCGCGTTATGAGGTGTACGTACCTTTCTTGGAAACAGCAGGGACTTTGAACAGTATGTATTTAGTCTTGGCCTTGTCTGCTATTGAAGTCCCGATGTTGTAGGTGTTGCCCTCTTTGTCATAGTGCGGATGGGACGAAGCCAAGTTTACCGGAAGGTACTTCATGTAGTCCACCTGTGTGTTCAGCAACTCATGAGCTCCGAGATCAACTCTTCACTTGGATGTGTGCTAATAGTGATCATTGGTGAGTAAGGTCAGCGTATGACTGTACCTTGTCCAGAGTTTCCAGTGTCCCAGGATCAATCTTGCGGATGTAGTTGGTCTCCGAGACGGCGTAGTAGTCCTTTCCGTATTTAATGAAATTGCTTGCGCCGTTGTCAGTGAAGTCGGGCACTGTGTGGTTGAGAAAGGTAATCGCCCTGAAAAGGAAGAAGAAATGCTATATATTGGAAAGGTGGGTAGGGGGTCATCCAACACAAAAGACTCATTGTGCTCCGACTGAGGGGCCTGTAGAAATGTGTGACTCATTTGCATCTCAATGATAAATACACAACACGAAGAGACACAGCAGAGTGATTATCTTCATATTGCAAAAAACTAACAGTTTTCACAGTTAACACACACACACACACACGCACACACGCTTTGAGAGACATGCCGTTAGCGTATTGCAGATGTTACAGAAGAAGTTTTAAAATGAATAAAATGCACAAACTCAAAGCAAAAACATTTTGCAACTATATTATAAGTTTTTAAAGATATAAAGTAAGGCTACAACAATGATGCATGAGAGGAATAACTAAAAGATGAGATGTGGGTTGAATAAAATAAGAGAATGCTTACTTAAAAATGAAATTCTTGCTTGGGTCTGGGTAGGCCATTGTTCCCATTTCAGACACAACTATCCTGTTGGCAGCCATGTTGGAGTTGTAGGTGTCACTTCTGAGAAATCTGCTTCTGTAAGTCACTTCACCTGAAAGAAAAACATGTGCATGCATTTAGTGACGATAGCACACGAAATGGTGATTAAAAACTGTGCGACAAAACAAGACCAACCATCTTTAATGGCGAAGCTGTTCATGATGGCCATCCCATCGCACCAGTGGTCGTAGCTGGTGACCCCCACAGAAAAGATCCCGGGG
This sequence comes from Leptoclinus maculatus, assembly GCA_032191485.1. Lineage (NCBI taxonomy): Eukaryota > Metazoa > Chordata > Actinopteri > Perciformes > Stichaeidae > Leptoclinus > Leptoclinus maculatus. The sequence goes on from JAVDOI010000013.1 coordinate 11,424,226, forward strand.
CCATTGCGCAGCAGGGTGCCTTGCAGCCAGCTGGGAATACTCCCTAAACGACAAGCAGCGCAGAAAACCACCAAACCGTCAGAGATGTAATCAAAGTCAGTGTATGTGTCGGTCACTCAATAGTGTACAAACTCGACCTACCTTTTACTTCTGCCTTGCAGGGCTCCGCGCTCTCCTCTGCGTTCTTGGAATAGTTCGAAGTCATGTTTGCTGAAAGCGCAGTGAATAACACGCGGAGGTGTCTGGATAAATACTGTGGTCAACAGCAGCGCAAACCACTCCTTTTAAAGCTCCTGTCTGTCTTGGGGGGACTGGCAAAGCTGTGCGGTGACGGCTGTCCTCTGCCCTCCCTCTCTTTTATTGAAATGTTGCTGTAAAGATTTCTCTGAAATGTTGCAGCTGGAAGACATTCCTTCACCTTTGGCTCGTCTCCAGATATTGTATAATCCGCAATCCACTTTTATTGATCCCCACCATGTGTATTTTTTATTATCTTATAGCTGAATGGGAGACTGATTTTGTGCACTCACAAGATGCTTGTTTTATTTATGTTTTTTTTTTTTTTTAGCCAAATGAGCTTTATTCTATTTTAGTTTTGAAACAGAACATGTACCCACAGGGTGCTCTTAGTGTCATCTATAACATATTTCCTCATAAAATGTCAATGGAAAAGTTCTGCTCTTATGCAGCTAGTCTTCTCAATTCCTGTCCTGGTAGTTTATAGAAAACGAAAGGTGAGGCTGCGAAGAAACAATAGTAAATCTGCAAACTTATCAAACTTAACATTCATTCCTCGTCAGCCTGTCCAAATAAATAGAGCAAATAAAGCTTTAAACACATTAAACTTAGCTTTATTAAATGTCAGGTCTCTGTCAGGAAAAACATTTTGAATCAATGATTTTATTGTAGGCACAAACTGAACTTTTTGTTTTTAACTGAAACTTGGTTAAATCAAGATAACAGTGCAGCTGTTCTCATTGAATCAACACCTCACAACTTCAGTTTCATGAGTGAAACAAGAACACACAAAGAAAGGAGGTGGAGTTGCTATTTTATTTAATGATTCTCTTCAATGCAAGCAGATGTCCTTTGGTCATTTTACTTCTTTTGAATATGTGGCTCTGAATTCCACTCAAGCTTTATTCCTAAACATTTACAGACCACCTAAATACTGTGCGACCTTCTTTGATGAGTTTACTGAACTGCTGTCTATAATCTGTATTGATTTTGACTGTGTTGTTATTGTTGGTGATATTAATATCATGTTGATAATCCCCAGGACAGAGGGTCTATAGAACTATGCGGTGTCCTTGAGAACTATGATCTGACTCAGCATGTGACAGGACCCACCCACAACAGCACACTCCAGACCTAATCATCACCAACGGTGATGTCAGCTGTGTCTGATGTTGCACTCTCATTTCTGTGTTTTCTTTGAGAGTGCAAATGTCCAAACCGAGGTTGTGACGAAAAGCTGAGCGCAGGTGGCGAAAAACAAATCTCCAGGTTCACTGTGACATCTATAAAGAGAGACAGTTATAATTTGGAACTTAGAAATGCAAGGCAGTCCTTCTTCTCCGACATCATAACCAAAAACAATAACAATACACGCGCCTTATTTGCTACCGTCGAAATTCAGAAAATTAGACAAGCAGTCAAGTGCCTCCACACCAACCACAGGATATGTGTTGTCCCCATCTCTGAATAACATCCATTCAAATATCATGACACAATTTCATTCAATCGACCGAAGAAGCATAGACGACATTATACAACATCTGAAGTCATCCTCCTGCTGCTTTGAATGTTCTACCAACACACTTTTTCAAAAATATTTCAAACTGCATGACCACTGATCTTTTACAAATTGTAAACACATCCCTTCTCGCAGGTGTCTTCCCACAAGCCCTAAAAACTGCAGTTAATAAACCACTCCTAAAGAAGGCTAATTTAGACTCTGCAACAATGAAAAATTATAGGCCAATATCAAACCTCATATTTTTAAGTAAAATAATTGAAAAGGCGTTTTTTTCAACAGCCGAACAAGTTCTTGGCCGTAAATAACTGTTTGGATGTCTTCCAGTCAGACTTTCGACAGCACCACAGTACTGAAACTGCTCTTGTTTTTAGCTTTTTAATGTTTTAATGACTGTTTTTAATTTTTCAATCGATGTTCTTAATTGTTTTTACATCTCCTTTTCTTTTGCCTTATGTTTTGATGCTTTTAATGTTTTTATGTGAAGCACTTTGAATTGCCTTTTTGTTGAAATGTGCTATACAAATAAACATGCCTTGCCTTTAAGAAGGTCCTTTAAGGTTATCTGCTTTGGTTACGTTTTAATATTGCTTTACGGACTTACATCTCTGGAAAGCGTGTGGACCTTTGGTTTGTATCTATCACTCTACAGGTAATTTAATTCTGTGGCATTATTTTTCTTGGAAGGAGGTGTAGGCCTACTGACTCCCAGATAGTGAAAATCACAGTTAACTCCATCGGCTGCAGGGCCGTTATCCAGTACTTGATAATACGTGGAATGACATGCAGTTTATGATGGCAAACCAATAACTGAAAGAGTAATAATAATAAATCATATCGGTACGTTAAAGTCCACATGCACATCACCTCCGAGGGTAAATAGAGGAATATCTTGTCTGTTTCGCAGAATAACCAGCTGATGAGATTCTGCACCTAGCCCTGTGTGGCGTCATAAAGTGTAATTGGGAGGTTAAAAAAAAAAAGAGCTTTACTTATATTTTAAAGTTTCACCTTCAAACAGTAAAATAAGGTTTGGTGCTTGTGTGTATTTGAATGCTCGCTTGCGGAAGACGTTACTCACAGGTAGATATCTGTGAAACAACAAGTTCAATATTGGGGAATCTACTTTTAAAGCAGAGCTAAAAAAAAAATAGTTTGAGCTTTTTTTTTTTTAAGTTAAGAAATTGACATATGTAATACAAAATTATAGCAACATATAATACAACTCGTTCAACTTTATGAAAATGATGATGCCGTTAGCGTTGAGCAACGCTCCTTTTGCACATGCAGGCGCTACACAAAGGGGAAAGGTCAAGAGTGTGGAGGTGGCCGCATTATATACAGTCTATGATTGAGAGAAAAGGGGGACGGGGCTGGTCAAAGGGGGTTCAATTACAGTAGAGAAACAATCAGTGGCGGCTGGTCCATAGAGGGCGCTAGGGCGCCGCCCCCCCTAGAGCTACAAAAATAAAAATAAAATTAAAATTTAAAATTAAAATAAACTATACAAATTGTCAATATTTGTGTTTTTGAAACATGGAATCACCCAGTAATATGTGTAAAATATGATATCTGCGGTAAATATATGCTTTTCCTGCTTGTCCTCTCTGCCTGTCTGCTCTTCCTCTCTGTGTGTGCACGTCTCAGCTGGCTGGGGCGCTGGAAAAACTGCCCCAAAGAGGCGGGTCTATAAAGCAGTTTAGCCAATGCTGAGTAAAGATATAAATGAGTGACATACAATTCAGCCAATCAGCGTCCTCAAATAGATTCAGCTTGGGGCAGTTTTAATTCTGCCCCAAGCTGCGCGTTCTCCTCAGGAGAAGTCTCTACAGGAGAGCGCCAGTGTGAGCACTACTCCTCCAAGACCCGTTTGAGAGGAGAACTGAGAGGAGAAACTACTGAAAGAGCTGATCCCAGATCAGCCTGACCTCACAATCAGACAGCAGACTAGCAGGAAAGAGAAGCAGTACATGAAGCTTCTCTACTAGCTGTACACCAGACAGGTTTGACTAGCTGGATGATGTCATAATAATAACTTATTTATCTTTTTAAAACAACGGGGACAGAACCAGCATGGACAGTTAGGGAGTGAGGGACATGAAGCACCTGTCTGAGAAATGGATATATAGTTATATATATATATATATATATTATTATATATATATATATATGTGTGTGTGTGTGTGTGTGTGTGTGTTTTATATTATAGTGAATATTATTATATGACATATATATTATTATATTATACAGAATATTATATGATATATATATTATTATATTATACAGAATATTATATGATATATATATATATTATTATATTATACAGAATATTATTATATGTTATATATATTATATTATACTGAATTCCCTGTGAGGGTGACTAAAATAAGATGTCCTGACGTGTTTGTGAAAGTGTTATTTACTGCTTTTTTTCGTGTTGGAATAAATGTTAAATATTTAACTGCAAAGTAGTAATGCGCGTTTGATACCTTAATTTGTTTGCATTAAATCATTCTGGGATGTTTGCTGAAATTGATTGGATGTGGCACAGCCCTACCAAGAACATTTTCCACCAGCCGCCACTGGAAACAATGTTAAAATAAAAATAACAAATCATTCCTTTCCTCTTTTGGCCTGAACAAGTTCGTAGTTTCAGAAGTTAACTACACGAAATTGGCAAAAAAGTAATTGTACTACTTGAATCATTGTGAATGTAGTTGAACTGCCAGAAAACGACTGCAGTTTAAACTACTAGTTTAACTACATGTAGTTCACTACCCCCGCCATGAGCTATCCGGTGGGGCTCACATGCACTAACGGGCACTAAAAGGCAGGCACGGCGGCCCGGATATGTAGACATATCGCAGAGAAACTCGGATTACAACACACACAGACGAAGGGTAACTTCATTCTCTGCTCAGGTAGACATTGCCCCACTATATCTTGACATATCAAACAGTTGTTTGCTGCTGTATTAATGCTGTGAATGTCGAATAAACTCTAGAGAACCAATAATATATGATACAATTGTCAATAAATAGTATTCGACACTCAATCTGATGAAGGGCCGAGCTTTCTGTCACCGACAATCCAAAGTCCCGTGATACAGATAAATAAACATCATCTGATCACAAAACAATACACTGTTCTGGTGACTGTTTAAATATATGATGAGAATTGAATTACATGTCAACACTGTCCTCTAGTGGCCCGTGTAATACATTACCTGCTAAGGTCATGTGTCACCGAGTGGTGATTGTTACAATATTAAAACATGTTCTTGTTGATTGGTTTATTTTGACAAAAAAAATGTTTTTCAGACCTTTGAACGCCTACACTTACTTACATATGTGAGCAGGGTACATACATCACAGTGTTTAGTCAAAGCATGCATACATTATCCGAGACCTCTGACATCTGGAACTTTTTCCGTGCTATTACTTTTCTGGGGCATTTTGTAAAAATAACACTATTTTGTGAAAATATGTAAACAACTTCTTTGCCATGTAAAGTGGCAGTTTGATTATTGTCTCGGATGTCAGTTGGTGCTCTATGTGGGGTTGTTAAGCTGCCATCAAATATGACTCTTTAAGAAATGTATCCCACTAAGAACATTAGTAACTGCCAAGAAAAAGTCAGCCATGAAATTGACAAAAAATTCACTAAATACGTTAATGACATTGAATATTTCCAGGACTGCTTCATCGAGGCAAATGGTATCTCATGAGCGCAATTAAGACAATGTCTTCAAATGATGGGATGTGCCACTAATCGGGCTTTTACGTTAAGTCGCAACATGAAATCCATATCTGAGACATTAGACGCTCGTCGATTGTGTTTTAAGCTGCCAAAGATGTTAGAACCCAAATGACACACACATCACATCCGTTAATTTGGTATTTATTGTAAAGAACAAATGAAAATGTAAATGACAAATATATGTTCTCTCCTCCAATACATTCATAGAATGTCACTTAACACTCCCACCTACTCACATCTCTCCCCATACAACATTCAGAACAGAAACACCAACTCCAGCAGCACCATGCTCTGTATTACCGTAGCATATGCGTTGTTTTTATGTCTACTTCTCTTGGATTAATAAATTAAAGACAATGGTACGCATACAATGCAAGATGCTCATAGGATTCAGGTTTATTTGCACTTCCCGGATTGTTATAGACGGTCCTGATTAGTATTCAAGTATTCCCTTACTGATCATTTCTGTGCTGGATATTATCCTAAATATCTGCTTTATGATGTTTTCAACGCGTCATTATCATCATCTGTGGATTACATTATGTGGCACAGTACAAGAATAACGTTTCAGTCAACATTATGTACATGTACTAGGAAAGAAAGAAAAGAGAACAAAAGGTTGTCTTGCAAATGTATATGCTATTCTGTTTACAGTGCAATCCCCATGCAATACAACATGCAGTTATAGAAGGTGCATGAAGAAGACGACCATACTGGCCATGCATGACCTCGCCTGGTTTCCATTTAACTCCAGTGAAATATTAAACACATCCCGACTCTTTTCCAAAGATGCGAGACAGTGATGATCCACTGGAGTCCATCCTGTTCTAAACACACTGCCTGTAATCGAATGGCGTCAGTGACAGAAGCGGTTTCACGCCAAACGACACCGAGCCTCATCCTCCTGTGACTAGCAACAGCGTGCAGAGACGGGTACGTGCAGAGAATTGGTCTGAACCATCACATCGTGGCTGCAAGTTGGCACTGTATTAAAAATGCTCATGGATGTGAAAAAAAACAAACCAAAACAAAAGCACTAAAACAACCAGCCTCAACAAATCTCTTGGTTTAACATTTGAAACAAAAAGGCCAAACAATCACATTAGACAGGCATCAGACGTGGAACACACTATTTTTTCTTTTCTTTTTTTTGGGGGGGGGGGGGATATAGCAAAGTATTCAGAGTGCAATCATGAGTTGTTTTAAAAAGGCAACAAAATCAAATGCTGAACATAACAAGGCGTATTTTCAAAACTAGCAATCCCCCGTTTCTGTTTCACAGAACATCTGAAGATAGCTTTTGATGTACAGCTCATACAAAGATACATTTACAATGAAAATTCAAGTACATGTTCCGTAAATCACCGATGATTTGCAACTTTTGAATAAAATCAAATGATAGGCCTACATTTGTTTTAAAACCCGACGGAGGAGATTTGTTCCTGTGTTCAGTGTTGTACAATGATTGACAGCTTTGACAGTAGAATAACAATAATAACGTGAATCTTTAAGTTTCCATACATTCCTGTCCACCGGGGAAATAAAGCACACAATCCTTGCATCAAAGCTGATGAATAAATATGGAAGTGCACATTATGTTTCACAGCGGATTGTAAATCATGTGTAACATGAGGCAGAAGCTTTATCCATCACAATGTTCTAAAACTGTTAAATACTTTTTTTGACACGCACAGAACCATTACCCTCTGAAACACTGATTATTCTCCTTGATTTTACATCAAACTTAAAATCTGCATGAACAATTAATTTAGTCAAATACTGTACTGAGTTCAATTCGCTGGCTAAAATGTCCAGTTCCTTCACGGTAAACACACACAGCAGCATGCAGCTTGTTGGCAAATGTTGCCCGGGGGGGGGGGGGGGGGGGGGGGTAAATTTGAACAGCTTGTGCCTAAAAAGATATCAAAAATAGGAAGTGTGAATGTTATATAAACTTACGGTCGACACCTGTTACTAAAGGAGTGTCAGATGTCCCACTAAGCCTCTTAGCATACAGAAGTCCTTCAAAGCAGCTGCTCTTTGTCTGTACTCTGTGTGTATATCATTGTTTGTCTATGACACGGATTCCGAATCAGCACTCCAGGTCAGTTTGACCCTTTAACATACACACCGCACAATGTGACATAAATGACAGCTCCCACAAAACCGTGTCAACAACTAATCTTAGTTAACAAAATGTCATTTTCTTTTTTTTCCCAGTGTGGAATTTCAGGTTGTATACACATTTAAGGAAAACTGTCGCCTCAATATTATTAAAGGACAATGAATGTTCTTGCACTGCTTCAACGTCAGCGTACAAACACAGCGTTGACATTCGGTTTCCCTTTTAGCATTTCTACGGTACTCTGTACACCAGTGTTCTTCTTTTCATTAAAAACAACATCTTCAACCGTTTGTAGTATGTTTGAGAACTAATTTGCCTCGACCCCAGCGAGACAAAATAAATAGACATCATACAGTGTACCGGGGCCCTTTCAACCCTACACTGTATGAATTACACCATTCAAATGCAACAAAGACTCACGATGTCAGATAAACTTCCCTTAACTGAATAGCAGTGGTTGAGTTATTAACTGTGTAATTCTGGGATTGAAAATAATAATACTTTGAGAAAAAAAATGTATATATATATATATATATATATATATATTGTTGAGCGCAAAGTATGTAAAGAACAACAAACTTTTTGACAATTTGAGGTTGGACTAAGAGTCCATTGTCCCAGGACTCTTTTGTGTAGTGGTAAATTGTTCAAGAGAACAATAATTGGCCGTGCACACGGTATTGCTGGCAGTTAATTTCATGGCTTCGGGATGGCCAGTTCAACGGTCCATCTCAAGTGACTCAATTTCCCTCGTTACATTCGGTCCTGTGATATCACTCTTCCCAGGTGCGACAGGTAAGTGTCCGAGCTGCTGCTGCTGCTGCTGCTCCTCCCCGATTGCGCTGAGAGTGACGTCATTGTGTCTCTGCTGTGGCTTTCTCGCCACTGACACCCGGTTTTCCTTTAATCCGTCTTCCCATTCTCCTGAGGCGTGCCGGCTTTGCTCTGGCGTGCCGAACGCAGCACCTTGTAGCAGCCGCGGGCAATCTTGTGCATCCACATAACGTTCATGATGTCCAAGCAGATACTGGAGCAGATCCAGGCTACACGGCCACCCCAGGGCACCAGGTAGAACGCCTCAGTGCCATAGACCGCATACATACGAATGTAGTAGACTGGCATGACGGCGATGCGGACCACGAAAAAGACTACTGCCATGGCAACGCCATTCGCCATGTTGGGCCGGGAGGACTTGGGATAACCTAGTACCTCAAAGAACCAGCTGAAACACAACACATGGTTAAGAAAAAGTGTCTGGCAGGATATGCAAATGTTGAAGACAATCACGAGTAACTTGACGCTTTACATAAACAGTTAGCGGCCTGCTTTTTATCTAATCCGAACACAAAGAGAACATCCAAGAAGCAATGGATTACCTTCGTGTAATTTAAAATTCTCAACAATTAACACAAGTTCTGAAATTTCATCTCCAATAAATGTAAATTGAGCTCCAAACCTGAATTTTAAGACCCAAAGCCCAGGTCATTAGTAAACAGGTACCTACCGCTGGTTCACACAGGGTGTAGAAAACTCAGCAAGCAGGCGGAAGTTGGCAAAATAAGGCAACATTCCAACGCCCTGGAAGAACAAAGTAAGAACAGGAAGACAACGAAACATGAAAGGGACAAAAACAAAACAAGACGAGTCATTTGGATCAGCAGGCATGAAGCCGATGTACCGCCTGCTCCTCAGAGTAACTAGGTCATTAAGGTATGTTTCCAATCTTCAGACATAACCATATGATATTTCAAGACATACTTTTTTGTGTGGGGAACTCAAGATTAAAATTAGACGACGTCCTCCCAAATATAGACCTATTTGGCAGATCTAAGAAAAGAGCCTTCTCCTTCTTCAGGGCACACAATTAGTCTTCAGCTAAAATTAGACTGGTCTTTAATTTGACTTTCCTAATGATTCATTCCCCTCATCTATTGTGAGCAGACTATACTATATCCATACTATAAAAGGAGCAAAATAACAGATTAACTGTAATGCATTGTGATCCAAGTCAGTTGTTCACACTAAGGGCTTGTTGACACAGTTTAAATCAAAAGGGTTCATTCCCTGGGGAGCATGAATGTGCTGACCACATTCAATCAATCTGTTTGAGTATCAGATATCTTTGGAGTGATGTTGACATTTTTGCTTGAAATTGGCACAATTGTTAAAAAATTGACATTGTTCATCCTCTTAGGAGTATGAACAATTTAAGGATTCATTCTATGGAGACCAAGAATACTCAGCGAATTTAATGGAAATTGAGCTTTTTGGAGACATGTTATTACGCACTAAAAGAAATATTGAAAAATCACAAAAACAAATCATCCTCACGGAAACTTAAATATTATAGGGAAAATCCAACACCTTGTGTTTTGGGTTGCCATTTTCGCTGTTGGAAATGTAGCTAGCTTGCAATACAAGCGAAGAAAACAAGGAAGTTCTGCTTTTGTGCGACAAAAGCGGAGAACAGCAATCCAAGCTGAAATAGCCTGTAGGTGTCTTCCTTTCCACCAAACGGCGCCACTGTCGCGTCAAATGATGCCACTGAATGCAGAAGATAAAACACATTTTGCAACTGCAAAACTCAAGTTTTCTCAGTCAATATCGCGCACACTGAGGAATGTGTTGCTTCAATCGAATACATGTCCCATCGACACTAATTGGACATCCACATAAAGAGGTGGTGAATTTTCCCTTTAAAGTCAAATTCAATGAAAACATAGTAACTCCAAGAGAACACTAGAGACATATTTACCAACCATCATTGGGCCTGTTTTTAGAGAGACAATAAATAGCTTTGCCTGAAAAAGCAAAAAGTCAACATGCAATATTGGCCACATAAAGTAACTACTACTGCTAACTCATATGTAATGTCTTAAAACATACTGGGAAGACCACACTGCACTGCAGTTCATCTGAGGAACATCTCGACATTAAGAGGGTTTTGAGCAAATATCAACACAGCACAGGCTTTGATACATAATGATGTACAACCATACATACATTCAGCCAGCCACTATTTAAAAAGGAGCAACCAGAAGCCATGCAGAGTAAAAAGCGATATACGTTTAACTGCCAAACATGATCTCATACATGCTGTATGAGATCATTCTTCAGCAGGTTTTGTACCTGAACTCAAAAACTGGATTATGAGTGCTCGAAACAATTCCTAAATGAAGCTGACCACGGTTGCAATATTACAAAAGGCACAAACTACAAACAGTGGTTTCTGACCTGGACAGAAGCCACTAATGAAGCCCTTGAGTGATCCTGCCATGAGAGAAGCTTAAATCGGTTGATTTCTGTTCCAATTGAACAATTCTCCGCTGCTGCTAAATAGAATGAAGACGATCTTACAACCGAGATGCTTTCAGGACTCCCCATCTTGAATAGTGTCGATTACTAATTGTGCCATTAGCCAGATACATCTGTGTACCGACTGAAAAACTGAATTATACTGCTGTGATCTACATCTTAATTGCAATTAAAATAGTTGGATTTTGAATTTTCTGTCTTAACTCCTGACCGTAAAAAAAATTCAGCACATAAGTCAAACTCAAAATTAAGAGACAAATCACAGCATTCAATTTCACCGAAAAGACCCACCAAGAACTTTAGGGTTATTTGGCTAGTGGCCAGGCTTTAACTGCATTTACAAGTAGACTTACCGTCAGGGCTGAAATAAAAGCTGGACATTAAAAACATACTTGATATGTTACACAAACAGGGTTATCTGCATTGCAGTTTTTGCACCGTATGATTTGAACTTTCCACCTAGCATGAGGAATACTAGTACCTCTAGGAACTGGTAAGTCCATACTGTGACTGGGCATCATATCTGCTCAGGGCAACACAACAGCAATAGTAGCAGACAAGACAGGAAAACGAAAGTCCCTATCTAGACCAAGACCTGCTCTGGGTTTCTAAATGACACACAACCGTTTTTTTGGTAGTTTTTGCATGAACGGGGATGACACAGTCCGACTTGATGTTGGCAGTTTTTTGCATGTAGGGTTTGAAGAAGGGGCTATTTATGTTAAAGTCAGCGGAGGACACAGAGACAGAAAGACAAAGACAGATATTTTAGAAGAAAAAAAAAACAAAAAGATGCAACCACCATGGGACGCAAATAAGAAGCAACATTTACAACACTGAGAAGAAAGCATGCATCTCATAGTTACACAGCAGTTAATACATTATATTTTTGGTTAGGTTATGCTTTGACTGTTAAAACACACAGAAAATACAGATTATGCTATCGGAAAAAAAAAATTGAACACTGTTTTGACCAAGCCATTAATGAACGATTAATCAATAATCAAAACATACCAACAAGCTTATGACATTAAGCCGATCTGAAGTTTGCTTTCAATCTAAGTAAATTCAATTAGGCCTTAATTTGGCTGTGTGCCGCAGGGTTTAATATTCATATTTTGAGTCGGTAGAATTTATTGTGTATTTTGACATGAAAACTTCCACATGAACACACCCCAACACGTTAACTAATAAGACCGCGACAACATACGACACATTTGACTAAATAAAATGAAAATGACATCAAGGGTTAACCACTTTTATTGGGGGTTTTACCGCAAATTGAATATGGCTACAGTGATGCGGCTCACAATATGTTTTCTACCACCATTGACTAACGCGGAGCATTCATTCTGTTATCCCACATGAACTTCAGATCCAGTCTAAGGAAACAGTCATGAGTGTCCAGTAACAGTATGGCCTACTTCGTTTCAGTTATCGGATTTATACATTGCTCCGTTTCTCCAAAATGAAAGGCTGGATTTTACAGTCGGTTATGAATCATATATTTATTCCAAACGATGCAACACTGTTTTAATGTAATTATTGTTTGGACGCAGAAATGTGGAAAAGTGATATTCCTAGGGGAACACACTGAACTCCCTGTAAGTTTGCTTAACTAAAATAAAATGGGTATAAAAGGAAACTTTTAATAGCATTAACAACAGTAATTCTGTAAACTCAGAGTACACCTGATAGAATACATTCAACATGGTATGGCTATCTGGTGATGCACTATCATCTCGGGGGTCATGTGGATGACCTTATTTGAGTGGCTTTGTCAGTTTTTCCCTCATCGGGGGGAATCTCAGGAGGAGTGTAAGGAAGAGAAAGAAGAGGCAGAACTGACACAATAACAAGACAGGTCGGCAGGTAATAGATAGGCAGGGAGGTAATTAAGAAAGTTAAATACTGTTTGCTATAGCATGCACAGTGACAAGATAAAGGAACCCCCGCCTGTGTAGAAATGCTTCAGAACTGCAAGCATGCACACGGTGGTTACAGTTTAGCATACAGCTGCGCTAAGCTCGACTTGCGCCGGATTCATACAACATTTAAAGGGGGGGTCAGTAAAACAAACAGAAAGCACAGAAATTGTAAGGGCAAGGTGAGGAGGGGGGGAGGGGTCATCAGCCAGTACCATCATTGAGCATTCCATGCAAAAAATACCATAGTCATTCATTTCCATAATATTTATCAACAGATCCTGGCGACCTAGAGGGTTTCAGATCGAACCAAGAGTGAACAGCACTGCCCCATATATATGCCGAGTACACTAAACTGTCTCCATACGTCTGGATTAGAGCCAACTGCACACACCATAACCAGTACCTCAGAGGACTTGTGACGTTATCATCAAGCTAATGTCAATAACCAACGGCTGATTTCGTAATAATGATAGAGAGCGACACCATCATGTTTTTTTTTGATAACATTGCTTTTTACAGTGCAGCTTTAACGATCGCTAAACCTGAGTGAAATGTCAAACTAACCTGAAACCTACAGGTCATGTTATTCCTGCAATCCTCACATTATTTAAACTTGCCATTTCCGGGCGGGTTAAAGAATACAACCTGGAGAGACTGTAACTCACCGACTAGTGCATTACTTCAGCACTTTATTTCACTTCCACTGAGAGAGAGAGATGAAGCCAATGAGGTGGACTTCGAACATCCGTACGGTTTTCCTTCTCTGATGCGACTGTACAGTTTAGGGTATGTCACTTGTCGCACTTACTGTAACTTGGCCTTGTGCATATTCAACCAAACTATATGAGCTGCATGGAGACAGTCAGGGACACTTGCTGAATGGTGGCTAAGTTAGGTAAAAAGGCCCAGCTTGACAGGACACAGCTGTTCACCCTTGGTTGTCTCCTTCCCATCTTGCCTGCACATTCTGCTATTGGACAATAGGGCACTCACCAGTACATAGTAGTAAGCATACAACGCTGCCAGATGGTGAACTACAAAAAATTTGTCGCCTATCGCCTTCCAATAGTAAAATATCAGCAGCAGATCTGGAAAACAGAAGCACAGGGGAGAGAGAGAGAGAGAGAGAGAGAGAGATAACGTGTCATGAGTGAAATCAAAACATTTGAAGTGCATAAAACTGAACAGGACCACACTGAAAAATTGAAATACTTTATTTGAACATTTTATACACTATAGGGCCAAAACTCAAGTGAGTTCTCCAAGTATGAAGCTATCGCATCTTATTACAAATTAGGTGCATGTTCTTCTGGTCTCACTGTACGTTTCTCTTACCAGATATGAGGTAGCCTGTTGTGATGCCAACATTAGTCTTCACCAATGTAGGGTCTCCCCTATTGAACAAAAACACATTTGGTTTTACAGGGTTTACGAGTCTCTATATGCACACTGACATTCAAAGGTTTAGAATCCCCGGCCACAGAACTTTGATTGGTTATTTGTCAGGTGGCAGAGAAGACTAGAAGTGCTTTTAGGATGTAGAAAGTCCTCTTTACAAATGGATGTTAGTTTGTAATGAAGGGTTTCCTGAAAAAGTTACGTTTTGTACATGGAGAACTAAACGCTGTGCAATGATCCAACCATACTGACAATTAAATAAGAGGAGGGGTGGGCGGTGTACCGGTTTCATCCTCGTCACCATCGTCACGTTCGGCCACAACATGGACTTAAAAATACCGTCTTTGCGCGGTTTTAGCATACACACAGGGACGAGGGACTACGCCTGTTCCCCAAAATATCTTGAGCACAATTGTGGTTCAATAATGATCGAAGGTCACTGTTCTTTTTTTTAGGCCAAAACTATTTCAAGTCTAAATAATACATTTGGTTTCTGTATTATACTATTTCTAGCTCTGTTAAAATAGCTAATATTGATGGAAAGAAGAAAAGCATCAATATAACCGGTGATTCCATACTTTTGAAACGCAGTGCAGGTGTTTCAAATGTCTCGACTTTGAAACACTCTTTGTGGTAGTATCAAAAAAGAACAGGTACACAGCACCTGAATGAGGAAACAACTTCCAAACTTGCAGGAGATTTCCCATTTCCATCAAGCAGAGGTGGATATCATCACTAAGCCCTACCCCCTTAATGTCGCTATGCCTGTCGAGCTTGCCATGCTAGTACAGCACATACCGTTCACATTAAGGGTGGGAGATTTACGGCTTGGAATTCAAGCCGTAATCTTTGAAACAATGGGTGGTTTGTTTTCACACACAAGCAGGTTTTTCCATTTCCAGATTCCTTGAGCTGGCCGAAAACACTGTCTCCTGTTGACTTTATGATAATTCCAGAAAACTCGTTTTAAAACGACAACCATATAAAAAGATCTTAAACATGAACTTGACCACTATATGTATAATATATTGCTAAGAGACTAAAGCTAAAGCGCAGGATAGCTTTTCAGCTCTAGAGTCATCGTTCAGTTGGCTAACTAGAAATGTAGTCAAATTGTTATTCCAAACACAACACATTTAGGCTTTCGTGTTCATATTTCTAAACAGTTCACTGGACTTTACAATAGAACAAACACGAGCTTTGAGAAATGTAACTATCTTTAGTGACGGGCTTGGCTCCAGGTCTTGGAGTGCTAATGTTATCCTCAACTCTGATACAGGCGAGTCTTGGCTCCAACACAGTGGATGTGACCGTTCGGTTTTCCTAACACAAGCTCTAAAACACACATAATAATGAAGTTAGCTATATGCTAACGTTACCTCATGATCTGTTGGAAAAAAACTCACACAGCACACCGTATAAAATGACTAAAAAACAAAAAAAAGTATGGAAAGTAAAGGTTGGAAACATGCAATTCACAGCCAAACTCTCACCAGACTGGGTCTTCATTGACAGCGTCATCAAAGAACAAGATGTAGAGACAGAAGATTCCCACCAACAGTGCGTGAAACGTTGACACCGTCCTGTAAATTAAAACCAAAACACACACACACACACACAGCCGTGATGATTTTCTCCTGTCTGACAGGAGCAGTACTGACTCATGTCAGAGATTGTGTTCTCAATAAGCTTGCCAAAGGAATATTGAGTATCTATCTCGATTCATGCGGCTCGTGTGGTTTTAAACTACAGCGCGTGTCATATTTTTTGTCCTCGCAGTGAATCAACTGATTGCCTGTCACGGCTGCACACAGATTCCGACCAATTAGACTAAGAGATTAAACACTGCTGAAGGGTCAGGCGGAGCGGCACACAGTCCCAGTCAGTCACTAAGGCAGTGAGACAGTCTGCCAGTTCTCAGTCAGTCAGTAAGACACAATGACAGCCACACTGCATGTAAGACTGCTTCAACTGAATCTGTAAAGTCACGGGCCTCAGAAAAAGGCTCCCCATAGCCCGGGTCCAGCTCCACTAATCCTTCACTTCCATTTGCTCATAAACCATTTCAATTTCACAAGTGCTCTCGTTAGTAATAAACTTAATATGAGAGAAAATAAAAAAAACGAGTGATTCATGCAAGTTGGAGTCGGACCAGGCTGGATCCTTTCAAACACTCATCGCCCGCTGGACATCTTTCAATCTACAGTACGGCTTTCACTGTACTCACAGTGCTCAAAGATCACAGCCTGTCTGTCTGTCTGTCTCACTCAAGACACAAAAAACACTCCATCTTTTTGCTCCAGTCTATTTGTTCTAACCAGTATCCGCAATGTTCCCATAACAAGTTAGCAGAAAAAAAACATCAATATGACAACAGATGACACTTGGTTGTTGTTCATAATCAAATTGTTCATCAGTCTAAACACCGTGTCCTTGAAGCTTTCCTACTTGTCCGTCCATTTTGACCGACGAACTGTGAGGATAAACAGGTATATTATCGCTTCAGTAACACACCACGCCCATGCTTTACAATCTGTAAAAACTGAGCCGACACCTTGAAAACAGTGGAATGTGGAGCAAACATTGTAAAATACAACAATGATCCTAGTGAGTCAGATACTACTGTCACAGGAAATATGTGGGTTGACTGAAACCCCCCCCCCCGGGCCAACATCCGAACTGAGAGCAGTGTTGCACTCTCTGCTGCATGCCACACGTAAATATTCGTGAACCCATCGTGATCATAATTATGCGTCACGTCACCTTGAGTTCCATTCCACCTTCTGCTTGTCACTGAGAATGCGGAAGTGGGAGCTGATGCGCGTGGACGTCCAGGGGCTGACTTTGTGGAAGAGCCACTGGAAGGTGAAGAAGCTGGTCACCGAGATGGCGAGAATAAGCTGGTTGAATGGATCCATGGCCACCCAACCTGACTGTGGGAGGATGGAGGGAAAGAAGGTAAAAGGTTAGAAATGCTCAGTCGTTTCATCACAATATTCTGAAACCTTAAACCAGAAAAAGGTGGATTAAACATCACTGGAAAAGCGGGACTGGACAACCAGTCTAAAACCACACACACACACCTCCCTTCCCAGGAAGCTGTGCAACAAAAATGGGCATGCTCATCTACTGCATCTACTACCCAGTAAACTTCCAAATAACTGTGTGCATTTTTTAACCCGCCTTGGACTTCGCTTTGTTTGCTTTTAACACACACACACCCAAGTACCAGTGACCTATGATCCCTAAAAGGTATACAATGCAGCTTCAATGCAGAGTTGACCTAAATAGCCCTACTCCCCTTATATCGGTCCAGTTTTGCATGATATTTAACAATGCACATTATGGGTGGATTGATTTCCACAAAATGAAGTGTCAGAGCAAATACTATGATACCAATATAACTTTCGATATGCAACATTAAAGAGGCATATCGCACAGCTCTACTGTTTCTATTTTAGGGGGTTTAATGGGAGGCTGGTTTCTCAGCTTTGCCGTTAGAGAGCTTCCGAAATGGAAACAGGTCAGCCACGTGTTGGAAAATGTGAGTGGAGCATGGGCACATGGTATGAAGGGAGATCAGCATGGGATGGTTCAATAAAATCCATTTCATATTGATACATACTTTTAATTCAAAATCTAGGCCTTCGAAGTAGCGTGATGTGTAGTAGAACGAACGCCACATACAAATCTATTTCACCCTATCTATATATGGAACAAAAGCGAGTGTTGTCTATATGGCAACACAGATCCAAAAATGAGCGGCTCTGCAGGCCCACTGGCTCGCAGCCAAGTAAATGTATGTCAGTGACTGAGGTCCACCGCAGCCTCTGTGAGTCCAGACCACTGAACGGTTTCATGAGTGTTGCCTGGAGGCCATTTGCATACGGACTGATTTGACTGTTGCCAGCTCTTGGTGAGACGCCAGGTCAGTAAACTTTACAGACATATTTACGTCTCCCAAGCACAGTCACACATCTCCGTCCCGGGAGCTCTGGCCTTGGTGATTATATATACCTGCCTTTGTTCCTGCATTACACCTTAAGAAATGCTCAAGGACAAAAACGGTGTGTACCTCACTGGCTCACTTTAGCCAAGAAAAAGTCACCAGTGACCTGAGCTGCCAATTCCAAAGAGCCCACTCATTTAGCATGCATGTAATGCATCAAAGTGAGCACAAGTACTTTAATGTAGCATGCTGCAAGGCAGAAAGACTTTTGTTATTAGAGGGTGACTTCAAAGGTCAATACTGTGATTTTAACTGAGGGAATACATAGATATCTGATTGTTTTATGTACACACACACGTTTGTGTTCTGCACATTCCCACGTGGGACCCGCTGTTGCCAAGGGCAAATGGTTACAAAGGTCAACTTAAGAATACAGTCAAAAATAAATAAATAGCTGAAGCACCGTGGTGAACAGAGCACCACTACAAACAAACAAAACCTGACTTTTAACATTTGGGTGTATTTGTCGAGTGCGTTTCATAAGCGAAGACTCACACATTTTAAATCCCTGACAATAAACTGTGATTTAGGTGAGGTTGCTATGAGCTGATGACACGCTAGGTTGTTTTTGTATTGCCCTTGATTCAATAAACCAGTAGTGATAAATAAACAAGGGGGGGCAGAAACTATAACCTCCAATCGGGACTCATGCACACTGTAGTCATTACGCCACAGAGCAGACGTGCTTTTCTGCAAATGTGTTTGTCTAGAACAAGGTGGAGGTTATGACTTTAGGATTCACCTTCAAACTAAGAAGTGTTATTGTCCACCATTAAGATGGAGCAGGGCATGTTTGGGCACGGTAGGACCTACATTGTCTGTCAACTGACGTCCTTATTTTAATTTTAGCCCGAACAGGTTTTGCTTGAAAGGTTGTTTTTGGCACGCTCCATATATGTCCTTAAAGAACCACGTAAGGTGAAAATGCTCTTGCGTAAGACGGGGTGGACTCTATATCTCCCCCACGAAAATAACTCAGCTTTGTGCATCACGTTGCATTTCGGAGATGCTTGAGCACAATCGATCGCCCCGGAGCAAAACGCATGTTCAAGTACCCACGGGTGGTATTCTGGTTCTCTTAAAGCGACGGATATTATGGCACGCTCAAGGCCAATGCACGCCGCATTGGCCGGACCAGCTGCTGTTGCTGGGAAATGTGTTGAAGGGAAGAAAAAAAACAACAACAACAACACCGGCCCGGTCGTGTGTCTTGCGTACCAGCCATAGATAATGTGCAAAATATGAGACGGGCCTACCTTATGACGTTCATTAAGATGATCTGCAGCCGCTCTCTCTCAACTGGTTATGGTGTCCAGGGTCGTTTGCGAAACCGTGTATGTTGAGTCAAAGCAACAGCCATGTCGAGCCATATTTTTTTTTGGGATAAACAACACGAGCCCGGCTCCCGCTCCGCGCACAACGCTAACAACAACCCGCGGGGGACGCGGCGGGGCCGGAGCTCCGTGTCTGCGGCAGCTTCGCGGTGTTTACCGAGAAGCCCATCCAACACGAAACGTGCATAATTGCAGAGGTGCAGCTCGACGCTCGGTTACAGGGACGATGGCGGGTGTTGGTGTGTAAGAGGCAGCTCTCGCTCTCTCCCTCTCTCTCGCTCTCCCCATTAGGGCTCGAATTACAGCTGAATTCTTAAAGACACACTCCCGTGCACCCTGCCACAGTGGTCCGCCCAAGAACACACTCACTGTGTCTATTTATAGCCAAGGCTTGTTGAACTTGTTGGTACATCAGCGAACTGCACGCATGGCGCACCGGTCCCTGGTATCCGTCAGTCGCATGGCCTAGAGTGACCCAGATGGCTACTGTGTGAGAATTGGTGAGACAGAATCAAGAGTTTCAACTCCCAGTGTCTTCCCCTGTCCCTTATCAGATGTCAGCCACAGAGCGGAGTCCACCCATACACATTGCCAGAGGGCAGGTGACAGATTGAATGACCAGTGACAGCAATTTAAAATTATATCTATAAATCAAATGAGCAAGACCGGGGTATTTACAGCATAGAGATATGCTTTGATCCCAATCAACAGAGCACTCACACATGAAAACAGGCCATGTGAAAATTGCAATTTTGGAATTCATTGTTAGGAGTGTTTTTCGCTGTACGAGAAGCGGCAGCTATATTACCCTCATGTCTGTGTCCTCAACCTCCCTGCTGCTGGAAAACACTAACTCTGACATCCAAGCGAACACGAGGAGATAATGCTTCAAGTTAAAACAGTGACAATAAGCATCCGCTGGGCTTCGCGTAAAGACGGCACACATAGTATTGGTTTGTTTGTAACATGCTGTAACGTCTTTCAGCTGTGATGAGCACATTTCAGGGTCAAACACTGGCTCAGTATCAATTGTGTTCGTCTTTGCTTAGGACAATGTCCTCGCCGTTGAGGTGGAATTCTTCTCAATATCCCAAATGGCAGCGTTCTGACAATGAATTTCTGAAGCTGCGTTTCAGTCAGGCAAGAACTGGATGAACTGGATCGGATGAACCAATCACAGTAAAGGATCATGTCCTGACCTTTGGAGGAATCAAAGGCTAAGACACAGTTCAGCATGCCAAAGACCGGTGGCTTGGAATGGTGCCGTCTCTTGATCTGAAGCATCATCTCAGAGACTTTCCCAGGACATCCTGATCAACTCGGTGGTTGATGTGGACAACGTGTTGAGCTTCCTCCCCGTCTTTACTAGGCCAATTTTTTCCAATCTGAAACTACAGGGCCAGTTGCAGTAAACATTTTAATTAAATTGCATCGTGGTCTATATGTGGATGTCCGTTTTGACAAATACGAGTATATTAAATATTTGCCAATCACCTCTTGTCTGGTGAGCCTGGAAGACATGTTCTAGTGTCATCAATGTAACGTGATATGTCGCTGTAAAGTGCTCTCCTATTTATGTTTACATCACTTCAGGCCCTTGCAGCCTCTCACACTGAACCATTTACCAGGTGACGTCAGCAGCCAAGTCCCTGAGGGTTCAGGGTTTAAGGCCTTAGGGTGGACATTTGGATTGGGTCACTTACACATGGACGAGAAGCTTGCGGACGTGACAGCGTGAGATGTCCTCCTCGGCTGAGCTGCAACGTTTAACTGGCGTAGTGGTGCTGGCCGAGCGAGCTGTATCAAGTATAGAGGCAACACTTCGTTCTGCGCTGTGAAACGTTTGGCTGGGTGTAGTTCGGTAGAAATAAAACAACGTTCCTACATCAAACTGCTCACAACAAAGTCTGTGGATTATCTCGAGTAACCTGGTCATGATTCCTGGAAAGACACATTGCACACATTGCACATTTTTTGCCGCTTTGAGCAACACAAGCAGAGTGCCCATCAAGTTGCATTATATTTGAGAGAAGGCAGACATCTCTATACGGGTGATGTCTCCAAAACACGGCAACTCACACCAAAACAATCTTGGTTGATAAATAGCAGTACAGCTGAGTGGAAAAATATGCATTTTTGATTCGGGGTGAACTGTCCCTTTAATGGAGGTTTGTGGTTTGACCATGCAAGGTGCCACCTGCCCATCAGGATTCTAACTAACCATTCATAGGAGGGTTGAAGGACGACCTGGCTCCACCACTGAGCCACAGTCGCCCCAGTTGTCAAAGCCACATTTTCATCCCTGCAAAAAGTGGCCTTGTAGTTTATTTCGGGACACACTGGGGCAGTATGATCTCAGAAATATAACTTCTTGAAAATCATTAAAAAAAAGGTAAAATATATAATTTTTATTATTCATATGGAAATAAAAAATTAAGAAACATGCATTGGTATAAATACAGTAGGATCAACAGACAAATTACTTTAAAAAAAAAAAAACAGCGCATGGAAGCTTCCACTGTAACAGGTCCTTTAGTTGGTGGAGAACAACCATGTGCTTGTCATGTAAAAACATATATCATTTTGATCGTATTGTACTGAACAAAGAGAAGTCAAAGCAAAGTAACCGCATATACATTAAACCACATGAACGTGTACTTTGGTCGATAAACAAAAAGCTATGCCAAGAGGCAAGATGATAAATGCATCCATCAGTGGACTGAATCATTCAGACGGAGTATGGAGTATGCTGTGTGAAATGTAAAAGCAGCTTTGGTGATCAATGTGCAATAGTCAGTTCGACTAAAACCCATTGAATTAGTGGTAATAAAAGCAAAGCAATGAAAGCTAGTGGACCAAAGCAGCACGATGATCAATCAGTTTGGGTGACTAAAGGCCTCGTAAGTGTGTGTGTACCATGGATTCTTTCTTCCCGACACCTACGTGCTTCCGCATCGGTATATTTTCCTCACCAGAGACAGTTCGCCGTTGTATATATATATATAGATACATGTAGCTCTTAAAAATATAGATAATATGCATGTCAAACAAATACTGTCACAAAAAAATATGAGAACTTTGAGAAGTTCTGAGTTGATAATGGATCATGTGTCCTCCTCACTATCATCATCCAACTACAACCTAAGAAGCAAAATGTACAAATATCACAATGTTGTGCCTCAGTAAAAGTCATTATTCTTCATGCTCATGTAACCAACTCCTTTACATTAGAAAATAGCAAGCTTGATCCTAACTATGTTTTAATAGAGCTTCATTGCTGAGCCTGTGGTGACACTATTCTAAACCCGGCACAGCAATCCATTCAAAAAATAAATGACTGACGATCACCATCGAGTGCAATAATTACACACCAATTGAAATCTTTTATGTGATGGTGCGGCTTGGATTATTAGTGTTATACACCATGTAAGTAATAGCACCTTGGAGCCACATTAGAAGCTCGCAGTAAATAGAAGTGCACGCAAAAAAACAGGCACTTCTAAGCACACACACACACACACACGTGTATAAATTCACACGTGATCATGTGATGCACGCGTGCACATCCATGCACACAGTTAAGACCTGAGAATGCCACAGTAAAGATGCATGAAATTGGATGGAAAAAAAGTTGAACATTTAAATACATTTCCTCAACTACTTTTACTAAATGAATATGCATTATTCATTCTGTACACAGAAACAATGGTTTAAAATGATCAGAACACACTTGAAACTGTCTAAAATCAAAACCCTTTTCAAAATAGATTACAAGCTCTTCCGTGACGTGTTCAAATTGGCACTTAGCGTTTCCTAACACAACTGCTGTTATGTATTCCCAGTTGATGTTGATAATGACATACTATAGCGCTCAAACTGGCTGACTCAGCATCACTTTATCCAATAGTATCTCCACATTACAAATCTTTCTGTAAAAAGCTTCATATAGCTAAAAAAAGGAGCTGCTGAGTCACAGTCTGCTCGTCTCTAAAGAGGATGGGTTGTAAAAAAGCTCCTATAAAATGTATATTTAACGTGTATATCCTTTACACTTAGGCGAAACCTTGAGGTACACCTGAACTCACTCCAAGGCACATCGGTGCACCAGAGCACATTTTAGATCTCCTGAACTTTATAACGTCTCTGGGATTGCATAAACATTTTTTTTCAAATTATTATCTTGTATCTGCCTACAAGTTCACATGAATGCTCCACATATTATTACAAACTCTGCCCATCTTGCAAATGAGGCGGAGAAAACGCAGCAAAATGATCTTGAGTAACTCGGGGGGGGGCTGCTGTCTCTACACGACAGAAACCGTGTTCATTCTTCAACAAAGATGAGAATAACGTCCAATCCGAAAACTAAAAGTCCAAGGATAAAAAAAAAAAAAAAAAAAAAGGGAATAGAAAACGTAGTCACAGCCCATTGGCACGTCCCGCTCCTTCACTACACCATGAACTGGGTGTAACCCTCAGCGCCCGTGACGATCACATCCATCCAGATCCTCATGGCCTCCGGAGAGGGAGCCACCATGTAGTAGACTCTGTCATGAGTCTTCACACTGAAGGTCAGGGAGGGATTCGGGCTCTGAAGTGGAGGATGCAACGAGAACAGTGGGCGGAAAAAAAATGAGACGGGGAATGATGAATGGTGAGTGGGAGACAGAATTTGAACACGTAAATTAGAAGATACTAAATCGCACTTTTCAGGACGGAAGTCATTTGCATGCATTGCTTTTGTAGCAAAAATAACACATAACTACACATACCTTATGTGCATTCTTCAAGTGGTCGTAATACACTTCTTCAATAGCTTGGAAGTAGATGACTCCTTTAAGCTTGGCTTCATGCTTGTCTGCAGAAGACACAAAGTGTGTAAATGTGCTGGAACGTGTTCACTTGTATTCATTCAGTCTTGGTCTATATTTCAAATGCATGTCAAATATAGGAAATACAAACTGTTAAATGCCTGTGTGTGTGTGTGTGGGCCTCTATCTATGTGGATGCTCTGTACACATTTGCATCTTCATGTGGTAGTTTGTGTGTGTGTGCACCTTGTGAAACTACAGTACCTGAGTAGTAGGAGAGCGTGCGTCGGTTGCGGTCGAAGACGAACCAGCGCTTCTTCCAGGTTTTGATTTTGCCTCCCATTTTGATCAAGTAGCCCCGGCACGTCTTTTCAGAGATGGATAAGTGGAAGCACGTGTCTGGGCTGTGGCCCGCCGACTCAATGTGAGCTCGCAGGTCAAAGTCGTCCTTTCGCACCGGCAGGTACCGCGTCAGCGGCCGGGACTGGAGAGAAAAAAGGAGCGAACGGGTTCATTGGAAAGGAGAGGGAATTAGTTCAAGTGTATTTATAGCTGCTTTTGTGTTCATCATGCAGATGTAAATCATATGTTAGATGGATTAAAGATTCTTTCTTCTGCTGCCAACAGTTCATGGTCCAGGCAAAAGGAAAACAAAGATGATGGATGAGGCTCATGCTAGGAACTGTCGGCAAGTTCAAAAGGATCGTCTGGGTAAAATTACAGCCTGACAAATCGTTTTGTTTTTTTTACTGTTGAGAGAAAGCTTCATTCATTCACTTTTTCATAACGCTTCACTGGTTGCAATAAGGGTCATACAGTTTGAGATGTGGGTCCACAGGTGATTAAACAACATACTGTGCCAAAGAATAATCACATGTTAATTGCGGACCAGGGGAATCCGACTGTTTAATTAAAACAAAGCATCGCGAAGTAAGTAAGTAACATTTTCCAATGACAAATGAACACAAATCTTTGAGGCAGCGGTTTAGTTTCTCTTCCGTACCTGTGCCCTCTGCTTTTCTCTCAGTTTCACCTCCCGGTCGATGAGTTTCTGGCGTCTGCTGGTCTCGTCCTGTAGTCTTTTCTCCAGGTCCTCTCGTCTCTTCCTCTCCTCATCCAGTGCCTGCTTTCGCACTTCCATCTCTTGCTCCTGAGGAACAATGGAAATTGTTCACAGAATGAATGTCAAATGATGTCATTTCTGAAGATTTGTCCATTGAAAGTGCTGCCACTGTGTTTTTATGTTTGGGGATTTATCACAAAGCCAAATAAAGGGACAACATGTGTGCTTATACATACATGGCCTGTCTCTACCAATAACAAAACAGTAAAACAGTGAAACTGTGAAAATGGTTCTATCGAATAGTGACCTTGTATTCAATTAGGCGGCTCTTCTCTGCCTGGGCTTCTCTCAGCAGACGCTCCATCTCCTCGAGCTTGGCCATGTTTGAAGTACTGGCACTGCAGCAAACAAGCACATACAGCAAACATCAGAAAGAAAAGCAGAAAAATACTTGTTTTCTCGTCACAAACAGTCACGGGAAAACTGTGAGCACAGGCTGCTCAAAAGGCCGTGTTCTTTTCCCCTGTGTTATGACCAATGAGGAACATTTCAGATCGGTTATGCACGCTGAGAAACAGAATCAGAATGAGGTCAAGCTGCCTATCTGGCCCACACGAGGGCCCTTCAAACACGTTGTCGCATGAGCCAGCTAGAAATCAATGTGGCCAAGACAAAAGAATCAATTATCTGGACAAAACAAGATCTGACAATAGAGCCAGAGTCACTTGATGGCCAACATGGTGAAACTGTGGAGAACTGGTTTTCACAGTAACTTTATCTTCTCAGGAAACTTAGATGCCTTGGTGTTAGTCACCAGATTTCAGAACTAGTGTACAAAACTATTGTTGAGTCTGTTAACTTTTCACCTACCTACATGTCGATCTAAGAATAAACTCCCTAGGAGTGTGTCAGTGGCATGCAAAGTAGTTGGGAAACCCCAAAAGGGGATGAGGAAGGACGAGGAAGAATCTCCTGGCAGAGTCCACCCTCTCTGCAGCCAGTTAGAGCTCTGGGAAGCACTATAGAGCAGCTGTACTCAACAACTAGGCCCCGGGGGCCCAATGGTGGGCCTCAGAGCTCCACCTAGTGGGCTGCAGAGGAACTGCAATATGGTTAGATTGAATTCAAATATTTGGGGGGCACAAAATGGATCATTTGAAATGGAAAAAGCGATGTGGGAGAGACAATCCTGCGTCAGTAAAACCTCCAAAGCGCATGTGCATACATTACATTATCATTCATGATGGCAGGCAGTGATGAAAGTGGCATAACACACATCTACAGCTCAGTTGATTGTTTTCACCTTTTTCTTTTGTTTTTACTCTCGTTTATTTGGGAAGGTAGTTCTCAGTACTTTAACAATCAGAAGTCTGCCTTAAGTTACAAAAGGTGTCAATCTTTAAAGTATAAAATGCAAATTTCGTATGTAGAATAAAGGCATTTTATCTTCACACAAACCCTACACTGTGCCTTGGATTTTCGTTTTTTTTTTAAAGAGACTTGGATTTTGTATTCCACCCATGCAATGAGCTGTTCACAAGATGAATTAAGCACAGTACAACTGAAGGATCCAAAGAGCCCCTGTGTGTGATTACCACAAAGACTTCTACTGCATTATCTTCACATATTTTCTTTTCTATTCTGACTCCATTCAGACTTTTCCATGTGACGTTTCAGGGGTTACATTTACTGAGAATGCTTCTGAAAAAAAGGCGACGCTCCCCTGAGAATACTCCTGATTATTTACTGTTTGTGTTTGCTGAATCAAAGAGGAAATCCATTAGGAAAGGAAGCCTGGATGTCAAGGCAATCTAAGGATCAGACCATCTCTGTTTCCCCTCTCAGTGTCTCTAGAAGACGTTCTGACTCTCTGTCTTCAGTTTAGAGCAGCAGGCCGAGTCTAGCTTCAGGTCTCTCAGACTGCAGATGGTCTACATATGGCATGCATTCTTGACCGACATCACAGGGAAGGGATTTGTGTATTCGTTTGTCATGTTAAACTGTATTTTTCCCGCTTTCTCTACTTTGATGCAAACACACACACACACACACTTTCTCTCTTATCCGGAGCCAGAATGAAAATGGATACCCAGTGTTGATCTGTGATGATGTCACAACATTCTCAAGATGAATGGTACACATTAGACTCAGTCCAAACAAATCAGGAAGGAAGGGAGGGTTAGAGAGAGAGAGAGAGAGAGAGAGAGAGAGAGAGAGAGGTAGGGTACCCCAAGTAATCCAAAAGAGAGAAAGAAAAAAAGATTTGGAGGGAGGGTATGAAAAAATGATGAAAAAATAAGAGAAAGCGGGGAAAAGAAAATGCTTTCGCATGTACTTTCTTTCATAATCGGCTGCCAGTTTTGTATAAAATATAATATTTTGCCATCATTTTAATTTTGGATGTGAATACAAAAACCATTTAGGTACAGATGAAAAGTAAAAAACGATGGGTAGACTTAATAAAATCAGTATCTGTGATTACATTTTGTGCCATGTTTTTTAGTCTACTACTTGCATTTAGACTCAAACTAATCCTCCAGTATTTATCCTGTTTCCCTGTGCTCACGTAAACATTAATCCGACCTCACTGTAACATCCATCCTTTCCTCTCTTCCTCCCATCCCCATCCCCTTGCCATTTTCTTACCTCAATCGATGAGAGGTAATCACGCTCATGGTCATTATACACCAGCCCAGTTCTATCTATTCAAGTATTTGGATTACTTGAGAAGAACTTTATTTCTCTTGCTCCAACAAGTTGTATCTCCAGAAAACGGAACACATCACTGACAGAAAGTTCTCTCATAAAACAGCTTTTTTTTTTGTCCAGCACTGATCCAGGTTTCAACACACGCGTCTTCCAATCCAACTGGAACCATACTGAGGATCACTAGAGGCAGCCTGTCCCAGGAAAACATGCAGAGAGGTCAATCTGCAAATGGTTTGGGGCTGTGCAAATTATGTCTTCAGAAACAAGACCATACCATTCAGAGGAACAAGAGGAGGGGAGACAAAAGACAGATGCGACCGCTGTAAAACGGCAAGAAGGAAAGCAAGCACACATGGTCCGGATGGAGGGGGGGCGGACCCCAAAATCACACTCATACTGGTTTGCTCAGTTCATTAAACCTAAGGGGGTTGACTGTGAACACACACACACACACACACACACACACACACACGCACACCTTCATGTTTTCCGTCTTCCGTAACCTGACCCACAGAACACTAATCAAGAGTCCCCCTTAACTCACTCCGTTCTACACATCTGATTCTCCAAGGAGGGACCATGAAAGGCGGGAAACCTCTGCACTGCAGCTCCACATACTTTTTAAATTAACTCACTTTCTGCTCTCCCTCCATTTCTACAGTCAATGTTCCATATTATGAACACAAAAGGAGCATTATTGTGGTGTTTTAAATGTTCAAAGCGGTTGTCTCTTGTCATATTTCTCAAATCATTGTAAGAAAGTGAAGAAAGTAGCAGTGAGTAATGTTCATACAGAAATACTCAGCCCTGACAGGCTTCATTGTTTTGTTTCTGTTCCTTCTATTGGTGGCCACAGACATACTGTCTCACACACCACCTGGAGACACCTACCTGGAGACATTATCAGGTGAGCAAGCAGAGATGCTGGTTTCAATGGAGTCCGTGCTATCCACGCTCATTGTGTCAAAGGCCTGGTTGTCGCGGTACCCGAAGGCATCGAGGTAGACGTTGTTCTGGGATGCTGCTCGTGAGCCGGGCTGACCTGGAGACACACACAGAAAGAGAAATAACAAAAACAGCATTAGCATTGACCAACGTTATTTATTCTCCTTATGCACGTGTGCACTCTTGTGTTGTACCTGTCTCGGTCACTTCATCTGGCACGACCGTTTGCCCAGATGGCTTCAATTTTGGATCACAATGCCCCGCCACTGTGAAACGAAAAATAAATTCCCACCTTATTGGTGTAACTAATAAAAGTCCAGTGAATAAAACGTGTCCAAAAAGTAAGACTCCCAAACAAACAAACGGTCTGCAAAATGGAGTGCAGCACAGCAGGGTCCTAAAAGTAGTTCAGGCCGTCCAAAGATGTCCGGAAAGAAGTGAGATGTCCTCAGAAGTAGAAGGAGGAATGATGACAATAATGATGGTGCAGATACTTTAAAGATAGACTAACTTTAGCCTCTGGGTACAGGAAGAAACACACACAAAAAAACCTGATACCATCTGCCCCATGCAGCAGACCCACCCATCTGATGAGCCAGATCAAGGGACCGAAGGGACTGAGGGGCCAGATACCCACGTAGCAGTGTCCGGGAAAAACAACAGAAGAAATCTACTTCTAAGCAGCTTGTTTTGTCACAACCCTTTTACTAACTAACAGAATAATATCAAAGTGTTTTACTCAAACCGGTACCTCTGTTTTACTCCCTCACACACACACACACACACACACACACACACACACACCACTTGATGGAGCAGCCCTCCTCCACTTACATTCCTGCACTATCTCCACTGACACGTAAACAACTGAGAAACTTTGTGATCCAACTAAACACAACGACGTGCACGCGCACAAACCAAAAGGGTAGATAGTCTTTGTAAGTGAAGTTACATGTACTCCCATGTATCCGTGCACTAACAAGTACTCTCTTTATCCGTATATATGGTTTCTAAGTAAGTGTGTCAGCATATGTTTGTATACCTTTATGCAGACGCCGAGATTCAGTGTCCTTGTTGGATATGGAGAAAATACTTGGGAGAATGCTGCCACAACTTGTGCTCTGTACCAGGGGATGATGGGCCTAAAAAAGACCAAGAAGAGACCAAACCTTTACTGTTTTAGTAATTTAAAGAAACCTGGTTTGCATCTTTAAATGACACAATATCTATAATTATAATACACAATACAATACAAAAAAACACAGGGAGCAAGCCAAAGTATGACATCAAATCATTTGTGTTAATTGATGTCATTCATGCGTACATGAACATCTATATTCATGTGTACCTTGGTTGGGAAGCTGCGTCCCAGTGTTGCACACATGAACTGGGGGGTCATGGTGGGGGTGCTTTTCTTCCTGGGTAATGTGTCACTTAGATGGGAACCGCCTTCTCTGTCAGATCTCTTCTTCTCTTCCAGCAAACGGAAATGCTGATAAAACACACACGCACGCACACGCACACACACACACACACACACACACACACACACACACACACACACACACACACACACACACACACACACACACACACACACACACACGAGAGGGGAAGGGATGTACACAGTTAATTGACTATAAGTGTACGTTTCTGTGTGTGGGATTTATTGTTAAATGTTGAACTTGTACTTTTAATCCATATTTATTCATTTCAGCCATATAAATAAATTCTAATTATTTCATATGAGTGTGAGATGGGATTGGAGGGAGGGTCAGCTTTCTTAATTGTGCACTAAAACCAAACTTACCTGAACAATTATCAATGATTTACTATAATCAGCAGCAATCAATCAAAGCAACTGTGTAAACTGTGCGTCTGGTTTTGTGTTTGTCACGTAAAAACAGACAAACACAAAGTTGCTGATACACACACACACACACACACACACACACACACACACACACACAGACAGAAAGACACACTCGCATTACCTGCCTGTGTCGGTGGTGGTGTTTTTTGACAGGGAGGGGAGGTGGGGGAGAGTCAGGGAGGGGAGAGGGGTCTCTGTATGACACCATGTTCTCTGGCCAATGCACAGAGGGTGTTTTGGGGAGGGGACGGGGATAGAAGTGGGAGGAGGAAGAAGAGGAGGAAGAGGAGAGACAGTCGGCAGGTGAGGATGAATGGCAGAGCTTTGAAAAGAAGAAAGGATTATTGTCAGAAAAACTGAAACGGTGCAAAAGAAGGAAGGGAAATTGGGGAAAACACTTTCACTCACACACACACACACTTTGCATAATCTACGTCTACGCGAGCCCTTAACACCACTACACACACACCTCATCCTCCGGTGGTTTGGGGGTGTCGTCGTCAGGGGAGGAGTTTGCCTCGGACTCAGGAAAGGCATTGGCCAGAGTGGGGGCAAGGGCGGGTTTAGGGTCCGCCCCAAGCTGTGAGTAAAGCTCATTGATTTCACTGACTGTGACATAGCCCTGGAAAGTGTCATGTAGAGAAAGAGGGGGGGGGGGGGGGGGGAGAAGAAGGGGTGAGGCATAGCATGACGTGAGTCAGCCATATTAATGACAAACGTTTTAGTAGTTTATTAGTTGTTAGAATGATGCAGAATTTGGTTGCAATTCAAAGCAAAAATGGAACAACAAGTCTTGTGACTTGGAAGTAAGTTACTTAGACACTGTACGGGGAACATTCATTCAGTGGTTTACACAAGGCAATAGGCATTATAACAAGGTTACCTCGGTATTAATACATAGGTGAGTATAAGTTGTGCATAGAATTAATGAAAGAAGTCTCAATTTCCTGTAACCTACATTGCAGGGACTTGCAGTTACAACGAGATACCGTAAGGAGAAAAACAGAATAAAGGAACAGGAAGGATGAGATGGATTAAAAAAGAGAAAGGGAAATATTAGTGGAATAAGCCAGAAGTACCTCCGCATTCTTGAGAGAAATAGAGGAGAGGAGGGATGCGAGGGCGCACAAGTTGACTGGAGGAGGAGAAATTGCGGCAGAGGTGGTGTCACGGTAGCGATCACTAACAGACTGACACACATCAGCCAGAGAGGCTGTTTCCTAGCAGAGAAGGAAACCCCAACGATTATAAATGATGGAAGTCCTGCTCACTTGAAGAGCCTTAAGGAGTTCAAAGAGGAGGACTGTCGATCAAACCTACCTCCCTGAGACTGAAACCTCGGCCACCAGTGAGGTCAGCATATTTCCTTTCCAGCATGGTGAGGTTTTCTTTCTCCTAAAAGACAGAACAAGGAAACAAAAACAAGGCTAAAAAACACAAAATGAACCACTTCTTGATTGCTTTTGCTTTTCATTCACACACACATACACATGCATACACATGCACACATGGATATCTTCGTACCCTTTGCAGCATTGCTTCGAGGGTGCTCCTCTCCTTCAAGAAGCTCTCCTTCTCCCGCTGAGCCTGCTGGGTAATCTGTGTTGCCTGCTTCTTCAGAGTTAACAGTCGTTCCTGAAAGAAAAACAAAAAACAGCTTGTTCCGTGTTTTTAGCCAAAACTACAAAAATACATAAGTCTGCATGCTTCTCAAACCATTTTAAGCAGAGATTCAGCTTGTTACCTTGCGAGTGACAGTGCTCCGCTGGTAGTCTGCGATGTCCCGGAGAAGCTGTTGCGTATGGGTCTCCTTCTCCTCGTCCTGCCTGCTCTCTCTCTCCAGTTGCTGAAACTCCAGGTCCTCAAAGCGCTTGGACTCTGCATCGAGCACCTCACAGTCCTGACACACAAACACACACACACACACACACACACACACAAGAACACAGGTAAACAGGCAAGCCAAAGGGAAACATGTGTACAGGACAGCCTTAACTAGACATACCGTTATAGCACATACACTTGATAAAACATGCAAGATGCAGGTTAACAAAAAAAAAAAAAAGCCAGTATACAAGAGCAAATGACTTGTACTCGCACGCACGCACACGAGTGGTGACTCTAAACTGGCCGTCGGTGTGAATGTGAGCGTGAAATGCTTGTCCGTCTCCACGTGTCAGTCCTGTGATTGACTGGAAGCCTGTGAAGAGTGAACCTCTGCCTCTCACCCAATGTCAGCTGGGTTGGATAAATAATGGATGGATGGATGGATGGAGGGCTGCACACTTATGGCCAAAATGATGATTCAAATAGTTTAAGGTGTAGCCTTAGATCGCATGCCCAAACGTCAGCCTATTTCTATAATAGCCAAACTTAAAGCTCTTGAGATACTATATAAACAGGATCAACCCTTCTGGTGAAATAAGGAGACATAGAAACCTAAAGAGTGAGACAGAAGAGAACAAGAACATGAACCAGGTAAAGGTCAAAGGTGGCCGTGGGTTGATATTGTGTGCATATTCACATGCAAGTTCAAGTACGCGAGCATCACGCGTCTCTTTCCAGAATATGTTCACGTAAACACCGGTCTACCTATGCTGCATGTTTTGAGTGTCAATATGCGGCGTACGCATGCACAGCTGTTGTGTTTCCCACTAATGTTGAGTTCTATGCTTGTCCGGTGTGGTGTGATTTCTCAGCGTGGATCCATTGGTTTACACATCTTAGTACATGTTTGATGTAGTGATGTGTGTGTGTGTGTGTGTGTGTGTGTGTGTGTGTGTTCGTACTGACCCTGGCCAGCTGCTCCTGCAGGGGCTCCTTGGTGGCCTCAGGGCAGCTGTCCAGCCGGGAGCGCTGCTCACACACAACCTGAGCCAACCTCTCTACTCTGCCCCTCTCTGCCTGTAGCAACTCGCACGCCTGGCATACACACATGTACACGACACAGAGAGACGCACAGACACGCCCGCACGCACATACATGTGCACGTTGGTTGATGTGCACGACAAACAAAAGGAACGGAGACACACATCCACACGGGACAGAGAGAGGATGGCAGCGTTAGTGGGACTGGGGAGCCACAGTTAGTCACTACGGCGACCAGGTCAGCAAGACTAGCCTAGAGGGAGGGAGGGGAGGGGCAAGCTGGAGAATAAACATCTGCCAAAGAGATGGAGGACTGGGGAGGAGAGGAGAAATGGAGGTAGTATGATGAATAGTGTCATGAGCTCTTTCTCCTGCCTTTTTATCCTCCGTTTGTTTGAATGGAAAGGACTGATGGGATGGATGAGAAGGAATGGCTCAGTAGATTAACAGTCCTCTCTTTAAATAACACCACATATATACACGCGCACAAAATCTGTACAAGCACTCGACTTCACCTGCTCTTCAGCGCTCGTCTCTCTGTCTCACTCAGTATCATGACGAGGTTTTGTATCATATACAGTATCTACCAGCTGTGTGGTCCAAGGGAATTTGCCAACCAGGGTGGGACCCCAATCCGACAGAGGGGAACATCCAGAAGCTAAACCAAAGCATGTACTCGCAAACGCCCACATACCGACGACAAATTCAATCTGCTTATGCACTCCCCACCCTGTCAATGTTACCATATACTGGTAAAAGACACACACACACACACACACACACACACACGGCCGTCCCGCAGGAGTGTGTGTGAGACAGGATCACTTGGTGACCGCTATACCCTGGGCAGTATTAGCAGATATATATTTGGACCGGAGACAGCATGAGAGGGATTAACGCCTACCGGTTAGTCACATGACCCCTAAATGTACGAGAGTCTCAGAGCAGTGTGTGTATTTTCATAACCAAACATCACAGGAAGGGAAATGTTGCTTGTTACAAGCCACGTTTGGTGTACAACACTTATGTTTCTCCCCGATGCACAATAATAATAATCACTCTCCAGCCCTTCGGCATAGAAATACAAACAATGTGCAAGAAGATGCTTCATCAAACGCCTAGTCTGTTGATGAATGCTCTCGGCTCTTGGTCTCTGTGTCAGCCACTGTGACTCTTTGTCTTCGTCTCTCATTGATTTACAATGAAGCACAGCCTGTTTAAATACCTTTTCTTTTTCCTGCTGGGACTTGGTCTCCAGGTCAGCCATCTTGTTGTGAAGTGCTTCCAGAGCCTCTTTCTCCTGCTGGAGAGCAGCGACCTCCGACTCCTGCTCAGCCTCCACCAGAGCTCGCTCAAGCTCCACCTTGGATAAATGCACACCAGTCAGTTAGCCATTTGTGGTGACATACGGGTTACTGATGTGTTCCTCATTTCTCTTTAAAGATAGGACTTCTAGACTTATTATTAAACCATGAATCGTTGAGATGGCCATATTTGCTGCAGCGGCTGTCTCCCCAAAAATCGCCCTTCGCTCTCCGTCTTCTCTTTACCTCTTGGGCAGATTCATCCATTTGGTTGTCCAGCTCTTTGATCTTTTGCTCCAGCTCCTCCATGTTGTTCAGCACCTGGATCCTCTCCTCTTCCACGCGCCTCACTTCCTCCTCTGAAGGCCTCACTTCCTGTCCGCGGCGGCGAGCGGCTACATCTAGAGCCTGGTAAACACCATCATTAACAGATTGAACCATTTTCAAGAAGTAGTTCAAACTTGATTAGAGCCAATACTGGGGTTTCATGGTAATTGGTTGTAATAATGATCGCTGACACCAGCATTTAAATAATGAGGTGACATCAAGTGGAAATAGGGGCACCAACAGTATTTGTAACTGCAGAACAAAATAATCTATATCTTATATTATTGCTAAACAATGTTTTCTGAACACTGGTTTGTGGTGAAGCAGTACTTCCTCTGGGCACTGAGAATGTCTGAAGACACGATCACACACACAAACACCAGCTGTCCATTCTGAATCTGTAACACTTAGCCTGCTCTAACCTAATGAATGGTCTGTAAATATCTGCCATCTGCGTACGTGAAGGATGTGTATGTTGATAGACTGCAACTGTAAATCCATATGCTCTGCTGCTTAACTACAGAATGACACAGAATAACTATATAGAAATAGGGCCATTTGCTTTTGCAGGTACAGATGTGATATTGTATGAGTGCGTATGAATGTGTAGAAACAGATCTCTTGTACCTCATTGGTCCTCCGTGCACGTGGAGACGGTGAAGGGGCGAAGCTTCGCAGGCTGACAGCGGGGGATTCTGCCCTGTTGTCTCGGTGGCCGCTGCTGCGCCTCCGTCGTACCTGTAGGTCGTCATCATCATAGTAACCGTTCTCTGATCCAAGGGAGGCCATGTGTCCGTTCCTCGTTGTTCCGTTAGTGGCTGAAGAGTCTGAAAAGACCGATGGTGCGTCGCCATCGTCGTCGTCGTCGTCGTTCAGTTGAAGCTTCTCGAGCTCCTGGTTGATCTTCTGGAGATCCGACACAGCTGAAGTGGGACTTGTGGCGGCGCCTCCTCCATCTCTGGCAGACCGGCCCAGCTCCGAACACAGAGACAGGATGGTCTCTAGCCGCTGTCGCTCCTGAGATGAGCACGCACACACACACACACACACACACACACACACACACACACACACACACACACACAAGTGCATGAGTTACAGTATATCCAAAATAATTCCTGGTAGCTACCTTGAGTAACAAACCCAAAAGTCCCCACCATCTTTTAATCTACTGCATTTTAGGAACACAGTATAACCATGTTATTAAAAAACCACATTGCATATAGAGCCCTATGGTGGTGCTGGATTACGAGGTGAGATATATCAAACGTGGAAAAACAGAGCATATGTTATTCAGATCACACCTAAATTCAAGTTACATTTCCATTAGTCAGATGTTAACTCAATACCAGTAAACAACACAATTTGTTCTACTGATTCTGACATTGTATCTCTTTATAGACATGCATGTGCGTTTTGAAATTGGTTAAAAGAAAAAGCACAAATTGAACGTTCTGTTACGTTCCAAACTAGAGAGAAGTCACAACAGCTCAGCTGGTATTACTTCTTTCCATCATGAAATCAAGTTTCCAATGCTAAGTTACCTGGGGAAGCATCGCAGAAGTGAATCGCTTCAGTTAAAATGTCCTTAAGTCCAAAATACACTCTCTGTTTTGTTTGTAATTTACATCCTCTACTTTAAAATTGTGCAGTCTAGAAAGATCATTTCCTCTCGTTGGGAAATCTCTGGAGCGAGAGTTCCCTTTCCCACGGCTCTGTCTGCCCGAACACAGCTATATGGGGAGCTACAGAGGCTGCAGAGAGTCAAAGTATACCCTCAGAGGTTCAGCAGTAGCTTCTCTGGAGGGAGAAATATAAACCCACACAGCAAGCCTGTGTAAGTAATATCAGAGGTGGAAAGAGGGAGGTTAGAAAAAAACCAACGTGAGACAGAGGTGTGTGAATGTGTGAGTGTGTGAGAGTGAGAGATATAGATATAGAGAGAGAGAGAGAGAGAGAGAGTAAGCTAATGAGAAGGTGGACAGCTGTCAACTATGATCGGAAGCGTGCACGAGAACAGGCCATGACTCCAAACACAGGAATGTGTGTGTGTGTGTGTGTGTGTGTGTGTGTGTACGGCCGCGGTGGAAACAGGACACTTTCCAGGGAAACGTGCTCGAGGAAGGAATCTGAACCAGGTGAAGTCGCTCGACGAGAGACATCATATTTAGGAAAAACATATAGTGCTACGCATACATTACATTGCTCATTTATCCCATTATTTTAGAAATGAAATATAAAAAGTAATGTAATCAATAGAAATATGAATAAGTGATCACAGTACAAATTGTTTACCAGTGGAATAATCTTGTGTATGTATGTGTGTGTGAGTGCATACAGTGTGTAATGTGAGCCAGGAGCTGAGGCAAAACAAGCCCGTGTCAGTTTGTCACCTTGTTCTATTGTAATGGACACAAGCCTCTGTGGAGCCTTTATAGTAATCAGCTTTCAACTAGAGAGAGAGACCGGGAGGAGGAGGACACACTGAAAGAGCCGAGCTGTATAGAAAAGAAAAGATGGAGAGAAAACCACAGACAGGAGTGTGAGGAAATAGAAAGAGAGGAACACTAGTGGGGGAATAATAGCTGGTGCTTTGGCCTGACACATAGTGGACAAAAAGAGGAATTCAAGTATGTTGGCCTCTGTGACCGGCGGTGCTTTTCAGGTGAAATAAAGTCTTTTGTAATGGTAATAGCAAAAGGGAAAGAGAGAGTTATCTCACTCTAGCTCTTAATCTCTCTTTCTCCTTTACGCGTTCTTCATTTATTCCTCATGATCACCTTCCAGTGCTCTCTTATTAGTAGCAACCATTACAGTTCTGCACTTTTGAATTCTCTCAATTCTAAACTATTTACACTGACAAGACAAAGCCGCTTTGCTAAATGCCAACTTTTAATATGGACTGATGGAATAATTTAATCTAAACGTATCCAAACCTCACCAAATACATCTAAACTGTACATCCTAACTGACACAATAGGCGATCGTGTGAGCTTCAAGCAATTGTTTTTGTGTTTCTCTTCCTTTCGTTGCTGTCAAAACCCCAAAATAGCCATTTATGCACACAGCCTAATAACATCCGAGTATGTATGGGAATGAACGCAGGTTTCTTGTTCTACCACTAGAGGGCAGACAAGATTAAGACAAAGCCTTCCTGAGCTCAGCCTTGAAGTCAGATGCTGCTATTGGCTTTCTTTCAATGTCCAGCAGCATATCTGATCAGAACTGTTAAACGCAGTTCATTGTTTTATTATCAATTATTCAGAGCTATTATTCAAAAAAATGTATTAAAGTGACGGCGAGGAACTTTTAACTGGTTATGAAATTATTACTCTTAGCCTCTATATGACCTTTATAAGTAAACAAGACCATCAAAATGAAGTTATTTAACCTTAAAATAACCATCATTTTGACAGTTAAATATAGAAACTCATATCACTCTTTGATTAAAACTATATGAATGCGTCATTAAACATGCCTAACAGGTGGCTGCTATCCGTTACACCGGGGCACAAAGTAAAAACAAATGCTTTTAAATCAAAACCACATCATATGAAGCGTTGCTGGGTTTCATGTTCTATCTCGCTAGTCGAGTAGGTTAAAGCCACCGAGGAGCTCGGGAAACACACATCCAGAAAACTCTTTCTCACAGCTCAAGAGACACCCGATCACTGAGCAAGAACACGGCTATTATATGTTGAGCATCTGTGTGTTTATCCACCTGCTACACTACGACTCTGCTCTCTAATCTTCCTGGTTGCTCTAACCAACATCTGACTGATGTGTTCTGTGGCTCGTCAGTGGTCCGAACCGCACTGGGCGGACCTCCAGATGACTGACACAACACACACACACACACACACACACACACACACACACACACACACACACACGACCTAAACACGGGTTAAGAATAGTCCTGTTAGTATGGGCTAACTGCCAGAGGCATCTGTGGAGTGGTGAACCTCACTCTCTCTCTCTGTGTGTGTATGCATGTGTGTGTGTGTGTGTGTGTTAAGCTCCCTGGGAGAGTATGTTGGAGGGCACGAGGAGGAGTTTGGTGTGAAGGGATGCATTCCATTTTTTGTGCGTCTTTGTGTGATTGCATGTTGTATGCAAAACAGAAACCTTACACTGCAAATTTAAACCTGATACCCCAATCTTCTTCAACGGCAACAAGCTGTTCACCTGTCAAAGGTCTGTAAGTCCGTAAGTCTGTAAAGTCTGTAACCTAATTTACACATTACACCAGATACGGTCTGTATCACAGGTTATAGCTACATAGCGAGACAGTGTCATCTGATCTGAACGGCAACATGAGGAACAGTTGATGTCCTCAGTTCAAACACACTCAAACTCACCAGTCTTTCCACCTCCTGCTCACGGAGTCTCTCGTCTTTTTGGTGCTGATGGTAGTCGGTCAGTTCCTCCTTCCCGCTCAGTGAGCTGATGCTCCCCCTTCTTTCCCTGAAACCCCCTGGTGGGGTCACTCCTGCCTTTCCGAACGACTGCCTCCTCTCGCCCAGCCCCATCCCAGCTTCCAGGCCTGCCTTCCCAAACGAAGACCTCCTCTCTCCAAGTCCGAGCCCCAGGGAACCAGTGAGCTCTAGGTCCACCCCTCGCCTCTCCCTCTCCCCCAAAGACAGGCCCACTCCTGCGGACGATCCACGGCTTGTCAGCCGTTCCAGTTCTGGAGGGCTGGAACTCGTGGAGCCTAAGGAGCCCACAGAGCTAGTGGAAGTCAGGCTGAGCTTTTTGGCCACACGGGGAGAAGAGGAGCCCCCCGTCCTGGATGGGATGGTCACATCGGGGGGAGTGGGTGTGGAAGAGACGGTGGCCGTAGTGGAGGGCAGGTTCTTGGGGGAGGAGAGGGAGATAGACACTACACTTTCTCCCTGATTTGCGCTCTGAATTTGATGCCTGTTGGAGGAGAGCTGGCTTGATTTACTGGAGTTGTGGTTGATGTCAGGGCTGGCATTCTGACTGTTGTTGTAATGGTCTTTGCTCAATTTGTAACCGCCGGCAACATCGGATCGCCGCGGGGGCAGCGTTGACAAGGTCAGGGCTCCGTTGTTGTTGTCACGGGGAGATTGGGAGTGGCAGAGGCGTGGCAGCGAGCGACTGTGCTCTCCTACCATCATCCCATTCAGCGAGCCTGACGAGTACTTCCGGGTTCTACTGCTGGGCGGTGGCTCTTGGCTGCCGTAGCTACGGCGGCCAAGACGGGGGCTCGAGGGCATGCTGGCTGCACCTCCTGTTGACGGAGCGCGGGATGAGGAGGAGGGGGGGGGCGGAAGAGAGAGGAGGAAGCTGTTGCTACCGTCAACAGAGGTGGAGGAGCCTCCGCCGTTCCATGTGGACAGTAAAGAAGAGGAGGAGCCCGGGTTGTGCAGCCGTCGGCCGTCGCTTATGCCGAGGTTGTCCTGGTGGCGACTGCCCGAGGTGCGGGAGGCCAGAGAAGAAGAAGAAGAAGAAGAAGGGTCGGACCGTCGCCCGGGAGAAAAAGAGGGAGCCGATTTCAAAGACATGGGTGCACGATCCGAGCTGTAGAACCGCCTCGCCTGGTCCTGATAGGCTGATGAGGACGTGGCAGGACTCGTGGTAGGTGTGGTGGGGGGAGACTGAGAGATAGAATGGGGAAATATATACATTATAACTGGAAATAATTAAAAATGCTATTTCATCATAATATCACATGCACATAAAATATGATAAGTGGTAGATAAATATAATGAGGAGATAATGATGAGGCTTCAGTATATAAACAGAATGAATACATCTCTGTCGTATAGCCCAGCATAATGTGTATGCCCTGCTTATCCAGGTACGTCTTGTACATAATGAGTAAACCCCGGTTAGCCCTTTTTAGCCCAAGACAAACATGCAGGCTAACGATATAAACTCTATAAGCCCAGTTGGAGTATGACGTAGAAGACGGAATGATAAATCCTGAAGTGAAGCTGAATGATGTCTGACCTGTGTCACGCTGAAGTAGGAGGGGTTCGCATTCCCGTTGGCTCTCAGGCTGTTCTCCAGGGCGATCTTCTTGCGCTGCAGGGTGTCCATCAAGTCCCGGAGCTCGGACGCCGATCGCATGCCCCGAGCACTGTTGGTGCCGCCCACCACCGCATGGCTATAGTCACTGCTAAACTTCAAGTAGTCTGAGGGTGGGAAAAGAGATATAATGGAAAATAAATGAATAATAAGGGGAAAGCGTAGATACACAAGTACAGGTGAACATTGAGGAGTATGAGAAACGGTGATTGAAATAAATATATAAATGGGGAAGCAGAGAGGAGATGGAGGGAAATTGAGTTAAGGGGAAAACAAGAGGAGAGCGCTATGGCCGGGATAAAGCAATATGGAGTCACAAGAAAGAAAGAGAGAGAGAGAGAGAGAGAGAGAGAGAGAGAGAGAGAGAGGCTGTGTATGTACCTGAAGCTGCAGCTATTCATAGAGGGGGCTGATGGCAGAACAAACCCGAACCACACAATCTGCAGCTGGCAGCGAATCACCCAGAATAGGAGTCAACTCTCTCTCTCTCTCTCTCACACACACACACACACACACACACACACACACACACACACACACACACACACACACACACACACACACTCTTGCACAAAACCATGCATTAGCTCCAAAGCAAACATTTTAAATCGAACTCGACTTAGAACTCGAACTGTTCCTTCGAGTAAGATTTTGGGAAACGAAAAAAAAACCACAAAATATTCTGGAATACCCTCGAGAGGCCCCCGCCCTACCTAAAGCCTTCTATTTAAAGCAGCTTCAGCAGTAAGCGGGTCTTTTTCCTAACCTCAACTGAGTCAGGAAGATTTAGCAGGAAGGAAGTCAAAACTAAAACAAATCAAACAAAAATATTTTTTTTACTTGGTAAAATATTGCCGAGGTCAGCAAGAGTATTGTTGATTAATATCACTATTTCTACTTTTCTGTGCAGAATTTTAAAAAATAAGAACTTTTGCAGGTAAAACACTAGGAAGAGGCTAGTAGAACGCAACGTGTGAGGAACCTGCCGAGTGTTTTTAATTTATCTGTGGCTTTATGTGGAAAAGGAACTGTTATAATGTACAAGCTGAGACCACCCAGTGTTTAACCGTCACACACTCCCACACACACAAAAAAGCTTTCCTACAACTCTCACACACACACACACACGTGTACTTCCCATGTGTACATATGCTAAGAGTGCACATACTGTACGTGTTGAAGAATTTCAGCACGGTTGGGAACATTCAACTACTACTGCTACTAGTCGAGTTGTATTGTTAGAGAAACTGGAGCACCTAAAGTTCACCTCGTAGCTGAATAACAGCCTGTGTGAGGAAAATGTCAAACCCTACATGGTGGAGAGAAATGGGGCAGAAAATGAAAGACATCATAAGATCTAGACACACACACACACACACACACACACACACACACACACACGCACACACAGGGTGTTTGTGTCCATACATGGGCAGATTTATACTGGAGGCCTGGCGTGCATCAAGTCCGTTCTATCGTGACTATTCTCCTCGATGCCCGACTCCTTTTGCTTTGTGCGAGAGTCTTCCCTTTAGGTGCACGTGCGGAGTGTGAGTCTTGGCAATCTGGAGGATAAAGGTCAAGATTTTGGCTGCCTGTGAAAACAAGTTTTCCAAAGTGTGTGTGTGTGTGTGTGTGAGAGAGAGAGATGTAAGTCATCTCTACAAAAACATCAGAGAAGCAGGGGAGAGAGCAGTGCATTCCTTACATCTAGGAGTTTCAAGAGCAAGGATTCCACTGATTATGGCGCACACACACACACACAGACACTCACACACACACCTTGCTCCAAGCCCGATCAATCACTAAGGAGACAGCGGAGTCCAGCTGTATCGCCATGGAAATGGAGAGGCACCAGATGACAATAACATTCCTATATGCTTTGAATTTACGTTTTTAGCATGTGTGTGACAGTGAGAGTATATGTTTAGGAAATACTGAGAGGACGGCTGAACTCTACCCTTCAGTCTGTCACATGTGTGTAACAGACATACCCAAGACCAACATGCCAATCTCTCACACACACACACACACACACCTGTCTAGGTCGTGTGTACCTGTAACTATACCCTGAGATCCCTGTCAGGGCATAGGACTGAATACAGTTGTGGGGACAGATGTTGCGTGAGGAGAATAAGCTGATGAAAAACTACAAGGGAAGAACAGGTGAGAAGCAGATGGAATAGATGAGCGAGCCGATGAAGGAGGGAGGGAGGTAGAAGAGGAGATGGTGATGTGGCGGAACAAAGAGAGAGGAGAAACAAAGGAAAAAGAGCGGGGATCAAGTACAGGTCGTGGGTCAGAGAAGGGGTTTGTGTGTGTGTGTGTGTGTGTGTGTACCTGTGTTGTAGGCTAAAGCTGACACAGGGCTCTTTTGTGGAAGCATGCTCTTCATTCTGCTTGCCTCCTCGGGATGGTTGAACCGGAAGAAATAGGACTTACCCAGACACAGGGAATAACCTGGAGAGAGAACACACAGACACGTGAGGTAAAACACACGAGACCATGGTGACAAGCGCTATAGTACGGTATGAAGGGGCAGTCGTAAGTACAGCTTTTTACATTTGTATTCACAGCTAGATACACACTTGCACACTCTCGGGCACAGCCAGCCATCCCGGACCACAGTGTTTGCTCTGGCCATCAATTAGGCAGAGAGGGCCAGGTATTAAACAAGACGTCAGGGTCACAACCTCTATAATACACACAGACAGCCACAGCTGTCCAAATACCTCAGAAGGGAAGGGAGAGACAGCAGTGCTAACACACACACACACACACACAGAAGATCCTATGCAGGAAAAGTGAAAAAGTAGAAAGACAGCAGAAAACAAATGAAACGACTTCACTGGTGCAAAGAGGAGTGGACAACAAAGAGGAGAGAAGATCACAAGACTGGCTAATAAACAAAGAGTTCCCCTTTCATTTGTCTGTCTTCTCACACACACACAATCTCTTTGCTCTCTCCATTCTTTCAACCCCCCCCCCCCCCCCCCCCACACCCACACCCTGCCCAGAAGGTTCAGATAAGCATTACAGTAAACCCCCA
Organism: Leptoclinus maculatus; assembly: GCA_032191485.1. Taxonomy (NCBI): domain Eukaryota; kingdom Metazoa; phylum Chordata; class Actinopteri; order Perciformes; family Stichaeidae; genus Leptoclinus; species Leptoclinus maculatus. Next base: position 11,468,853 of record JAVDOI010000013.1, read on the forward strand.
CAATGTTAGCATGTGTGTAAAAGGCTAAAAAAGCACCTCCTTAATAGCTCCATTACAGTTACATCAGATTCCTTGGACCTTGAACCTTGGACCTTCCTTGAAGTCAGACACAGCCACTGAGGCAAGAGGGGGGGGGGGGGGGGGGGGGGGTAGCGAGAGGGCGAATGGAAAAAGACTGAATGGAAAAATGTCAATGTTGTTTTTCTTTTCCCTTCTCTCGTTTTCTCACATCTCACTTTGTGTCCTGTTCTTTCTCACTCTCGGCCTTGTGTCCAGTTTCACAAACACCTCCACTGAAGAGTTGAGCTCATGGCCAACATTTTGCGGTGACAGGTTAGCTAGGTCGTATCTGTCTAGACGTTGCCTTGGCAGATTTCTTCTGTCTTCAAAGCTGTAATTTCTCCGCACAGTGGGGGGGGACCTGAGTGCTGTGGTGAGGTGGAGCTAACACCACACACACACACACACACACACACACGAAAACAACTGTAAGAAATGTTTAGTCTACACAGCTGGACTGTGAACTTCTCAAATACATACCCATGTAAACACAATCTTGCAGGTTTGGGCGCAAACTGTGAAGCAGTGGCATCATGACAGAGAGATCAAAAGATGTGTGGTTTTTTTTTTATAAAATGACAGAAAAACAGACACACACGTGTCATATGTGTGGTAATGATCTAATAATATGTGTTTCTCATTGCCGGACTTGATTAATGTGTGTGCGCGTCTTCAAAATGTTGTGCATGCTCTGTGAATCTGTGTGTGGAGACATGTCTCCTAACAGTGTCTGCCTAATGACTCACAGTTACTCTCAGTATTTAGCAGAGAAGCAAACACACACACACACACACACACACACACACACACACACACACACACACACACACACTTTGCCAGCAGTCAGCTCTTGTAAAAATCTAATTTCCTACCCTCAATAGCCTCACCATGTGCCACCTTTAAAGTGGAGGGTAAAGTGTGTCGCCATGATTTGTTCACAGCCCCCGCTCCCCCCGCCGATCTAATTTCCTCTCAGTGCGTCTTAGCTAAACGAATAACTAATCCTGCCCTCCTTCAGCATGGACAAATACAAGCAGTACGTGTGTGTGTGTGTGTGTTTGTGACAGAGATAAACAAAGAAAGGATGAGAAATTCAGAAGTTGTCCTTATATATTTATAAAACCTGATGATTCGACCTTTGTGTCAGTTCTTGCTTTCTCAAACAAACACCGGATTACTGCAAACCTTTTCTTAACCCTTGCACCTAAAATCCATCTGTGATAAGATTACAAGGGAACACACAGCATCCGCCACATTCAATAAAAAAAATGCTAATCCTAACTGCTTGCACACAAACTAAATTTAAGTCTGCTGTCCTAAATAGATTGCACATGAACACATGCCAACACACACACACACACACACACACACACACACACACACACACACACACAGACATACCATCCAACAAAACACGTTTAATCTAATTTACGTCTTCACTTGTTTACCAGCAAATTGAATTTGCCTCCCACGTCAAAGCATCCCCCCCCCGACATGAGACCCTCTCCCGCGACAAGAAAACTGGAAATTAGTCTGTACATACTTTTATAGGATCATTTAAAGTGTGTGCTCTACAAAGGCAGACCTCAGAGTCTTTGAGGGCACAGATGTAGGAGCTGTATCACGGCTGGAGACAATTTTTGTTTCCATGTAGATCTGAGGGACCCAAATTACACTCTCACCGCAGTGTTTGGGAAGAGGAAACTCAAAACGGTTTCTCTATTTGGTTAACATAAGTGGAGGAATTGCCAAATTGAGACCATTAGGTTAGAATGAAAAATAAACCAAATGCATAGATCCCATGTCGAACTATTTCTTGGATGAAACTCACATACCTTACTTACCTGCTCATTGGTCAGGTTTGCCATGCAAAGTAATCACAGAAATCAAAAAGTAATCACCACAAATGTCCAAATGCACAGCATTTGATCAAACTGGTTGCCTTCAAAATGTTGCTGTAATCCCTTAAATCTTTATGGTACTGAACAAACACAGAGTTTACTCATTCATGAAAAGATGCGTACACACAAGGTCCCAGTGGGACTGTTAATAGGCCTCAAAACCACAAATGAACCCTCTCTGGGGCACAATGGTCCAGCAGTACCATCATAAAAAAACAGACTGGTCTTTCTCAGGGGAGTCATTGTAGATTAGTTTAGACACAAACACACACACACACACACACACACACACACACACACACATATATATATATAATCTAGCTCTTCACCAGAGGCTCAGTAGATATCTTCTCTGCTTCACCTCAAATCTCATCCACAAAGCATCAATCTATCGACACACTTCACTTCTCCCAAGCAAAAGGGACAACCATGCAAACTCTAATCTATCAGAAAGAAAAGATAAACAGAAACACCATGAAAACTGATAACAAAGGATTTATACCGTATTCATCAAGGTTTAAAGATTGTTCTCTTCTTTTAAGTCCCTAAAATAATGCGCTCACGGCAGGCAGAAGAAAGACTTGTGAACACAATAACATCCATGACAATGAGGCCGGTTTTGTTTTCAGGTGTCAGGTATCCTGACCACGGAGCCTGTCCTCACAGCTGTGGGCTGCTTCTCTTTGTCACGTGCACTCACACCACACCAGTCTGTAAACCTGCAGGCTCATCCACCAGAAGCTGCAGACAATATGCTACAGCCACCAGGTTGTGATGAAACGCCTCCAAAAGATGGCTGGCAATATGAACAAAAATAATAATTTCACCACTCAGTAGCTTGGATCACAGGAGGAGCAGCAATAATTAACATATCCTCTACTTAAACTGGCTTTACAGTCGTATAGCAGTTATTAATATTATTACCATTGATTTATGGGGACAGACTCGATTTGTATCTGTGATGGCTTGCACTGCAGCCAATCAGAAGGGAGGAAGGGACATCAATAATATCAGCTGATGAGCCTACAGTATGCAGGACTGATACAAGCAGCCAACTGTGTCATCATATGACAGGGTTCAAATGAACAAATGTATCGATTGATGGGAATAACATTGCCCAACCTTTTCAGAGAGTCTGACAGTCTGGTTTTAATACAGTGTGTTCATAAAACACATGAGCGCGCGGGCAGATGTTGGTTTGAATGTGAATCAGCCATCCTTTACGTAACGGAGTGTGTGAGAGAGAGAGACAGTAAAAGCCAAAACCCGATTCAAACACACTCACCACGTATGGGCAACAGACAGACAGACTCCCTCCAAATGAACTACAACTAGCCTACTACACCTGTAAGGTGTTAAGCGTCGTAAATTAGTAACGTTAGCCTACAATACACTAACCTTAGTTCATTCAAGAAACACGTAGTGGGGTATAGCCATAGACTGTATGTATATAAGGTGGTACAGCCTAAGTATGAAATAAGCCTAACTCAAAAAGGTGCAGTGCAGTTAAGTAGAGTAAATGCATTTAACATGTAACATGTTACTTTGTTACTTTTGTTGAAAGTTAACTTTAGCTAGCAAAATTTAAATCCGTTACATACCTTTTGAGTCCCATTCAGTGAGCACGTTTCACGACAATAACAGCTATTTTCTTTCTTTTAACGTCTAACAAATTATAATGACCAGACCTTAAATTCACTTTTTTTTCAATAAAAGTAAAACGCAGTCTAGCTAGAGTCCTGACGGTGTGTTGTTGTCTCTCTCTCTCTCTCCTGCGAGCCGCCTCCTCACCCGTCTTGACTGCGTGTGTAAGAAAGTTCACTGATTTACCATCCACGAGTCTGAGTACGGGACTGTACCAACTCGCGGTAAAAAGGGGTAAGAGGTTCAAGATTCACGAGAGCAGACTATTTAACATACTGTCGAGGAATACAATAGCAACGTTGAAGGTTCAGATATTCATAACGCCAAATGAAAGAGAAGAAAACACCATTTTGAGTAGTTAAAACCATATGTAAACTAACAGCGTAATACGCCATCACCCTAATCTAGATTTGGTAGGTTCAAGGGCTATTAGACGGTGAGGTATTTGGTGGACGCCCCCTCAGCTTTTCTTTGTCTACCTATTATTTTCTCTCTCTTTTCTTTGAAATACCTTGGACCAGTGCAACCCCAAAACAGCTGGACAATAGCTACTGACTTAAAAAACCTGGTGGCTTGCTTATATAATTATAATGACTAACCAATTAATTTAGTTAATTAATTAGACTTGAGACAAAGCAACAGTGGAGAAGGGGCAGAGAAGTGAGTAAACCAGACAGACTGACTGGCTACATAAAAAATGAAAGATTCTGGGAGGGAGTAAAGCAAGCAAGAAAAAGAAAAAAGCTTTTTAAATTCTCCCCCAAGCTTCAGTTAAGGGTAGTCTCTCTATAACTCTCTTCTAAGAAGAAGAAAGCCTGTAGTTATACTGCTCATTTGTAACTGTTGTTATTGGCGTACGATGACTTCTATTGTCATCATTGCAAATCTGCTATTGTGCTGGACGGACATATTCAACAAGTGACTTCCAGCTGTTCAAGTTAGTTAGAAGTGAAAGTGATGTGATTCCAGGTCAAGCTCCGAAGTCCCAAACACAGAACAGATCACTTCCTAAACATAGCTAATCATCTCCAGGCTGCTCCACAGTGTGCGTGTGTGTGTCTCTGTGTGTGGTTAGACAACTCAACCAAGAGCATTTGAGGCCAGAGGATATTCCTGAAAGATGTTCTCTCTCTCCATAATTTTCCAAACCATGCCCTTTTGACTTTTTTTTAACCCCCTTTTTCTCTTTCAGTCCTTCTCTCCACCCCTGAGACTTCACAAAGCCCTAGCCTCGTGTGTAGACACACCAAGATGATGTCAATATTTGAATCAGCCCGGCACAGCGGGAAGATAAATAGGCCTGTCAATATTTAACTTGAAATGGCCAGGCCACAATGAGAAGGGTTCACAGAAAGGATGGATACATGGAGAAGGAGGAGCCAGGTGCAAAAAAACAGTCAAACAAGGAGTGCTGTGCAACTCAGTAAATCCATAAAAAGGGAATTTGGGAGAAGAGAGAAGAAGATAGAGGGCAGACAGATGAAACATCAAGATACTGGCTGACAAAAAACAGACACATGGTGGACAGAATGATAGAAAAAATAAATGCCTTAGAATTTGGGAGGATCCTCAGTTTGTTTGTGTGTGTGTGTGTGTGTGTGTTCTGCCAGTCTTCTGCAGTCTCCTATAACAGAATTTGATGTGCAGGGTACGCTTTGCCGTTGCTGGAAGCGGTGACTCACTGTAGCAGCTAGCTGTTCCAAACCACAAGGAATTAAATCAAACCAGAGGTTCACGCACATCCACTACATCATTCAAAACACATACGCAAACACGTGGAAATGCTCACACACACACACACACACACACACACACACACACACACACACACACACACACACACACACACACACAGGCCCATACATTTATGTGAAATACACAAACACAAACATATTGTACGCCGTGCTTTTCATGCGCGTCAGCACAACGTTAACTGTACCCATATGACTCATACACAAACTGAAAGGAATGCAAGTCAACCGAACCACAAACTAACCACTCTCTCTTTTTTTCACACACAGGGGAGTGTGCAACACTGAAAGTATGCACACTCAATGAAATTAAGTCAACTTTCACTCCAACTATTTCACTGACCAGTAGGTGGCAGTATATCAAATATGTGTGTGTGTGTGTGTGTGTGTGTGTGTGTGTGTGTGTGTGTGTGTGTGTGTGTGTGTGTGCATATCTTACCCTGTGTGAGTGGTGTGGGCACAGTGACCTGTGCTCCATCCAGACTGCAGAGGTGACCACAGGGGTCCAGGGTCACCACCCCTCCTGTGTCACAGGTAATGATGAGAAAGTAGGGGATCAGTACACCTTCGGTTTAAAGTAAAGCAGCTCAGGTTTCGACATCATCCTTCACTCAGAAGTTCTTCCCCGTTGAAAGATGCCATCTAACTACACTACCACGTTTAATTCTAACATACACACAACGCCATGCTATTTCCATCTTCACTACAGGGCTTTGGTCTGAATGCTTAGCGTAGTAATTATCCAGGTGTGTCACATAGGAACAAAAAAAAAACATCAGTGCAATCAATCACTGTCCCTGTCTCTTCAAAGATAATTGTCTTTTCATTCACACAATACACTGACAAAGTATTGAAAGATGTCCATCTTAATAGTTCACTCAATGCTATATTTATCTTGAAACCTTATTATTATTGAAACAAATGAAAGATTGTGCCGGTGTGATATGCTAATTCTAACAGATTCTGTTGCAGTTTTGTTAAAATATTCATTTTAGAACACATACAGATGACACTTGAATTTTTTTTACTTACTGTATTTAGCGGATCATCTCTTTACGGGTTTGACAAAATGTTTTCAAATATTGTAATCTCACTTCATTGTCAGACTTGTTTTTTTTTGGAGATTCAGTATATTTTATTCAAAAGCCTTCTTAAATAAACGAGTCATTGGCCAACACAACGTGCAGATGTAAACTGGGTAGAAATCTTAGAACACACTTGCCAGTCCCGAAATGACAACTGTTTAATTCAGAAGCCTGGCTTATAATATGAATTCATTTTGTGCTGAGTGAACTGACATCAACCTTCATTGAAGATGAGACAGTGCTCTGCCTCGATGCCAGGACCCTGGATAGTGATGTCTTGAGGAATTGGAGCATCTTCTCGGCCAATGCGGGTCACCCCTGAAACATCAAGCAATATGCAAATAGAAATGACAGAAATGCAAAAGTACAATTGTCTTTTTGAACCACATGGGCGGTCTGTGATCCACACTTTAAAGGGGCACTTCAGTATTGTCAATTTCAACTGCTTCTTCTTTTTCAGTAGACATATTCTGGAGAAAAATTAGACCCTCGGTTCTCCTAAAATGGCCTGTTCACATGGTTGGCATTCCTCACTGAAATGGAAGGGCACACCGAGCTGGGAGAATGTGAAAGTGTGTAGAGGCTACGCAAGAAATATAACGACGTAAAAAACATGAAATGTCACATTGCTGACTTTACCTTACGTATCATTTTAATACTATCCACTGTGTAATCCACTGTGTGAAACATTTTCTTCATACTGTAGTTAAGAATTTTTCATACTTGCCGCAGCTTAAATCAATCCATCTATCACAATCTTTGAGCAGCACTGCTCTCCTGGCTGAGGAGGCAAAACAAAAAGAGTCTGTCTCTCTGTATTAGGAAGACAATGAGAGCTTTGTGATCCGCACAAGACATGTTAACTCTGAAAGTGTATGTGAGAGTCACGAGTGTTATCTAAGAACAGATACTCACTAAAGTATAACGCTTTTAATCTAATGTCAGATTGTATTAGTATTCCGTCTGCAGGCTATTGAATTCTAATCAGATGTACAAGCTTGTTTTTCACTATATCATGTGGTAGATCTCACTATCTTCGCTCCTATCTCTTTGCTGTCATGTGTTTGGCCAACTTGCTGGAATAATAATTAAGCTATGGCACCTGTGGCTTGCTGGTTCAATGAATGTATGTTTGTCTGCATGTGTGTGTGTGTGTGTGTCTGTGTATGAAAGAGAGGGGTGAAGGGTGATTAAGGGAGAATGAGTGCAAGGCACCTGTGGATGGCTGATGAAAGAGACACTATAAATACTCATGCTTATACTGATTTGAATACTTCTCTGAGGAATAGTGTGGATTTCAGTCTTTCAGCTTAATGTAGTGAGTGCTTTCTGTCTGTTGTAGAGGACACTGTCATGGAACCATGTAGTTTGAGTCATCTCTGTTTTATAGCTGTTTTGGATTGGCAGTCTGCTAGCGCAGTGCTGTCCTCATTTTTGCACGTTTAAATGTGGGTTCAGCCTGCGCACCAACCAATAAGTGGGGTAATTTTCCTCCCCAATGACAATCAAAATAAATAACCAAGGATGTGGATGTAGTAATTTGTTTAACTACATGTTTTCAGTCTAAGGGAGCCCTGTGGGAGGAAGTAGTGTTGACTCCTTGTTTTCACTTTATTGTGACCCAGCATAGTATCACTTTCCCCGATCATAGTGCCGCCCCCTCCACACACACACACACACACACACACACACACACACACACACACACACACACACACACACACACACACACACACACACACACACACACACACACACACACACACACACACACACACACACACACACACACTGCTCCAGTAACATGGAAATGAAGTGATGGATGGGCAGGGAGAGGGCAAAAAGAGGGGAGAGGCAGAGAAAGAAAGCAATGAAGGGGGGGAAAGAGGGAGGGGAGGGAGGGAGGGGACTGCAAAGGTCTAGTTCCACCATCGATGACAGCTTTACATGACTTGTGAGAAATTACACTTATTATAAAAAAACTCTATGATCCTGGGCATTGGGAAGAAGAATGGCTATACTGTACTATGACCCAGTATTCTTAACCCAGTGAGTATGTGTTTCTATATCTGTGTGTGTGTGTGTGTGTGTGTGTGTGTGTGTGTGTGTGTGTGTGTGTGTGTGCGTGTGTGTTACCTTCTTTTAGTGGCAGCAGGGTGATTGCCACACTGAGCCTCCCACTGCCCAGGCTCACCAGATGAGGTGTGGCTGTCTGGACCTTCAGCCCCTTCCCTGTGTCAATCAGGTCCAGATGTGGAGACTACAAGCATCAGTCAGATTGGAAAGGTAGTTTTCACTCACAGTGTATTTATCATTATTATAATCTTCACTCTCGGGAAGACTAGAAAAACATGGACCACCATTAAAATTGACCCTTAAAATCCTTCTGCAAGATGCTCAATATATATATTTTCTTTTATTAATTTAACTTGTAAATGACATACAATGCTTGTGTGTGTGTTTGCGTATATTCTCTCACCTTCGGTTCCACCGGAGAAATTTGATCTGACTCTGGCTGAAACATCATCTCAGAGTCCTGCAGAATGGATGAGAGAGAGGAGGTGAAATCAGCTCAGACCGCACACCTAGTGATAAATTATTCATGATAGTATTTTATGTTCTGTTGTCTTTTCAACGTTCAGTTTTTTAAATGTACATTCAATCAGCAACATCTCATTATACATTAAAAAAATGGTGTCTATGTCCATACGTATACACTACACACCAGGGTCACACCAAGTACACAAAAGTTGTAGGCATCTGCACAAATGATTATGCCCAGCTACACTCAAATACATGCACACACACACACACACACACACACACACACACACACGCACACACACACACACACACACACACACACACACACACACACACACACACACACACACACACACACACAAAGAAAAAACAACAGGGCATTGCATGCCCAGCTGCTGCCACATGAGAGCAACTCTCTGTGTTAAAGTGTTCCAAGGGGAAAATAGCCCTTGAGAGGAATAAATGCTCTCTCACACACGCACACGCACACACACACACACACACACACACACACACACACACACACACACACACACACACACACACACACACACACACACACAGGCTGTTTTGCAGGGAGAAATGTTCCATGAAAACAGAGTTCCCACAACTTGTTGGTACAGTCTGCTATTACTCCCTGGTGCTTTAAATGTGTGTGTGTGTTTCACCAATATAATATATAATATAATATAATTGCAATATCCATCAGTTGCATGACCTATATGCCAAATTGCCGCATTAAAGGCCAACATTTCAGAAAAACAAACAACCAAATAAACAGATGTTGATCAATTTCACTGAGTTCATTCATGCTCCCCAGAAGATGGACCCTTTGGAGACTCCAAATACTTTCCTCCTGTGCCACTGGTCAAATCTCCAGATATGTCATAATCCAAAAGGCAGATTGTGCTGATCAGATTCAAGCGTCTGCCTCAGGACAAACCTCGGAATAGCAAAAGCACCAGTATACTGTTTGTTTCTTCATTGTGGGGTGTAATATACATTTCAGCCTCTGAGGGCCACTAGCGGGACTTGAGTGTCATTGCTGTTCTTATTTTGTATTAGTTGACAGCGGAGTCCAATATAAAGAAAACATTTTTCAGGGTAAGAACAAGAAGGAAGCCATAAAAAAAACTCGGAAATAGCAGGGCGGGATTAGACTGGCATGAAAGGAAGAGAATGGCAAACTATAACGAGGAAAGAAAACAGAGCGAGATAAAAGAGGAAAAAAATCTCTCAAAAAATGTGTATGCGTTTGAATAAACACGCTCAGATCGAGTGCCAAGGACAACCCTTTCAGTACCCTACAATTCAATGAAGTAAAACAGTCTTGCTTCTACACACACACACACACACACACACACACACACACACACACACACACACACCCAGATGGATGAGTGAAATGCTCCTCACCAAAGCAGAGATGATTACAGCATATGGGAAACCACCCCAACCACCATCTCCTTTTCCACCTTCTGTCATCTCCTGCCTCTCTTCCTCTTCTCTCTCCATGTTATCCTGTAATAATCCTATGATAATATACATTATCGACCTCACACAGGTTTCTCCATTAGTATCTCATTTGTTTTCAATATCTAGTTCTTCAACAGTTTTTCCAACTCTGCAACCTTCTTGTCTTTTCTTCTTCTCTGCCTTCCTTCATTTCTACTTTCTGTGTCCCATCCTCCTGTCTTTCTAATCTCACTGTCCTCTCTTTATCCTTTCCTCCAATCACCAGGAAGCGCAAATCCAAGTCAGCTCCATACCACTTCCTCTAATTCAGCGGCAACTTCCTCTCTGAGGTCACTTCCTTTGCTGCTTCGACACCCTTATTGCCTTTAAACACACACACATACACACACACACTTGCTATTCTTCGCAATTCAGCAGCCCCTGTAACCCCTATGCACACACACACACACACACACAAACACATACACAAATAAAGTCACGCATCAGCTCTTTTTGTTATCGCATAAAGACATAGGGCCCCACATTCCACAGATTTCTTTTCATGGTGTAGACAAAACAAACACACGGTGTATGATGGCAAGAACATCAGCTGGTTAAATACATAGATGGGATGCAGATTTAAAGTTCAACGGGAACTGTTGTTAGTATAATGACAAGACTTTTCCCTGTTCTTTTTCTATCTTTTCCTCCCACTTCCTTCCTGTATGTCCTTTCCTGCCTCCTTGACTCTCCCCTTCTGTTTTATATTCTTTACTCCATCATTCCACCTCAGTATCTTCCTCTTTGTTCCATGGCCCCCTCTCTTCTTCTTTCACCAGGTGAGCTCCAGTTTAGGCAGGTCAAGACACGCTTTTGTGTTTGTCGTGCTCTAGTTCAAGCAGAGCAATGAAGTGTGTCATCCCTGATGCTATCTGGGCCACTGGATTAGATGGCTATGCGATTACTGGATGGTCTAGGTATTTGCGGGTTTGTAGAGAAACATGTGAACACACATTATAATGATGAATATTTGTTAAGACCTGTGCTGTTATTTCCCTATAACTAATATATAAAGCTGCTCTAGTCATAGATTTAGATGTAATACTTTTAAACAGATGACAAATGTGAACATGACAGTGTTTAAATGTTCTTACAATTGCTCAGGTGTCTACACTTGGACAGTTACGTACAGTTACGTCTCTGGGACAACATTCATTTGACAGGATGTCACATTTCCACTACAGCTAAGTAGTTTGATGGCAGAGTAATATTTCATAATTGATGTAAATAAATAGTATCAAGTTAAGGTAACATGTAACATATGAAGCAGACTGAGGGTAAGGAAGTCCAGTAGAGTAAACTTCAACATTTCATCACAAACTAACTCCTTGAATGGAATGAAAAACTTTCAATGATATTCTTTTCCTTTTATGGAAACATATCCTGTGCAGCCCTGACCCACTTTTAATACTAACTTTAATCCCAAATCTGTTTTACATACATACAATGTTTTTTAAAATCACTAAGACATAAGTAAAGAAAAGTGCATGCATGCACATCTCTCTTTGATCCCATCTGTCGAACAGCTGAGTCTCCCCAAATGCTTAGCATGCCCTGCAGCTGGAGACAGAGATGGAGATAGAAAAATGGGGTGACGGGAAAAGAGAGAGTGATGGAAGAAAGAAAGAAAGAAAGAAAGAAAGAGGACTCATAAAACCAGAAGGACATTCTCTGTTTCAAAGATTTCCTGTTTCATTATTTTCTCCAGTCTCTGCTTTCATCCCTCTGTCCAGTCCCTCTGTTTGTATTTCCTCTACATCTGTTTGTTCTTTCTCTCTGTTTCAATTACCTTCTTCGTTGTTGTTGTTGCTGTCTGTTTCTGTGGCAGGCTGCATTCTCATAACCACATCTCAGGACATCTCAGCGTGTTGTTAATAACACTGATTTGGAACATTTAGTGCACTTTGGGATTGTTTAGTCACTTGCATGTGTGTGTCGTCTGTCAAAAACAGCGAGGTCATGATCTTGGATTCAATCGTGAACATGGCAGTTACTCTGAATTAACGAAATAGAAGAAGAGTACAATGTTCAACAGACAAAATCATCAGTATTCTTCTACTTTAACTGCAGATATTCCATGCTGGCCATCTGCTTCTTCAGTGTGTGTGTGGCTGCTTTATTTAAGTAGCTTACATTGGCCTTAGGCTAGAGGGTGTTTCAAGTCAGGCAGCTCCACAGGGTGATATATTGACCAACTCATGGAGATGAGGGGGGGGAATAACAATACATCTAGCTTACAGCCAAGGTGACTGTTAAGCTCACTCGCTACAAAAATAAAATCTGGGTGGTTTCATATGGGAAAAAAGACACTTTTGTATCGAGCACCACATGAGTTCCGGGTACTTTACTCATTTGGTCTCGACACTCTTTGCAAGACTATGAAAGGCTGGAATCGTCACATCTTTTGCTTTGCTTCCTGTCTGCATCTTTTTTTACATCCATATGCAACCTAACAAAATAACTCCATGACAGCCAATAATGCTGGTTTTGGAAGTGTTTTCCGTGTCTTTGGGTTTTGGAAGCAAGTGTTTGCGATGCAGTATGAGTTATGTGATTGCATGTATAGATTGAGTTAACGTGCTTAATATCTGTGTATTGTACAGGGGTTCATGTGCATGCTTGAGTGTCATACGTATTGGTGTATGTCAGCTCCTTGATGAATCAGTACTCCCATATCCCAATCTGTTCAGAATAACACCCATTCTTCCCACGTGCGCTCAGTCCCGTCTCTGTCCATTCATTTTGGAATATTTCTCGTATCTCATTTGTTTACGAACGCTGTCTTCCCACCTAGTTTCCTTTCCCATGCATTTGACGTGTTTTATCTGCCATTTAAGCGTTAAATGCTGTCTGTACTCTTCTCTCTGTCTTTATCGCTCTCTTTCTCCATCCCTCTGTCTCTCACTAACATCCCCTCCCCTTACATTCCAGCATGACCTTCTCCTCCGCCCACCTGACAAAGCCAGCATTGTATCGCAGATGCTGTTTAATATGGAGTCCCTCTCTCTGTGTCCCTCTTATGGAGCAAACACATAGGGCTAAATGGGGTTATCTTCCTCCCTTCTCCTCACTACACTCTGTGTTCTGTGCGCAATCATTTCTTCAACAAAACTTGAAGTATGCCTTTACGCATGCATACGTCAGACGCATGCATACGTCAGACGTCAACATACCCACACACACACACACAACAAACACATGCATCTTTTCGGACATAAAATACTGCTCTTCTCTGTCACTTGTCCAGTTAAATATACTTCATTGTGTGTGGGTGAGTGTGTTTGTGTCTTTGATTAAGTGTGTGTGTGTGTGTTTCCATGTATGTGTTTTTGTGTTTTTGTGTGTGTTTTAGTGAAAACTCTGCCAGCTGATTGACACAACTTAGCCTTGAACCCCTGCTATAACACAACAGACATCCCACGGCATTGTTCTCAAACTCAAACTCTCTCACACTCAAGTGAACATTTTCTCTTCTATCATTACACCCGAATGCAAGATCCTCACAGGAAAGAAAGTCCATTGTTATTGCAGCTGACTCAAATTCGGAGGAAACTTGAATTTCTATGGAGGGTGTGTGTGTCTTTGGAAAAGCCCAGATTACCTTCACTGCCATATGGAGGGGATCGACTGATGTTTGGGTTTCTGAGGTGCCGGATATGACAGAGAGACAAGGAGGGACAGTGAACTAGTATAGAGGGACATAGCCCATATTTAACATAGCTCACATAGTGAAATCAACTGTGAGTGCCGAAGAAGAAGAAGAAAAGAAAACAAACCCAGTCTGTCAGGGAAAGATATTGAATAAAAATACAGACTAAAGACTCCAGAGAGGAAAGGAAAAGAGATTAATGGTGGACCAAAAAAAGTTTCCCCAAGTTGCACCTCTGTCCTCCTAACAACATGGGAACCCTTTCTGCACTGATGAAAATCCAAGCACATACCTGGTATATATATAACAATACACACTGTGGAGGGAATCTTGACAAGACAGAGTAGAAACATAATTTGCTTCAGCATACAAATTATCCTCACAAGTGCTGTATGTGCACTTCTATCACAGTTCTTAAGTCTGGTACAGTGGGAGTCTAGCAGCTCATAACGTTATTGGTATGTTGAGTCCATGTGACAGAACAGTTGTATCCTCCTGGTTTCCACATCATGGACAGAGCCAGCTTGACCGGTATAATGGTTTTAACATAGCTTATCATTCTATATATGTTGAAATAGAATGTTTTTTCAGCATCTTAAACACAGATGTGCTGCTGTAAAGTGGCGTGGTTGGATAAATCCACAATTACACTGGGATCCAGAGCCATAATATGCAGCATACAACAAACCTGACACGATCAACTCAACATGACCCAAGTGTAACATTGTATATAATCTCCTCACTGGGAAGTCGTCACAGGCAAATACAGTGTCAGATCAATGTAGATACACGCGACCTGATTTAATAGCATCCCTTTACACACTCACATACCACAAACATACTCGTCATCCATACTTAATCATTATACAATATGTCTGTTATGTTAAAGAGGTACGTGGTGATAAGACTAACATTTCTGAATGTTGCCACTTGGTCTGGTTTCTTAAAGTTCCTGGTTGATTTCCAAGTTCTGCCACATGATTGGCTGCATTGAGGGGGAAGCGACATGTAGCGCTTCGATGAACTCATGCAGCTATAACAAGTGAGTCATGGAATAATACTAGCTTGTGCCATGGACTGATCCACTGAGGTATTCTTTAGGTGTGTTTGTGTCACTCACACACTAACAATATCCCAAACCACTCATGACCAGTCAAAATCAGTCACTGCTCTGATTTGTCCTCTTATATAGGCCTCCTTATTTACATATCTTAAACATTCCAATATAAACGTCTAGGCAATCAGCAGTCATGCACTGTAATATCTGAAGTTGTTCTAACTTGTAAAAAATCTAGAAAAGCATTTGCCTCAAAAAAGGTGAGTAAATATAATGTTTATTTAATATCTAATAGTTAAGTTTACTAAAATATTGTTGTATTTACCTAATTTTGTGATGGGGTCCACTTGTTCATTCTAATAGTGTTTCTTTATTGGTCTTCATCCTCAACATAGTAACTTATAATACGCACACATTTCTAAAGTTTAATCAGTAGCCCAGAAACAAACAAAACTTTCCCTGTATTATATTTGCCGAGAAAAAAAATGTGGAATTAAAGTCGGATAAGATTTAGCTTATCTTTACACAGCTCATAAGAAACACACTCTGTAAAGAACTCCCTGAGCTGTGGATTAAACACCAGTGGCTGTTTAAACACCATTAAGGAGATTGAATAAATTTAAGGCACACACACATTTAAATCATAAAAAATGGGAACTCTGTAATTCTACCCACGTGAAATCGCGCTCACCATTATTGAAGCAGGACTGGCCACCTCCAAGATCCCGAAGATATTCTGTCACTTATTCTGTCGATGCTGGGGGTCACAGTCTCTTTCTCGACAGCGAATGCATTTTCCTTTGCAGCATGAGCAACCCGCGGATGTATAGGAGATATAGGGGATACTTTTAATCCTCTGTGACATTCACACACACACACACACTCACACACACACGAACACACGCTCCAAACGTACACAAACGTAAAAAGCCGGCGGCTTCAGCCAATTGCGACTTGTGGAGGAATGCAGCAACAGCTGGAAGTGGAGCTGGAGCGGCAGCAAGGGGAGGGAGTCTCTCTCTCTCTCTCTCTCTCTCTCTCTCTCTCTCTCTCTCTCTCTCTCTCTCTCTCTCTCTCTCAAACACACTGACACGACACAGAGCCTAACGTGCAGGTGTTAACGGACCACCTTCACTTGACCTCTCATTCTTACTGCCTCAAAGAGAGAAGTCTTTAGGCTGACAAAGAGAGGGAGAGAAGGGGGGAGAGGGAGAAAAAGAGAGGGACAAAGAGAGGGAGAGAGCGAGAGAGGGAGGGAGAGCTTTCCTTCAGACCTACTTGGCAGCAATGATAAAAGGCCACGATAAGAAGCATGTTAAGCTGATATTACAACAAGAATGCAGTCATAGTCTCCATTCACATGACACAATGCAGTCCCAATACTGATGGTTTTGATTCATTCAGTCTATGGAGACAGACCCAGACTGGTGCACAAAAAAATTACATAACTCCCATCATGCAGCAGGTTGATAAAGGTAAATGAAATGCAAGTGCCTTCCCTTGTGAGAAAAAAAACAAACCTATAACCCTTTTCAAATTATATATATATGTGATAGGCCTATTGCAAAATACATCCGTATGAATAAAGTATGGGTTAATGGCGGGAAGATACAAATAGCTACACATAAAACACACATAATCTGTTTCAACCAAATTGTATTCATGATGTTTTTTTAATTATTTTACACCAACATATCTGTTTCCACAGGGAAAACACACAATACAATGTGCGTTGGTCAATTGATGCTTATCCTTGATCCTTGTTCTGTCGAATGCTGCACATGTGGAACTGGTGTGAGCATTAAAGCGTAGGCTGGCTGCTCTTTGTATAAGTTATGTGCACCATCTGAAAAATCTCAGCTACATGTACGGTCATGCGTCGGTCTGAAGACATCATGGAGCCAGCACTTCTGTATCAAAGGTAGGTCATTTCATTCGGCAGAGGTTTCGTGCATTCTCCACAGTTCAGGTGACATAAAACAACAACATGCATGATGCAGAACTATAATATGAGCTAAGTCATGCAGAATTTTGTTTAGGCTACGCACACGGATCACAACTGAAGCGTAATGCCGGGTGTGTTGTTATGGTTGGAAAATGATAAATGTAGTCTTGAAAGTGGTCAACTGGTTAGGACTGAGGCCAAGGAGGGTTTGCACGCACACACACACACACAGCAGCAGGATTATCTTATCTCTCAGGCACCGCATGGATCGCTTTGTGGATAAACAGGAAGAGAGCTTGTGCACCCGGCCCTACTACACTTTCTCCACTGCTCCTCAGCTCCAGGACACCCATTATGTGTACAGATCTACTGGCCAAGAGAGTATATAAAGGTTTTGAACCCACAGGATTACATATCCCAAGTGTGAATCTGCAAATTACAAGTTCACAAGTTCACAAACCCCACAAACCCAACTGTGTTTACGGAGGACAAAGGATAAACATAGGATAGGCCAGAGGAAAAATGGAAACAGTGTGTTGGGAAATGAATGCTGTCTATTATGATACATCAGCTTTTGTCTGTCAACCAACATCAGCCTTTTCTAAAGTTTGCTTCTATACGGCAACATGTCATGGCTTTTTGGTAATTTTAGGTCTCAACTCAACATTGACGGATGCATCTTTAAAAAGCCTTAAAAACAGAACAGCTACATGTTATCAGGATAATGCTCCCTGAAAATGGTCTCGCAGTTCCTCTTAACTTTCTCTCTTGCGTAGTGTTTCCAGAAGCTGTAAAGCTACTGTGCCTCCATGGTTGCTTTGTTAGAATGAGAGCTGCTTAAAGCTTTCCCATTGACATCATCCCAGGAGCCCGCCGAACGTTTGACAGCATTCCCGAGTGAATTCCACAACTCCCATGTGACCCCAGGAGGCTGAGCAGGAACTCTGGAGGGATTCCAACCGGTGTGCGGAGACCCTGCAGTGGGGAGACACAGTTTCCTTTAGAAAAATGCATCTTACTTTTTTTTTTTAAAAACAGCCATAACTTAATTCTACCAGTCTACTGTACTAAAAAAAAACCTGTGAAACAGTATCTGAAGCACTTAACACCAGTACTCTGACAGCTCATTTAATCTCTGGGAAATCCCTGGTATCATAATTGATGTGGGGCTTTGAGGATTTGAGTGGGTAAAACTATTTAACCCACATGCTTTTTCTAATATCATCTTAATGACAGATGATCGCATGACATTGACACCGTTTGTGGCTTACGGGTGAGTGAGGTGTATTTTCAGTCGTCTGGTGGTGGACCTCTTCAAGTCTTGTCAAGTCTCTCTCTTTCTTTACTCACCCCACATTCTGTCAGAGGCATGACCATCATAAGATACAGTGTCATGTGTTTTTACAGCTCAATACTGTCGTCATCATGGTCTAAAAGAGAACACTAACAAATCTGTGTGTAATGAATGTCACTGACTTGGTCCACTTGGGTCACTGACGTCACTTAACACCAGGGATAGAGCAGTGGTTAAATGAACTAAACCTCGGTTTACTCACTAGTGTATTTGCAGAGTTAACCTTTTTTTTATGCTGACACAAATGGCTTTCCACGAATAGTTGCACATCTTATTTGAACGCAAACACACCACGCAGCCAAGGCATGAGAGTGATGGTATAACTGCCGCTGGACTGCCAAAACAAAGTCTTATTAAAGGCTGGAAACTTACCATGTATTTGGCTGTGATGAAGCCAAGTGACAACTGTTTGCTATAACTTGTGGTGCAGTAGTGGAGGGGGCTGAAGTTTTGAAATAAGGGGAGAGAAAGAAATGACGTTATGGGACTTAAATGTTCTACTAGAATACTAGTCTACTTAGACTGTGGTGCCCAACCAATCCAAAAAAAATATACTTTTGGAGAGCTGTGTGCCAATGTTTAAGCCACTTTTGGGCAAAGACTGTTTGTAGAATAACAGAACCTCGGTTGACAAACAGACACACACACACACACATAAGCACAAATGCTGTAGGATTACTTTAGGACTTTATTGGGAGATCATGCTTGAGTTGTCGTCTTCTCCTTTGAAACCTGGGAAGCCAGCAGGGATACAGAGGAGGGAGAGAGGGAGAGAGAGAGGACCAATCCAAACAACAAAAGGAATGCTCTCCATCAGTTAGAGCTGCTGCTCTCTGCTCTCCCACTTGCCTGCCATGGTATGTGTAATTACTCCACAATTAAAGTGCCTGTGCTTGTGTGTGTGTGTGTGTGTGTGTGTGTGTTAGGGTGTGAGAGACTTGCAGTGCTTGGTGACCGCCAACCATGTCAACAATGTGGCCTGGACAGAACAGGCCATTTCACACAAGTGAGTCAGCGAGTGAAAAAAGAAGGGCAGAGTTGAAAAGAAAACATTTGACTTTCCTGTTAGATGCTGCTGCTGCTGCTACTGGAGGAAACACAACAGCTGTTCAGATATCTCTCTCTGCATCCTCCATTTCTTTCTGTTTCTAGTTGAACTTTCCTCTCTGCCGTCTTACTGCCTCTGCTTTGTCAATCACTTTGCGTCTTCTCCTGCAGTCTGTCTCTCCTCCTCTCCTTCCCTACTCTGACCACAGGAATGCAGTGCGACTGTCACTGCAGCACTATCCATGTCATGCATAATCACAGGGCCCACAGAGCACACACACACACAAACACGTGCAGTAACGCACACAGAGGCATTTCAGACTACAAAAAGGTTGACATTTCTTTACCCTTGCTATTTCTACAAGTTCTGTCTTATGGAGCCCGATGCAGACTTGACACATGCTGGACATGCTCATATATTGTATCCTGTTAGTGCTCTTCTATGCATTTCCCTACATACTTTTACTGTCCTAGGAAATTGTTTCCATTCCTACATCTCTAGTTATGAAGGGTGAAAAAAACACGATCAACATTTAAAGCTGTGTGCATGGGTGCACATTTTACAAGTATTTGAGTACACACATATTTGGCTTTTGCCTCTGCACCCCCCCTTAAAGGTGCCACTGTTTACATGAACTTTATAGCCCAACTATATGTACTAAGACTAACACAGTGGGCTCCGTTTTCACAATGCATGACATTGCTTAAAATAGAAACACAAATACTGCACTTTTTACTATTGAAAAAACACCAAGTGCATAGTTTAAAACCCAATATTAGAATACTGGCCAAATGTTTACAATAGTGAATGGAATGTAAACGAATCCACCGCCATGATGTCGGGAATTTACCTTCATAATCCTCTAACATAATGTTGGATGTATTAGTAGTCTGTAGTAGTATCTTACAAACCGAGGACTGCAGTATTTCAAAAAGCAAAAGAATTATGCAAAAAATAGGATCCTGGTTTTCATCATAATAAAAAAAATCTGTAATATGATCAGAACATGTGAAAAACAAGGACAAGGATTGTAATATTTTAGAAGTTAAACCGATCATTGTTCAGGTCACAGGTAGCTGTGCGGTATTGCCTTTAAATAGTACCAATGTGGTATATTTCCGGTTTCCCCCCCCCAAAGAGAATGTAGAGAAATTAATCAAGAAGCTAAAGCTGTGTTATGACAGAATTTGGTTGACGTTATGATGATGGTAATCTGAGCTCCAGCTCATTTCCCTCTTTTGGACTTGATGATGTTGGGGGTGAAAAAGTCGTCTGCAACCCAAACTGTGATGTTTTAAAGGTTTTGTGTCGTACGAGGGTCTTAAGGGTCCCTGTCTCATATATTATCCCTGTGTAACTGGGTGCTGAAATGCCCTTGAGCAAGGCAATGATACCTTGTCGGCTAAAGAAACACCTATTTGCCAGCTGATGATAAAAAAAAAAAAAAAACGTATCAAAGCAATATAACACATTATTATTGAAAATAAATAATTGGGACTCCAGCATTATGGAACAACTATATATCCAACAATGATGGAGGAATCTGCCTTCCGACCTCCACCACACCGCGGGGGTCCACACATATTTGTCCTGTTGTGCAAACATGTGTCATCTCCGTTTAGGGTCCTGTTCAGACAACAGCAGGTTGTTGAGTTTGATGACAATGTTGGCAAAGTCGGTGAGCTCCACAAAGTCAGAGGTGATGATGTTGACCCCCTCCACCCCCGGCCTCTGAGCCTCAACCCAGGACATGATGGTTGGCAGGTTTCTAGAGCCAGCAAAGAAGAGAGTTTGTATTAGAAGGCACAAAAATGACACCCCTTGTTTTGTTACACTGAACATGCTGTCACTTGAATTCAAACTGATCCACTGGCCTTGCGAACATATCAATATTTTAACAAAATATCTCGGGCCAAGTTTCCGTCTCTAAGGGTTAGAGTTATGGCTTTATCGTTGCCAGACTCCAATCAGTTGTTCCTTGGCTGAATGTCCGTCTGTTGCTAAAAAAGGTTTTGAGATACAGTATCTTGATGCGGGAGAAAACGGTACGGATGGAAAAAGGGTTAAAGTGAGTGATGTTTGTGTCAGTCTGTCTGTCTGTCTGTCAGTGTGGGAGTTCTTTACCACCATTGTCTCAAAATCATTGCTTTGCATTCAAATACCTTTCTGTTATGGTTCTTGGCATAGAGGCACAAACACACACAAACACTGTGCCATGACTCTGTGGCTGTATCACTTCCAACACCCTTAAATTCTCCACTGTGTTTGAGCCGCCAGCAGAACAAAACCAGGAAGTCAGAATGTTTAACCGGCAGTGATAAACAATCCCATTTCCTCGGAAGTGCAAAATTAGGCCGCCTCCTGTCTCGCCAGAGAGTCCGTCCAGGAGTTTTATACCCCAGCATCAGTGGCTGTTTCTCTCACGTTTGAGGGTATGGTGGGTATGTACTCTGAGTCAGGATTTCCTCTGTCATTGCCACTAAAAACTTTGGCTCAACAAGCTAGATGGCTGCCTGGAGTTGCACAGATAATTTAGTCCGTGCTTAGGAAGTAAGATCTCTTATCTGAGAGATGAAATGGGTTTCTGTTTGATCCTCCATAGTTTGTAAATGGATAAAAAGGATTATAGCTAATCCTTAGTTAAATAAACCAGTGAAGTGACAGAATTTTGTAACAGAGACGTCAAACTTGAAGGTGCATGCTTAGACAGATTCTTATAGGCGGTAAACCTGTTATAAGTAGAAGAAACATCCACATTGGTTTTACTACTACACTGCATTCTCCATCAGAGGGTGTGGTGAGTAACAGATACACAAACAGCTGTGCCAATCACAGGGAAGCATGAGTAACAATAGGTCAACACATGTACAGAGGCTTCATTCAGGAAATCATATTGTTGTCTATGGGCGCAGCATGGCACGATGTGAACACGCAGCACCACAAATCTGCAGCCGCACACAGACATTTTCTCTATTTAATTTGTACTATGATGACAGATATAAATAAAGAAATGTCGAGGAAGCCACCTAATCTATTTCAGTTGTAATTCTAATGTATCTCATGCCATGAATTCAAACATTTACATCATATTGATAAATGGGACACAACAGCGTTTACACCGTCATGCATTTCAAGAAGAGAACATGAAACGCCACTTGTGTAAAGGAGGTAATGACACACAGCCATTGACTGGTTGGAGAGTGATTCTTTAAAAAGGCTTATTTAAATTGTTTGCGTCATTCTCTTATTACGTTGCATTTGCTCCAAGTGTTTAGTTTGCTCTTGTTGATAAGGCCCTTCTTCAAGAGCATGAGCAAAGATGAAGATCCTCTTTAACTGCAGGCATTCGTAGCGTTTACTCTACTGCTCTCTACTGGCCACATGCCAAAGTAATGAAACGGACATGAGCAAAAGAGAAGCAGACAAGGTCCAAAGGTGCATGAGCACATACATGCTCAAGCACGCTTAGACACATGTTTAATAGCGAGGTATATGTAAAGCTTAATGTATCCAAACCACCAAAAAAGTTGACATTGTAATGCATGTATTCACACATCCACAGCCTTCATAAAATACCCCAAACGTAGTGACTGACCTTTCCACCAGGTAGCTGCGCAGCCCCCAGACCAGGCCCTTGGCCACGGTGTTAACCTTGGGCGTGAGGATGGCCTGAGACACGTGGAAGGAGCCCTGCTTGGCCCTTTCCCTCAGCGTAGTTTCCAGGAACTAGACAGGAGAATGTCAAACACACACACAGTTGAAACACAGCAAATGTCAACGAAAGCACCCCCTTGATGTGAGGTGTGTGAGGAGTGTGGACACAGCTTGTGTAGTTGATGTCTAAACTTAGTGATTTTTTTAGCTTGAATCCTACGTCGTGTAAAAATAGCGTATCCCAGATATATTTGTATTGATTTTCCGCTGAATGAGATGAAAGAAGTATACATGGGGCCTTCATGATGGTGAGTAGTTCTCACAGCCATTGTTGTTTTCTGACCTGTGTGAGCTTGTTGGGTTGGGTGGTGTTCGCCCAGGGAGCGGGGATCTTGTTTCCCGGCCACATGACAGGAATGCCCTGAGCAGATGGATGATGGTAGAACACAATCACCTGAGGAGAAAAGCAAATGAAAGACACGTGAATAGATACGTTTAAAAGACTTGCACAACTGATTGGGGTGTCTCAATGACACTTTTAACAAGAAAGCTGGCTGCCCTTTGGAGCTGGTAATTGTGCAAATCTATCCTCTGCACACACTCTCTCCTACTCCTTTGCCAACTAAGCCAGTCACAGATTAGGGTCATAGGAGCAGGAGTTAAACTGATAGCATCGGAATGAGACACGGACATGCACAGAGAACCATGAGGAAACAAAATCGCACCTAAAACAGGAAGCGCACACACACATGAATGTCCACGTGGAGCTTCTCGTGTCCACATAAATAAGTATGCGTATTTATAAAATGAAATGGATGAAGATAAACTAAAATGAAGAGTGCGAGATGAGGAAATCAAGAAAGAAATGTAGGGAAAGCCCCCCAAAAGATGATTAAAGAGAAATGGAAAGAGAGTGTGAAGAAAGGATCAATGCTAAATACCATGAAAGACGGAAATGATGGAAGAAGGGTTAATGGGATGATGTCATCACTAATTGACTAATTGAGGATTACCTGTCCACAGGGGTTAAGTAAACACACGCCTGCATGCCGCTTTTACTTGTACATGTATGAGCTTTAAATAGCCTGAGATCACCGGAGTCAATACACACACACACACACACACACACACACACACACACACACACACACACACACACACACACACACACACACACACACAAAACTAGTTGGAAGTGAAAAAATATTTGTTTTGAAATGTTTCGAGGAACGTTGTACGTTCACTTTCATGGATGAATTCTGATCTCACCTGGTATTTGTTTTGCCAGAGGTAGTCCAGAGTGATGCTCTCCACTGCACAGATGTTACACAGCTTGCTGCCAAACACTTCCTTGAGCATGTTGATGAGGTACACATGATGCTCTGCTCCCATTGCATAGTAGTGGTTGAAGTCAAGAAACACGACCTAAATCATTCAAACATCCGAATCACATAAGGTGTGCCAACTCCTTCTATCTATGACCATGCTTGTGTATCTGCGCTTTCTTCAAATTGTATTTCATGAAGAACACTACGAAAAGCGCTTCTCACCTCTTTCCTGTGTCGGTTTAAGAAGGAGTTGATTTCTAACAAGCCATCGCACACCTGTGGGGGAGAACAGAGGTATGAAAGGTTGGAGGTACTTTCCTGCATCGAAACCTAAAAGGTCTCCCTGTTTCACACGGGGGACAGGCACATGTCAGAATCCCCCGTTTCTGAAGAGGGATGCTTCCAACTAAACTCACAACCTTTGATCCCTGTTCAAGGGCATCTCTCGAAATAAAGGACAGACATGAATAAGCGGAACTATTGGAAAACACATCAGACATCTGATCCAGAAAGACAAAAACGTTAAACATTGACAGATAATACTGGACTGTGACTGATTAAATCAAACATATTTAAATCACAATAAGAAAGAGCAGGATATTGTAGTCTGATGATGCAAGCTTTTAAATGTCAGTATACTCCACTGCTCACCTTGTGTCCAAACAGGCCATGGATGAAGTAGATCTCATTTCCCTGCTCTCCTGGTTTGGAGGAGACCCGGAGATCAAAGTAGCGAATTCCTGCCTCCAGCTGCTCTTTAAATGTCAGGTTCTAGGAATACAGGCATTATATATTACATTATAACAACTGGCCACAAAACCCGACACATCTGTTACGCTGTAAAACATACAGATTTTCTGGCAAAAATAGAACATTTAATATGTCATCTGCAAGCTATCTGGCTCCAGAGAAGGTTAGGTTTGTATATGTCACTGATCTGAACTCAGTACCTGGGTCATGGACCACTTCACCATGACTTTCTTGGCCAAGACGCTGAACATGGTGGCGAGGTACTTCACGTATGCCTTCTGGTCGGTTCCCACAGGAGCGTGCACATCTACCCAGTAGGTGAACGAATCGTGAGACCCTGCAAGAGAGATGATAATGATGATGAGAAAAGAAAAGTGAACAGATCACATCCAATTTTCACCCGTGCAGCTTTGTTATCTTCCAGAAGTGTACAGTGATGGACAGATGGAAAAGACGCGGAGAAACCCAAACACCTTTACGCACGGACATGGCTCACCTGGCACGGCGAGGTGTTTGAGCGGCATGGCACTGAGCATGGAGGGGAGCGAACCCATCCAGTTGGCATTGACATCGCCGATCCCCGCAGGTCGGGTCTTCATATCAATAACAGCTTGTCAAACCCCCCCCCCCCACCCCCTGCCCCGCCTCAGGAAACCGCTTTCAAGTGCACATGCAATCCCGGTGACGGAATCCCGTGCGCTACCAACAGGTAAAAACTACCGCGGATCATCTTGCAATGTCTCAGTTAATCTAGGCAACACATAGGACCGGTTCAAGACGTCCTGTGACTCGCACCAGATCGAGTATGACCCGTTTCCTCGCCCAGTTGTTGGTAGGTTATTGCCTGCACGTCGCGGTGCGCTGTTCTCCAGCCGGCGAACCAGGCATCCGTTGACGAGACCGACCGGCGGGTAGATAACGACCGTGATAATCCTCTTAGAGCAAAATTCTCCTCGTTATCCCCTTCTCCTGCTTCTTGGCTTTACCTGTCTCACGTGTGTGTGTGTGTGTGTGTGTGTGTGTGTGTGTGTGTATGAAGACCATCCCCTGGACACACAAACGCAGGGCCAGACAGATATAGTGACAGATTGGAAAGTTGTCTCAATTGTAGGCGGATTTGTTGTGGTCTAGAATCAGCAACCCGTGACTCGTAGGCTGCAAGGATGAATGCACATAAAGCATTATTCAGCACATATGGATCATTATTTGCGACCTCTGAGACAATGGGGAGGTCAAAACTAGGCTAAAGTTGATGCTTCGACATCAACAGGTGTTCATGCTTTGGTCAGTGCTATTCCTTTATATCCCATGGATTCATTACTTTTAATTGTCCGGTTGGACATGGCGCGTATGGCTTGGTGTAGTCGACTTATTAGGCCACAAAGGGCTACAAAGAAACAAAGGCCAATATAAATAGCCAAAAATAAATAAATACTTAAACGCGTCTTTGTCGCTGTCTATTGGCCGATATAAAAAGAACATAGCCCGACAGCTCCATCTATTGGTGCAGCGCGTGGATTACAACTGTCCAGAGAGGTGGTGGAGTGAAGAGCTCTCACACTTGTCACTTTTTTGTCATCCCAAATATCAGTGTTGTGATTGCTCTGTAATAAAAGGGACACGTGTTTGGCAGACTTTTTTTCAGTCAAGCAGCTGTGTTTTTGGAACAAATTATTCATCCTTGTCATTTTCGGTCTGGAGCTTACTGTATAAATAGCATAGAGATCATGAAAAAATAATACCTGTGGCTTGTAGTTCCTGTTTTGTGTTGGCTATTTAAAATAATTTTGTCAGACTGATTACAAGACTGTAAATATTTTAGGACACAAAATGACTTCATGGAATATTACTATCAAGCCAACTCAAAGTTAATTAAATTCTCAATTTCGTTGTGGGCAAGGCTTTACACTTCCGCAGTCCCACAAAGCATTGCGCCCGCAAAGCCACTCGTCCCCTGGCAACTTAAACAAGCGTCGCGTTTGTGTGGGCGTTTCCATGGGGAGCAGTCACGCGCGCACACACGCGCCCTTATCGTAAGAACTAGGTTTAGATACTACGTGCATTTTAACTGAAGAATCGTCGTGTTATCTGCAGGACCAGACAACGGCCGAGCAACGGAACTACACCACTAAATGGTGAGTTTAAAAGAAAGAAGGAAATCGTTGCAAACAGAAGAATGGGCCTGAATAAAGGGGGTCAGGGAGTTGCTCTGTCAAAGCTGACATGTCAATAACAAATGTTTCTCTAGTTTTGATGTTTTCCCAATGAAACAAGGTTGCACTGTTTATTATGGGCTACAGAAATTTAAGCTGGTTCGTCAAAGCTGCTATTTCTTTAGAGTTAGGCTGACGTCTTGTTTTATGGATAGCCTGCTGTGTGTTACGTTGTGTGCATGACAGCAGAGTTACATATGGGAAGCAATAAAGTGCACCTTTCTTTTACCAAGTAGGCCTTATTACATATTAAAGGAACATGATCAAATGTAACTGTTTCCTTTCCACTGTCAGGTTTGTGTCTGCGTTTGTTTTCAATATAATTGACCTTGAATAGCCTGCTAATGTCCTGTGGCCTGGACAGGCTACATCTTAATTCCCTTTAAATCCCTCTACAACAGATTGCCATATGTGAAAGCTGAGTACAAGCCAGCAGTCCTCTGGCTGGCATCCCGACTTGTCTTCCTGCTTATTGTTTCAGTGAGGCTGGAATATCAAGCAGGGTTTTTTTGTTTAGAGAAATCATTTCTACTTTGCAGTTGAAAATAAAGTATCAATTGAGGAGTATATATAGACTACGGCATGCAAAAATGATGACAAATCTTCAAACATTTACACATTACTAATTGCACTGATGATTCATCCATTAACTGATTATCAGGAGTCATTGAGCAGCATATGATTCCTGGCCCCATCCCATGAATCAAACACATATCTCATTTTGTTCAGCTGCCCTTGGCTTATCTGCAACTGCATTTCATTTAAGTGTTACATCCTTACACCCAAATGCTCACAATCATTTGGCTTTTATTGCTTTGAATTTCTGTATGCATTTCAGTGTTTACAACCAGGAAAGCCAAAAATGACAGGGTTTAATTTTACTACGCACATTATTTCAGAGTATGCATTGGGTTCTTTGGTCAAGTATTGTAGTTACACGCAAGGGCGACTGCTGTTTAGCCAGCATTTAGAGCAGCACGTTGCTACCTAACACAGAACAGTGACCAGCTATGCATTTAAATGGAAAATAAAGCATATCATGTCACTAAGTATGAAAATCGCTGTTTGTGTTTCCTAGTCCTTTGCCTGACTCTACAACGTAAGAGTGATCACTGTGGCGCCAATCAAATCCTCTTGACAGACGCGGTGCTTGGGGAAGGTAGTGGATGCCAGTAAGCATGATGGTGATGTAACATCCTATTTACATCGCTGTGGGCCTAATCTGCCTAGGGCTGGCTTTGTCATCTCCCTTGGGTGGTCATGTTGGAGCCTCTTACGAGTGAGACACACACCTAATCCTCCTCACTGAGAGAAAAACAAGAAATGGTTGTCGCGTTTCTTTGTCCTCAGATCTATTAAAAAAAAAATCCTGTATAGTGGGGATTATCCAGGAGTGGGTAAAGCTTCTAACTGTTGTGAGATTTGCGACATTTGTAGTGTACTGGTGTCCACATGCTGCTGCTGATGTTTCTTTTATTCACTGTCACCAAAGGATCCAAAAGGCACGGTGTCAACTCTTGGCTGATCAGCCAGGATCCAACCTCTCTCCCAACAGCGGATCAGTTACTGCAAGATGAGTTTGGATCTTCAAGAATTGGTGAGCATCGTGACACAGTGGCCAACTGAAAATCCTTCCTCCTGGGAAAAGAACACTTGAACTCTTCTCGAGAAGAGGCCGTCGAAAAGACAGTTGATCAATGAATCTGTGGTGTGTGTTTCCTCAACTTGTTTTATGCAGAAGGAAAGTTAACAAGCTGATGACACCGTCTTGAGAGATGATGAATCGCTACACCACCCTGAGGCAGCTGGGTGACGGCACCTACGGCAGCGTGCTGATGGGAAGAAGCAACGAGTCCGGAGAACTGGTGGCTATCAAGAGGTGAGGATGGTGATCATTTTTAAAATGAATGTTGTGTGGGAGTTTGGTCATTTTGATATAGTGACATAGCTTCAATATTTACTCTCACTAGTTTAAAAGGCTGCTTTACATTTTAGTGAAGCTATACAGTTGGCTGTGTTCACAGCGGCCATGTTGACGTGTCATAGCAGGGTAAACACAGGTGTCATTGGTAAATTTAATTAAGGCCACACACTGTAATCTGTGTGTCAAAGCCATTCCAGTGAGCCAACCTGCACAATACCAGGGCACACATGAGCAGGGCCATGATTAATGTTATTAATCACACATGTGTTAGCCCTGCAATGACATGTCAAAATGGCTGCTGTGAAAAGTGAAATTAATAAACTTGGTATTAATTGTGTCAAAGTCCATGTTGTGTACCCCTAGTTTATAAAAAATATCACGTCAAAGCACCAATAATCACCCCCAAAATATCATCCAATTATTGATAGCAAGAAATTTAATAAAGAGTACTGTGTTATTTCATTGTGACATTATTAGAGTAGAGTAGAGTATATGATGTATTTGTTCCAATTTTCCATGTACACATTTGTACAAGTATGTTCACTATAAACACGAGTGTATTTTAGATTTTAAATGTAGGAAGTCAACTCTGGCTTACTACATTTTTTAACAATGTATCTCTAATGTTGACATTAACAGTTCTACAAAGCAGATGTACTTCATATACTACTATAGAAGTATATTTAGTAGGACTAAATATTAAAAAACTCAAACTGTCATATTTTGCTCTGGATGAATGTCCCACCGAAAAAAAAAAATTCAAAGTGAAGGGCTCGTGGTTTCCTGCCATCACCAGGCCAAACAAACCAGCTTACATGCCTTTGTTTGAGCAGCATGGCAGCAGGGTTCAATAATAGATGAGAAACCGTGGAGATGCGTCCACCGGTTGGTCATTTGGTTACCACGCAAGACAATACATGTGGTGACGGTGAAAGGGAGTGAAAGTAGAGGGAGTGTGTCAGGTTGCCGACATTGTGAAAGGGACCAACGAAACTGGCAGGTGTCCAGAGAAGAGGAAAAAAGATATCTGCACATTCTGTAACTCTTAAATAACTCCGGTTGGAGGGAGCGGCAACTTGATCAGAGGCGATAAGCCACCGTACAGGTGTCCCGTATAACAGCTGCCGTGTGGTTTTTAATGTACATAGCAACACGTACTCGATAAAACTGACAATACAGCCATTGAGAAAGATGTATTTCACACTTAATTCAAGTAGGTAAGAAAAACAATAATAAAGCCTATACGGTCCAGAATGGCAATTAATATCACTTTACATTCTAGAGCATTTGCTGGTTTTGTTCTTGTAATGAAATGAGCTGAAATTAGAGACACCTAAAAAAAAAATGAGCTGAATTATTGATGGAGACACACAAAAGAATTTTATGAAGACAGGGACTCTACTGTATGTTTGGTGTAATTTATATGCCCTGCAAATGTGTTGCCCTCCATTCTTTAGCTGATGTATATCTGACCTGTACTCCAAACTTAATGTCTCTGTCTCTCTCCCAGAATGAAGAGGAAGTTTTATTCATGGGAAGAATGTATGAACCTAAGAGAGGTCAAGGTAAGGATGGTGATACTTTGGACAGGTTATGTGAGATGAAAACATATTTTTATTGGCAAGATAATGCTGCGTGATTTAAGCGATAATGTACGGCAGCTCCTTTAACACCGCTGACAGTTGGCTTTCTTTGTGCATCTTCGCATTTAAAATGTTGCAAATCAACCTCGTAACCCATGCCTTAAAAATGTCACACACTGAAATAATGATCGGGAGCGGTAATTAATGTTCTACACATTAAAAAGAAAATTCCGCAGTCTCTTTATTGTGCACTTAAAGTTACTACCTCCCATTACCCTTAACTACCCTCAGGCATTTTATGATTCACAATTGCAAAGATTTAATGTATGTGTGTGTGTGATTACATGAGTGCCATCATTCTTGTCTTTTTCCACGACTTGTCACACCAGTCACTGAAGAAGCTGAACCATGCCAATGTGGTGAAACTGAAGGAGGTAATCAGAGAGAACGACCACCTTTACTTTGTCTTTGAGTATATGAAGGAGAACCTCTACCAGCTTATGAAGGACAGGTAAGAAGAGCAATACCACACGTTTGCCAGGCGAATGTCTTTAGAAGGTGTATAACACAGCGGCCTAGTTTGATACCATTACCAGAACACAAAGGGGTTTCCAAATGTCAGCATCTGGTCAGAGTGGACTCTGGGGCACAAGCCTGACATGGCCAATCTGGCAGTAAATGGTTTAGACACTTAACACCAGCAAGGTTGTGATTTAATATCAGGATCTGATCGGACCAGTGGAATAGTTCCCATTTCTGTCAACACACCTCGCTCTCATAAGTTGCCGTGCATTAGGCTCTTCTTTGAACACAGCTGCCACTAGACTAACACCTTCTCGGGGGGGGGAGCTCTGATGTTTTTGCTAGTTTGGAAACCCCAGGTGTACTCTGCACTTACACTCACATGGGTTTGTCATCTGTGTTTTTTTTTTTCCAGCATTGTCTTACCAGTTAGTTTGTGTGTACAAAGTCAAGCAATGTGTATGCAATGATTCTTAAATTAGCGATAGGCTCATGAGAATTCTGTCAATTTTATGTTTACAGAAGAAAGTTGTTCCCTGAATCAGTGATAAGAAACATAAGCTTTCAGATTTTACAAGGCCTGTCATTTATTCACAAACATGGTAGGTGTACCGTGTTCCCTTCGTGCCTTGCAATTGCATGAGAGTGGCGGCAGACTGCAAGATTCATTGATAAAAACGTGATCACTTTAAAAGCTATGAAATATGGAATATGTCAACCAAAGAGCTGAAATGTCAAACCTGGTGATTAATTTATCAGAATCTTGTAGTTTGTGAACCCTTCATCACTGCCTCATCTAACTCATTGGTCTGCATTTATATTACTAATGGATGTGTGCAAGTTTTAAGAATATTACTGGAAGCTCATTCATTTAAACAGCCTGTATTTGCCTTACAGTACATGCTTCCACACATCCACAGCGCACATGCTTTGTTTTAGGATTTCTCTTCCTTTTAACTGCTTTTGCTGAATTTCTCTTTTAACCCCCCCCCCTTTCCTTTCTTTTCTTTACATCTCTTTGGTTGGCTGTTAAGAGAGAATAAGAAGTTCTCAGAGAATGAAATTAGGAACATCATGTTTCAAGTGGTGTCTGGGTTGGCTTTTGTACACAAGCATGGTAAGATGCTTCACTCTAGCACTCCTTACCTGTTTAAAAGTACCACGACATTTCAGTAGTTTGTTTGGGTGTATATTGTAAAAAAAAAAAAAAAAAAAGTCTTGTAATTTAGTGTGACCCTCAGATAAGACACCACAAGGGCGACAGGAATCCAGACAGGGATTAATACAGGTTACAGGAATACAAGGAATTTAACTTAATCTGTCGCGTAGATATACTGCAGGCTGATGAAACAGGTGTGCAGACTTTGAGGGCTGATTAGCTGATTGCCGACAGGTGTGTGTGATGAGCAGAGTCGGGGTGCAAGGAGAGCCAGGAAACACAGAACAGAGAGGAATGCAAGGAACACTGGGAATTAAGCGGGATAAGCACGGCCATGGCTGTGACAGTTAATACTGTAACTGCTAAATGCACTGACGTTTTTTATTTAGAGACGTTCCCTTTCATATCTATGTGGTGAATAAAGTACTGTAAGCAAGATTAGGTCACTCAAACAGCTTTGGTTAAGGTTAGAGAAAACACTGTTGCCATGGTTAAATAATGACAATGTCAATGTTGAATACTCAACATACTCAAATACTTCAAACATGGTCCACTGCTGTCGAAAGGCAAATATACACCCATTCAGCAGCTCCCTAGTTTTCCTTTTCTTGTGCTATCTGAGTTTTGTGCAGCATTTGCAATGAATATAAAATACTAATATAGAATAGTTGCATATGATTGTATAGAGTCGGCTCTGTACACAGCGGCTCAACTTGATGTTAACCTTGCCACAGGTTTCTTTCATCGAGACATGAAGCCGGAGAATCTACTGTGCATGGGTCCAGAACTGGTCAAAATAGCAGATTTTGGACTGGCCCGAGAGATCCGCTCCAAACCCCCCTACACAGACTACGTATCTACCAGATGGTGAGAGTAGTGTGATACACCAGACGAGAGCTTCAAGCCTTGTAAACTTCACATTATGCTTTCTGTTCATGTGGATATGCAATATGAGTTGTCGGCTGGTTTAATTGAGTGTGTTTTCTTGTCCAGGTACCGGGCTCCAGAGGTCCTGCTCAGGTCCTCTACCTACAGCTCTCCTATTGACCTGTGGGCTGTGGGCTGCATCATGGCTGAGCTCTACACTCTCAGACCTCTTTTCCCGGGCAACAGTGAGGTGGATGAGATCTTTAAGGTCTGCCAAGTCCTAGGCACCGTCAAAAAGGTGAGAAGAAACTGAATGGAGTGAGGTGGGAATAAGTGACCTTTATTCAAGGTTTTAAATGTGTTAAAAATAAGCCAAATCCTATCATTGGGGATATTTTTTCAATTAAGTTCTTTACAAAGTAAATCCATATGTAGGCAAAGAGCAGTTGGCAGACATACGTTCAAAGACTTTCCCCAAATCCATAACTATTTCCTCTGATTGCTAAGCAGGGAGCGATCAAAGCCAATTTATGGTATGTTCTGGTCTTGAACTGGTATGCGACCTCAACCACAAGGGCAGTAACCAGTAACCAACCACTTATGTACTGTATATGTTCCATTGTTCATGGATGTTTTGTTATTAGCGCACAAGAGGGGACAAGTGATGAATATAATAATGAACATCTGATTGTTTCTTTCCTTAGACGGAATGGTCAGAGGGCCACCAACTAGCGTCTGCTATGAACTTTCGCTTCCCCCAATGTGTGCCGACCCACCTGAAGACCCTCATCCCTAATGCCAGCAATGAGGCTATCACCCTGATGAGGGACCTGCTGCAGTGGGACCCCAAAAAAAGACCCACTGCTGTACAGGTAGGCAAAACCAAACCTAAAGGTCAGGTTATACAGTAAGAAGTCAAGGCTTCATTTGCCACGTCTGGTCAACGTAAATGCCATTTATTGGGAGTGAAAGCCTTCTGTACCATAAATCAGCACATAGGGGGGACAAAGCATCATATGTCTGCGATTGGCCTAAGTGTTACCTGTGATCCAACGACCTATTTGGACATACTACCTGTCCTCGGAGAGGTAATTTCAATTACAGTGCAAGACTCACCACTACATGCAGATTATCTCTTTTCCCAATACTGAGATTGGATTAGCATGCTAATCCCAGTCATTTTAAGTAGGGCTTGTACCATGCTTCATTCACCCTGCCGCTGCAAAATGTGCTTCCACTGCCCGTGTGCTCTGCGCTGCATAATGATATCATGTACAACACATGGTCATTACGTAATTATCGTTCCACTGTTGGATCACTCTGTGGTCCCTTAGTAGGAAACACCTTTCCAGAGGGAGTGACGATGCTTTTCCATTCCCTGCTTTACAAAGTACCCAGGTGTAAGACGCACATCTAGTTTTAGCCAGTTCTAAGGAAACAATTAAAATGCACTTTAACCTTACTCAGAAAAAGAATATCATTATTTAAATGGGATAAAATCTACAGTGCATGTCCATCATTCTGACGTGTGTGTGTGTCAACACGATGGTCTGATTCATGTTGTTTGTATGTACATGGGGTTAAAGTCATCGACTCTAGCGTTTTGGAGCACATAAGGTTGCAGACTATTCTGAACAACCATGCTGTTTTCCTTTCTCTGCCTGTCTAGGCCCTGCGTTACCCGTACTTCCAGGTAGGCCAGATCTTAGGGCCTCGCCCTCAGAGCCAGGAGATCAAGAAGGTCCAGGCCAGGCCGCCGGCCCAGAAGCAGGTCTCAGAGTCCAAGGCTGATCCTCAGCAGTCTTCCTCTGAGTCCAAAGCCTCCACATCCTCCTCCAGAAACCAACATCAACAGCCTCTTCAGCAGATTCCCCTTCCCCAAACTGAGAGTAAACCAGGAGGCCTCAGCCATGCAGTGAGTGCCTTTCGTGCAAATCAGACCTTTATTTATTGTATTTCATGTTATATGTCTTCTAAGGAGAAGGACTTGTAAGACAATTGTATTGTCTTCATCTGCAGAAAGCAGCGTCGCTGGGCAGTGAGAACGGCGTTGGTGGTGGTGGTGGTGGTGGTGGTGGTGGTGGGACGGGGGTGCTGAAGAGTGGCCGCCGTCGCTGGGGCCAGACTGTGGCCAAGACCTCAGACAGCTGGGAGGAATTTGACCCGTCAGAAACCGCCGCCTCCAACTCCAAGAAACCCAGCCTGGGGAACGCAGAGGAGGAGGGGAGCCTGAAGGAGCACCGCCCACAGTAGGTGCTTTGAGGTCCTAACAGGACTGGATTTGCAATTTAGGGAAAAAAATGTAAGCATTGACACTGCAACAGTGCATTGCAGAGCGCCACAATATGTGTTAAATTTAGCTGTCTCATGCGTTATTTGAGTTAG
The DNA here is from genome assembly GCA_032191485.1 of Leptoclinus maculatus. Taxonomy (NCBI): domain Eukaryota; kingdom Metazoa; phylum Chordata; class Actinopteri; order Perciformes; family Stichaeidae; genus Leptoclinus; species Leptoclinus maculatus. Next base: position 11,504,791 of record JAVDOI010000013.1, read on the forward strand.
GGTTAGGATTGTCATATGGTGTAGTTTTAAAACATGATCTATGCACATGCAATATTTTCTGCCCAATCTGCATCAATTATTTGATAATTTGATCAAACTTTATGTGATGCACTTCTCTCCAACACATTAGGTGCCGTTTGGCCTTCAAATGTCTGGTTTCTGTTTTCAGGCCCAAGGAGCAGACACCTCTGTATTCCTTCAGCACAGTCACTAAGCTACCCAACAATGTTAAGATTGGCCAAATGGACTCTAATCTCCCAGGATCTGCTGCACGGCAGCACTATCTGAGCCAGTCACGATACCTGCCAGGTAGGACTGCATGACTAACTGCCAATTGGGTAATCTTTATCAATGGAGAGAGGTCATCAAAACGTACTGTTATACAAGCAATCGGAACATTCTTTTATAACATGTGCTTTTATACAAATGTATATCTGTGTAAGGTGATTTATTGCCAAGCATGACTGCTGGTAGATTTAATTACCTTTTGATAAATGGCCTGTGTAACAAATGTTGTGATTGCAAAAATCCGGAATTACTAGTTTAAGAGAACCTCGGAAACTCAAATCAGCTCGTCCGACAACACAGATGTCAGTAAATATTGGTCATTAAACCAGGGATCGTCCTCATACCACAAAAACAACAATCAGGCACCATTGCATTCACCTGGAACCACCTGATCATAACATACATTTATGTTGCTTTAAGGGTTGATCGGCAAGAATCAGACTTCTGGAGATAAGGAGTTGAGTGCTTTGACGCTGCGGGACTTGTGGGAGAACTCCTCAAACACTGTAAATAAACCGCTTGCTCCTATTGGAGGAGGATTATCCGTCACCAGAGACAACGCAGGTAAGGACTAACGTCTAAAATAGAGGTGTTAGGAGGTTTGATGGAGTGTGCAGTGGGACGGGGCTCGGGTTCCCAGATTTCACTGACATGTTAGAGAAATCCTATTTAACAGAACAACTGTCATGAGGTTATTTTTCTGATTCGTAGAAAGTTGCGAGTTGCATCAAAAAGTTTGCCAGTTTTTGTGTGAAATAACACATTGTACCCACTGTGGACTGTGGAAAAAATTATCTTTTTGAGACTCTATAAGCCGAGCCAACACCTTATGTTTGGCAACAAAAATAAACATTGACCTTACTCATTTAGCGATCAGGTTAATTAATGCCAGCACCGCGACTCACTTTCTTTTGCCGTGCAGTGGAAACCTGGCGACTGTCAGTGTCACGTACTGTTACATAACATGACACTGTCCTCTTTGTGCCACAAAGGGAACGGAATGCTAATGATGCAGCTAATGTCTCCTGATCAGTAGTTATGGAGCCCTTGAAAAAAAAAAAAAAAGCAGTGTCAGGCGTGAGCCTAGTGTCTGCGGCTCGAGAGAAGGGAGACTACTATAAATCATTTGTCATGTAGACAGACACACAATATGTGTCCCCACTGTGCTCTCCTCTTCTGTCTCTTTCTTCCACTGTCTCTCCCTCACTGTTGCTTATTCATGAGATTAAGGCTGTCGGTGGAAGATCAAGTGCTCCTTAAATTGCCTTCAACTGAACCCCCCCCCCCCCCCCCCGCTCATTTGTCCCACCCCCCCAGCACTTACACACAAACACAAACACACACCAACGTTTGTTTTGATACACTTATGAATACACCCCATGAATGTGTTTTTTTTTTCTCATTTAGATCAAGAAGAAGCAGTACCGTTCTTTTTGTTCTGTCTCGTTCTGTCAACTTCAGCTGAGACGCAGCTTCGTCAGTGCTAACATGTGCATGACGTTTTTCTTCTTCTTCTTCTTCTTCTTCTTCTTTCTCTCTGATTGCATGCATATCTCCTCCGACTCTACTATTTGGTGCGAGACTAGAAGAGAATGCCTCTAAACGTGAGGATAGCCCACCAGAGAAAACTGTTGTTAAAGAGAGAATACTGGAGAAAATCGATCTCTCCAAAGGTATTTCACTGTTAGATGACTTCACGTGAACTGGCTTTGTTGTATTTCACAGTTGGAAGCTATGTTGTGAATTGACTTAACTCTTAAGTTGCTATGCTGAAGCTCTTTTGTGTCTACCAACAGTGTGGTTGTAGTTGTAGTTGGCTGATACAACAAGCTTCAGGTATTCACCCAGTGACTTAACATGCGAAAGAAAGCAGCCGCTAAAGGCTCAGCAGGAGACAAGGGTACAAATACACAGTTTAACCAGAGAACTAAGAACTCCAGTGGCTAAATAGATGTTAAATTGCACTACAACCACAACATCTTCATAAGGGAACAATGAGGCTTTCCACTAATTACACTGATAACCATCTGTGGCTGCTGGTGAGGCAGATCGATGGAGACGCCAGGGAAGCTGAATGACTTCAATCACACGGCCTTAGTCATTTGTTTGGGTCCTCAGTAGCTGTTGCATATGCAGTAGCTACTTCACACACGTTCACACAAATCATTTGTATCAGTAAAGCCAAGTGTGAGAACATCTATTGGGTGTATTTACGAACGTGTTTTTGCGTTTTAAATAGCGCACATTGTTTTAGCTTAATATATGATACATGGAGGCTGTAACATTAAAAAACATAACAAATAAAGACCCATGAACTGTGTCTTTCTCCTCTTCTAGGGAACTTTGTAAGCACCAAATACAACCTCTCTGGTGGTTATATCCCTTCAGTCCAAAAGAAAGAGGTGGGCTCAGTGGGCCAGAGAATCCAGCTTGCTCCTTTGGCTGGCCAGCACGCAAGTAAGCTTTTATTCCATCCACGTGAAGCTGACAACATTATTCTTGATACTTGTGGGTCGGATAACCTCCCCTCGTATTCCGGCTCAAAAGGTTGCACTCGTCAAATCTCAAAACAGTCTTATGTCTTCTGTAAGAATAACAGACCTCGTGTGTGGCCGTCCAGTACTCGGCCATCATGCCGTGCCTGACAGTTCCTGCTCCTTTACTCGACTCAGTTTCCAGTTTCTTGCTTGCACTATTTCCATCCAAACTCTCACTCACTGTCACTGTGTTTCTCCTCTTTTCTTTTCACTCTTTCAGTCAATCTGTCTTCTTCTCCTGATAATAAAAAAGACAGATCGAAATCTGCAAAGCCCAAGCCCATATCCGACTCATCTTTGAGCGAAACTAATGAAGGTATTGACATTATAATAGTTGCTATTAGGCTTTTGTTGATTTTGTTTTTCATGATTCTGGTGTGATTACTTGTGTTGATAGAGGACAAAAAAAGATGTCCTGTATTGTTATTGTTGTCCGTTGCTTTTGCTGCTACCAACAATATCGGTTTTGTATTTACTTTTGATGCCATTTTATAAGCTGGTGTCGGTGTGTAAAGACAGATACCTGACTATATAGATACTGCATTATCACTGTATTGGAGACAAAATGACTGACAGGCATGTTCCTGCAGATTACGAGGGCTGGAAGAGGAGGGCAGACAGAACTCAGATGAAGGGGAGCAGCTACTCGGCCCTGGGGAAAACTTCCGGGAATCTCCTGACCAGAGCTCCCCCCGTGCAGCCTGTCCACGGCAGGGTGGACTGGACATCCAAATACGGTGGAACTCGGTAACTCAGAAAGAAGGCCATGCAGCTTCTACCGCTTGTTGGGACTGTTGCCGAGTGGTACACATCTTTGGCAGGAAGTTAAGCCTAAACGCACTCCGACCTGGGGGAAACGCTGTATGTCCCCCTGAAACAATCTGAATCCAATACGGCGGTAGATCTCATAGAGGACAAAAAAAGTAGACATTTTTCCTGCCACAACGGCATCACTTTGTTCCCAGTGATGCACCTGTAAGTGTGCATGGAGTCTGTATGTTTTGACGGTGACGGTTGCCATGATGCTGAACCAAGACGGATCCCGTCTGCTTGACAATCCCACTGCATTCCTGAAGGAGCCAGTGTGAGCCAATTATGCTGTTAGTGTCGGGGTATTGGGAGTAGGACTTAATTGTAGCATAACTTTTCATTTTTTTTACTCAGTCAAGTATTGTTTTACTACTGATGGCAAAGCATAATCAGTCATTTATTAACAGCTCCTGCAATGCAATGCTCCCTCTGCTTTTATTCCCATAACAAAATCTTCAGTGTAATGGCTACAAAAAGGATTACTTCAATTTACCGTGTACCACTGCACACCTCTTTGTATTATTAACTGAGCATTTTGTAAACCTTTTTATACAAATAAATACATGAAAGTTCATAATGCATTCGCTCAATAAAGGACAAGAGGACCACTCCTATTATATAAACAAGGTACTATATTTCATCCATTACAAAATGACATTAACAGTAAATGACAAATGCTGACAGGAAGCTCCTGAAACAGAAGAAGACGGGGGTGCGCATCAGAATCTCGACTCCATCAGGACTCCTGCGGTTTCTGGAGCAATGTCATACCAAGCTTTCCCGCCATCAGAAGACTGGAAGCAGAAAGAAAAGGACACGTCACATCTCTGAATATGTTTTGTGTGTGTGTGAGTCATATGAATGGTATGAAATGGATACCTTGCTGCAGCCATCAGGCCGGCTGGCATGAACTTCCTGGATCCATAGAACCTCTTTCCCATGACGCCAGTCAGAGCTCCGGATGTAGCTGGAAAATCAGAGTGCGTTATGACCATAGAGACACATCACTGTTAACTTATTCACTATATACACTCGTCACATAGTTTATCTCCATGCAACACATGCACGCTATGCAGTATAGTCCCAGTGTACCAACCGAGGGACACCCAAATATTTTTGGGGTCGTTGGAGATCTGGTAGGCACCAAAACCGGCGAGGCCACCGAAGAGAAGACCCGCAGCAAGGGAGGGTTTACTGCCTTAAAAGAAAAAACACACACACACAGCAGATCAACACCTGCACCTGAGAGCATGCATAGACTGGTGTGTTATGGGAGTAATGCATTTCAGTTTCATAGTGCAGAATTGAATGAATATAGATACTTAGAAGGCAATTAGGTATACATTTTAAAGATTGCAAGACTGTGGTTATCCTAATTCTTCTTACTGGAAATTGAGGGATGCAATGCTATGTAAAAGAAAGACAAGCAAGCAAAGACCACAGCAAATATCATTGCAATCTAAAAAATGAATTAAAAAGTGCTCTACATACCTGCTTTCACAAAACCAATGACTCCCCCGGATGCAATAAGGGCTGCATATCCATATCCGACCCAATCCGCAGACATGTTGGACACCTGCAAGAGCGAACCTACTGTTCACTTACAGATGTAAAGAATACCCAAAAGGAATGTCTGAGGGCTGCGACACAGAACTGTTATCGAAAACTAGCTGAGGCAATACAAGATATATAGAAACAATGTTTCATCTGAGGAAGTGTTCCCCCGCTGTCACACATGAGCGTTCGTCTTGTTTTTGACCACAAATCGTTACATTGTGACCCAACTCCAAGGTGCATGTGTGTGGCTGGATTTTGAGATTAAGCTAGCTGCTGTACAGTTTTAGCAAGCGCACCAGGAGCACAGACAAGTAACACACGTGCATCGCTTACACGAAGGTTCACAGAATATATAACCTACGACATTTGTTTTGTAGAACAATTTGAGCTTTATCAAGTCTGATATTGTCACAAAAAGAAAGCTTGAAACGCAAATGAAGCCACATACAACCTTGCTCTTTCAGTTTGTCCTCTGTCACAAGCAACGGCAGCCTGTTCTCCACCGAGCACAAATTATTGGTGCACATAACACGCGCTACGGTGCCTGATGGGAAATGTAGGCCCTATTGCTTTGGAGGCAAGTGCTGCGTTCACGAGAGGCGGAATTTGTATAAACAATGATAATAAATTAACAATAGATGGCGTTTTTTTCTGATATGAACTGTTCAAATTTTCCAAGATGTTTTTTTTTATTATTATTAAATCTTTTGGTTGACATTCACCAAACCAAGTGTAGTTGATGGCATTGAAAAAAAAGTTGTTTCTAACTATGACTTTCACTTGCCATGATATAGCATGTATGCTACTGTGTGTATGCATCTTAATGACTGACGATACTCTAGCTGCTGCGGAAGTATGTTGTATGTTTTATGTAAATACATTTCACAAGCCATGTTTCTTCCCTGGTTTTCATGAACTGGACTACTAGTGTGAGCCTCAGTTACAATTACATCATAGCACTTGAGCTTTTTATTAACTCTCTACTGTGCTTGAACGCAGAAGTAATTTCAATCCCCAGTATCAGTAATATCGTTTATATATATATATATATATTTAAGATACATTCCATTCCTAATGTTTATTAAACGTAGTATATTGTACATAAGATATTCTGATGCCGTTATGTTTGTCTCTGCAGGCAGAAAATAACAGTATAGCAATTTGAAACCATCCAGCATTGCTGTGTGTGTACGATTAGTGATTAATTAACATGTTTGACATAATCATTCTATTTATTTGTCGCATATAATTTGACACTGCCACCTCCTGAGATTAATTATGGGCCCCTGAGCAAAGCTTCCCCATCTGTTTCCACATCGATGTGCATTTGTCAACAGACCATCATTTCAAAGTAAATTCCTCTCAGGATTATCATCTATGAGGACCTTTGTTGTTTGATATGTCTCCATAGAAAAATGTTCTTCCTATGCTGTTGTAGCGGAACAAACAGGTAACTAGTTTATGACATAACAGTGAAGTTAAACTACAGGCCTTGCAGGACCTCAAAGGACCGTTGATGGTCGTCAGACACCAGAGTGGGACCTTGTTTTATTTTTACCACCACAAGATGGCACCACAGGATTAGATTAAGTTGTGTTGAAGACATACCACCAACATCTCTAAAATATAACTGGACTTGATTTTTTTCTCCCCTTTTCAATATATTTTGCTTTCAGAGAAAAATGTCTGAAAAAGAACAAAATACACACAATATCACATGTAACTGCATCAGAATATGTGTTATCAGAGCCTTGTTGGGTGATCACCGTGAAAATGGACAGGTTTAGTCTTTGGAAGTGATTAGTGTTCAAAAAGAAAACAGGTGGATTAAGGTCAAAATATAAAGCAAAAGGCTCAACTAAACCCAATGAATGTCGTCTATTTAATTTAAAACCTGAGTGATAAACCGGATATTTGCCTGAATTCTGACCCGTGGCTATATTTTTATATTTCACTAATTTGAATATGTTCCTTTTAACCACCTGCTATTTTATTTATGTTTTTGACTGGCATCGGTTTGGCAGTTCCACTTACTGGAATGCTCGCTGCGCACACATTCTCATTTGGTTTCAATTACCTGCAATATTGTCTTAAATCCATCTCCGGAAGCAAGGTGGCGCTATAATACAATGGATCACCCCTTGGGAAGCAGCGTTTCCTACAATGGGCCTGAAACCTTCTCACTTAACAGACACCCATTGCGTGATCTCACGGAGCTACGTGGGGATTCTGTACCGGGATAGCACCGTCCTCAGCAGGCTGACACGTCCAGCTGGAGCGAGTCTGCAACAACAAAAAATATGCTGAAAATCAAGCTGGGCATCTTTTCTAAGATAATTTTCCAACTTCTAAATAACAACTCGTGGGGGACAAGGAATCAGTCCCATCGCCGACCAATACTTCAATACAACAAGGGAAGGAGGAGAGAAAATAAAGTAGAACAAATTGTCAATGGACCGCGTAATTTACGCAGTTTATGTCTCAGCATGTTTTTGAACGAGACACGGACCAGTACCACACACCCACGCACACACAACACCACCAATACCAAATACAGAAAATATGACATATAATAATAATAATTACAACAATAATTACAACAATAATTACAACAATAAGAATGTATTGTAATTTGTATAAATGTGACTGGCTGTACACATTGCCTCGGGGCCAGCCGTTGCCGACGCCTATTAAACACAGCTCGCAGTTTTTAGGAAGCTGAACGTTGCCGGAGGCCCAGTGCGATGGTGGAAGTGGTTGAAACCAAGCTCTAGACAAACAGGCTGGATATCCAAAGGGGACCCCGCTCCTGTCTGAGAGTAACCCACTCTCAGACAGCTCTGCTTTAATAAAACGTACTCCTCCCTTAGTGCGCAGAGCCCCAAACAATATTTCGGATCCCCCCCCACCCCCCTCTCCTTTGTCCAGTCCTGGTGAGGTCTTTATAGCTGCAGGTATTGTGTGTGTAGTTAAAATGTGTTCGCCTTTGAAGTCAAACATGAAGGCTTATTTTAAATATTAACACTGCAAAAAAAAAATTATTCTATAGATCCAATGCGGAATTATGCAATTGCACAAAAATAACACAACTATAAAGGATTTATAGGAGAAAATGCAAAAAGAGGTGTACTTTTTCCGTCAAAAGTGTATCCAATAATCTCAGTGCATGCATTAAATATGTTTAATATAAAGGGTTTGATGTAGTGAGGGAACCGACGTGCAGCTGCCAGCGACGTGCTGTCTGCGATGTGCTGTCTGCATGTGTGTGTGTGCTCCGTCAGGGACTTGAAAGAGGACAAAAAGGGGTTTTGGACTAAAGCTTCGACCATTATCACCCATGTGAGCGCACGTGTTGCTCTCCTCTGTGGATGTGTGTGTGTGTGTGTGTGTGTGTGTGTGTGTGTGTGTGTGTGTGTGTGTGTGTGTGTGTGTGTGTGTGTGTGTGTGTGTGTGTGTGTGTGTGTTAGTATGCGTGCGTGTGTGAGACAGAGAGAGGGAGAGCTCATTCGCTCTTGGCCCGAGGGGTCTACATAAGTATGTATTAGAAATAAACAGTGGATGAATAAATAATGACCCTCACAATAGCTGGGTAGCTTTCTGTGTAGAAGTAGTTGGCAGTTAACCTTCAAGTTTTTAACTTGACACAGTTTCATTTGCAGTGAGAATTCATGTTTTCTAGACAAAACAGTAAAGAAGAAGAAAAAAAGGAAAGATAACTATCAAACATATTACCCATATAATTTAATATAACTTTACTTTGGTCCATACTATTTAATTATCTTGTTTTACTCTCTAATAAGTCATATTTATTAATTCAGTTTTACCATAAATGAAGGGGAAGGTAAACCACATCACCGTTTTTCACACTTTTTATAAACGAACATTTTGTTGATGTAAAGAAGTGATCATTCGATTAAAATGTACTGTATATGTTAACAGCTTAAATTTAAACTTTCCTTCAAATATAATGTATATTTCTTATTTATAGCAATGGCTGGGATTAGACTAGTGCTGGCTGGCATCTCAGAGTTTCCTCAACAAGTAATGTCGAGCTTTCTTTTTGCTTCGTTTTATAATTTATTGTTTCATAAAAACTCATTGAATTGTCTTTGAAAACAAAAGAGGCCTACCCAGCTCCCAGACAAAATAGGCTATTTAACTCTTCCCAGGTAGCTTCTCCTTTCTCGTCCACATCCGGAGCATTGCGCATGCGTCACCAGGTGGCTCCGCACCGTTTTTTTTATGGCCAGGTGAGACGATCCGGTCAGGTAAAAAAAAAAAAGAAGAAAAAAAGTAAAGGTTTAGTTTGGGACCGAAGGCTCAATGAGATAGACACGGCACCGGATCGACCAAAAACCACCAAAGGCAGCAGAAGACAAAGAATGTCAATTATGGGCAAAATGGGAGAATGGCAGGTATGTGCTGCTTACTTTAAGACAAAGACGGCGGTGAAAATCCATGAAAACTGTCAAAGTGTCGACTTGTTGTAGGAAGAGGCTGCTCTCGTGAAATCTTTTGTAAAGAGAGGTGGTGCAGGTAGTTTAGAGACGCATAGCTTTAATCCATCAGGAGATCATACAAAGAAGTTCTTTTATTTTGGAAAACTCTGTAGCCTCATAGCCATCTCGTAGTTTTTTTTGTACCGTGGAAGCCCGAGGATGTTGATCGCATGTTGTTATCGGCTGTAATGACTGCACACGCGTTTCAGATGCACGGTCATGTCTTTGATCATAAATTAGAAATGTGTGGAGATGTGGTTTTGTCCAAGGTGGAGTATTTTTTTCATATTAAACGCAGCCCTTACGCTGAAAATGTGTCGTTGCGCCTTTGAGGTGAGATCTGACTTTTCATAAATGCAGCCTGCACTTCGCATATATTCACAGCGGTTCCACGTTCGCATTACATGTTCTCAACTCACAAGTTACAAAGCATCCCATGGTGGACTTAAAGAGTCTGGTATCGCCACTGGAACCATGGCCTTGTTTTTGTGAGGTGTGGGGGATTAAAGAGACGACCTGCTGAAACAGAAAACTTTAGTTTCACTCGTTTAAAAAAGAAAAAAGAGAGAGAGAGAGAGAGAGAGAAAACGATCATCACTACAGACAACCAGGCCGGATCACCAGAAAGACACTCGCATGGCTGTCATTGTCAGCCAGTTTCATCGCTCCATTCTCATTAATAGCCTAACTGCTTGCAAAAAGGCACTCCACCAAAAATGGTAATCCAGGTTTTTAAACGAGAGGAGCCAACGCCTTAAAGAGCTGGCGACCTGTCTGCTGACCCACGACCTGCTGAGGTGAAGGCTCGGCCGGCGACAGGGCAGAGCCAGGCTCCCCGAGCCGCTCATTCAAATGAAACAAGGCCATGTTGTTGTGTTAATTATTTACATCCCCCCCCCCCCAAACCCTGCGCCCTTACAGGTAGTCAATGGACCTGTAGAGCCGCTCCGAATGGCTCACCCTTTTAACATAACATTAGAAGAATAGCCTCTCAAGGTCTCCACTCTCAATGGGATTAAAATAACAGTTTGAGAGTTAAAAAAAAAAAAAAAATCAAGGTTGGCAACAAAGTGTGTAGCAAGGCTGCATTTGCATTGGTCTGCTGTCCTAGAAAAGTAATGGATAAGACACTGGGATGTGCAGGACTGAGTCAGTGCACTTCAACAAAAGAGAAGTGATTTTTATAGCAAAGACATCTGCAAAACATTTTTTTTGTCATGCAAATTTAACGTTAAAATATAATTTCTGGAGTCTAATGTGCTTTTGTCGAGCCTCGACTTGTAGAAACCGTCCCAGGTGCATGCAGATCCCCATGCATGGTTGTACCCTCCTCCCCCCTCAACAAACAGTCACACACACACACACACACACACACACACACACACACACACACACACACACACACCTCACTGAACAGTAGGAATAATAAGCATGTGTAGCGTCTTGCTGCTTTAGTTTTTACCTGTGCGTTGTCCATTGGTGTTGTGTGAGCAGATGGGGGGGAATCAAACGGCTGTTGATATGCTAATGAGGCCCTGTGCCAGTGTTATTACAGAGCTGCTCCAGCCCTTCACTTCCACCATTAGAGGGAGACCTCAGAGCGCAAGACAGACAGAAGCACACAGCTTCAATAAAAGTAGTTTTTCTGAGCGGGGAGCACAATTCACTGAGTGAAAACAAGACTAAGGCGATACCACTCAATATCCACCTCAACAATCCATGAAAATGCTTTGGAAATTAACTGATAACATTAAATATGAAGATTGCGAGGTAAGGGGCTCCTCTTTGATTTGTTTAATTTAATTTAACTTTTGATTTTTTTTTTAAGATGATCATTTCAGGGGTGTGTTGTATTGTTTTGATCCAAATATGTCATTCTTTTGACAGCTGTTAGTGAACACATTTAATCCAAGTGCAGAAAGGAATAGATCCATGTTTTTTTTCAATTCATTTCATAGGTTGTTCTTTTTGTGTATTTGTGTAGAGTAAAATTAGAAGTTAACAGTAATAATAATGAATAATACGAATAATAATATAAATTATAACTACAACAATAATACTACTAGTAATTATAATAACAATTTGGCATTATGGCAATAACAGCTTCATTTAAAATGTTAGTTGCATGAGTAAATTCACACCAGTTATTTATTTTTTTTCTTCTTTAAATTCCCATAACATTTTTGTATCCAAATATGAAATGACTCGTGGAAACTTAAAAAATAATATACTCCATGCATTTAATTAAAATAAATATTTTCGACTAAATGGCAGATGAAAGCTCCAATACAGCCTGCTTCATTCACTGCTCAAATGGCATGGACATTTACCCCTCAGTTTTAATTTATTTGAAATATGAGCCGTTAGAATATGCGTGTGTGCCTGTACGTGTGGAGTGCATGCGCTGACTGATTGTTGTTATGGCCATAGACAAAGTTTGGCAGTAATATCAGGGACTTGTTTAGGAGTGGAGAAGCCGGTCGAACGTGTTTCCACCCGCGTCCTGAGAGGATAGGGCCGGCCGGGAGTAGGAAAACAAAAGCTGGGCACCTCCTGCGTTCATGTTGTGGTGGGTTTTTTTATTGCTTTTTTTTTTATTCACAGGCAAGGTTTTCCCGCTGGTGGATTCTAAGAACATATAAAATACACAATCGAAATCCGGTCATTCATTTCATTATTTAAAAAAAAATGTGTGATGAGGCAGTTGAGCTCTTTTTAGCCGCGTGTAAAAGTTGGGTAAGAGCGCCGGATCCGCGCGGCCCTGTCATATAGACTTGGGGGGGAATTTATTTTTCTCCGTCTTTCCGGGTTTCAAATTATAAAGTTAGCCGGGTGCGACTCTGGCTTTTTTTTTTTTTTTGGAGTCGAAGAGGAACCGGTGGATTAATTCGGCGGAGACAGCGGAAAGAAAAGAGACCCACTGTGGACAGCTCGCTGTCGGAGTCTGAGGTGGAAAACAAAGAGGCGAGCGGTAGAAATGAGCCGCTCGGAATGCCCATAACGTCGTCTGCTGGATTTTCACCCAGTTCAGAGGTGCACGTTGTTTCCTTCCATGGCTTCTTCCCCCTGTCTGTGGTCCACCCTCCCTTCATTCCTATGTCTTTCTTTCACTTTTGCGCTTTGGCCCTGGGACCCTTTTAAAATGCCCCCCCCTTTCCCCCCCTCCCTCTCTCTCTGATTCGTCAGACGGGGAGTGAGTGTCCCTCTTTTTGTCTCTCTCTCTCTCCACTCCCTCCACAGTCTCTCACTCCCTCTCTCTCTCTCTCTCTCTCTCTCTCTCTCTCTCTCTCACTCCCTCTCTCTCTCTCTCTCTCTCACTCCCTCTCTCCCCATCTCTGATTAGATATACTGATTCCTCCTTTCAATGGACGTCATTTAAGCGCAGACTCCTGCCTTGAGTTGCGTCCTCCGCTTCACGCCCGATTTCCGACCATTCTTTCCTCATTGTTAAGTATTCCTGCAATATTAATAGTCATGAACGCGTTCTATTAGGAGTCCGAGAGGGAGACGAAGAAGCGGCTCTTTTGCTAATATGAGCTCGAGCGAGGGGACGGCAGCACTGTGATATAGAAGCCAGGAGAGCAGGAGAGAAAAAGAGGGTTTACCAAGAGAAACTTTCCAACCCAAATCCGCCGGCACCGCCGAATATCTGCTTTTTTTTTTTAGACCCACATGAAGGGCAGCGGGGATCTAACCGTTTATTTCTGATGGATTATCGTCCTGCTTCTGTGGCACATATCTGATCGCCGGGGCCATCGTGATCTTTTCAGGAGAGAAGAGTCTTTTCGGGGGGCTTACATTTTTTTTTGTTTTGCTGGTTAATTGCCTTTGCTCGCCCCCCTCCCAGCAAAAAGAAACACTCAAAAGTGTTTTTGAACTGATCATTGAGTGGCACCAAAAATCCTTTCAAATGTTAGTGCACAGTTTTTCCGCGATGGTAAGTTGCTAAATCTCCATGTCAGATACTTGGAATGTGTTTGCATATCAGATTGTGTTATACTTATTTTCGCTTATTAATATTTTGATAATCTTGCATGCGGTGGGACACACTGGAGAAGTGTTGAAATAATACAAGGCTCCGGTTATTTATTTGAGGGCATTCCCATCTCCGGAATTTCGATGTTTTTATTTGACAATTTACTTATAGGCTACCCGTTTATTATCACGTTTTTATCTTTGCAGACAGGTATTATTCGGAGCGTGAACTTGTTGTGTTTGCTGTTTAAAATCCACCAGGACGACTTCTTCAGATAATAGGCTACAGATTCCACACTCAGGCCATATTTGATAAAGCCCCAGAATAAGCCCAGAGCCTTCTGCAGTTAAAACAAAGAGGGGGAAATGCGATCATTTATGGTTGTGTTTTTTTTTTAATGTATTTAGGCTAAACACTTTTCTCCCTGTCCTCCCCTGCCAGGACCGTCACGACGGCACCAGCAATGGGACAGCCAGGCTACCTCAGCTGGGCGGCGTGGGCCAGAGTCCCTACACGAGCGCCCCTCCGCTCTCCCACACACCGAACTCGGACTTCCAGCCCCCATACTTCCCTCCACCCTACCAGCCCATCTACCCGCAGTCTCAGGACCCGTACTCGCACGTCAACGACCCGTACTCCCTCAACTCCCTGCACGCCCAGCAGCAGCCGCAGCACCCGGGCTGGCCGGGCCAGAGGCAGAGTCAGGAGAGCGGCCTGCTGCACCAGCACCGCGGCCTGCCCCACCAGCTGTGCCGGGAGTACCGCAGGGAAGTGCTCCTACCGTCCGGCCATGGCATCGATACGGGACTGTCGGACTCTATCTCTCTCCATGGAATACCTCACTCTTTAGACGACGTTCAGGTGAGGCAGCATTTACCCGAGTCTCTTTTTGGCTTAGCCCATTCTGTTAAAAAAAATAAAAAAGGGTCATTAATAATGGCACAGTGGGTTACCAGCACTAGTGTATTTTGAATTAAAATAATCACTCACAATAATAACAGTAATGGTGTTATTTTTATTTTAAATTAATTGTTATTAGCCCACTATTTGTTCAAGCACCCTGCATTTCATAATTAGGTTACTATTTATTTTAATATTATAAGGGTATTTGTAAACGTGTTTATTATTATTATTAGTATCATTATTATTATTATCATTAATATTATTATTGTTGTTTAATAAATGTTCAAAGGATGACACGCATTAAATTAGTCTCTATTTTTTTTACTGCTTGAAAAATAGCATGACATATTTTTCCAGTGTTGTCGAATAATTTCGAATCAAACAGCACAATTCAGCCTCATAATGTCCACTTATAAAATATAGTTTAAAAAAAATTGGACATGAAAATGCTTTCATCTGCCAAATTCGATGGTGTCTTTGCTCCATACTATCACTGGAATCTAATTAAATGAGATAGATAAATAAATAAAAAAAGCGCCCGTATTTCCACACGGATCTCCTCGTGTCGTCTGACTCTATTTGATTTTTCAGTTTAAAAGCAGACGACGCTCGCCGTTCTCTGCTGCAAACAATCACATTATGATACCCCGAACGGGAGAATTGAGTTTGGTGGATTGAGTTTAGGTAATCGCTGTACGATTACTAAAGATGCATGATAAATGAGCGCCGAAAATTGTCTATAACCCTCAATTCTTATTTAGAGGACTCATCCCAGTTTTTAATCAGAAACAAACACCAATAATCCTCTAATTAGTTCATAGGCCTTTAATAGGCTGCGCCGCCGTAATTACTATCCAATCTAGATTAGAAGTTTCCTTGTGAGTAGAGCCAATATGAGGGCGAAATTAGGTCAGGATTATGGGGCGACACAGCTTCGTTATTTAAGTCTGACTTTGTGATCTGGTGTAACGCGTCCATCAGTGCAACCCGCTGAAAACAGTCGTGGACAATAATAACAGGTATATGGGCCTCCGAGAGCCTCCATGTTGGGTGATTGTGGCCGCTAATTGTGTCAGGCTTTGTTCGTGCGCAGCATCGTGAGTTGCATTCACTTTACACACGCGACTGAGGCTGATATTTTCCTGCCTTTGTGCTAAAATTGTCCTTTTTCTTTTTTTTGCATGTGTGTCGTAGTCTGTTGATGATCAAGGAATTCACATTCCCGACCAGACTGTAATTAAAAAAGGTAAGCAATTTCCTCCGAGATATCATGCATGTTTCTAAAAGCTGCACACCACTAGGCTACGCACACACACACACACACACACACACACACACACACACACACACACACACACACACACACACACACACACCATTCACCATTCTGCTCGAGAGACCCCGATGCAATGCGGTAATGCCTGACTGATCCTAATACGCAGTAGCCTATTTTTCATTACATGGTTTCCAAGTGCATCAAACTGGCTGCACCTTTTTTTTTTCTCCCCCCTCTTCTCGCTGATGGAATTTACTGTCAGCGTTTCAGAGCAGCGGGGAGATGAGTGGAGCTGGTGGGCTTTGTAGGCCCGTGGTATTGATGGACAAAGATTCAGGCCTATAGACGATCCTGGCACTTCAGTGGGGAAAGCCAATAGCTGCAATCACACTGCATGGTCAAATTTAAAATGGAAGTTGGTAGCGCTGGATGGAGGTCTTAGTGTGTGGATGGTACTCATTTCCTCATTTTGGTGGGGAATCAAAGCTCGGCTTGGAAAAAGCACTGAGTGATCAGGCGATGGTTGTTGGATAATAATATTCTTATGTATTTGCTGTTACAATTATATCATCGTTGATACAACACGAGCAGGACTTTTTTTCATGTTCGGGTTTAAAAGCGTGTTGTCAGGTCAAATTAGAACTCACTAGACTAGATATGGGGCGATATTTATTTCCCTTTCCGTCTTTTTTTTTCTTCTTCTCCATTCTCTCTATTTTGAGTCTGTCTATCTGCGCATCAACATGATAATTGGCTTCTTATATTAGTAATCTCAAGAGTTCGTTTAACTCCTATTGTCTCTATTAGGCTCCCCTGAGCCATTAATGTCACAAGTGATCTATCCAAAGGCGCACAGTCCCCTTTGTCTCCGGTTACTGCACACCAAAACGGTGTAAAGCCCAGTAGTGCTGGGAACCCCCCCCCCCACACACACACACACACCCCCCACCCCCGGGTTGAAATCACACACGGGCGATTTTGCTGGATACCGTGGATATGTCAAAATAGGTAGACTTTAACCAAATCTCTCGGTTGGTGTGTGGCGGCTTTGTGCAGAGTCGATCCATGGTGCGCAAAAAATAGAATGAACGAGCGCTGAGACGCTGGATATCCTCGCTGTCCGCCTTCTGAGATCTCCACACATAGATGTTGACCGCGGTGCTTTTTCAGATAAAGAATAGACGGATGAAAAATATTCTGAATTTCGCACACGTGTAGTGGAGCGACAATTATGCCACACACTAATCCTGATGTTGCTGATTCCACAATGCACACATACATTTGTACTATTCATATTATTATATTGACGTGCTGCAGGCCTCTATCAGGCACTTTTCTCTCCCTGTCCTTGTTGCTGAAAGTGTACACATGTGGTGCTAAACTCTAAATCCGGGGCCTAAACCCCCCCCCCCCCCCGCCCCCCTTCTCATTTAGTTAAGTCTCTGCATTGCATGAAATTCACTGAGCACGGTCTCTCTCTGTTTCTCTCCCTCCTTCCTTTCTCTCCATCCCACCATCCCCTCCTCTCTCTACCGTGGCTATAGGTCCAGTGTCTTTATCCAAGAACAACAACATCTCCGCCATCCCCTTAAATAAGGACGGTCTTTTCGGAGGGGTGGTAAACCCCAACGAGGTGTTCTGCTCTGTTCCGGGTCGCCTGTCCCTCCTCAGCTCCACATCAAAGTACAAGGTCACGGTGGCAGAGGTGCAGAGACGCCTCTCGCCGCCCGAGTGCCTCAACGCCTCTCTGCTGGGCGGGGTGCTGAGGAGGTGAGTTCGACTGGAAAGCTGCAAAAAAAAAAAAAAGAACTTGTTACCTGTCTATGTGTGTTTGTGTGTGTGTGTGTGTGTGTGTGTGTGTATGAGTGTGAACTCGCTCCCTCTACTCCTATCCATTCTCTCTGTGAGCGTGCATCTCTCTCTCTCCTCTGTACCAAGAATAATTAAAATCGACCAACCATGACACCTAGCTCCTGCATTTAAAGCAGGAGGGGTCTGTTAAATTCCATATTAACTTCCCTAGCGCACTAGATCTCTCTCTCTCTCTCTCTCTCTCTCTCTCTCTCTCTCTCTCTCTCTCTCTCTCTCTCTCTCTCTCTCTCTCTCTCTCAAATTAATGTAGGCCTAGTCTGTTTCAACCCCAGCTCTATAGGCCCAGTGAAGGCATTACACATGAAAACATTGGTCTCCAGTGAACTGTCTGCTGAAGTGCTGTAGACACGCAGCCAGTAATAGTACTGCCTATTAAGCAGGGCTTTATTTATTCATTTTGTACAGTATTTGTCTGCCGGTGAAAAGGCTGGGCTCTTTTACTATTATTTATAGCTTTTATGAGATATGTAATGGAGGGCAAAGCCAGCCAAATTCAGTCCATTCACCTTTTAATTAGTGACAAAGAGCTGAGCCACATTTACCAGCCGACATATGATGTAAATATCATCTCTGCATTGTGGAAAGCATCATCAAAATTCTAACATGAAAGGACATACTCATTGCAAATATTGGACAATGTACATGTGACTTTTTGCCTGTAAGTCCAAACCACAATTTCCCCATAAATTCACGAAAGTATTGCATATTTTATATATTAAAATGTCTGTTCTGTTCTGTCACAGGGCCAAGTCTAAGAATGGAGGAAGATCCTTGAGGGAGAAGCTGGATAAAATCGGCTTGAATCTACCTGCGGGCAGACGCAAGGCAGCCAACGTCACTTTACTGACGTCACTAGTCGAAGGTAAGTCGTGAGCCGTAAATCTCGTTTCCCGCTATTGTTGCTCCCGCGATACCAGGTGCTTCCAAAATGTTTTTTTCTCTCTCTCTCTCTTTCTTTCTCTCTCTGTGTTGGAAATCAGCATATGCGCTCATCCGTGTAATGTGGACCGACTTTGCCTCGCAAGTAATAAAGCATGAAGGATGTGCGTGTGTGTGTGTGTGAGTGTGAGTGTGAGTGTGAGTGTGTGTGTGTGTGTGTGTGTGTGTGTGTGGATAGAGAGAGAGAGAGAGAGAGAGAGAGAGAGAGAGAGAGAGAGAGAGAGAAGAGAGAGAATGGGGCTGGTGATTCTAGTGGCTTTGCAGCGTTTGGCCTTCGCTTTCAGGAGCCCACTTGCAGGTCCACGGCTGGCCTAGTTTATACACTGGATGAATTTGTGTTGAAGTCCAGTTAATTATTGAGTGCTGCTTGTTTATTGGGCACCGCTGAGCTGCTTCACCTCATGGATGAGAAG
This sequence comes from Leptoclinus maculatus, assembly GCA_032191485.1. Lineage (NCBI taxonomy): Eukaryota > Metazoa > Chordata > Actinopteri > Perciformes > Stichaeidae > Leptoclinus > Leptoclinus maculatus. Next base: position 11,523,861 of record JAVDOI010000013.1, read on the forward strand.
TCGATTGATTTATTAACCCCGCGTTGTTTCAAACATTATTACAGCCCGGGTATGGCAGCGCAGGGCTGATTTTTAATGGTGACTTAATTCTTTCGTTAATAGCTTCCCATGCTTTGGTTGTCAGTGAAGAGTTTTGTTGCATGCAAATGGAATTGGCTCTGACCTATTGGGAGCTATATGTGTTGCGCCTATTAAAGAATAAATTAGTCGACGGTGGCGCGCTGAAAATATGCATTTTACGCGACTGGATGAATCCGTTTTGCTTGCAGAGTTGAACCTTATTATTCAGTGCAGTGGTATTTTGTGCGCTGTGGGTTTTCCAAAGGTGAAAGCCCGTGATGGTTCATTGGTCCCTGTTAATCATTATTGCAGGAGAGGGCCGAATGCAATGTTCACTGCGCTTGGTAGAAATGTGGTGCCGTACTGTAATGAGCCTGGAGAAATGTATGATTCTGGGTAATAAAGGGGTTGGTGGCGGCACGTGTGGAGGTGGTGGACGGCAGAGGGTGGGAGAAGGCGGCCGGTTATTTAGTGAAGGGACACTGCGTTTGCAGAAGTGCTGTCATTGTTTATGATCCGCTCCATTTTATGGAAACGAGTTTACTGGACTTGAGCTTTGATGCTAATTGGCGCATGCGTTCTTCCGGAGTGGAGGCTTATGGGCAGGAAGCACCGCAGTAAAAACTCAACTGCTTCAGGAAATTAAAAGCAAAGACTTGGGGAGAAAAAAAAAGAAAGAAAAAAAATTCAACCAACAACAGAAGCGAGCTCGGGCTCGGACAGAATAAAAGTTGTGATGCTCACAGTGTGCAAAGACAAAGTGAGATTTAGGGATAGCCATTTCAAATTGCTTCCCCATGCCTCTGTGATCGGCTGGACTTTCAATAATGTGCAGGCATTGGTAATCAATGACATGGTGTTAAGCATGACGCTCCGTCTATATTTCATATCCACTTATGGTTTCCCCTCCACCTTTAACCGTTCTCACGGTATGCAGGACAGAGCTTGACGTGTATTGACAGCTCGCAGGCCTGTTTTTATTATTATTTAATTATTATTTCTAGGGTATTTTTGTTGTTATCATCATTAGTGTTGTTGTGAAGGCACAGGTGCTATAACCCTGCTTGTCTGCACGCGCTGCTCAGATCAGATTAAATCATGTGTTAGTCCAAGCAGGGAGTGTGTGAACTGCTCTGTATTTGATGTAACCATATTTAATAAGCAAACACATTCGACCTCTTATTTTTTTTCTTTCTTTCTCAGGCGAAGCAGTTCATCTTGCCAGGGATTTTGGTTATGTATGCGAGACCGAGTTTCCAGCCAAGGCAGTAGCTGAATATGTAAACCGTCAGCATTCCGACCCAAACGAACAAGTCCAAAGAAAAAACATGCTATTGGCCACAAAGTAAGTGCTGTGTCACACCAAATGCACCCCAGTCTGTGCCACTGTTTGTGTGGGTGTGTTTATTTCACACTCGCGCACACATACAACAGAACTCATCATTTTTTTATTCTTACTAAAATGCAATTTTCATGCGAGTCACAATTTCTTTAAGTGCTTTTTGAACAAATACAAATTGTATACACTATATGTCAGATCTGTGCTCATAATACAATACGTTGTCATAATTGCGCCATGCCAATATCAGTCCACTATTGGCTAGCCTAATATTAATTAATACCCTTTTTTTTATTTGGATGCACACCTTTATATGTTACATTTCTGCTAATTATGGATTTTATTCGGACACTTGTTTTCTTATTATTACACGCGATTCAATATTATAGCATACATCATAATTAAAATTCGTCTCGTGCAGATGAATGTGCTGCTGTTGGTCTGTTGACTGAGCCTTTCCCTCATCTGCACGCACAGCTGCATTTAGTGTGCCTTTGTGATTTCTTCGACAGTGACACATAGCTGGTTCACCTGCAGCGCTACCATTGGCTTTGGTTATTTTTTACTATGCGTTAACTGAAACATGGGGACTCCTTAAACGACCTGCATATAATATTGATGACAGACTGCTATAATCAAACAGCTGTTTACTATAACCGCTTATTACAAGCTTTTTGAGTGTTATACAAATAAATGCCGACGCTATGAAATTAAAAGTTCAATGATAGAAACTTTTAATGGTAGAATGCAATGTAGATATTTTAAAATATCTAAGATATTCTACACACATTCATAGTTTACTGCATGTAAGCAAGATGTATAGAGGAAGGTGTTTGAGGTGGTTTGAGGGAATAACAGCATGGGTTATCGTTATTGTATCGTTTTATTGGTGTTTAGGCCTATTTGATAATCAGCTCCTGCAGTTTCAAAGTTAACATTGCAAACATTTTCGTTTTACACCGACAAGTCATTTGGACTCGTGTTTTCTCTTAAAATCTTCTTAATAAAAGTAAGATCTCCTGCCACTGAGCTCAGAGATGAACTTCCACCTGTTTGTAGCCTCAGGACATTTTCTTTAGCTAAGTGATAAATTCTGAAAACAAAGCAGAGTAAGAAACACAGTTTCAGTCCACTAATAAATGTTATCAACACATTTTTTCACTTTTCACTTACTTTAAGAAGTTAAGAATTTACAACCCAGTAGCACTGACTGATCATAAAATGGCGATTTTTGCAGTGTGCCCAGTTTTTATTTTTATTTTTATTTTTTACATTAAAATGCATGCATATATTTATGATATTCTGGCTTGGTCATTAACTCGCCGCTCTATTAATCTCTTTATAGGCAAGTCTGCAAAGAGTTCACAGACCTGCTGTCCCAGGACCGCTCGCCGCTTGGAAACTCACGGCCGCAGCCCATTCTTGAACCGGGAATCCAGAGCTGTTTGACCCACTTCAGTCTAATTTCGCACGGTTTCGGGACCCCGGCACTGTGCGCGGCAGTCACGGCCCTGCAGAACTATCTGACCGAGGCTATCAAAGCCATGGACAAAATGTACCTCAACAACAACCCCAACAGTCACTCAGATAACGGCACTAAAGGCGACAAAGACGAGAAGCATAGAAAGTGATGTTTCCATCCCACCTTTCACCGAGGGCCAAACCCCAGGGCCCTTCTTCTACACCGGCCCACACACCCCTCCGCCTCGCCCCGGCTCACCCACACCCATCCAATATAAATATTATAAATACCTTATAAATACTATTGATAAAGTTAAACGTGCCACTTTCTGATCTTGCGCGGTTTTACATGTTTTGTTTTTACATCCCACTTTGGATTCACGAGGAAACGACGCAAGAATCTTCTTCTTCCAACACCTGAACCATATGAAATGTTATTTTAAAAAAAGAAAAGAAAAGAAAAAAAAAGCTGCAGAGGAACAGCTCCAGGGCGAGGAAAAGGTGTATTGCCTCAGCCAGAGGACTTTTTATGTACTCCCCTTATTTTTTATGAGCTGCAACGAATGGACTGAAATCCAGCGACCCCTCTATATCTCAATTTTACGATTGTGACAAAAAAACGAAGCGAAAAGAGGATGAATTCTTATCAGTATTGTGAATAATAAACTTGAAAAACAAAGAGAAATTCCACAGAGCTCCATGTCATGACTTCAGTTGTAGACTCTCACTCTCTCCAAGCGACCAACTTGAACTTTTTGAATTTCAACACGATTCGCGGTTATATAAGGGAATCAGTGTTCATGTATGTATATATTTATTTATGTGTAATTTAATGGGAATTGTAAATATGGTGCGTCTGTTGAAACTTCTTTTTTTTTTTTATTTATCTGGTGCCTCCTGTTTTAGTGGGTTTAAATATTCGGTTAGTTCTTCATGTGATTTTATGGTTCTTAGAAAACAGAAGTTTGGGGTATTTTTCATTTCTCTGGGATATTTCAATTCAGCCCTCTTGTAGCATGTTGAGGCGACATTGAAGCAAGTGAACAAATTGAATAGAAATAAACTTCCATTTCTCTCTATATATATCATCCTTATTCAGTTTTTTTCTTTAAATTTGAGACAGAGCATAGGTGAGACCCTGAGGAGAACTGTTTGTTTTTGTGTTCCTATTTTCGTTTTTATACAAGCTTTTATGTGTTGTGCCAATCAGAATACGTTTCACCTCTTGTTCTCTCCTTGAAGCACCATAAAAGCAATAAATGGAATATTGTCTTTTTTTTTAAATGTTGAAAGACATTCAAAAAAACATTTTTTGGGACCACCTGATATCTTGTTATGTCCAAAAATGTCCAGAATTGGAGGCGGTTTTAGCTGTATTGTATAGACATGTGCTGGCAATAGTTCCCATGCCTGTCAATGTATTATAGTCCTTTGTTGCCCAGAAAAAAAATAAATATTTGATACGCTTCATCTCGATATTTATTCATATCTTTTAATTTTTTATTCACTGCTTGATACGCCCGGTGTTTTTTTTTTCTTTTTTGGTCTTAGCATTTTTTTTTCCATTCTGAATGGCTACAGTAATTGAGTTTAAGTCTCCCCTGACGATTGCTCCTTGCAATAAGCAGCTGAACTCATTGTTTCCCTCAAGTATAATAAAAAAAAATCTTACTTTAAACTCCCTAGTTCAGAGCACAGGATCTTATGCAGGCCAAATGGCTCACAACAATGGATATACTCGCGTTTGAAGTGTGCAGCGCTACCCCTCCAGCTAAAACCCTCTGAGATGTATATAGGCCTGGTGTGCAATGTTTGGTTGTTATAGGCTATATTTGGCTCTCCCCCGTTTATTCTATGCTGGAGCCTTATTCAAAGATATGCATCAAATATTTGTTGTTTGCCTCTCCGTGTAATCAATGAACAATCTGCGCTCAGTAGGCTGGATTTTAATCCATATTCCGTGATATAATTAGGCCTATAACGCTTCCATAAAGAATATCCTCCTCTAGCTGGTCTTTGGTCTCATTTTGTTGTGTTTGGCTGAGTGAGTCCATAAATGTGGCCATCACGCAGGCTGTAATAGCAAATCTGAGGCTGGCCTTTGCTTTATTTTGCGCGCAGAGCTGCAGAGAGCAGGCCGTTGCATAACATTTGAGTTGAGTTTGATTGTATATTGATGGCGTGGCACCTATAGCTCGAAATCAATCTCGTCTGGCGCATGAATCAGTCTGGTGATATATGCATCTTGCTGTTGTTGTTTTTTTTTTTTTGCTTCCCCTATTTCACTGTCTGGTAACCATGCAGTTTAAAATATTGTAACACTGGGCGACCCCCGTCCGTTTCTCTCCTTCTCTCTCTCTCTCTCTCTCTCTCTCTCTCTCTCTCTCTCTCTCTCTCTCTCTCTCTCTCTCTCTCTCTCTCTCTCTCTCTCTCTCTCTCTCTCTCTCTCCTCCTCAGCAGCCATATTTATTATCTGCATGATTTTCGGGCCCTGGTTTAATTCTGAGGCAGTTGTTTTGCAGGAGGGTGAGTGAAGCCTAACTGTACATGTCCTTGGCATAATTGCGATGCACAGTGCTGGAGCAGGTGAAGCGAGGCATTGTCTGTCAGGCCCTGTTTTTGTTGGCTCAGTCTTCAGATTGTGTGTGGGATCCTGTCCTCAGGCACAATAGCTCACTCATAAAGGGGAGAGACTACCCGGCTGCTCCTGCTATGGTGGATGTGAAGGGGGGGGGGGGGGGGGGGGGGGTAGCATAAATAGTCACTTTAAGGGAAAACAATCGTATTAAAACAGCATTCATTGGTATTAGCGAAAAAAGGAAGCCCCTCGCGTGTGTCATTAATGCTAATGTTGTTTAATAAATGTATCGGCGTTTTGCTTGAATGAAACGAACGCATTAGAAATAGGGGTGTCTGTGACAATGGCGGATATTTGTGCGTGTTATTAGTATGAGACGAGACGAGGATCGCAAGCCAGTCCTGTAATTATGTCCTTCTGTGTAATGGAATTGGAGTGTTAAAGAAACTCCAAATTCCATTGTGTGCCGTTTGTTTACACTGATACGCGCCTATAATTTGCATACCTTTTTTTTCATACAAAATTGTAATTTTACCCTAATTTGATCTTAAACAGGTAGAGGTAGTTTCTCGTATTGCCTCACAGCAAAAGTCATTTGCAAAATAAAAAAAAAACAAAAAAACAAGGAGGTGAAATTTGATGAGCCAGTCAGCAATACCCAGCTGAATTTGACTAATTCAATCCATAACTGCTGCTTGTCTCAACTAAAGCAATTACAGCTGATTCCCGTATAGTAATTAATAAGTGTTAGGCCTGTTGTTATCAAATATTCTGCAGGATATGCGAAATGAAATATATGCTAGGGGTTAGAGTGATAGCCCACACTTTGTGTGATTAAGCGTCTTCTGCAGATGGCGATGCGGAAGAAGTGTGGATCCCTCTCTATTCATTTCACACATTTATCTGCTGGTAAAGGCAGGTTCAGTGAGGTGGCGCTCTGTTTATATATATATATTGTAGCAGAGATGTAATGAAGGCCAAACAGACAGACTCAGTTGAACCACCTCACACTTTCTTCTGGCACCAATCTCACTTAAAATCAAACTTCAGAGCTTGAATTGATGCTCGTGTGCAAATACTGTATTTACTGTATTTATTTTTTTCAGACTATACTCGCCTTCTATTGATCACTGTCCGTTGAACTTTTCATCTTCGACCAGCTGCACTCATCAGTCCTGTACAAATGTGTCCCATCCCGCTTTACGCGCAAAGCAGTAACGTCTGGGGGTCAGAAAGTATTTAGTTGCTGCTGCCGAAGTCCTCGCTTGGGTGAAAGGAGTGTCTGCATGGCCTAATTACCCTGTAGCACCATGGCTGCAACGGTCTGCACTGTAACGCTCGCAGGCAATGCTTTGGAGCTGCTTTGCCTGCATGCATGGGAAGATATAGGGCAACAGCGAATGTTATATTGGTGTGATTGGAATTTGATTTAAGCCCAGCTGTCCCCTTGACATTTAAACGGAGGGATCTGATGGAGATGGAAGTCATTGTTTTTAAGATGATCAGTCATTGCGCATGTACTTTGAATCAAAGTCTTTGATACAAAAAAAAGGACGCCTTTGCAGAGGATTAGTGTCCACACAATGCTGGAAAGTTTTGCCTTATTGATGGAACAGAGATGCTTTGATGGAGGATTTTTAATTGACTCCAGAATACGAAGAGAGACAAAGTCTTACACCATGGAAAGCAGATGGTCACTTCATCGATACAATTTCTGCTAACACAGGGGCCGTCTATTACGGCTACTTGTGTGCTATTTGTTGCGAACGCGTTTCAAACTGCCGGCTTGATAGTGAGTGCTTGGACAAGACGCAGGGTTCCTCAAAGTGACATGTGATACGGTTATTGGTGCAATCGAATTATGTGACTTTAAAGTTTGCAATGAAGCGCAAAATGGCTAATTGTCCTCAACTCTGACATTAGCCGTAATTTGGGCCTTTGCCCCCCCCCCCCCCTCCTCTCCCGCATGGCGCTGACCCCCTATGGGCCCCTTGCCCACTTCTGTGAGTCAGGGCTCAGAAGCCAAGAGAGGTCAATGACTCCACCAAATCATCAAATCACCCTTGATTACTTGAGACATTAGGTAATCGATTAGAAAACATTAAGTGACTTTGAATAAACAAAGCGACTCCTGATAGGCGCTGCTCAATAACTCCACCGCAATGTGGCTCATTCACAAAAAGGAGAGATGTTTGATTGGTTGTCATCTGCAAGGAAGAACACGCGCACCTCTTCACACGCACGCGCGTACAAATACATTCTGAAAGGGCTTGCCACTTTGAAAAGGCTTTATAAACAATACATAATGTTTGTTGACAGGAATAATTGTTGTCCTCTAGTCTGAGGACTAAGGTTTGCAACTTCATGGGCTTGTGTATCCCCAGATATTTGAAAAAAAGGCGGATTAAAATTGTGTTAATGTTTCTGCACTTGGTTGATGCCGTTTTATATTCTAGTTTCAGTCATTCTCTCTCACTGTGTGTCTCTCTCTGAGTCTCTCCCTGCATCCTCTGCAGTCAGCCAGGGGGGGAGTGTCGCCCCGGGCCAAACATATGCTTCTTTCCATTGCACTAATCCAAATGCAGCGTGGAGGAATAATTGCTCGAGTGGCCGTGGCTTCGCAGGGGCTTTGTCCCTCACTGGCTCCCGTCAGCCAGGCACACGCCATTTCAATCAACTCTCTCTCTCTCTCTCTCTCTCTCTCTCTCTCTCTCTCTCTCTCTCTCTCTCTCTCTCTCTCTGTATCAAACCCTAGACCTTTTATCAAACCAGACCCTCACGCTTCATAAAAACACAGCCACATCCTTTAAAAAGCGTTTTTAATTTTTTTTATTTCCCCCTCGTTGTTGCTGTCAGGTCATCTCATTTGGAGCACCATCTTCATTAATATTGACAGGGCACCACGTTGGCAGGCTTTATTGGCAAAACGGTCGCATGAGCAATGAGTACAAATAAGAATGAAAATGTTGGTGACTATTTTAGACCAGCATTATTCAGGCAAGAAGGGTACATCTACTTGGTCATCCAACCAAGTTGACATAGCTCATTATAACTTGCATTGTTTACTGCAGAGCAGGGGCGGTAATGTGCTGTTAGAGGCAGACAAAAATGGATGGAGTGACAAATGACAAGATCTGCGGAGTTTCACAGATGTTACTGAAACCTGGAGGCGTTTGGATCGAATCTAAAATGCTAAAGGGCCAATTTAAAGTAAGCTCTGCTCTACAGTAGTAGTATTAAATTAGTAAAAGCATTAGGATATAGTAATAATAATATTAAAAACATTATTATTATTATTAATAATAATAATAATAATAATAATAATAATAACAACAATAATAATAATAATAGTAAGATTAAGAAAAATAAGAAACATACCAGACTGACTTATTGAATTTAACTTCACTTAATTTTAAATGAATATGATTTGAACATTTGGGAAACACATTGGGACATCTGAGAAATGTTCATGTCAATCCGCCCCAGGGCGCCAGGGTTTTCTATCTGACTTTAAATTATTGGGTTCATTATAAAACGTGATTCGATAAGGAAACTAAATTGTCCGCTCCCCTGTGATGAATTTATAAACATACAAAGTTTGTCCCGCAGGTGCGGAAAGCAGCCAGATGAACGTGCACATTGGCCTGTGTTGTTGTGTTCTGCATAAACAGACACCCGGTGCTTTGACACCCCGTGACATCCTTTGCCTTATTTTCTGTCCATCGACGATGGAAAATCCACTCTAGTAAAAGGGAGCATTTGCCAGGAAATCACATATTTCCACGGATAAGGGATGAAATAAGGCAGATAGGGGGGGGGGGGGGGGGGGGGGGGGGGGGGTAGCAGCGGAGAGCTGTGGATGTCTGACTGAATTAATAGACATGATAATTTCACACTATTTCATAGTGAGCTATCTGTTCCATCACAGCAAAATAAAAGGGTCACTGCGCAGCTGTGGCAAACCCCAAGCGTTATTATGAAGTTTGATGATAGACCCCCACCCTTTCTTTCTTTTTTTCCCTCTCTCTCTTTTTTTCCCTTCTCTCTGGTACTTTGCTTCGGGCCAGCAATAGCTCGGGGCCACGCCGGTGCCTCCCCATGATAAAGGACTTATACTCTGTCTGTGCGCAAAGAAAGCCGCAGCAGCTTCTCTCTCTCCTGAACCTAATCAACTCACTGGCTTGGCCCTTTAACGATTGGTATACACCCCCCGCCCTCTCTTTCTCCATCCCTCTCTTTTTCTCTTTCTGTCTCCCTTTTCTCTCTGTGACTAACTGCACATTTTGGTGGACATTTATTTACCCTTACGCCTCAAATACAACTTTATTAATAACAACAACAACAATACTACTACTACTATGTATAATAATATAAATTATAGATTTATATATATATATATATATACATATATATATATATATATAAAGTGCATATATATTTATATATAAAGTGCATATATATAGACCTTATAAGGTCACTTTAAATTCACCCGAAGTTGTTATTCAGAACGGAAGCCACTTTTTGACTCCTACGCATTTTGTTGGACGCACTTTTTCATCCAGCTGCTCAGAAACCATACCGATTTTAGGAAGAAAACTATAGCGTCTAAATGTCTGTTCTCAGAATCTAAGGAGAAGTTTAATATATATATATATATATTTATTTTTTTGTTTGTTTGTTTGTTCCTACACAAATGTACATTTGTTTCCCAAAATAATAAAACAAGTGGAAGAAATTCATAAAGAAACGGGACACACACTGAACATAATGTGGACCTCTTCCCCTGCAGCTTCCAGGTTGATAGGGTCCTAAAACTCTAATGCCAGGTGATAAGGCCCGTTCTGTCCATATGCTTCTGCCTTCAGGTCAGCCAGTTTCAACTTCATCAAGGAAAGAAACACTTGTGCAGTTTATTCTTCAATGTAAAGAGTCAGTAGACTGATGATGGGTGCTAAATTCCCACAAATACCACTATTTATTATTTGGAAATGGGTTTTTTTCCTTCCTTTTTTTTCCCTTTGGTTCTTTTGGAATTAGTTTGATAAAAAGTGGACAAAAATCAATGTCCACTATACACTCTAAATAAAAAAATATATGAAATCAACTCTTAAGGACCCGTGGAGAAGATATACTCCATGTGGGGTTGCTGCTCTCTACACTTTGACTTATTTGTATGACAACAAATGCCAATTATTTGTTAATGCATGAAGAAGTGTGACTGAACAGGCAGGACCATAACGGAATCATTACCCTTCATTTTACTCAGCTGTACTTCTTCTGCCTATCTTCCATATCGTTCTACTTTCTGTCATACTAAAGGTTCCATTGTTTAGCCTACAATTCCACGCATTTAATAGAGTGGAAAACCCTGCGAAACAGTATATAGATATATTGTTAAAAGGAAGTGACCCTTGTGCACTTTATCCAGTGTTAGATACCTTTTTATTTACTTATAATGAATCAGCATTTGGAACTGAATGAATAAAATGTGCTAAAATAACAGGTAACAGTAGGTGCAAGACAGTCCTTTGTTATTATCCTATTGCTTGAAAAAAATCTGCCATTTCAGGCAATACATTACTTTTCTTTTAGTTTAAACATCTTAAGAATAATAATAGAATACGATACACTTCAAATGATGGGATTCTGATCATCTAATCTTCATACTTTGAGACTCTTTTTCACACCGCTTTTCTCTTAGTTGTAGACTGTTCTGCTAAGTTGCTAAGCTGTTGTAACTGTATTTTTTTTCACCTTGCAACACAACATGGCTGATCGTGAGACTATTGCAGTGTTACCAGATAAATCATCTGTGTGAGTTCCATGAGGGGAAAAAGCGTATTTTGCACCATGTCCATCTTTATTGCTTGTTAATCTCTCATATGAACTGTTCATGGCGGTGCAGAAACGCGATACAGTTTTCTTTTTGTTGTCATTTTCAGCAGATCCTGTGAGCAACTGATAACAACGTAGGATACTTTACGATAAACAGCCACATTATTAGTTTAAAGGAGAGTCTTGTATATGGTTGAGAGAGTTAGAGAGCTTGGTCTGGCCTCTCGGAGCCTGTGAAGAAATGGTTTTGATCTTACCACAGGCTAAACACTGCCAACAGGACTTGACATTGCAGAACAATTTCCCAATTACCTTTTGACATGCATATTGACACAAATGCGCAAAACTGTAATTTTCCCTCTGAATTTGTTAGCTTGAGGGGCTCACTTTCATGCCAGTGGATTGTCAGATGTGCTGCTCTCTTTCCCTCTGTGTCTCATACTCACTATCTCTCTCTCTCTTTCCCAGTATGCTTACATGTGAGTGTCCAGAAAAAGGATTCCCCACTGACAGCTGAAAAATGGAAAAGACCATTTTCAAAATGGAGGGAAAAAAATGATAAACTTGCATAAGCCTTTCTTATTATGAAACGTGTTTTCTGCCAATATTTAAATCTAGTAGAAGTTTGCGTTCAAGTTCTTGTGTGTGTGTTTGCGTTTTTAGGCTTGATTCTTTTTTTTTTAAAGATCTGTGAAAAAGTTTGAATTGTTTTCACTCATGGTTCATGGTTTTTGGAAGCTTAACGGATGTAAATGTGATCCGATGGTTTGCATCCCACAAACAAGTTTCATCTAATACCATTGAACACTTGTGTGCCAAAAACCTCAACCTTTCCCGATAAACTTTGCGAAGCTCACAAACATGTTGTCTCTCCATTGTCAATCTCAAGGTTCTGGCCAAACTCAACATGCCAGTTGACACTGAAATGCCATAATCACTGGGATGTTTTCCTGCGTTTGAGATGTCCAGGCAGCAAAGAGAAGAGAGAGGACGATGGCCGTGTCATCGTGAGCTTGTCATCGCGTTCGGCTTGATTGGCACATGCTAGGCCAGATTACAGGAGCTGGTGTTGATGGAGGCTCAGCCTCAGACCTCCCAGCCGTCTGCTACCAGGAAACCCCCCCCCCCCCCGAAAACTGGGTCAGACTTGGGCTTGGCTCTGCCCCGAGCCCCTTCGCCCCAGCGTTAGTCCCAATGCAAGTGCTGTGGAAGAAGAGGATCAAGCCTTAGGCCTCGGATGAAGGCCAAAGTCCAAGCCGGTATTTCAGCAATCCTACCGTTCTCCTTTCCAAAAACAGAAGCATGTATTATAGCCTTCTTAAACGTAGATAGGATAATTGATGTCTTTTGGTTAGAAGCACTGATTGCTTTGTCCTTATTCAGTGTAGGCAATGGCTTGAAACAGGACATTCAGTGTGAACAGCTGTTACAATATGGTTCTTCAAACATTTCACGCCTCTTTCAAACAAACTGCAGTTGGCTTTTAAATAAATGAAAGAATTAACTGTTCGTGTGTTTATTCCTAGAATATTGTCTGTAATGTTTATCACCCCCCCCCCCCACACACACACCCCCTCCCTTCCCTTCACAATAAAGGCCACACATCCCTGATTTTGTTTCCACTCCTACTTTAGAAAACAGCACATTAGGCTGTCTCCAGATTGATGATGAATGTGAAGAAAAGAAAGTTGACATAGGTTAATTTGCTCTGAACTCCCAATGTTCAAAGTACACAGTCAGTCTGGCAACATGTTGAGCCCTCATGTTCATGACCAGCCAAAGTGTTTATAAAACACACATTCAAAAGAAAAGTATTTTTGACACTACAGGGTAAACAAATGGGATCAAATATAGGATAGAGGCAGTTTGTGCGGTTGAGAAATCCGATCACATAAAGTTCTCACTGGTCTTATTGGGAAACCACATTAATGGGTGTGGTGACAGCGGGTAGAGTTTGACATTAGAGTGACATTCAACCACTGGTAATTTAAAACAGCGTGGCTCCAGTGATGTGGCTTGAAAGTTAAAAAGTTACACAACAATTTGTAGTAGCTTAATTGGAGAGCAAGAATATGGTATTTTCTTTAATACGAAGACAAGTATCCGACTGTTCCGAAGCTCTTAGGATCCAATCTGGAAAGAGATGAATCATTTAGACTAACCCTAGTCCCGAAGAAGTCGCACAGCAGATACAAATGAGTAAAATGTAAATGCAGCCTATATGTGAATTCACCATGGGCACCCTCTTTATCTCCCTCCATGGCCCTGGTTGCACACTTTCAAAAAGTGTGCAACCCAAATGAGCTCTGTCTTCTTTCAGTCGTCGCCTAAATTAAAGCAGCCACAACTAAGGGCTGAACGCCAAAGCTTTGCAGTGGCAGCACCGTGTTTAACACAAGTTCCATTAAAAAGAGCCCATTACTACTACTGAAGGAAACGATGCCCGGGGCCTCTCTAAAGTGTTGCGAAAACCTCATTGATAATTAAATGTTGGTTACCCCCGGTATGCATCGCTCCCGCACTTTGCTTACCAATCAAACCTCCGCCCACCACCACTGCTGCCATTCGCTCTCTCTCCTCAGTGTTTATCAAGGAATCATACAGCTCTCTAATAGGTGCCAATTAGAACCAATGGGGGCTCTGGGGTTAATTATTCCCAACACATTATTTGATTGAGCGTATTTAGAGCAGTACAGTGCAGGGGGAACATGGTGAGAGGGGTAGCAGTAGATAACGCCTTAGTCTGTGTTGATGTACACTTACAGACAGTGACAGACGTGCGCGCACACACACACACACACACACACACACACACACACACACACACACACACACACATACACACACGCACACACACACACACACACACACACACACACACACACACACACACACACACACACACACACACACACACACACACACACAAATCCTGTTCCTAAGCAGCTGGAATAACTTCCTTCCTCTTCCTGTAGCATGAAGTATTCTTAATTTGACTCTGTGTTGTACAACAGTGCTCTGTGTCTTGTGTAAAACAATATGAAAATGGCGGAAGGGGTCTGAAGTTGCACCTCCCTTGTTCCAAAACTGCTGCCAAATTGATTAGATTTAGCATCCTCACATCATTCAAAGTCCTCGCTCACAGCGGCCTCGTGTTGGTCTCTCAAGGTAGCGTGAGAATACAGACAGCAGGATAAAAGAGGCGACTTGTTAATAATTTGTATCGCTGAATAATCTCACTCACACAAATGAGAAATGCCCCCAAATGTATTAGATTTAACTGGCGAAGCAAACAAACCAAAACAACAACCAGTGAAAAATCGTTATGCAGGTTCTTTCAAGTGCAACGCAGAGTGTATCGCCATCAATAATACAATAATATGTGAAGAGGGAGAAACAAATGTGGATTCAAGCGGCTCTCCTTGAACAGTAAACACTGGCAGGAGAAGAAAGTAAAGAAAGAGCAAGACAAAAAAAAAAAAAAAAGAATATACACAAATGAGCTGTAGGTATCTGATTTATGCTGGGCAAATAGATAATAATCATTATGCCCAAATAGTGCCTCTCCTCAGTCACACAGCAAAGAAGCAAAGACATAAAAGTAAGTTGAGAATAAAGCGTTTGACAGGTTGCTAATGGATCGCTGTAGGCCCATCTGTTTCACTGCAAATAGAGAAATGGTGGGGTTTTGATTTGGGTGTTGAAACTGTTACCACTGTCACTGTAAACAATAATTGTCAAACATATTTACCTCGCAATCGCTTTAGCAGATGTTCCGCTTTTTGTTTCAAGCGGCTTTTTGTGTGTGTTGTATCTCCCCTCTGCAGACACACCACATGCCCCGCCGCCGCCGCCACCACTGCTGCACCCCCAACTGGAATATTGAGCAGGTATTTTCGAAAAAAAAAAAGGTGCTCCAGGGCACGGAGTGCGAGGGATTGGGTGGGGTGGGGTGGGTTCGGCGGCGGGGGGGGAGGTGAACGGAGAGGGGGGAGGAGGGAAAAGGGAGAGAGAAGGAGGGAGGAAGAGATTATCTGGGCCCTTCATCAGTGGTTCAGCCCCCCCCCCCCCCCCACCTCCTCCTCCTCCTCCCGCTCCTGCCCATCGTGTGGAGCCCTGAGGGCCCGTGGAGGCGGCCCCCATGCCTTGCAGCCCTGCAACCTCTTTATCACTCTAATCTGTTAATTGTAGGCGCTCAATTGGCACATGGTGGCTTTTTATTAGAGCCTCCCGACATTAACTAGACAGAGAATGTAGAAAGGCTGGTGTGGCCCTCGTCTTTTCTGTTTTACTCACCATTTAAACCAGAAGTATACTATACCTAGCAATTAGCAGGACTCATGGAGGTCTCACTGTCTTCACACTTCGACTTTTAAAATCGGATCTGTAATAAATAGAATAGACTTTTGAATAAACTATGAAAAACAGCAACGGAACAATAGCTTATCTCATGAACTGCAACAAAGAATAAAACACGACAACTATTGTTTTTTTTGACCCCTTGATGTCTTTCCCTCACAATGGAGGTTTGGCTCCTTAAAAGGAGAATGAATGCAGAGATGACCCTTTACTGCAGGCAAGTGATCAGCAGATCTGATCTCAGGTGTTCAGCTCCCCCCCCCCCCCTCTGCTCCTCCTGCTGTCTTTGTGCAGCTTGTTACAGTGAGCTGATTCCCCCCCCCCCCCAGTCCAAGGAGACTCTGAGGGAGGACCGGTGGAAGGCCAGAGGTCTTCCTCCTGTCCCGTCCAGGCTTGTCTGTGGCGACTGCTCTTTTTAACCCCCCCCCCCCATTCAATTCCTCTGCCTCCTCCTTTGTTTGTCAGACATGTGCGTTGTATCACTGAGACGTCCACAGGTTTATTTTAAAAATAAAAGGGGTGGGGGATTTGCTCAGGCTGTCCAGGTGACACAGACGTGAATGCACTCATCACACACACATTCAATGCTTTCTGTGGCCCAAACAGCTTGTGTTTGTTGTCAAAAGACTGATTAGAAAAGAGACCCCTCTCTGCTGGCGCTCCCAAGCCCTCGCAAAAGGTCAACAGCAGCTAAATTCTGATAAATCAGCATGTTTTGTTTCTGTGCAAACATCAATCTCAATATCAGCATTTCGACCAAAAAGCGCCCGATAAATAGCTGTGACTAATTTAAAGTACAGTCGAATGGTGTTTCCATGAAAGATGGAATTTTTTTAATTCAAATTAATGAAATGTTTTACGTAGATTACGTGAAGGGAACCAAATGATTTGCAAAGATGTTGGAATTCAAAAGGCGTTTTTACATGTTTGTGAAAGATCACGGCTCAGGAGTTGGTATTTTCTAGTTTCAAAGGTTTGCATAGCGTGCCGGGCGATTGATGCTTTAAAATGTTTGATGTAAAAGTAGCAAACGAGGGGGGGGGGGGGGGGGGGGTATACTTTCAACAAAGTTTTAGCCCTTGAATCCCACAGAGAAAAGCAGGCCCGCAACTTGGTGACAGAACAATGGAGTGAGCGATTTATGGCTGGCTATTAACAACTCCTGCTTTCAGGCCTCCATACTGCAAACAGGTGTTTTATGAGTCCGCCTGCTGTTTATTTCCACCAACTTTCAGAGTTTCCATTTTGACTCCCGACCGAGGGTTCAAAAACCTTAAACAGCTCACTAGATGACAGCACCAAATCACATGGTTTGGTCTCGTATATGAGATTAGAGAAAAATGGAGTAACACTGCTCCCTTTGCAGCTGAATGATGAATATTTTCTCTGTCGTGACTGATCACTGACTGAGCCTCTTTTAATCAGTTCTTCACCACAGAGGCAGAATAATTAGTGCATCAAGAACTGCAGCTGCATTAAAACTGCCATGAAGGTCACACACTGCATGACACTGCCTCAATGGCGAACGTTTAGATTTTTTTTTGACCTTTATTTAACCAGCCAAGTCCTTGGAAACAAATTCTTATTTACAATGGCGGCCTGGCAAAAAGGTAAAGCGTCTTGACTGTACATACAATCACAACAAGCATTACATGTGACAACAAGCATTTCGTAAATGTCTTTGCAGTCTCGCACACAAGCATCGGGCAGGTAGCTCGCCGACAGCAGCATCGGGCAATACAACAACAGAGCAAGATACACAAGCAGGAAGACAAAGAGAACAGCAATATGTATGGGACAACAGCAAGCAGCAGACAGACAAAGGTGAGGGAATATTAGTGGGGCTGGGAGAAGCTTTTGGTTCATTGGGTTCTTTGTCTGTTTTAGAAGAAGACGAAACACTAGGAGAATCGATTAGCGACTGAGCACGTGTTAGCGTTAGCATACTGTAGCATACAGATTTTTAAAAGTTATTTTTTTTAGTCCACACATGTGCTTGAGTCTTCAAATGTGCGTTTAATTTGCACATTTTGAATGCGTCTGTGTTTGACTTTGTGCTTCTCTTAGCGGAATGATGTGTGTGTTTGAGCGAGAAAGCTTATCAAGAAGTCTTTGCAAACGTTTTTTTATCTTGATTCTGTGGCCTGGTCACAAGGACTCCATGCGGCAGACAACAGAGGGTATGATACAGAACTAAACACAGCATGAATCAGTCTATTTTGGGTCAATAGAGCCACAAAGTACATCTGCAGAATCTGTCTGTGTGCCCTGAACGCTCCCCCAACTCACATCTGCTCATACTCTGCAAAGTCAAGGATATTGTCATTAATCTGTAGATTGACATCCAGAGTCAAGGTACATTTACATTTCAGGCTATGTTTGAGTGTCCCAAGGTATCACCTTTTTTTTTGGTAACATGGAGGAGAAATGTGTGGGAAAGGAGAGGGAGGTTGTGAAGCGTTTCCTGAATGGATACATTCTCAGGTTACGGCAGAAGACAGGGACTAACTCCGCCATCCAGCATGGAGTGAAACTAATCTAATTCACTTTGAGGAATGTAAGTGGGCCAATGCATACAAGGTGTGAGGCGACAGCCTGTAAACAAAACTCTCCAAGGGTTTAATTAGAAACTGACAGACATACAATATACCTTTTGAAAAGCTAAATATAACCTAAAATTGCTACCTTGGCTACTTTAGCAAATGGCTGAGATTTCACTGTAATGTCTATGGAGGTTTAGGCAGGTCTTAACAATACAATATGTCCCGCAGGCTTGTCGACTGATTGACTTGTAAGCCATGGATTCGCGCTGAGGGAAGAGAGAACAATTTTTGCTCTATGTCTAGTTGCTTAAAAGTGTCTATGCATGCTCTCATTGTAATATTCTCCACAGGTGTAACAGTTTACAAAAGAGGAGAAACATCAATCTTTGAGAGTTGCAACACATGCTACTTGTAAAAATCCCTTTGTTCCTTTGGGACTCCTCTCGCAGAAACAAAAAGAAAAAAAAAAGATATTCTGGTAGAGGAAAAACAGCACTGTAGCATTACAGCAAGTATAAAGTGCCTGTATATGTGTTTGACAGGCTTAAACTAATTGTCTGTGTAGTGAACCATTAGCCGTTTCCTGTTGTGTTGACAGCTTTGTCATTGACGGTCAAACTTTGCAGTGGGCTGAACATGCCACGCTGTAGACCGCACTCCAGTTAAATAGCTTTTATTGGGTGACTTTTCGCCAGGCTAAATGGGGATACGCTTTATTCGCAGTGTTTGGGGAGAGCCCGAGGTGTGTACGGCCCAACATAAGTGGAAAGGCTTTGCAACTTAAAGGAGCCCTTACCTTCCGGCACTGTTTTATTACAACTACTGTTTACATCTCCCAATACATCCTAAGTATTTCCATTATTAAGTTTGGACAAATCATTTGCCTGGGGTTCAAGGTAGTATGCCATTGAAACATGATCCTACTGTTGATCTTATTACTGCCAAACCAAACAAGCAGAAATCAATTTCAGCAGGAAAGGTAAAGGAAGAAGAAAAAAAAAAGAGGAAATTAGATCAAAACGATCGGGGGTGATGGTTGCAGCTGTGGGTGCAGGAGAGGGGTGGGGCTAGGAGGTATATATATATATATGCCACCAGTGTTTGTTCACTGCCCAAACAAGTCGACAAATAGTGAGCGGTAATTTCTAAAGCATTAAAATATTGTACCTCTCTACAGAGCTGCTCCCCCACCTCCTGCCCCGGAGGTGAAATCAGACACCTTGGATTACAGTTTTTTCATCACATACTGTGCTTGGTTGTAAAGACTCACTCCACACTGTGAGAAAGTGTGTTCCAGCTGCTTTGGTTACTAACGAAGCCTCAGGTCTGATTACTTGACAGTTTAAAGGTTTTTGTACACCGGGTTTTCATTTCATAAATTGACTTAATGGAGTGTTAATGAAAATGCAGATGCTGTTTCTCTAGACTGTACATCCTGTATTTATTATTTGTTATTGGGGAAGAACGTGCGAAGAGTTAATTAAACGTGGAATTGATGTCCTGTGACCAAATATTGCAGATTATACTAACATATTTGAGTCCAGCATTCAACTCTTTGGAGCTCAAAGTCTAGTCCTTGCTACTTTTATTCATAATCAGCCTATGAAACGAAGACAGGGTTAAGTGCAGTGCTGAGTTCCACTAGACACTAGTCCATTGGTCCATCCCAGTAGAACTCACCCCTGGAGAAGAATAGGTGAGGGAAGGAGGTGATAAATAAGCCCTGGGAGCATATGCAGAGGTTCTGGCAGCAGGCCACTTGGAACCCCTATAAAACAGCCACATACTGTACATGGTCTCTCTGCTATACATTCCCCTCATTTGGGTGGCACGGGGGAGAGGAGAGCGGGACACAACGCGATAACATCGTCAATGCCAGATGAGTGATGTCATGGAAAACTTAGCCACGTTTCGCTGCTTCTACCGACACCTCGTCCTGCGTCACCTCTCCCCTTTTCCATTACACACTCCGCCTCCTTGTTTGTCCACGCATTGGGATGACCGTTCACAAATACACCCACTAACTGCATGCGCTGTGTTTGTGTGCAAATACGCATGCACACTAATGCAAACAAGCTTGTGTGCTCAAATGCGAATGCACACAAACACATGCAAACTGTGAAGATTCCGGTGTAGTCTTGAAATGGTAATAATTAATAGACACGAGATTTTAAAGAAAGTTAACTGTGCTTGCACCTATATTTACAATGTGTGTGTGTGTGTGTTTGTGTGCAGACGTTGGCAGTAGATACGGTTGTGAGTATGATCTGACTAGGATGAACGTGAACAGACAAGTCCATGTGAGAATTCCATCGCAAACCCCTTTCTAAGCTTCTGATATTAATATTACTAAATAAACGCGGCAATTTGCATTCCGCTTTCACATGGTTAAACCCACGGTGCAGGGCCTGCTACTAACATATGGCATATTCCTTAAAGATCATACATATTTCAAATATGTTAATACGGCGCAGAATATATGCAGTACGAGGTTACAAAACGCACATTAGAAAGCCATGAATTAATCTCATGAAAGATGCAAACTTGTCTAATTATTCTTTGGGACAATCATCAATTGCAAAACAGCCTTTTGCATTTAAAACGGGAGAACAAATAGGGGGAACTGCAGGCATTAGCATTTTTGTATTAAGCGCTGCAGTGTTTTTAGCACTGGTCAGTCGTGCAGGCTGCTTGAAGCGAACGATAATCCTGGGGACTTTCGCCCTCTTACATCATGCAGCAGAGACAGTAATGAGTGAAGAAGCTCTTTCTCCCTGTATGCAAATCCTAGGGAATGTGCAGGGGCCCTTATTGTTACACACAGATGATTTTCCAGCTTTGCTGCTTTAAATAGCTTCGCGAGTGGGCCAAGGTTCACTAGCATACTCCTAAACATGCACAGACACAATGGTGAACATGAGTGCACACACACACACACACACACACACACACACACACACACACACACACACACACACACACACATACACACAGAGAGTTACTAGAGTGTGAGCACCATTGCATGCTTTCACCGTGTCTCGTTTCCATCGAGTTAAGCTAAAAATGTTTGAACACAGGACAGCAGGCGTAAAACAGGTGCAACAATCAAAGATAAATACAGAATGCTAAAAACAGGATACGTTCAGCACCATGCTAATGACTCAAATGCTGCTCCAAGGATAAAACAATCAGAACTGATGTTGAAATGAATTGTCAAACGCATGCAGTGAATAGCAAAGCTCTGTGTGCTGTGGCAACACTAATTGCCCGTTGTCTTTGCAGAAAGCTAAGGCCTGGCTTTGATTACGTACTCTGTTCTAAAAGCGCTCCACTGTGGAATTGTCAAGGCAAGTCAACCTGTTTGTCTGAATCTGTCACTCACGGCGGTCAGTAGAGAGGATGGCATGTCAGCGTAGGCTCCACCAGAAAAACAACAACAATAAAAAAAAAAACTCCTCTTGTGTTCACACCTAACACATTCATGAAGCAGGAATGCACCTTTACTTTTTGACAACACACAACTCTCAGGCATTTAGGCCTCACTGTTTTTTTACACCGCTAAATAAAACAGCACCGACTTGTCAAGCTAATGTATCTCTCTACGCTCAAGTCAAAACATATTTATCTTAAAACTTTAAAGAACAGCTGCATTTCATCAAATGGGAGCTTGGCCTTAAAGACAGCGCTCTCACCACTCCTTTACCGCTCACAAATCTAAGAGAAGACAGCATTTCTTTGATGCTTAGACAACCCAAACAGCAAACATAATACTGTCTGCAAAGTGTGAATATTTGTATCTTTTTTTTTTCTTCCTCTTCTCTCTTTTTTTTCCCCCTGCGTGCCCTGCTGTCTGCCTGTGTTGTTTTGAAGCGGTGAATAGATTTAAAAGATGCAGGATGACAAGACAAAGAGCTGGGGAATAGCCCCCGGGCGCTTGTGCTTTAAGTCATGCCATTTCCTTGCATGGCAGGCAGCCCTAAATAAGTTACTTATAAGCATTTATTGATGCACAAGTGTGGCATCTGTTCCTAGGCTGCGGTTCTGGATGTAATTAGCTCAGAACCTTACGCACTTCAATCAAGCGACACATTAAGAGATACAACTCCCCCACACCCCCCTCCCCTTCGATGTTTCTTCCTCATTCCCTCTTTCAATCTCTCTCGCTTGGGTGTTTTACTCATTCACACTGCGCGGAATCCTCCATGCACAGTAATTACTCCACGATAACCTCCATCATCATTATCGTTATCCTTTCCAGCATTCAGCCAGCATTGTGGGGATTGCTTAACTGTAAAGCCAGAGAGGTGCTGCTGTGGTGAGGGGACTCGTTTTGATGACATCATCGCTGATAAAAGGGACACCAAACAATCAAATAGGCACATGAAATCAGTCTCTGGTTCAGGCGTGAGCTATTTCACAGAGCCAGTTTGGAAACGACCCCTGAAATTCTTTTAATAGGGTTTGTTTCACTGTGTAGGGATCGCTTTGTTGCCTTGTGTGTGCACACACAGACATACCGTGGTGTGTGTTTGTCTCTGTGTGTCCGTGTGCATGTACTTAGGCACGGCGCAAAGAGGAATTAAATTTGATTAATTTCAGACGGATTTTGAAAATATAAACTATTCATTTTGTTGCATAGAACACAAGAGAAGGTTTAAACCTAGCCCAGGGGTAGAGCCTTTGTGTTGAGTCTTCTTTGATATTACTGAAGGCTTTTTATTGAGCTCTTGACATGATAGATAAACCATACAGTGGATTGAATGGCCTTCCTCTGCAGCACCCAGTAAATGCCATTTGCCATTAACAATGCTGCAGTGGGGTACATAAACCATTAATATAACCTTTATGACCATGCGGTCTAACTGAGCATGTCTCCTATACGCAGCTCCTCTTCTGATGGACGTGTTAGCTGAGGCCTCCTTTCAATACCACTAAAAGAGGAATTTAATTGCACCAAACAGATGAGATGACAGACATTAGCTTTTTAAAGGCTGTCGTAAAAGGGAGACGGGATGAAAAACATAAGAACGTGCACACCTATCTCCTGCAAACTCAGCTAATAAAAACTGTACCTCACCGTGGAGGAATAAAAAAAAAAAGCTCTATGTGGTCTGACAAAGCCAGCAACCAGTAACAAGGAGTCTATAACCTGCTGTGTGGGTTTAATTGAAGGGACAGGACGAGTGCCTCTTCCAGGCCAGGGGTGTGGAGAGGGTGGAGAGTGACAGGCGATCAGTCACAAGATGAGTGGGCCCAGTATGGAGACCTGTGGGGTGCCACAGACCCTCAGCTACTCCAGCAGGGCCTGACCATTGATCATCACTGGGGGCCTATCGAGGAAGGGATGTGACTAAAGCAGGCAGGCGTTGAACAATGGTCCATAGTTTGGCCGACGTGCTTAAGCAGCTGGGCGTCAGTGCCTTTAATAGAAGGGGTAGACTCCCTCTATATGGTCCACAAAGCATTGTCTGTTTCCCCCCTCAGACAGAAAAGGTGGTTTTCTGCGAGGGGCTGGACCCACTATCATGTGGTGGCTTTTTACCCCTCAGCCAGCAGTCTCCATCAGCTGAATGGACTTTGTGGCTGACATGGTCTATATGTTTGTGTGTGGATGGAGGGGGGAAGCTGCAAAGGAAGAAAGCAGCCCATTGAGTCACATAGCAAGGGGGGGAACACACACAGCATATCACAAGGGAGCATCTGGTAGGAGGAATGTGTACATGATGTCAAATGATATTCCAAAGATAGGCCTCCCTTCATAAAAAACGGTGAGGGTGATAAAGGGCAGCCCTGACAAGAAGAGTCAAGAGCAAGAGAATCTTGTTTGTGTTGCCTTGTCGGAGAGTTTTCTTAATGGGGTTCGTTGGCAACGCAGCGGAAGATTCGGGAGGTCTTGCTGTCTTGTGACACATGAGTAGGAATGTTTCCATGACCAAGTAAACTGTCTGACTCAAATTGTGTGGTTGGCTAGAAGAACCGACAAGACAATAGTGTCTTCCCCTCCCATTCCCTTCAACTTCCACACCAAGTATGTCTGACTGGAAAGATAAACAAGTTTTGAAGAGCATGCGTGCAAATCCACCTTGATCCGTCCCCTGAATGCACACTTACCGTCAGTGTAAGCCAAGGCATGTCCAGGCACATGGGAGCAATTAAGAATCCTGCAAACACCTGCCATAATGCTCTGCAGTTTGAGTACGGCTACCAAATCACCACCTGTCTATGCACAGGTATCAGGAAAGATAAGACCTTACAATAGAAAATGTGTGTATCTGTTATTGGGGAACAGAGGTTACCCCTTAGGTTCAAGAACCTAAGTCAAATCCTGTCTCCTGCGGGAAGCAATTAAGTACCATTATATAATTATTAAATTACATGGAGATATATATTATTACTGACACTGTCTTATTTATGTCTACTATTTTTAGTGCCATGAACCTTGAACCTCTAAAACAATAATCTAGGGCAGCCAGATATCCAAGGAACTCGTGACTGTGATCAGGATGCATGGTTATCATACAGCCACAATGCTTGCTGTGCACAGCGCTGCATTCAAGATTAATGACACTTTATGAGATATTTCATTGGAGAATTAGACATTGGATCATTAGAAATGGCCATGTTCCCAAACCCCCCCAAAAATGGGCTGCGGTCCCAGCCACCCAGCCGCCCAAACACAGAGCTTCAGAAAGACCAACTGGAAGCGGGAAATAGATGCTCAAGCAGCCATTTATCATGCGCTTGTCAGATCTTGACCTTCTTACCATTAGCAGGCAGATGTCGCCCAGCATTCGTACGCACTCTGTCTCTGCAGTCAGAATAAACCCAATCAGTTGTTATGTACACACACATTCACACACACAAACACACAATTGTGTATGTCGGTGGGGACAGAGCCTGGGTAGGGTAGTTGTGAGCAAGTCACGGGGGAACACTCAGCTCAGCTCTGAAACTCGCTCGCTGGTTGACCTATCCACCTATCTTTTAGCCTCTCTCTCTCTCTGTCCCTTGGGGTCTGGCGGACGGAGATCTTCCCAAGGGGGTCCTCCTTTAAGCCACCTGACTATTACCTGTGGACTGAGCTGTCACAGTTACCTACCTGCACAGGGGAGATACAGCACACACACATTAATACACGTACACACACACACACACACACAAACACACAGACACACACTCTGGTTGTGACACCCTGAGGGAGTGTTGTGGCAGGCGGGGGGGAATGAGACTACCAGGGGACCCAGCAGCTCTGGGGAAAGAGAGCATGCCATCAGTCAGGAGCTGGCCATGTGCTGGCTGCAACATAAGCAAGATATGGGAAGCAAACAAACGCAGGGTGATACATGTAGGAATACTTTGTCAGTAATTAGCATTGGGTATGAGTCACAATGATAACTGTGGCAACAAGCAAAACAGAAAAAAAAGGTCAGTTGTTATGATCAGCAATTTTTCCAGATGAACTAATAGTTAAACCTAGCTGAATAATGTGTTTACTGCCAGCGAATCAGTTAATGTTATGTAAGATTAAGTAAGCAGATCACGAGCAATGAAAACGTCACAGATTATGTGATATTAGAGGAAGTTGCAAGAATACCCAAGTTGTGTATACAAGTTTAGTTTGTCTGATATGTATACAAAAGTGTATGAAATGGAAGGGCAATGAAAGAAAAGGGCACTTTTTACAAATACTTTTTCCGAGACATTTAGGTAAATTTGCCACAGGTTGGTCTTGAAACAATCTGCTCACCCTAACCCTCACCCTATCCATCATCGTCAATGCTCCACACATCACAGCCCTTTCGTCCCTTGTCCTATACTGAGAGTGTCAATGAAACAACCGCTTGGGAGCTAATTTGATAATGCTAAGCATTTCTTCCTGCACCCTTTCAGTTAGACTCATTTACCTTGTTTACCAGCCTTCATCACCTTGTATTTGCTGACAACAAGGGCTCTGCTAAAAGTCTCTGCAGCTCCTCACCCCCTCAACCCCCATCCTAAAAAGATGTGACACGGGGCACGTGAGGGCTGTAGGGTCATAAAAAAGCCCAAGTGAATCATTAGCTTGGTTTGGTGCCAGCCAGCTAACTCATTAGCTATGTCGATGATCTGCCCTCCAGACAGAATCTCCTTTATTTTAAATACATCAGAAATCCACCACCCTGCAAGATTTTTTTTTAATGATAATTACATCTCATGGCTTGCTATAACCTCACTGGACACTTTTATCCATAGCCCTGCTGAGCTACCTTTGGCCTGGCTGTGGCAAAGTGGCAGTTGAGGTCTTTTGTCCCAACTTGGAACACCCCAGATGTGCCGGCTTTGGCTATCAACGGAAGTCAGACGTCCCAGGGCCACTGTAACTTTATTAAGCACAATGCCAACCCTATGCAGCGCCCAAGACAGGGCAGGAGGGAGGTGAGGTGGACAAAGCACACCATTGTGGGTGAGGTTGGAGGACTGGTGTGGAGAACCACATGGTCCTTTCCCACACTTATCAGTTGGGGCCAGCATCCGAAAATAACAGCTGATGGCTAATAACAGCAAGAGACAGCAGGAATGAACAGTTCTGATAAAGAGAGCATGCCACTGTTCCTATTATTACTCACTAATATTCTGTACTTTTTACGTTCTTCTGCACTGACACCATCATTCTTGCAAATACTGGTCCAAGTAGATCAAGTAGATGTAGTAGATTTTTCCTTGTGACGTGTGTTTTTTCGTAGACTCCTGATTCCTGATTGACGGAAGTGAATAGAGTCACTTATTTCTATGCTTTGATCATTCTTTTTTTGGAGCCTTACCCTAACCGCTCCCGCTACTTCCCTAATCCTTACCCTTACCCGAACCTGAAACTAAGCCTTCACCCTAAGAT
The DNA here is from genome assembly GCA_032191485.1 of Leptoclinus maculatus. Taxonomy (NCBI): domain Eukaryota; kingdom Metazoa; phylum Chordata; class Actinopteri; order Perciformes; family Stichaeidae; genus Leptoclinus; species Leptoclinus maculatus. The sequence goes on from JAVDOI010000013.1 coordinate 11,550,908, forward strand.
GTAATGAGGTTATGGGGTTGTGCATTTTGTACCCATACGGAAGGCGAGCCTCCACAATGTGAATCTGTTAACTGAATCATGTCCCCACAACACAAGTAATACACACCCCCACAGGCATGCGCTTATGCACACACACACACACACACACATCATTTTTAGACAGATGATAATTCTGTACAACAGATGATGGCTCAATTGATCACATTGGACTTATACTGTACATTCCGGCATCAGTTTGGTTTAAAATGCCTCCCATTTAGTGGCATTTTAGTCTGCTGATATTTGTTTTTGCACAGTACATTTGCACAGAAAGAAATTGTCTTCCCTGAGCTGAAAGGTTGTACCCTGGCGCAAAGCACTGACCAGCGGGGTCTCTAGACAGAGGAGGAGAGAGAGAGACGCAGAAAACAATCTTCTGCTTGTTTCTGCTTTACCTCTTCTGACATGACCTGACCCCTCCATCGATCTCCTCTCCGCACAATGGCCTTCCTCCTGAACAGCAGAAAGTGTGTGTGTGTGTGTGTGTGTGTGTGTGTGTGCGAGTATGTGTGTGTGTCCTCTTTCCTGGCAACATATTTTTTTTCTAACCAGCATTGCCCAGAATTCTCCAGGACAAGTCTCCAAGGTGTTTTCCAGAAAGGCTGATTCTGATGTTCATAAAATGTTGCAACAGCTCGGAAGTTGTGCTAACATGCTGATATACTTTCTATACTTTACTGAAACTGTACATGTAAAACGGTGGAGACACACATATATTTATTTTAAATATAGTGACTTTTCTATTTGTTATTCCAGTGATCAGTAGTCATCACCTGAGGTGTTTGTGTTTCTTTTCTGTGATTTTCAGGAACATTTACCAGCAGAGAGAGAGAGCAGGTTTCTGTTTATGCTTGTCAACATCAATGACAAAAAGCAAGTTGAATCATCTTACCACACACACACACACACACACACACACACACACACACACACACACACGCACACACACACACACACACACACACACACACACACACGCACACACACACGCACACACACACACGCACACACACACACTCATGCAGGCTTGTATGCACATAAACACTGCCCACTCATCTTATCTTACACTGCTTGTTAGAAGTAAATACAGTACAGTGAGTAAACCAGGACCCCTGCCAAAAAATGAGAACATCAAAATGAAAATAAAGAGAGGAAGAAGAAGAAATTAAATTGAGCGAGAGCGAGGAGAAAGGGATGGAGAGGGAGCTGTTTGGGCCTAGAAAGTGACTTGAGATAAAAATAACTAGTCACACGACACAGGACAGATCTGGGCGCTGCTTCTCTTGCCCCAGGGCTCGGCCTGCCCAGCCACCACTGCCAGGAGAGAGAGAGAGAGAGAGAGAGAGGAGGGTGAAAGAGGGGAGGGATATAGAGAGGTGATGGCAAAAAAGAAAACAAATTAAAGAGAGGGTTTGGGGGATGGATGGGTGAGGGATTGGATAGAGTGAACTGGGGAGAAGGTGGTGGTAAAGGGCAGAAATCTGTAAAGCTCACAGAGGGAGGTAGAAAAAGGGTAAAATGTTCAGGGGCGACTGGAAGGGTAGCGGGAGTGTGTGAGTACTGGGGGACAGGAAGTGAGAACGATAGAGAAAATCAAGGGTTGAATAGCAGAGAAAAGAGGTAAAGAACAAGAGAGGGTGAGAGAGAGCAAGAAACACAGAGAGATAGAAATAATGAAAGAACGAAAAGGGAAGTTGTGTTTGATGTATAGTCAGTCCTCCTGAATATGCTGCAGGCAAAATAAAAAATCTTTTGTGATTAATTGAAAAAAAAGGGGGACTATTATGAACTGACTGCACAAAAGCCAGTGCATACAGTAATATGAATACTAAATGAGCACCATACAATGCTATGCAAATAGCTGGCAAGGGAGTTAAAAAACACGGCAGGACTGTTCACAGCTCTTAATGTGTGTTCAGCTGAATTAATGTATTATGGATGGCTCGTTCCCTTTGTCTTTGGGAGGGATAATTCATTTTTTTTCTTGTTCGTTGATAACATCGATAACACGGGGAAGTCCGTGGGTCAACTTCTGGTTTCTTAAAAACAAATACTGGCTTGTGGGAACACATTTGCACAGACTCAAACTGACAAACACTGGTCATTGGCCGGTAAGACTTCTGCTGCCGCTCAAATGTAATGGGGTTGAATGGTATTTGGTTTTTTGGGTCTGAAAATTACATTTGAAAAACTCTTACATCTCTTTCCAGAACAAATGTTGTCGTTACACGTGATAACACATGCCAAACATTCCTGGTTGATACAATTAGTATAGAAGCTATAGTTTCTCGTACAACTGCCAATGATCTGAAAACCCTGCCAAATAAAACTTAAACTCTCTGTCTGGAGTGAGTGGGAAAATATGCTTTTTTGGTATTTGAAGTGACCCTTTATATTGAGAAAATCCTATCCAAATAAACCTTCAACATCTCCAACAGCACAGTGTCTGGCAGTTGTCTTTGCCTCTGCTAATGTACTGTAAATCGTGTGAACCAGCAGACGGTGTCGACCTGATGAATGGTCCAAACAGCCTCGTCACTGAGGGGGATCCTGTTTTTAAAGTCCACGGCGAACAAGCAGCTGGAGCGAAACGTCGTCAGTCCCGCCTCTGCAACTATACGTAAAAAACTTGTATTTTTCTCTTTGTCAATGTGCAACTGACTGACAACAGCGTGTTTCCATCCTGGCACCATATGCCCTCCATGCTGCTTAACAACCTCGTCAGTGGAGTCTGCAAAGGACCATAAAAAATAGGCGACCACGGATAACGCCTGATGGCCATTCTTGACATCAGGAGGGGGGTCCCCTCCCCCTGAAGCAGGGCTAATTAACCAACAGGCTTATCTAATGATACCCCTATCTCTCTCTTTCCGTCTCTCTCTCTCTCTCTCAACCTCGGCCCCCCTTTGACACTTCTCCCTGCACACTACATTGTTTTCTATTATTATTCAAGCACTGATGCCTCTGTAAGTAGTAAAAAGCCTGTTGACCATTCAGTGGCTAGTGGAGAGGAGAGCTGGAGCTGTGGGTAATTAAAAGTTCCCCAGGTCTCTGGCCCTCAGGGGTTAAAAGGAGGGGAGGAGCTGTGGGTTTGAGGGGCTGAAACAGGGGCCCTCAGTGCTAGTAATGTACGCTCTTTTGGGTATAGCTGCACCAGCAGACCTGAGAATCAATCTGATTAGTATACGAAGCCCCATTCAATCTGTCCCCAACCCTAAATTCACCACATGCTGAATTCTGATGTTCAGTTTATGTGTTTATAGTTTGTATATAAGAAGAACTGGGTCGTTAGCATGAACAGTGATGACCACTGAGGCTGCACATAAAACCGTGCCCTACCTGCAGAAAATGTATGGAAAACGACACAAGAGCAAAACAGAAACAAAACATCAAGGATATGCGCATGGAAGATATCAACACAATAAAATGAAACAACAAAGCAAAACATTACAGATCTCACGGATTATCAGTTTTGCACCCCCTGGTTCTTGCAGGCTTTTGGCTAATGTGCGTATCACTTATCTTTTAAACCCTGATATTGTTAATCTGTCTGTGGCTCTAATATGAAAATTAAATATTTTTGTTTTGGATCTTTCATTTAGACAATGAGCTTTGTATTTCTTTGTTTTTCTTTTTTGTGTGTACCGACATTATGTGACATCTGAGCGTCTCTTATCTAAGTTAGTTTCATATTCACATATTTACATTATGACTAATATATTGTTTACTATTTTCATTTTTTTAACACTATCCTCAACATCACTCACCAAACTCCAACACACAACACAGGGAAGTCATCGTGGAGCTATAAAGAGTGTGGCCACAGAGACCCTCTTCTCCGATCGATCAGCTGATTAACCCTCATTACTGATTGGCTCTGAGCTGATTGCGTCCCATCAAGAAATACCCTCTAGCCTCAAGGCTTGTGTATTAGTGTGTGTGTGTGTGTGTGTGTGTGTGTTTTTGTTTGTGTTAGGATATATGATGGGGGCTGTCACAGCTCACTCGATTACTAGGAGGTGAGGAGGAGAATAGAGGGGGAGGGTTTGACCATCACAACACACACACATAAATGCACACTCTACCCAGGGTCAAAGAGGTGTAAACGGAGGGCCAGAAATCATATTGCAGGAGATTTTTTTTCTTTTTCTTTTGCAACAACCTCCATTGGCCGGCCTTTCCTCCGTCTCTTTCTTCCCGCCCTCCTTCCCCTCCTCCTTTTTTAGGAGGCAGATTTAAGCTGGGTCAAGCAGAAACGCTAGCCCAGTTTCCGCTGCTATGGCCGATAAGGCATTGTACCTTGGCCCAGTAAACAATGGGATGCCATCTGTCCATTAGTGAGAGCACAGCGTGAGGAGAGAGCGAGGGACAGAGAGAGAGAGAGAGAGAGAGAGAGAGAGAGAGAGAGAGAGAGAGAGAGGACCCATTAGTGGGTCCAATGTGAGGGCAGCTTGAAACACATGAATGGGAAGGCTCCTCAGCGAGGGGTCAAGCAAGTTGCTGCTGTAACATTTGGATGATGAAGAATGAGGAGATTTTTTCCATTAAAAGTAGTTGATGCTTTTGGCAGCGATTCCTTCACACGCTTACTTTGATGGAAAGAAAACTAGCTTCATCTTGAAATTCACAGGTCTGGTTATCGTGGAAAACATCTTTGATTCATCACATCCTTTATGAGGGTCTCAAAATAACTTTGATATCAGGATCTAATACAAAATTAGCTAAAATCCATTCAAAAATAGGAATTCACAACATTACAACCATGTGGGCCTCTGAGGCTTACTCAGCTAAAGAGGTGAACACAAATATAGCCTGGGGGCGATGCGTGTCCGCCTCCAGCCATGACCCCAAAGAGACCACTGCAAAATATCCCCAGAGGGTAAATTATGTCTATATATAATTCATGGAAAATGAAAGTCAAAGATCTTCCATCACAATAATACCAGATATATCAAAAAAAAGTCTCACAGTATTCTAAATGTGAGAAATTACCATCAGTCATGTGTTTCTTTGTCTTGTGTGATGGATACATTGCTAGTATGGGGTCAAGGGCCCCTTTGTGTTGGAGTGCAGGCTGTAAACTGACTGAGTGGGTGCCAACTGTACAATTACATGAAAACATACAGTTACACAAAAAGGCTGTTGGCTGGTGTAATAAACCACGATCCACTAAACCACTAATTCACACATATACAGGTAAAGGTGTGTTCTTTTGTTACAGTGCTCTGTACTTTTTCAACATTTCTCATATTTCTGTAAAATAACTTAAATGTATAAATCTGTGTAAAAAATGGGTTTTCCCCCATAATAATGTGAAGACTCATCTTTAGAGCCCGATCACTGGTCTATCCGTCTTCTTTTCCCCCTTTCTCTGTCTCCCTCTGTCTGTACCCATCGTCTGTCTCCCTCTTCTTCTCTATCCACATCCCTTTTCTCTCTCACACACACACACACACCCAGGGACCGACTAGAGGTAGTAGCTTTACAGCTTCTCATCAGAGCGAAGGAGTAACGGGAGCAAATGTCTGCTCTTTAGACGACACTGTTGCGGCGCAGTCCTGACACTCCAGGGACCCTGTGGGAGTGCGGCAAAGGAACCCGGCAACTGTCGTGTGGGAGACTTTGAGAAAGTGTAGTGCGCCAGTCTTGAGTGAGCAAGTCGATTTGTGCATGTCGCAGATGTCTTTAAGTGTGTTGGCGTGTTTTCACACACACATGCATGAACTTGGACATTTGTGCATAGGTGTAAAGGTGTGTGCATGTGCCTACTTGTGCCTGGGACTGACAGTGGGGGTGGGGGCCCGCACACACATCTCAGTTCCATCCCTTAGGCAAAGAAGCTCTTCCAGAGTGTTTTCACAAAACAATCTATTTCTCACTTAGGTTGTAACTCTCCCCCAAAAAGTGTTGTTTTCTGCTGCTAAAATTTGACAGGGTTGTAGTACATGCTTGAATCATGGCACACGTTGACAAGGCAGCAGTTGTGAACGAGTAGACCTGTGTTAATGGCAAGCTGTGTGGCACTTTAGAGGAGCATACACGCTCCACACATGGTAGAGTTTAATAAAAGCTAGGGTTCAACGGCCAGAGGTCATATCACTTTTTTTATCCATTTTAAAGAACAATGCAATTTGAATGGAAAACAAATAAGGAGTTTTAAAATTGGATATATGTGGAGTAAAAAATGTAACGATGTGCTGTGGACTTTGTGACTAATGCTGTGGACCTTATTTTCACCTGTCAATGGAAAGCAACACACAAGTCATGCTCGTTACTCAAGCAGGATGAGTAGATGTTCAGAGAGAAAGAGAGAAAAAAGGGGGACGAATATCTGTTGAAAGTGAGGCTGAAATAGACAGACTGACAGAGAAGGGGGGAGTGTGTGGGGTGGGGGGGGGGGTGCGCAGAGAGCCTGAGGGAGGATGGGGAAGGAGGGGGAAGTGGAGGGCTACCTGCTGCGAAACTTCAAAGTCCAAGCTGTCACCTACATTATTTGACCTTTCACCCCCTACAAACCCCATCACCATATTATTGTCCCAGTGTGTTCTATGTCTGAACCACTTTCTGCCAAAAGGTGGGGTGTAGAAATGTGTTTCTGAGGAAAATGAAATTGTACCAAAGAAGAAAACTAGAGGACAGGAAGAGGACAGAATTTGGGATCTGACGGTCTGCCTCATCCCTCTATAGATTTACATTTCTTTATCTCTTTTTCCTCTCTCTCTCTCTCTCAGTCTGGGCTTTTCTTTTGCTCTATTTTCTCTCCCTCTCTCAATCTCCTTCTATCTATCTTCTAGTGACGGTGGTAAAGAGAAGATGCCTTAAAATGATTAGAGTTAAATAAACGGTGGTGGGGCCTCAGGGCCTGGAGGCAGAGCTGATGTGAAATCAGATGCTATCAGCCAGGTTAAGCCTGGCTCACCTGGCTCTGCAACAACAAGATGAAATAACTGCCACGCACGCCGCTAAATTATCGGGATTTACATACATTTCTTTTTTAAAACTGGGACAGGGACCGGCAACCCAGAAAGTGTGAGAAAAATGAAGCAGCTCAGAGTTCAACTCCTCCCACAGAAACAGCAAGAAAAACAGCCAGTGAAGAGCTGTGCCTTTGCTTTTCGATTCTAACCTCGCACCTTCACGCATACCCTCTCATATGTAGAAAATACACCATCGGTGCTCATCTGACCAAGTTTTCGGCCGGCTTATCAGTGCCAACTGTATGCGGACAGATTACCATAATTGAAAACAATCAATCTGCCGCAAAGCTCTATTTTTCTCAAGCTCAGTTTCGACGAAGAGATATTTAGAGATTGCCGATAAACGGAGCAACAAAGGCCACGCAGAGCCATTCATACGTCTGGGTACATTAGGATACTGCAAAAGGCGACTAAAGCGTTCCCATATCAACTGCAAGCAAGTGGATTTTTATGACGCAGACTGGAAAAAAAAGCAATGCATTCTTACGTGCGCCGCAAAGGATGAACACACAGTGAACCTCTCTCATGGTTCAAAACAGTTACTTGCGGAAACAAACAGGCATCCACTTCGACAGCTTTGAAATCCGTCACAAAACCACAAGAGTTGTTCTGTTTACGCTTCTGTTTCATCTCAGTTTCTGTAAGAAGGTAATCACTGGTGATGTCTGACGTCATGCCTGCGTTGTAATCTATCTACTGTGTGTGTGTGTGTGTGTGTGTGTGTCTTTGTATGTCTGAGGTCATGCCTGAATAGCTATCTATCTTTTTGTGTTACGGTGCCTTAGGGGAGATACTGAAATCTGATAAGCCAAGCAGGAGCGTAAATACCTGGCTACTTTAACATCAGTGCAAGGAGGACACACCTTGTTGTGTTTGTGGTGTGTGTGTGTGTGTGTGTGTGTGTGTGTGTGTGTGTGTGTGTGTGTGTGTGTGTGTGTGTGCATGAGTGAGTGTTGATCTGTATAATTTCAGTCTGCGTCAGTAGCACTTTGCACCAACATTGGTGCATGCAAGGTGTGGGTGTTTATAAGAAAGCATGTGAGAGATTTGACCCGATCCTGTAACTATCGTCTTTCGTTCTTCAGTTGATACTCGTCAGCGACCCCACAACGGCACACCTGCCAACAGCAGTGTGTGAACAGTATCAATTCTGCCTCTTATTACACTGCAACCATGTTCTCAGTGTAACCAACTTACAGTTTAAAGTCTCCGACAGAGCAAACACCTTTCAGCACAGCTCACGATGAAGCTTCGCCGAGGACTGCAGCGGAGAGCCCGGCGTCTAAGGAAAACAATCATGGACGGAGAGAGGGTTGCAAGCTTCGAAAAAACGCACTACGGCGTTGGTGTTTTGCACGGTGAATGAGAAACGCTCGTCATTCTATTTCAACAACTCTGCCTCTGTGAAGACACTTCACCTCCAAACCGCTCCAACAGATCTGCTCTGCGGTGGATAGGACGTGACTTGTTATACTGGTGGGGAGTTGGAGTGCAATCTTTCCTCAGGCTATTGCTATGAATGAAATAAAAAAAACGCTTATACAAACAAATTTGTAGTTATTGCTGACAATACATACTGGTATTTCATTCTCTTTTTATAGATATGTTTTGAAAATGCAGGCTGTTTTGGGCACGCGCACATGCCGTGACACACCGACACGGGCAGCTAAGAGTGTACGTCTAGGTGTGTGAATGAAGGTGTGTGTGCGTGTCCGGGAAGTAAAATCCAGTACCTTTTGTTTATCCCCTGCTAAGTGTCTAAATCCAGGGGAGCAGGCTTGGGCAAGACGGGAGACCTTTCCCGTTCAATCATCATTGGCCGCTTTGATGTGTGACCCCTTGCTCCTAATGCTGGAAGAGGAGAAATTAGGCGCTCGGTGAGTTCAGCGAGTGTGTCACATTAAAGTGAACACAAATACACGCATCTACTCACTTACTATATACACCCAGGTACACACAAACACATCGCTCGTACTATCCCATGGACGCATGTGCAAGTAATCACATGTATACACACACACACATGGCTCTGCCTGCCGTACTCTTGACAGAATCACGTTTTTTTATATCTTCAGTCAGGTGGTTTATCGGCCTGAGAATAATCTGGGAGGCTAATTCTTTTAAATCACGAACACAAGCCCAAATGAGGGCAATTAGACATGTTGTGTAACTGGGCAAATCCCCTTAAATGAAAGATTCTTGCTTTTAAAAAACAAAGACGGTGAGCAAAAACCTCGACTGAAATGTGCCGAGGTTGCCCCTTTGACTCTTTGTCCTTTAGAATCAGTTTTACCTGAACGTCTTAATGGCTCTCTCCAATCCAGTCTTACCTGGTTCTCTGACCCCTCTAAGGTCAAAAAGTCAGATGACTGCTGCATGGAAAAAAAGAAAAAAAAAACAGGAATTATCCTCTAAACCCCCTGCAAGACTCCTTCAAAGCTGCAGTCATCAGTGTCTATCCAACAACTAAATACTTCCATTCTTCTCTAAGACGTGCAGATGTCGATTGGGTTTGGAGACATTAAGTTAGTGCTGAGGAGGAGGATCTGCGTTTCTTTCTTTACCTGACTAAGGTAGATGGGTCCAGAGTATTACCGCAGCACTTGAGCGTGCGATGATGCTGATCCACTCAGAATGTGAACCCGTGACCCCGACCTGCACCTCTCACACCCAAAAAGCAGCATCCTCCCCTACCGAGCCTATCCCATGACACATTCATGCGCTAAAGCCGCGCTATAATCTACCTTGGCGCGGTCTTAGACAATAACGATGTCTAAAAGCGCTTTGTGCCGAGCCGCCCTCCCATCTCCAGTCATCAACTTTGTCATTTTTTTGTTTTTTTTCTGCAGTTGACGGCTTTGAAGGGCCTACCTAATCACCCGCCCGCCCCCCCCCACCTCACCCGTTCTGGACCGAACCATGTGCGTGCCAAGTGTGCCTCTCTTTGCCGTTGCAAGCTGTGTCTTTGTATCAGCATTACTGAGGATTTAGGAAAGAACTCTGGGATGCCAGCGCACTTGATCTGTTACGGAAACACATGTGGATAGTCCATGTGGCAAAGAGACACCGCTGACTTTTGTTTACATCTCTGGCGATGCCGTGAGGAACAATGAGGATCTATTAAAACCACATTGTCGATATATGCGAATGTCTGGCATGAATCTGGGGAGGATATTTTCAATACTTACTCTGTGTTTGCTTTTTTACCCCGCATCTTTTTTTTTTTTTTTTTTTTAATGATTCCCATGTCTGGCCCCACATAAAGCACTGAAACTACTTTTCTGTTGAAAACCTTAACTGCACAGTACTATTTAAGGGCATTTAGTGGTTTGTGGCAACTGACTCTAAATTGCAAAAACATTTGCACGGCAATACTCCCTCGCCTCAGAAAGTAGTTTCTAGATCAGGGTTTTATTGTGTTTGTTGATGACTGCCGTCTTTTTATGTGTTTTGCTCCATTGCTTCACTCCCTGCCCATTTTGGAGGAAAAAAACAAAGGGAGGGGGGGGAGAAAAAAAGCATTCCACTTGTTAATTCGCTGATCTCACCAGCAATCGATTGAGATGTGTTTGTCACTGTTACGGCAGATTGAATGGCCCAAAAAAGAACATAGAGGCAGTAAAAGCAAGGAGAGTTTAATCTGAACTTGTGAATGACAATATTGATTTGCCTTTTCGTTTTTTGACAGGACAGGATAGCGACTCAGAATCAAAGGTAATGGGGATTGCATCTGTCACAATACGCTGTTTATCTTGTCTCTCCTATGCCTTTCACTCCTTTCCATGTCTTTGTCTGTATCTGCTTTTTTTTCCTTGTCTGAGGTGTGATACATTTTTTCGATAGCACATTTACTCTTGTCGAGAGGAGAGAGTACATATGAAGGAAGCTTTAGGAACTGTTCAATATCATGTGTCACATGTGGAGCTTGTGTGCGCAAGAGAGATACAAATGGCAGTCAAAACAACGTTTTAATAGTAATAGTGTAATAATTCAGATATAAGACAGCATCTACTAAATATCTACTGTACATTCCCTGGCTTGTCGTACTTTAGATCTAGTGCGAGTGCATCACAATAATCAATAAAAATAAAATGTCCCCCAAGTCTACGTTAACAGGCATTATCTTTAATTCGAAAGCACAAAGAGCTCAGTGCAAGCCTGCACCAGAAGGAAGCTCATCGCTGTGAGTGAGCGTGGAGGTATTTGCCTTTAGAGGGCCTTGTGGACACATTAAGGCCTATTTACATGTCCATAACGCCAACAGAGAACCCCATCTCTGCACTTAGGCTCAGTGGAGCCGTAGTTTTAAATATTGCAGGGAAGCAGAGCATTGAACGTTGCCTGACTCTTTTACAGAACAAGTAATGAGTCCCCTACAATAGCTTGTTTTGGATGATTTAAAACAGTATATTAACTGTCGGCGTGAGGTTTCTTTGCAAATCTACTCTTGAGAGGACTTATTGCAGCCTGATAGCAACCTATTGGCCTTCTGAACACAACCGTATCCAAGACATTTTGCAAATGTGTTTAACAGGAATAAAAGACCAAACCTGTGATGTGCTTAATTGACCTCAGCGTGGAATCTCTATCTCTTGTTTGCACAATTATTCAAAGTGATGGCCTTTCTTGACCATTCGCTGAGCCCCTCCCCTGTCGCTTTTTTAGAAAAATGTTACCTTTTTCTTTCCCTTTTGTCCCGACCACCACAATTAAGGGCCACGGCTCTGAATAACAAAACAGGGGGCCCCTCCTTGCAAGGTAGCCTTAGGTTGTGTTTACACTCCAGGACATCAAAGGCATTGCTGAACTTTTCCAAGCCCCTCCTGCTCAGGTAGTAATCCCAAAGTATAATCTCTTTAAAAACTGTAAAAGCCATTAGAGTGACACCATCTAAATCCTCACAGAAAGAGAGCGAGAGGGTAAGAAAGTGTTCTTTGTGGGCCTCTAAATTGTGACAGACGCCTATCAAGTGTATTTATCTACGTGGAGAGGAAAGAGGAAAGATTGCATGTTTACACTCAAAATTCCCCGGGACATATTTGCAATAATTGCCTAGATGGATGGTTGCTTCTTGAGCAAACATGCTATAGGTGGTTTAAACAACATAATGTGTGTTTAAAGAAGAGATGTAATGGTGTTAATTTGGCCTAACTGACTCTAAAACAACAGCCAAGCCAGTAAAACAAACAAAGCTCTTTAGCTGCCCTGCCTTCAGGGGGGGTTACAAACATAATTCAAACTCAAATAAATATTGTTAAATGTTTGCCACCAACCATCCCATGCTAGTAACTGCTGGTGCAAATATAATAGGATCTTATTAGTTACGTGTTTATCTTTGCTATCTTACAACCTAACAATAAAACGTTATTACCATATGGTAATAACTAACTATTACCATAGTTACAACAATCCCCGCCCCCCCCCCCGCCACCGCTCTTCTCCTTTCTCCATCACTCACTTTTTTTCACTGTTTTCTCTCCTTCTCTTCTTTTATCTCCCTTTTCCTCCTCTCCTTACTGGCACATGTACTCAACCTCACCTTTACCGTTCCCTCTCGATTACACCACGCAGACAAATATACAGCACACACACACGCACACACACACACACACACACACACACACACACACACACACACACACACACACACACACGCACACACGCACACACGCACACACAGACACACACACACACACACACACACACACACACACACACACACACACAGACACTGTCCAATCATCCACTCCACATGCAGCGAGCAACTTTTCTAAAAGCCATAAATCCTGGAGGTGAAGAAATATTCCATTTCTACGGCCCCTTGCTGTGTATAGTCCCCTGGCCCGGGCTCTGCCATGCCATATCACAATCAATTCCATAAGCTAAACTGGGGTGTAAGGTGCTGTATGAAGGTCAGACAACCCACTTTGACTGCCATCTGAGCGTGAAGCACTTACCCTCCACACCATGTCCGAGCTAGCTGCCAAGTGAAACTTTAATATACCACCTTCCAGCACCGTAACTCTCTCTATAGCACAGGTTTCTTGAATGCCGGATGCTGAAAGCAGATACTCTGTGCATTTATGTACTGATTTTCATTTTGTGTATCATTAAATTTGACCTTTTTAATGCCAAACAATTACAGGATCCAGCAGAATTCTATTCTCATCAGGGTGAAAGCGCCTTCCACCGCCGCAGACTAATGAAATGATTTTAGGTGTGTTAGCAGCTGCTTTAGGCAGGGTGACCCACCCCATTTATTCAATCGTAAGGGAAACTCTTGGATACATTATTGCCTTTAGATGAGGAATTAATTTACAAAAGACATTGTTGAATAATAAATGACTGGATAAAATGTGGATAGAACATTATATTTCATTGCAGGTTTTCAAACTTTGTATGCAGCTGTGGTCAAGAAGGAAAACTCAACAGGTCAGACGTGTGCAATTTAAACCAGCTGATTACAACAATAAGTGAAAAGGTCGCTACTGGTCTGATGCATATGCTTTCTCTTTTATCTGTTTCTATTATCCCTCCTCCTTTTTGCCGTCTTACCGCTGTTACATCCCCTTTGACCCTCAGCCTCTCTGCCTACCTGTTCTGCTTCTATAATCCCACCGCGTCCCAGCCTGGTTACCCTGCACAAGCGCAACTGTACGTGATGGAGAGACGCACTGTTTACCTTCACGTTCTTGATTAAACACGGCCACAGAAAAAAAGAGAGAGTATTCCATTTAATGAGCGTGACGAACGCAAAGGTGTTCTCGTAAATCATCACATGGTTTACAAACTCAATAAGTAAGGGCTTCCTGCCTCAGCCAGCTAGGCCAGCGTGCACCTAAATTATTAACGAAGCTGGGGGCCCCCAGAGGCACAACTTTGATGATGTTATAAACAGGGGAGAGGACAAGGTGCCTTCTCAGCAAAAGATTATAGGACCCCCCCGCCCCCCCTCCGAATCCCCGACCCCCACGCTCTCACTCCTAATTACCTACCTCCATTGGTGAGCTGGAGAGATAGAGGTGGTGGGGGAGGCGGGGGAAGCATCTAAATACACTTGACACATTCCTTTCCTCCATATTGCTCTGTAAACTAATTGAGACTGTACAGTACGCTGGTGTGCTTATGCATGTTAGTGGGCAACACAAGTCAAACTGTCTGCACTTGTGTTGAGGAATAACAAATTGCATCCACATTATTATTTTCTTAACTTTCATACTCGTAAATCATGGATGTGTTAATGATAAGTGTGTTCATGTAGATTCTGGTCTATTCAGACCACACCAAGTTCCTCTGCCAGGATTCCCCCCCCCCCCTTCATAGGATATATTGTCTCCGGGCAATACTCCATTTTTAAATCTGTTCATCAAGCCTTGATGATAGCTGATGCAGCTTTTTCTTTAGGTTTAGGTCTGGGGAAATGCTGGAAGAGGATTGGGAGAGGAGAAGTTGTAGATAGAAAGGAGAATAGCGTTGGGTCAGGAAATACGCTGACCAAGTTAAGGTAATGAAATAATGTGAGACAAGCTGGCAGACTTTACTGTACGGAGAGACGGTGGTAGAGATAGAAACAGAGAGCATGGAAGAAAAATGAGGGTAAGCAATAAAAGAAAAAGAAAGACAAATTGGAAACCTAAATCAACTTCTTAAAAACACTTGATGCACGGTGATATCCAAATTGCTGTTTTTGTTTTTGGACCAGAATATTACAGAAATCCCATCCAGCACGCACAAGGACAGAAATGTGTGTGTCTGCATCCATTCAATTCTTGTATTATCCTCCCAAATAAGGCCTACCATCATAGGCCCGGTTGTACCGTGCCACTGTTAGTAAACGGAAAAAAAACAGCAGCGAAGTCTCTGGTGAGAATGAGACGAGGAAGTATGATTTCCCGAGTGAAAATATGCTCCAAATTAAGAACCAAAAAGAGGTCCCCGGTGTCTTCGCTCTGAATCTGATAGCAAGTCAGATGAATTTGTCATTAAGCAGATAATAACTGCAATGGTTTCAATATGAGTGTTGGCCGTAATAAAGTCCCACATAGCGCTCGTGTTTGTGTAAAGATCTATTTTTGTGTCGTAGTGGAGAGAGAGAGAGGGAGAGAGGATACAATATCCATGTCAATTATGAACATAACATCATTATAGCTTGTTGGTAAAGATAGTTTAGATACCCACATCTTTACATGGCCCAGGATCAAGTTGCACCAAATCCCATTAGTTTATCTCCCCAACTCAGCCTTGGTTCTAAATGTACATGGACTCTAATGTAGGAAATTGAGGAAATCAAGGTCTGTATTGCAAATCTCTATTCAGAACAAATGCACGTGGTATTTGGTTGTTTGTTGGGAAATAACCAGCTGAGATGGATGATTCAGATTCAAAGTAAATCGCAGCACTTGATGACATAATAATCTGACACTGAACATTGTTGATTCATGAGTGTAAAAGGATCCAAGGGGGGAATTTACCTTGAAGGCAGCAAAGCATCAATCACACTGAAACAGACTCAGGTTTCATCGTGCGTTTCTAAACTGTGCAGAAGTGCTTAATACAAAAACACTTTTAAATTAAATCTGGAGCACCCAAAAAAAAGAGGGTTGTTTTCAGTGGAAATAAACCGCAAACATATCAACAGATGTCTTTGATAATGTTAATGACTCATATTTTCACTCTCTCCTCCTGCGTCCCTCTCGCTGTTCTGCTGTGTCTCTCTTTCAATGTCCTCTTTCACATGAGTAGGCCCGAGAACTGGTTAGTGTTGGGATAGCAACTAGTGAATACAGGAACACAACATGCGTGCACCCGAATGAAGAGAACAAACGTGAGACTCCGTGTGTCAAAATGACACTGACGCAGGAAAGATAATTTGTTTATTCTGAGACTCTCTCATATGTGACATTTTAAGTCCCAGAAACCGGGAGCGAGTGGAGGCTCTTCGTTCAAACACACCGCTGCCATTTTCTCGTTTTTCGTCCTCCATCTGTGGGGCAGCAGCAGTCGTCGCTCGACACAGAGCCATCTGTGATGGGGATTCAGCCACCACGCACCGAAGCCTTGGAAAACGCACAGAGCGTGCTTTCATACGTTTCCCAACCACAGTCAAGCAGAAAATTGAGAAAATCGTGTCAAAGACAGAGGGGAGCTTCCCAACCTCTGCTCTTGAACTGTGGCCGAGTAGGGGAGGCAGCGTCAGGGAGTCATGGTCACACACGCGGCCTGATCGCTGCATCGCTCTGGAACGCCAAAAAAGCACAGACGCCCCAAGGGGGTTTGATGGCATACGCGAGTCTCTGTCTTGCTGTCTTCCCCTCTCCTTTCTTCTTGAAAATACGCGTGGTTCTTGCATAATGGCATCAGATCAGATGACTGTCGGCGAAGTAAACATCTCCCTCGCTCTGGTACTTTGCGTGTTGCCTCGTCTTCGTGCTTTCTCGCACTTCAGATTTTTCTCTCGCCAAACTGCGTTAACTCCATCCCCATCCTGTGGTTTATATGCTTTAATCCGAATTGAACAATCGTGCTCTCTGTGTGCAATTGAGTTTGTGTTTTCACATTTGGGGTGTCCGAGTGCCTTTTTTAGGAAGAGTCTCCAGCTCTAGCTCACATAATAGAATACTCTACATTCATCACTAGTGGTCATAATGATCACTGGTATGACAGATAATGAGATATTTTAAGAAAGACTGAGGGATTGGAGCAGAGGGGGTTGAGTGATCAACGGCACCGTTGTCCTACATTAACACTTGTTTCGGGGGTTTCGGGGTGGGGGGGGTGCACATTACAGAAGTTATGGTTGACCCCGAGACGTGTATCCTCAACTCAAGACACACAATCAGACTACAATAAGTCATCTGTTAAATCCCCAAATTAGACTGATGACACAGATGCCAAAGAATGCATACTGAGAGGGAAGTGATGTCACCGCTGCCTACTAAAACTGTATCTGTTCAAATCAAATTAGATCTTGCGGCGCCCTGGCACATTAAATTACCCAGAATACCACCAAAGACGCTGCCGTGATTTGAGATCTGCAAGAATTAAATGGAGTGCTAACAAAGTCTCTTACACTGGCAACAAGACTTCCTGTCTGAACGGAGCGGCAGACGGTTTCCTTCATCATTGTCTGGGTCTGAACAACTGTACATGCCATGGATATGATGATATGGCTTTAAAAACAGAATCCAATAAAAAATGGCGGGGGTGTTTCCCCGTCTGTTGGTGAAAGGGACAGTGCTTTCACTCAAAATGTGTGGAATTTAACCACATTTTCTTCATAATGACAAGATGGATTTGTATCATCTACTCCGTACGTATTATCAAAAGACAACAGTTTGAACATTAACATTGATTGAACAAACAAATATCTCATCATGTCCTGCTACAAAAAGCCAGTGACATAAAACAGATAAGTCAAATCCCTTCCTCAACCATCTATAGCTCAATGCATTGATCAGATGTCATCGGGGTTGACTTGACTTCCCAGCAGTGACACCGTGTACCTAGGACAGGGTTAGGTGTGGGGACTCCACGGCCATAATTAGCTTGCCATCCAGGGGAAAGTTAATATTTCTCAAGTTGAAGTGAAGCTTATTGGTTTCCTGGACAGGCTGTAATGGATAACCCAGCGTGTTTGTGAGGCCAGCATGCACAAACACACATGCACACAGCAGCACACAGATGAAAACACACACACACACACACACACACACACACACACACACACACACACACACACACACACACACGTCCACTCCCCGGGAGGCCTGCAGTCAGACGGACAGTGACACGCAAATCTATCCCCATTCCCCACATGACAGACCCGGCCGGCTGGCTGAGCAGTTGCCTGATCAATAGTCATCAGTGACCTCGTCCTCGTGGTCGTCACTTAAACCAAAAAACTGTAAGACACAAACTCAGCAAACACTCTATGAATGTGTGAACACGCATTAGTTATGCATGTGCATGTTTCAAAATCTACAGTTGCATGGTGTGCTTCCTCAGGTGTCATGCATAAATCTAATGAAATAAAATGTGTGGGGCTTGCGTGCGTTTGCAAATCACAAGTATTGCTAAATATGCATTTTCACATGGAAAACTAACAGGGTGTCAAAATACAGTAATCAATAGTTTTCTTGGGTCACTGATCAATTGTCACATATGCCAATCAAAATCTAATTATTCAAATTTACAGTTATTGCATGGACAGTCAGGCACGCATGTACGGCACCAACTGCTCAGTCAACCAGAGATTCCATATGATTTACTTCACATTGAGACGGTTGGATTTTTTGAGGAAATCCTAAATGCAAAGACTATTTTTTGAATCCAGACTTAAGGTAAATCTTGTCACTCTACACCTGCCTTTGCAGTAACAAAAATAAAAGATAATCTTATTTAATTAATTAACATTACCAATTCATTTGTTTCACTGGATTGGATTCAACCATTGTACAAATTCCTTAGTTGACAAAATTAAAATAAAAATTGTCGAAAATGCTGCTATGTATGTGTATGTTTATGTATGTATGTTGTTTTCAATATGTATCAAGTGAACTGTTACATGTGAATATATTAATGGAAAAATAGATGAAATAAATACTCCCAATTTCATTTCGAAACCAAACACGTAAGCTGATCGAAATCAACAGGCAGCTGGGACCCAGGGAGCTAGCGGTGCCACCACAACAAGAACAACAAACAAATGTTTGCTGATAAATAAAACATATTCAATCAAAGCATAAATGCTAATGAAACGAGGACCTGCAATCGCACGAGCGTGAGAGTGTGAGAGCTCTGGCACACACGAAGTGTGAGAGAGAGAGGTGTTAATTGCTGTGCTAATTAGGTCCTGATTGCATTGCTCTTGTTTTGCACTTGCAGGTGATTAAAATTTCAACAGAGCACATTATTTGGCACCGTTAACAGGTGCCAAGCTCAGCACACAACACAAACACAGAAACACACAGTCACGCAAATACATAAACACACACGTGGTCACACACATAGATGCACTGATACAGTCACGAGCACGTGCACGCACGCACGCACAAGACACAAATGGTGCTGTAAAGGGTCATTAGTTCTGTTCCTTGTTTCTATAAGTCGCTAACTCCACACCAGCCATTTATTTATTTATTTAGTTGAGGATCACACACACTTATAACAGACACATGGATTTTAAGTGAAAAAAATATCTTCCAAAACACATCAAAGACAAGTGAGAAAGCACATGCAGGAAACGCTACCCATGCTCTCTTTCTGGGCAAAATGACTGTTATAACAGATATTTTTGTTCATTTATAGCATTTTGTTCGTTGTAGCTGACCATACGGTTCACATTGAATTTGACCCAAATTGTCATGGGCCACATTGTCCTCTTTTATCCTTTAGGAAAGTTGCTCATAGCCGTTATGCATTTCTCCTCTGAATTTCAATGGCTTTGACCTTGGAAATATGAAGCTGTTATTGCAGATTCCACATGAAAAAAATTCACTAATGTCACAAACCGGACTGCACGGCCATGACAAAAGAGGGAGAGCCACACAGTC
This sequence comes from Leptoclinus maculatus, assembly GCA_032191485.1. Lineage (NCBI taxonomy): Eukaryota > Metazoa > Chordata > Actinopteri > Perciformes > Stichaeidae > Leptoclinus > Leptoclinus maculatus. Next base: position 11,570,475 of record JAVDOI010000013.1, read on the forward strand.
GAGCCATTTAACAGATTATTCATGAACTAAACAGCGGCGTGTGGAGTTGGTAAGTTAAATAGTGTAAGTGAGTGCATGAGTGGAAAAGTGTGTATGCAATGTTGTATGGTGTAGACACACAAAAGTTAACGTCAACCAAAAACCAAAGAGAGAGAACCAGCCAGTGAGCTCAGAGAGGGTTGTTAAAAGAGTGCGCTGGCACACAGGGCCCAGGTGTTGCCAGTGTTGCTGATGAGCTCAGGTGTTTCCACTCATGCTGATGACCCTCTGCCACGGCCACCTCCAATACCTGCAAGTGAAAGCAGCCACCGACACAAAGTAACTGGCAGGCAGGGAGGAGAGGGTAATTAAATGTAATTCATAAATATAGCCACATTGTAGAAGCGACCGGTCGTATCTGCATCGTTTATTGCCTCGACAGTCGATAACCTGTGGCCATCACGAGAGCCGGGTTGAAAAAAAAGAGGGCATTTTTCTTCAACACGCAATTATCATTGTGCATAGTAATTATAAATTCCAGTTACTGTTGTGCTTAAGTGCTACATATTCCCATGCAAATTTGCTTTTAATCAAATAACCACAAACCAATTTACACTGGGTGAACCCGCGGCCTTTGAGGCCCTGAAGAATAATGCAAAAAGTAAAAAACAGTCCAACATGATTATGTTGCATGTTAGGAAGCTGGGATGTACTGTTCACTTTCACCACAGTGGGTAGCAGGAGGTAGTCGATCAGCGACTGGCTGGCTGGCTGGCTGGTTGACAAGTATGGGTAGGAACTGCTGTTGGGACTACTGTTAGTAAAATGACAGCGAGCGGAGAGCGTGTGATGTGTTCTGTTCCAGAACAGTTGAGCGGCTGTCCCCATTGAGGCAGCAGTGTGTGTGTGTGTGTGTGTGTGTGTGTGTGTGTGTGTGTGTGTGTGAGTGAGTGTGTCCCTATATTGACGCGGGGCCTGGGAAAATCTGCATCTGTTACTTGAATGGGATTGCAGGGAGATCTGAGCTGTCAGAGTGACAGGCTAGCGTCTCCCCTTTCTCTATGATGCGTCATCTATCCATCTATCTATCTATCTATCTATCTATCTACCTACCTACCTACCTACCCATCTATCCATCTATCTATCTATCTATCTATCTACCTACCTACCTACCTACCCATCTATCCATCTATCTATCTATCTATCTATCTACCTACCTACCTACCCATCCATCCATCCATCCATCTATCTACACAGACTTAAAGGCAGCAGCGTGAGCAGATAGACAGACGAGCTGCAAGGCAGACGGACAGACAACATGACTTAATGAATGACATTTGTTTGTTTTAAAGGACTTAGCCTAAAGCAGCAACCTTCATCACTGGTGACAGAAGAGTTACTCACATATGAAACCTACCAGGAGGCACAAATCCCTGAACTTCAGAGGCATTTTGTTTTAGTCATCATATGTCAGTGTATGCAACGTCCTTCATAACTCAACCCTTTAAGAGTGAAACCACGTTGGAGAAACTTTAATAGAAAATCTCTGCTGCCTCAGATGCGGTGGGATTATTGCCATTATGAATATTGATTTGTGATATAATCCAATACGTTAGACAAAACGTTCAATACCCAGACATTGTGTAGCTGGAGCAAGGACATGAAATTCATGGCACTGAGAGAATTACAATAAACATAACATTTTGCTAATCAGTCCTAATTACTTAATGTGAAGCCTGTTATTGGGGAATCGATGAAGAAGACAGCGCTAAGTGTATGGAATTCACTTGTATTCACACTTGTGTTATGCTGAGTAATGTGAACGGATCAATCTCCTTTCCCTTTGTAGCATAACGTCTTTTGACGTTTTGGTTATGTAAATGCATTTTTGGTATATTACTGTAACAGACAAAGAAATGTAATGTATGTAACACTAATATAATGTGATGACTTAGGCCGCAAATTGATCATTAGCTTGGGGCTAGCAATACCCTTTGCCTTTAACGAGCAATGCTAGCAATAGTAACAACACTGAGCTTATTGAGAACCTTTCCCCCTAACGGTAAAGTGTGGTGCAAACATTAATGGCAAGACTAAACACATGCAAAGCCCCAATGGAAATGCGCAATATAAACATCCTCCACTTTATAGTAAAATGGCGAGTTTATGTAGCGTAGTATTGTATCGACACATAAAAAATAAATTAAAAAAATAGATATATTCTGAATGAAAACTGGCCGATCCTTGAGTGTTACAAATACTGGATATTGTGAAACATGTTGAAAATGAATGTTTGAAGCATGGGATTACTCAGACTAAGTTCATGGCAAGTCATGGCATACAACATCTGAGTCTCAGGGCTTGAACTAGTTATAGTGGTGTAAAAAGCCTCCTTTATCTTAATATGTAACCGCCAAATCTCTGTCTCTCTCTCTCTCTCTCTCTCTCTCTCACACACTCACTCACACACACACACACACACACACACACACACACACACACACACACACACACACACACACACACACACTGCCCGAGGTCCTAACCAGCTGCTTTGTTTTCCAGAGGGGCCACAGTACAGGACCAGGACACCTGTCATTCTCCCACGACTGAGAGAGGCAGACGGAAAGAGTGCGAGAGAGAGATTTGTGTTTTGCCTTGGCAACAAACACTGTTGTATTTCATGCCAATAAAGAACGGAACGACCGGAACTGAACTGTGCGTATATATGCACACATGCAGTTAAAACAAACAAGTCTTGCTTTAGGGATGGGATGCCATGTATGTAGGCTATAGTGGTAGCATTCGTGCTACTTACACAAAGCGATGTAGGCAGATAAAATAAAGTTTTGCTACCAAATGAAACACTGTGATGTAGAAAGTTTCTGTTCCTGAATGGTCAATGTCTGTCTGTGTATTGCTTGTGTTGCTCAAAGAAATGGAAGAAGCTATGGGAAATAGCTGCCCTATTTTTGCCCCAGAAACTTTTAACTGCTGATAGAGATCAATGGCACTGGTGATGATATAAATTCTGAACTGCCAGTTTGTATTGATCTGGCTGTAATGCTTTTGGCTCTCAGGATGGCTGATGGAGCCAGCAAAGAACTTCAGCAAAAAAAATTAAATAAAGATTAATATTGTAGGCCTACATATCTATAGTTTTGATAAAGAACTCTCCAAGCCCAATTTACATGGCTTCAGGAAATATGGTCTCCAGAGGTGTGTGACCCTTTCTAAAGAAAGAAATGTGTTAGTTTGTTCCAAAGATGTTAACAGTAGCTGCATGCTCAGGATTATTTGCCTGAATTAGGAGTTTGTGCTTAAAAAAAATGTTCAAACCGTGTGCAGGTGTACCAGAAACAGGAAGAATAAAAATGTCATCTTGTAGGGCTACTGCTGATTATATGTGTGTTATTCCAGGCGGAGGGGGCGCGATGGGAAAACACAAACAAACACAGTACTTTCGTCCAGCAGACCTCCGTTCGTCACATAAACCTGACTGACTGTCACTGACTGGATTGTCACTCACTAGTCACTTGAGTCGTTTGTCAGTCAAGTTATTAACTACTCTTCCTGAACCTAAGTGCTATTGTTGCCTAAAAAAAAAGTATATTTTGAAAATACACTATGCATGTCACGAGTAGAAACTGACACGCCATCCCTGCCAAGTCCAAAACTGATGCTAGAGGGGTACTTCCATTGGGCACTCAGGTACTGGAAAAGGCTTGTGGTCATCGTAGGACACAGACGAAATACGTAGGAGACGTATACGTACAAATTAGCATTGTGTTGGTAACATTACCCCCCTCATACAAACTGTTACTAGAGTTGTGGGCAAGTAATGGGAACCTATCACCAGCTAAAATGGTACACAGCATTGTCTAATTATGACTCCTCGGCAGGACACGGGGGCTTTTATCTGCAATCGGATAAGTTAATTGGCGGCAATTACCCAACCATTGCCTCACAATGCAGATGTAGAAACTGTAGAACAGGGCCTGCACCTGGCTATTCTCAAGAGTTGAGGATGTCAACTTCCCAGCACGCACACACACACACACACACACCTGAACTGTCAGCGCTGAGGTAATCATCACCGTCACAACCCCCTCCCTCCAGCTCTCTCGTCTTCTGTTCGACTTCTAAAACTTATCCAGTCATTATCCAGCATTTGATATTCACTGTCTTCTATTCGACGTAACAGGTTGAGTTTCCCCTAATTGGGGCTGAATAATACCGAGACGATTTACGAGCGCTTTTCCCCCCCTTGTGTCACGGCCGCTGCAGCACAGATTCTGGTTTCATTCCGCCAGTGGTTTTTGAAGGTATCATTTCTCTTGACTGGAAAAGGCCCCTGTTGAGTTGTCAGACCCATTGCTCAAGGTGCGCCCAGGGTTTCAGTAGGGCCCGTGCTGACACATTCATAAATATGACACCTTGTTTTGTCCTTCTGGCGTCTTTTTGGTTGGCGATGGCCTTTGAATTGGAAACAGGTAAGCTAATAGGGCTGCGTCTGATGCATGGGAACCGTGGGCTTTGGGAGAAGGCAGGGTGGCCCCGGGCGACACATGACAGGCAGATAATGACTGTATAGCTGTCAAGTCAAGGATACCTGTCTGCCGGTAAATACAGATTTGCCTTTTTGACATCATTCTTCCACCTCCTGGAAGATCAACCGAATGCAGCTTTCAGACTATTTCAGACTAGACTATCAGACGCGTTCACATTCACACACACACACACACACACACGACACACACACTCGTATGCACATGCATGTTCCTGCACATACACACAAGCAAACGCACATATACATGCTGACAAACACACACACACACACACTCACACTCACAAATGCAAGCAGAAACAGGAACAAAGGCACTTTAAATGTATGCGCACATAATTGCGATTTTCCTCACCGTCCGACGTACCAACGTAATGCTGTATGTTAGGGAATGCATGGAGCGAGTTAATATGATTCTATTGTAGTCAGGCATGGAAGATAGAGAGAATGTGTGTGTGAGTGTGTGTGTGTGTGTGTGTGTGTGTGTGTGTGTGTGTGTGTGTGTGTCCATGCATGAGTGTGTGTGACTGGCAGGCCGGCTGAGGCCTGTGTTTTGCGCGTCGCCCCGGGGAATGCAGGTGAAAGCAATCTTGGTCCGTGAAAGCCGACGAGATGCGCCTTTCCGCACCCAGAGAGCTGGCGAGCTGATTTCTTTTTGATAGGCTAAAGCCCTGACACCAGCCCCCCCCCCCCACCCCCCCCACCCCCCCCACCGCCCCCCAACCTCAACCCCCCCACCCAACCCCTACATCACCATCAAGCAAGGCCACGGCCCTGGTCGTTCACATTTCAGCTATCTCTCTCCGTTAGCCGTAATATATTCTATAGTGCACGTGTAACGCTACTCACTCCCATAAACTGAACGTACTATATACCGCCTATTTCTGTCTTTCCCATGAAACCGCACCAGTTTGTGTGAGCACTTTACTGCACACACACACACAAGATAATCTCTTTCACTCCCCGTCTCCCTCCACAGCTGCCCAGAAGCCAGAACAGCCAAACCGTTTGGTGCATGGCTGAAATGACGAAACGAAGCCTAAATATACCTCATTTGTTTACTATTCAGTTACATTCCCTGCATGCAGAATGATTAGGGACAAATCGTGTTGGGTTTTAATCAAGAGGTATTTATGGCTTAATGTGTGCGCTGGGATGGAGTGTACATTGGGCCTAATCTCATAATAGACCAATTGTATTAATGCTGCCTATGGATCCAGCACTGGCTGTAATACAAAACACAAGTCTCTCCAGTGAGCAGTGGGCAGCTCTCCATGATCATGTGAATGGAACTTATCTTGCTGGGTTTGGTCTTATGGGATTTATGATTACGAATTAATGCTGATCTGTTTAGTATTTAGTACCGTAAGCAGAGCTTTGGATAAATGATTATTGCTGTAATCAAGTTGGGGATATCGTGTCTGAATGTGTGGTCCATGTACTCCATATTCAAACTGGTAATTTGGTAATCCAGTGTCGTCTGTATGTTTTGTGAGCTGTGTGTGGTGTCGTTGTGTAGCCTCTCTCTCTCACACAAACGCACATACAAACAGACATGGGCAGTTTTGGTCACACACACACACACACACACACAGATACACAGATACAGAGAAAGGCACTCTCATGCACACACACACACACACATACCGCGTACATCCCCAGGGGTGAAGAACACTGACACTTATGACAGTTTATTATACAGTGACACGGCCAGTGAGCGGGGCTAAACAGATTACAATCTGTCTGAATGCTGCCAGTATTCACACAGCTACTAAAGGCCCACTCTTGAATCCAATGAATCCAAAAGTATGAAGGGTTGCCCCACCACCAACATGATGGTTTTCTAGATTCAACCGTTCATTTATATCACTTTAAAAACCTAAACTTTAAATAGTATTTAACATGTAAATACCTAGTGACTTGGGGGGCGTTGAAGCTGTAGAACTGCATTTAAAAAAAAATGTAAGCGCAATTTATACTTCAAACAGAGGCTTTAATGCAGTTTATTAAGAGGGACAACCTCGCACTCTTCTTTCTTACAGCCATGTCAGTCAGTCAGTCAGTCAGTCAGTCATCGTGCTGGCCAGCCAGTCATACGATATCAACCTCTCTAGCCGGCCCGCTAGCTAAAATGGAAATGCGTGTTAGAGCCAGCAGTTGGAGATTGTAGAGGGACTTAGCCTTCACACCGTTGAGATAAAGTAGCAGGCCTGAGCCTCGCCTGGTGAAATGACACATCCCCCCCCCCCACCTTCCTTTTCCTGTACAATTGCCATAATATTGTGTTTCTATGCCGGGCCTGTAACCTTTGATTAAATTAGTCCAGTATTGCCTGGGTCCTTTTCTAAACTGTAGGCACTGGAGAGCTACTTAACGGACCCTGTCCCTCGGAGGGAAGAAACTGCTTGAGCTTACAAGTGTACGGCCACAGAAATATCAAACCCCTCTCACTCAAATCTCTCTCTCTCTTTCTATCCCTCCCTCTCTCCTTTCTCCCCCTTTCGCTCTACATTTACACCCTTTTCGCCCTCTCTCCTCGAGTTTCCCGAAGTGTCTTTCCCTCTGTGTGTGTGTGTGTACATGTTCGTGTGAGTGTGCGTCTGTAAGTCGATCCATCACGCTCTGTCACTCTCCAGGTGAGCCACGTATTACGGGATGTCAAAGAAGGAGCCGCAAAATGACATTTTGTTGTTGTTATTTTTCAAATCTGTGAACTATCGGTGCTGCACAGTGAATGACAGCATAAATGAACAGATCAGAATTGCATTTTGTTCAAGGAAGTGGGATTAATGTGGGGAGAAGGCAAAAGAGACATGGCATTGGTCAAACGTCAATCAGTTGTGGGCCTCGGTTAAATGAAATGGCACTTCTGGTCCACAGTCAGGGTGTTATTTACTGTACAGAGGCAGCAAACCTTTGCTCAGGGCCCCCATATTTCCCTGTCTGATGTGTATGACTTCATAAATTATATAATGTTTTTTTTTTCCATTAGTCTTTCACAAATCCCATCACATAGTTGAAAGGAATTTGGAAAACTTTTTCCCCCATTTGTTTTTCGAAGCACGGTGCACTTTGTGTGCTGTAGAGCAAATCATGTACAAACTGGAACCATTACAGCACCAGCTTAAATATCTAGACACAAATCACTGGAAAAAAGAGTTCAATTGAAATCAAATTGACTTACTTGATACACCTAAAGAGGGGACTTTACAGGAGACATTTGCATTTCAACAGGATCACAAGAAACATCAGTTCACCACTTTGACGCATTCTTTAATATACCGTTGAGGGTTAATCTGTATACAGTTTCAGTCAAATGTTACTCCTGTGAATTCTTCACGAAATTGACAAATGGGCAAATCTCCCATTCATGAGTTAGAAACTAATACTGACACAAAGTCAAACATCCTGCACCAACCTACAATTTGGCTCGCAGTTATCTTCTCCTGATTGGCTTTTTTTCTCTCTTTTTGACCAGCAACGAAAGCTCAAGTCTGTCATTGCGGTTACCTTCCCACAGTTATCTCGCTGCTTATTCCTTTCCGGAGGCCAGTTGATACAGGAAGCAATCACTTGTCAAAAACCCTCCGAATGACTGTACTGTGTGTTAAAAGGGTGTGTGTGTGTGTGTGTGTGTGTGTGTGTGCAGAAAATGTATTTGTGCATCTCTGATTAGTGTTTTTATGTGTCTGTGTGATTAAGGGGGGTGGCTTGAAATCCAAAACTCAAACAGGATGCGCAAAACAAATGACTTGCAGCCAGTGCTGTTGTCTCCAAGTGTAATGAATCACCCTGTCAAGCTTTGGTGGTGTACGGCTCTGCGTGGTGAGAAGGATCCACTCATTTGAAGCGTGAGAACGGGGCGGAAGCATACTAGAGGTGAATTACAAGTTAATCCGAAAATGCAATGCAGGATATCTCGGGGAGCCGTATATATATTCCACAGTAAGATCCTTACCATCTGAAAAGTGTGACATCTACTCTTGCAAAAATGATTGAAAGCACAAATGTCTTCAGTTGACACATTCAGAGATAATCATTTTATGGGCTGCATACCCATATTGAATGATAGACTGAAAGAAATGATCGCCTGCAACCTTGTATCTGGATTTCTCTGATAACTCTAACAACCTTGGTAAACCGTTGAATATGTATTCTGATACATCAAACATGCGGAACGTGTTGTTCTTTCTTCCACATCTAAAAGTTTTAAGGATTCAACATTTCCACAAACCCTGTAATGCACTCTAGTCTCACACTCGTGACATAACTCAAAACGTATCCTCCTACAACGGTTCATATGATACCCAAGGAAAAGTGACTCCTAATTTTGTATGCGTTTTTCGACGAAAGCCCGCAACACGTGTGAATACTTAAATAATCATTGTGTCATTATTGAAGTATGCAACATAGGCGACAAAAACATCAACATTGCCTTCTCGTGTAACATGGCGGATGAACTGCGGCCTCCTGGCTAAAAGATCATTGTTTGTTGGACCCATCCACTTCCCCTCCCGGCCACCCGGCCAGTATGTGATTTAGTGGTTGTTTATACTTCCTTGTTCAAGATTACGTGGCTAACATACGAAAAATATTCTTTGGGTTATCTACGAATTACGGCACTTTTTGTTTTTCAAAGGTGTTGCTACGAATGCTGGACGAGACCAGTCTGCATAACTCCCGCTACTGTTTGTGCTACGCAGGTGTGTGCACGTGTGTGTGTGTATGCACACCAGGGACTGGGTAGAGTGAGATGGAGCACCACCCGCCTTCAGATCCCTAATGGGAGGTCTATGCACCTGGGTCTACACACACACACACACACACACACACACACACACACACACTGCTCCCACGTCATATTTCATGTCAGTGGGCATTTGATTGTAGACATGGGATACCACAACATGACAAGGTGGAGCCGGCTTTTTCTACAAGGTGACATCACAGCACATAAGGAGCTCTGCTGTGTTGGTGTGTGTCCATGTGCATCTGCGTCTGTCTCCATGCCCACACTTTTCACACATGTCAACACACAAAAGCCACATGGGAGGCCATTGAGAGCTGCAGCAGCTGTGGAATATGTTATTCAAATGGTGTGTTGCTGTTTGTGTGCGTGTGTGTGTGCGTGTCACGGTATTAATATGTGTGTGTGTGTGTGTGTGTGTGTGTGTGTTTGCGTGTTATCATCTCTGCTTGTAGGAATAAACGGCACTGATGTGTCTCTGCGGGGAGCTTATAGAGAATCACTTACCTCTCTGCTCTTGCTGTAGCGTAGCAATGAGTGACTCAGTTCCTCACTCTGCATAGTATTAGGACAGGACAGGAATCACATAGCTAAAAGAATAGTAATGGCGGTTATGGCGGTCATGCCTCCGATAGTAAATACAGGGGAGTGATGTGACAAGTGGAGGTGGTGAGGATGGCCATGGCCTTATTTCCAATTTGCCCCTACAGGACACCGTACAGTCAGAACCTGAATCTAGAGTAAACTGTTCTTCCCGTTTCTCCACTTATTATTTTATTTGATTGTTTTAAGATGGGTCATGAAGTTCTCAGCCATAGTCAGTGTATTACCGTCAGTGGATGGCGGAGATGAACTGAGTGAAACTTATCTATGTTCTCATCAAAGCCACAAGACTCCGTTGTACTCAACCAGTATGGATAGGTTCCACCTTCAGTTCGGTACAGTTCAGATAATATTCTAAATATAGCGTACACTTAAAATGATACCAATCTTTTTGTCTTTCTTTTAGGTGGCTAATAGGTTTTGCTGCTGATCCCGTCTACAGCAGCACTCCTGCCTGTTTCTCCAAACTATGGGCGTGCCGACAGCAATCTACGGTTGTTAATACATTGACTCATACGACCCAGCTCCAAATAATCTGAACCAGCCCTTTAAACTGCTGTAAACAATGAACCTTCTTTGACATTCAAACAGATATTGCACAAACACCAGCACCTAAAAAAGTAGGGTGGCATACTTCTCATTAGTTTTGCCCTTAAAAAGGCTTTAGTTTGCACCGGCCTGGTTTGCTTCGTATTCAAATGATATGTGTGTGTGTGCATGGGTTCCCAGCCCTCAGTGTGTGTGTGTATGTTTGTGTGTGTGTGTGTGTGTGTGTGTTAATGTTTGTGTGTGCATGGTTGGCTCCCTAGCCTGTGTCTAGCCTTTGCGGCACGGGCCAGGGCTCTGCGGCTGCCCCGGGGCCACCATTGTCCCCGGTCTCCACAGCCCAGTGGCCACAGATGTTCCCCGTTTGATACCGTGCACCTCGCACATACTCCCCACTCCCCAAGATGTGTGGGTGGCCAAGCGGGGTGCCCTGTTGCGTGCCACACTCGCACGCCATTGGGCGCCTGGTGCCTACACGTGACACAGAAAGGGGGGAAGCCATCGCGTCTACAGTTTTAATCCTGCCACCATGCATAATGGAACAGAAGTAGCCCCAAGTGGAGAGGGAAGCTTTGCATGAGGAGGTGTTCATAAAAGGATCACGGGGAAAAAACGGGGTGCAAGAGGATAGAAGGAGAGCAAATAGCACGCTGAGATGTTGTTCAAAGCACCTCGAGGAAAAGAAAAAGACTTTGGAAGACAACTGACATCTCTCCCCAGTTGTGCTTTCCGTATCGTGTGTGTGTGTGTGTGTGTGTGTGCATTGCATGTAATGCATGAGGAGGGATTGATCTGGTGGCTCAGTGCGACAAACAGGCCGTTCAAATTAACGACAGATGCAATGACGAATGTCAAGAGAACCTTGGCATCACAGCTGAAGAAAAAACTGTTACGCCTGCTTTCAAAGCACACACATGCATGTCGATGTATTTTCCACTTCCTCTGTACCAGCATCTAAAGATCAGTGAGCTTCTGTTCTGGGTGTATGCTCAGATGACAACTTTTTTATTTTTTTAATCATCCGGGGAAGTTTTTAACCAAGTATATTATGCAAAGGTTTCAGCAATGCCTTATTTTCTACTGTTGGCGTTAAGGGAGGAGGGCGCATTATTTGGTTAATTCATCATTGCCAGTGTTTCATCGCAGAATTACGAATTCTAACAGATTCCCTGTCACAATCTTACAACCGTGAACCTAACTATCACCTTTCAACACTGCTAAATAAAAAGTAGCAGATTTTTGGGGTTGAGTTGTGCTGCAAAAGAAAACACACAGATAAGACATGTAACGCTAATCATACAGTTACTCCGGAGGCACGTTGTTGAAGTTTGACCTTATCTCTGCAACAGTCTTTTACCGGCCGGCTTGCTCACAAACTGAACTGTTTGTCTTGGAGTTGTCTAAGTGTTCCAGTTAAACAACTGACAAACATGGTTTGCTGATGTACCATGACAGGAATATTAACAAAAAAAACACACACAGTACTTCTTTCAAAGTACCGACTCAGTTCAAAACATCTTATAAGAAAGACAGGTGACTTTAGTTGAGTGTCCTGGCAAGCAATACACCCATCACTGGTTATGCTTTGTCTGAATGTGTCAGACGCGAAACATGCCACACCAGTTTGGTTATGTAACAGTGTTCAATTAACCTGTCACTTCAAACTTAAGACGCATTCCAGAAAGAACTGACAAATGGAGTGTAAATTGACGAAAAGGGCTGAATGAGTGACACTGCCCATGATTCAAAAGGTTCAAGAACGACCACGAGAATCCGCAGAGATGTCTCTGATGATGTAATTATTGTAGTTTATGTCTCTTAGTAGCAGCATTGGCACAAAAAAAAAAAACGAGTGAGATGGCCGTTTCATAACCAGTTTGAGATCTGCAGGGAAATGAGAACTGATAACGCACAGAGACGAACGCAGACAGAAATACAAGAAAGAACAAGTTGGATAGAGAGGAAAGAGACGCCATTTTCTCCTGCTCCAAGACACAGCTCAGTCTTAATCAAAACCCCACACAGGAAGAACACTTGAGTAGCTTAATCAAAGATCAGCCTGCTCGGTATTAATAATAGAGCAGAGTGCTGAAATGGAGTTTTACTTATTCAAGACTGCACTTATTCGCCTCATATACCTTTAGAGTATATTAGGCTCTGGGTGTGGCAGGAGGGGGGGACTGGAGCTAATAGAGCCAGTAGAGGCCTGTACAGTAGGCAGCCTCCCAGCCATACAGACTGCAATGTATAGTTTAGCATGCTGCATGTATAATATATTACAATGCTAACTAGCATTCTTTTTTTTTTTTGCTTTCCTTACTGCTAGCCAAAGTGCTTTTGTTGCTTCACCCTAAACCACACTCACTGGACCCAGTCTTCAGTGTTAAAGCTCTGTGCACTTGTGTAGTGTGATGTGCATGTGGTACTAAAAAGCAGCACTTCCTAGTGTAACGAAAGTTGCCTGTGAACATATTCCAGGCAGCATGTACGTCTCGGTCCTGCATCGAAATTAAACAAAGTAGTCGGATAAACAAATTAGAACAATGCAAATGTAATTTCGAGGAGACAGCGTTTTATTTGGGTGATGTTAACGGCAGGGCCCTTAAATCAAACCTCTGTCCCGACAGTCGCGTAAAGCAAACACAAGGCTATGTGAATACTGTATAGAAGAAGGTGATATCTAAGCCTTGTCATTCCGCTTTCATGACATGATAGTATATAGTATATATACAGCTTCAGCTATAATAGGCACCTGGCTCGCATATGCAGGCAAGCCCAGTATATGAAGTATTTCTGGCAATAAAACCGCAGGCCGCAATTAGCTTTCATAGTGATTGACAGGTTTGTATGTCACCTGCGCAGGTACTAAAAGCAGCTGTATTCACACACTCTCCCTCTTTCATAACTCATGCTATCAGATTATCTGTATATCTTCAGGTTAACCCCCACCTTCACCCCCACTCCTAATTCCCTCTCAACTGCTCCCGGAAAAAACAGAGGACACTTCGCAACATCACACCTGCCTTCCCCAAGGGCAACATGGCTTGGGAAAATATCTGAGGTAGGCTTGACTTTCTCTCTTTCTCTCTCTCTCTCTCACGCCTTTCTCTCTCTCTCTCTCTCTCTCTCTCTCTCTCTCTCTCTCTCTCTCTCTCTCAGCTCGCTATTCTATAGGTGGTATGTGTTTTTGGAATGTAACTCGTCCCGAGGTCAACCCCGGCATCCTGGAAACTACTTTGTTTCTAAAGATCTCACGACAAATTTTCCCAGCCAATCGTCTGACGCAAAGTATTGGATGTTGAAAATAACAGACTTGCCCTCCAAATTGACGCTATTTTTAAGAGGGTGACCTACATCTTGTCTGGGTCAAATAGGAACACTTTGTATATATAGCACGCTGTTTCAAATCAAAACAGGGTTTTTCTGTGTGCGTTTTTTAAGATAATCTGTCAGACGTGGCTTTAAGATATGCCACCGTCTTATTTTAAATCGCAATCCTGCATTTTCCTTGAAGGTTATTTTCGATAACTTGAAGTTGTGAACATGAGGCTTTACCTCTTAAGGCCTATAATTCCTTTTGAGACAAAAGACGAAAACGGAGGAATTTTAAGAGGCAATCAAATGTGGTCTGTAAAGCCATGTCTGGTCATGTCACTTCAGGACTCAGATCTAGCACGCTAAAGACAAAAACATGCAGGCGTTACATCGGATTATTGAAGAGAACCTGAGCAGACAATAGCCTGTACAAATACAGTGAGACGGAGATTCTTGCAGTGACAGCAACAATGGACATGTGTGGCGTGGAGATAGGGCAGGCGTCAGCTAATTAGCTCAGTGGGAACCCCCTATTGTCTTGGGGTTTCGGGACGACAGCACTTCAATGGCACCTCACTTGTAGATTGGTGCGCTTGCAGACCGGGTTCCATGTGGCTGGGCTATTGTTGAGCTAAATGCTATTAACTTTTAAGCCGTGCGACACATAAAAGTGAAGCTGGTGTAAATTACAATTCCCCTGCACATAATCCACTTGCTTGATGGTAGACATTACAGCGGCCTTGTGTCTTGACAACAGATTACGGCGACGGCTTTACCCTACACCGCTCGCAAAACAGGAGAAGCCACAGGATTTCTGTTTTTATCCGCCCCATCCCTTCTTCATCTTCTTTCTCTCCCTCCCGTTCGTAGCTCCCTCCTTTTCTGTCTTCCCGTTCTCCCATTGATCCCTCGGTGGTATTCAGTATCTGCCAATGGTGCATGCCTGCAGGGGGGCCACCAAATCCATTATCAGGTATAGGACAACAGTTTCCAACACTGTTTCACTCACACTGTATACTACATGGAGGGAGAAAAGACAGGGAGGAGAAGATGGGGGGGAGCTAGGGGTCTGCAATATCTTTTCAAACCAGATTATGAGCCAATGGAAAGATAAATTATACAACTGTTAAAAAAAAAACGAGTGTATTTTACACCACATTTTTGCTACAGCGGCATCCCGCACAGAGCTTAAATACTCACAAATACCCAGCAGGGATTTTACATACATCCTCTATCAGTACCTCAATGTTCTCACCACTCTTTCAGGTGTAGGTTAATTACAAGTGTGGCACCCAGTCATATATTAGAAACATGTCTGCACAAAACGTTGAATAAGGTCAAATTACTTCAAAGGTGCTTTGATTTATTTTGACAGCTGAGCAACTCAAGGTATTACCTGCTTCACTACAGACAGATGAAGATCAGATGAAGCATAAGCATAAGGTATGTCAAGTGAGTCACTTTTTGCTTGCCAATAAAAACATGTTATAAGACATTTGAAGAATCTTTGATGATAAAACAAATCATACAAATAGTTCCTATTTAATTACTCTAGTCTACTCTATCCAGGTGTGTGTGTGTGTGTGTGTGTGTGTGTGTCTCAGGGGGACAAGCCAGACTTCTGCTAATCTCACGAAATATCTCTTCACCCAGGTGGAAAGCTACATTTGATGCTGGGTTGTGCTTGTTGAGACTGGCCAGATACTGGGGACACTGAAACACCACTGGCAACTGGCAGCATTTACTAGTTCTCACACACACACACACACACACACACACACACACACACACACGCACACACACACGGTTACACCGCGGACTAACCAAGGGGCCATTGCAGCAGTAGTGATGGCCAGTGTGCCAGTTTGAGCGTGAGTGTGTCTAATTCCCGGCTAATGCTGCCTACCCCCCCAGGTCCACCGTCCTTGGCTGCCTGCCACTCTCCCAGTACTCACTGTGCTCCTTTAAAAGCCTTTCAAGGAAAAGGACAGGGGCATAAAGCAAGTTAAATAATAAAAATTACAAAAAAAAACGATGGAAAGAGAATGACAAAAGTCCACTCTTTTGTTTCAGTATAGATATGAGACAGGTATACTATCAGAGCAATGTTTATTAAGGCAACATTGCTTTAGGGGGGCAGGAAGTGGAGAATGTGGCAGTTGGGTTTTTATATTATCATGTTAAGCTTTAAGGAATCAAAAAAAACATGAAAGTTTCTTAGTCATAGATGTTAGTAAAATTAGAAATGACTTTGCTTAAGGATACTGTCCGCGGACCGGGAAAAGCAGTGAACTAAAAATAAATAAATATTAGAAAAATCTATGAGAAGCAGAATTCTCAGCTGGTTTCCAATATATGTGCTTTGGAGCAGTCTGAGCAGGGAAAGTGCTCCACATCTCTGTCATAAAAAAAAAGAAAGTCAGCCCCCCCCCCCGCCTTATATGTAGCCAGTAGGGACATTTCAACTTTCAAGCACGAGGTCTAACCTGAATTGTACCACCTCTGACCCCTAACCTTTGACCTCTTCTTCCACTTACCTCCACCCACTCTCTTTCATGACCGACACACAACATCAAAGTATGACAGAATCTTTCAGAAATCCCGTCCGCTTTACTCCTGCACCCATCTATGCATCTCCTTCATGTTGCAGGTATAGGCTTTGGCTCCCGAGTGCATACATGCACACATTTGTATGAATGGCCTTCAGGGCCTATGGCTTAGTGACATTGTGCTGGAGGCTCTCCCTTTTGAAACCTGATGCCTGGAGCAGAAGCTTACAGATAGTCAGGTTGAGTCAGCCTGAGGGCGTATTGCCGTCCACAGCGGGGTGAACCAACCAGTCAGGCCTGTGTGTCTTGTTGCTGTGTTGTGTTTTGCTGTGTGAGTGCCTGTCTTCTTGACTCCATAGCTCTCACCCGAGCCACCCCTCTGTCCGGAAGGAACGTGCACACAAACACACACACACACACACACACAATGAGCTTGCACACACGTGCATATGCACAGGATATTTCTGTACACGTACACTGTACACACGCACACACACACACACACACACACACACACACACACAATCCAGATGATGTATTCTTTTACTTGCATCTGGCCCGGTGTTAACAAGACGTGTCCAGGAGCACACCTATCAAAGTGTGTCATCTACGGCACCCAAGGCATGCCTCGCTCTCCTCCCTCTTTTTTCACTGGTTTTGTTCTCTCGAGGAATCCAGAGTAAATATGCCCTCCACACTATTTGAAACATATTGTCATCACATTCACCCCCCAGATATGCATTTGAAGCAAAGAACCACAGGTATTTTTTTAAGGAGATGCCAAAACATAAGTGCTTGCGCTTCAGGTAATGGAATAAGAGGGATATGTTTAGAGCAGTGAGATCCTCGGTGGAATTTCAACACTTGACTCATTCATTTTTTTCTCTTTTTTCCTCTAATTTGAAAGTGTATTATTTACTATTTGGATATCGGTCGCCTAAACACACTGGCCATCTACAAAGACATCATTTTGCATTTTTAACACAGTTTTAAATGTCTTTTCCACCTATTCCGTCAGGAGTGTTGACAGATCAACAAACTATTCTGATCTAACACACTTAGCTACACTTATGATGTTGATACTGTCCATGGGACAGGAGGAATTATGATGATTCTGGAAAAAATGGGATGGTATCAAGATTCATTCACAATCATTATACTAACATCCCTGAGCATAAGTCATGTCTTGAAGATAAAATACAAGAGTCGTATATTTAAAGGTTAATGGCCATGGGTGTTCATGTGCATGTGCAATGCGCGCTCGTGTGTGTGTGTGTGTGTGTGTATATATATGAATATGTGCAAATGTCTGCTGACGTGCACATATCAGGCAAGACAGATGAGGTTGACAGATGTGAGTGTATTCGTGCATGGTTGTGTGTGGGAGGAGGAGGAGGAGGAAGAGGGGGATTCATGTGTGCATGATGGAAAAATGTCGAATAGACATGGGAGCACAATGACTGCTCTTTGAGTTTCATCCTTCTCCCCATCACTGCCTTCATCCCTCCTCCCCCCCCCCACTTTCCTAAAGGCACAAACTCTGCCAGTTGTCACCTTAGAGTATTGCAGGCCCTGTTGAAGCACTCCACTCCTCGGGAGGAGAATGTCAGCCCAGGCTCGGGGCAGTTTTGACAAACAGAGTATATATTGATACATGATAAAGTATGCTAGAAATCACCCGACTGCTGAGGGCTACTATAGTTTTAATATCATCATTTGAATTAACAAGCATTCTGTGGAGAAATAATGAGCTTTCATTATTCAGAACATCATCCTTACCCCGGCGGAGACTCGCAGGGCTATTAGTGCTTGAGAACTTAATGAAAAGAAGATAAAGAAGGTTTGAGATAAAAGTTTGAATGGCCACACTCGGTAACCAGAGTTAAAATTTAATGCGGCCCCAGTGGATGACGGATGAGCTTCTTATCTGGGGCCTGGGGAACGGGTAGACAGGGGATCCGCTTTGGAAGGTGCCATTCTGGGGAAGGTGAAGAATGTGCACCCCTCCCGCTTTTTCCTGACAGGCCCAGTGTGGTGTGCCAACCCGGGTGGACCCCCCACCTCTCACTCCCTACCCCGCTGCTCAGTGATTCATGACAACTAATAGATAGTTGTATGTCCCCTACACTGAAAGACCACTTTTAGATTTAGGACCCAAAAACATTGTTCCTTTGCCGAAATTATACCCCATTAAATTAACTTTTGATTTGATTGCAAAATATGTCTGACTATCATTGTGCCCAAAGTTAAGTCTGCTTCACTTCCCTTCTATAAGCTACGGCTACAGTGTATTACATAATTAATGATTAGTTATCAACAAGAAAAGATAATTGATGCCCACAGGAGTTGGTAGTTTAAGTGAAGACACATCAGCAAAGACTAGAAAAAAGTAAAATATTTCAACAAATGAAAAAGTCTTCTCATCTGTTCCATTTCATTTTTCACAACTACAATCTCATTAATACATTCAAGACGGCCTTAGGATAAAATCTCTTCATTCAGCCAACCCTGTGGTGATGCCTTTCCTCCAATACAAGTGGCGTGTGCTTCATTCCTTCACTGTGCGTTGGCTGCAGTATGTTACATAACTGCGCATAAATATTTTTATAAAATCCAAAGCTCAGTAATAACAGTGAAAAAAAAAACCTGCTAAGTGTATTATTACAAATTTGACTACCATCTGGTGGATGATGTGTCGGTAGGGCAACACACAGGTGCAACAGTACAGTAAGACACTTGTAAACACACAAAACACATTGAGAAATACACACACACACACACACAGACACATAAAAAAAAATAAAAAAAAGACAGCAGCAACCACTCCTGGAGTCCCTCCGCTTGATGCTGTGTTTGTCCCAAGGGCCTTAAGGGAAGTATGTTTGCTTGCTGAACCATTGTGAAGTCTCCAACAGACATGTCTAGCTTGCTTGCTGCGCTGGGCTGTAGTGTGCTGCTCACTGCTGGAGGAGATCTCTGTGAATGGGAGGGGAATGCATTGATTTGATGAATGAGTGCATATTTGTGGGAGTACTGGTGGCCAATGTGCAGTCTGGTGCGAGGAGTTGTTTTTGTGGCTAGAACTTGACAACAAAGCCTTTAGCTCTAAAACGCAGACTGCGAGAATCATAGTTCAGTGAAATGCTTGCACAGATGTGATTTTCTCACATTGTCTTTATCTTGAGGATAAGAGTCTCTTCGTGTGGCATTTCTAAAAAGACCTAGCTGTTAATTAAACATTGGGACTGACACATGCCTCAAACATGGAAGAGAAAATAAAACCAGTGTCTAATGCAGACACAATTTGGATTTTACAGCATCTTCCCTTAAGCTCCCTGAGGCTGTGTTTCCATTTAGCAGTGTGTTGCACCTTGTCCCATTCCCATACATCAAAACACTTACATATGCTGCCAATGTGCTTTTCAGTTTATAAAACTCTTAACTTGGCCAATATAATCTTTTTAAAATAACCAATTAATACTTCTACTAGGACAATAAAGTTTGACATCAAACCCAGGTGTTTTATGGGGGAAAAAAGTAAATATCATTTGAATGTGTCTTACACCACAACTTTTACTATTCCTAGCCATGATGTGGTTCCCACTTCAAAGAAACTGCTTAATTTTTTAAGTTCCCATAAAGGTTCCTTATCCATAATGGCAACCCCATTTATGGTGGCTATATAACTTTAATTAAACACACCCATGTGTCGGCTGGTACAAGTA
Organism: Leptoclinus maculatus; assembly: GCA_032191485.1. Taxonomy (NCBI): domain Eukaryota; kingdom Metazoa; phylum Chordata; class Actinopteri; order Perciformes; family Stichaeidae; genus Leptoclinus; species Leptoclinus maculatus. Next base: position 11,590,503 of record JAVDOI010000013.1, read on the forward strand.
CTTAACACGGAACAGCAACAATATGACCTGGTAAAAGACATGTGAGGGAGAAGCGGGAGGCTGGGACCTCTCGAAGGGTTTCATGCTGGTTTCCCAAAAACACTGGAGCAGTGAGAGAGAAAGGTTAATGCCAGTCAAATTTGGAATCCAAGTTTTTTTTTATGTGTTTTTTAGGCTTCCCTGAACAATAAATATAAGAATATATTGTTACAAATATCAGTCAGTTTACAAATCCATGTTATTCCAATGGCTATGGCTGTTATTAGCACTGAGAGCATAAACAGTGGCGTCCTTTAAGGAAAATAATGTGATAATTCATGATTCAGATGTTATGCTTTTACCGAAACAAAGAGAGGAATTGATGTGTAACTGAAAACTTGTATCTTGCAGCTAATATTTGACTAGCATTGACAATTCACTTTTTTTGTCCCCCAAGGCTGATAGCCTATGATACAAGGGTCGGCACTGTATATTGCTAGTATTGGTGTTTTTTGCAGTAGATATTTAATCCCGGTGTTCACATCTGTACATTTTAATAAGTCCTGGGTTGTCAGATCTACATTAATACATATCTAGCCTCCTGCTATAAAAACGAGTTTCACAAGGGTTAAATGTGACACAAAACAGCAGACCTGTATTAAACGTACTTAGCAATCTAAAGGAATTTATAGGGGCCACAATACTGCTAGATTTACAGATTATCTCAGCCTCTTTAATTTAGTTCTATTGCATCATTTTTATGGGACGGGGCAGGGATAGCTGGAGGGTAAGGCTGGGGGATGAAGAGGAGCGTGGTATAAGTCCTGTGCAAGTATTCACATGCCTAGAAAGCAGGCAAGCATCATAAAAAAAAAACGGCTCGCTAATCATTTCAATACAGCACCGAGGCTTGGCAAGGAGGGTGTCTTTATGCACCCCATGCATGACAACATGCAACCTGAAGGGACACTGGGACATGAGATAGGATAAAAGAGAGGTGGAAGGAAGCAAACGAGCAAGAAAGAGACTAAGTTTGGACAGTTTGCGTTCACATCCACCAGGGAAGGAAAGACAAAGGGGAGTCTGAGAGATGGAGTGATGTAACAGCATCAGAGACAATTGAGAAGAAGGCAGCGTGTTTTTACAAGGTGAGCGTGCCTGAGACGTCGAGACACCTCATTTAGATAACTGGAGTAGTGAGTCGCTGTCATCTCAAGGGGAATCTTGCTCCTAATTTCCCCTGGAATCACAAACAGCTGTTGTTTAAACTAGATCACATCACTGTCACATGGCTGCGGGGGCCTGGAGTAGTAGCGAGCTGCCGCTACTCCCGACTGTCACCACCCCGATAGCCATTTTTAACGCTGATCCCTTTCAGGTACTTTAATGTTCCCGCCGCCTCGTGAGACAGTGGGGGTGGAGAGCGTTCTCTATTTCTTTAATAAGCTCTGACCTGAGCCCAAAAGGACACATAAGCCTGCGGTCCGAGTCCTGCTAATAAAGATGGGATCTGTTTTGTCGTCTTTATCCTTTTTCCTTTTCCTTCCCGACCCAGGATGTATGGGCCCCGTCTCTCTCCTTTCTTTTCCCAGGATCCCACGCTCGTGCCATGTGTTGTTGCTGATCGCAAACATATGGTTTAATTTCTGCAGACGGCAGGCAGACATAACAGCGAAACACAGTCAGACAAACTGTGATGATTTTTTCTCTACATTCACTTTTTTTTTAAGAATGTACCCTAAAACTACTATTTTAATGACATAAAACATGAAACATGATAGTATTGTTTGTACTTGTACACGTAGCTCTGCAGCATTTTAACTCAGCAATAACAACACTGACTCTGGTAAATAATGACTCAAGATACCAGGCATTTGTTACTCCCCACAAGGAACTTTATAGGGATTCCATTATGCTATCTTTATACATTGCCTTAGCTGAGGTTGGATGATTACAGTGAACACCTATCATCATAGTCTATAACTTCTCTCTGCAGATGTTCACCAAGTAGTGAAACTGGTGTTGAGAGTGATCTGCAGCCTTGTGCTTTACTTGGACAAGACATGGTCTCACTTAGTGTTGTGTGTTGTACAGATTGTAAAACACGTTGAGGCAAGTTTTTGTGACTTTTTTTATATTGGGCCATATAAATAGAATTTACATCACTCTACTCTTTCTAGAAGAGAGGTCATGTCTGATATCATAGCTGATTATGATGATAGTGCTCATACAGATTAAGCGTTAGTTTACAATGGTCAGTTTTAGTTTTTAGTTTTTATTATGTCTAAAAGGGCACATCTGTTTTTTGGCCTCAAGTCTGATCTGAAGTCGGAAGGTTAATTTCCCAGGACTACCATAGGTTGAAACTTGAAATGTCAATTGAAACAAAAGTAATCAAATGTCCTTAACTTCCACGCACATCGAAACCACGTTGTCCCTGTGGAGATCTGTCTGACTTACCTCAGCCAAGTAACAGTAACCGTTCTACCAACTGTGTCCTCTAAATAATACTCCACATAATTAGGGTGTACTCTAGCTAGCCTAAAGGCTTTACTGGAAGCATGGCTTGTATTTACACATCTGACAGTTGAGAGAGAGAGCAAGACAGATGCAAAGAGACAGACACAATGCAAGTGTGCGTGTGTAGGTGTGTGTGTGTGTGTGTGTGTGTGTGTGTGTGAGAGAGAGAGAGATGGCAGCACGCGGGAGAGACCACGCTTCAGAAGACAGACACGAGTGTAAAGAAGCAGAAATGTAAATGAGCGCTTCCATCCATCCAAGGCCGCGCACAAAAGCTTTTACACATGTGAACTTTAAATACCACCCACCCAGCTCTCTCCCATTGCCCGTCCGTCTTAAGAAAGGGCAGCGGACTGAACTCTTTATTCATTGATTATATGATTATACTGCTTTAGAGCACAACTACGTCGTCCTCCAGCAAGTCTCATGAGGAGTTCTTTTTTCGGGACTGTGATGGACTGTGTGTGGGTTAGTGCGAGTGGGTGTGTTGTTTCACATATGTATGTTTGATCGGCTTCTGTTCCTTTCACACATGTAGTAACTCATCAGTATTGCGTGTAAACGGGATCATGTACTTTTTTTCCACTTTATACAAAGCCACTATGTTGTGTTTTTGTTCTGGCAACACACTAGCTGATATCTTAAACCGTGTATTATTCAGGGGACAATTTCCATCTTTGAATTTCAACCCCTGAACTGACAAAGCACCGCTGTTGTGTGTTGCTCATCGCCTCCCTATTGTGTGGGATCTCCCCGCCGTGTTGTTCACAAAATAGGAGACAAATCATCAGGTGAGTCAGAGGGAGCAGCATTCCTTCATCAACAGTTCCACTGTGAGCCTGAGAGTTACCACACAGTTAGACCCATATATATGAACACACACACACACAAACACACACACACACACACACACATTCTCTCTGCAGGTGTTCCATAAATTAAGTGCATGAGTAACTGTCTAGAAGAGGGAGAGAAAAAAAGTGGACCAAAGAGACATAAAATGCCAGCACTCACTCATAAACAGATGTCTGAAGGTCTCCCTCACAAATACACTCCTACATACTTATGCAGCAGGGATGTGTTTTATAGTTAAAAGTGTGTGTGTGTGTGTGTGTGTGTGTGTGTGTGTGTGTGTTGTGTGTGTGTACGGTACAGTACAAACTATGGTTAATACACTTATTCAGTTCTATTCTAGATCACCAAGAATTGCATGCAGGTTATGTCCTGTATAAATAATTATCTAGGTCACTATCTATCATGGCACGACACATTTAGGAGTTCAGTATGTTTTTCATTCAGTTTCCCCCATCTCGGTTTTTGTTTTTCTTGAACCGGGTGGCCTTACTCACCTGTTCATTTCTACCCATCTGCATGGAAGGCTATTTGTGCGCCTTTATGTAAGAGGGTCCGTGCACGCTCCACAGCGCATGGCTCTGTTCTGAGGAGGCCTGTCTATGCCAGTGACACAGAAATAATACAGAAAATAGCTTCCCGGGCTGCAGTCACTGCGGAATGTGGCAGAAGGCAGTGGCAACTTGACAGTCCGGTTTTGCATTGGCGTGTGACGAGCCAGACCAAAAGGTCAGAGACTTCAAAGCCTGGAAGCAGCTTCCGAACAGAGCTCCGCACCTCTGACAGCGACATAATATATGTGTAAGAGTGTACCTGCGTGTGTGTGGGTGTTTGTGCGTTGTGAAGGGGAATTTTGATTTGTGGGTTTTAGTGAAGGCCTGCCAAAAAGAACAGGTGCTTTATGTTGATGGGTCAATAGTGAAAACACTCAAGTGTTACTGTAAGGGTAAGATGCTGTGACAAGAATAGTATTCAGTAGTGAGTTTTCCCTTCATGTGAGCAGTCATTTTGTCAAAGCTGCTGTCCCAAATCTTTGCATGTGCATATTTGAATTTGGATCGAAAACTGAGAGGGGGGAAGAATGAGAGCTATGGTGTACTTGACATCCAGTGACCTTCTGCAGGTTTGGCGTGCACTTGCTCTTGGGAAACTTGATTGAAAGACTCAAAGGAATGTGAATCTGTGAATGTGCGTGGGTTTGTATACGTAAATAATCATGGCTGCAGCCAAGGAAGCTGTTCTTCGCTGGCGGATGCAATCGATACACACACACACACACACATCTGCACTGACTCGCTTTGTCTCAAAACTCTGCAAAGTCACATTTAACTTGGGCGCGCACTTTATTTTTTTGGAGGACTCTGAGAAATTAATTTGTAAGCCTGACACAAATAAACAGCTCATGCATAAATATGCCCATAACTTTTAGACAAAAGGGGAACAGCTCTATCTTCGTTGCAAGGGGGGGATTTCTTTCCTTATCAAAGCAACACAGGGCAAGATTAAAGAGTCAAAATCCTCCCCACGTGTGTGTGTGTGTGTGTGTGTGTGTGTGTGTGTGTGTAGTGTGTGTATATTCGCTCCTGCATGCCTGCCCCCGGACGTTCTCTCTCCTTCTCCTCCCTCCCTCTCGTCACTCTCCCTGTAGCATTAGGAGCTAGCTGCCAGGCTCTCCTCTTTAGCATCCATCCATCCCTCCATCCTTGCCCCTGGAGGAGTCTGCATTAATCAGTCCCTTTTTTTTCGACGGAGGGCCTGCTACAGTAGCTGTTGTGTTTCCTCCCATTTGTTACAATGCAGATGTGGCCTACAGTGAAGTCACATTAATCCTTATACAGTGGAATTACACGGCCAATCAATAACATTCAATAACAACAGGCCATTTGCCCATCGGGCTGTCCACTCTTTCATCCACACCCACTGACAATGGCCTCTAGTTTCTGTGCGTACTGCATAGGTTACAGATTACACTTGGAAAATAACCCTAAATACAAACAAAACAAAGCAAAGCACTTTTTCTGTCACTATTTTGCAAAAGAACAGCACGGATCTATCTGTATGGAAGTTGCTGCCTAAATGTAGTGGAGAGATGTAAAACCCGTACACTGCCCTACCCATGATAAGTGATTCAAATGAAATATCAGCAAGGGAAATAATGACATTTAAACATACTGAAACTCTGACCAATCTTGAAAAAACGTTTCAATCCATTCTGCAATGATAAGACACACAAAGGTCTTATGGATTTTTAAGGTACCGAAGCCAACTTTAGAAGACATGCGGGAGCTTAAAACTGCAAGTTACTCAAAATTGTTTCGCTAATGCTCTTAATTGTATGCTAGTTTGTGATATTTCCCGTAGCAACAGGTGCAAGCCAGATGCAGCCACATCAGGCTTCAGTGGAGCAGTGATAGTGTTAGGTTTACAGATCACGTTTAGATTTTACATGGTAGTTTTGTTCTGTAGCAGTCAAGGTTTCCTTCAGCACATGTAGCTGAATGTGAATGAAAAGTTATTCAAATCGGGAATTGTAAATGACAGCCTAAGAATAGACAGCAAACAACATTATCTTTGACCAGTAAAAAAAGAAGTAGCAAAAAATCATCAGTGTTGATTTTATTTGAGTTTGACATCATTGTATCACCAACTGGATATCATTCAATATATCACTTTCACTTTTAACTCAACTCATCAAAACAAACATGTAAAATAGTATTAATATTGCACTCATATGTAGATGCACAAGCTTTCTAATACTAGCCTGCTACTCTCTGCTACACTGGGTCCAAATCAAGCTGTCAGCGAGCGTGCCAGCGTGTCCAGAGGGCGTCGCCACACATACGGTACTGAGCTACGAACAGACACCGCTTCATGCAACGGGTTGACAGTGGCTGCCAAAGGCCAGAGAGGAGAGGAGCATGGAGGGTAGGCGGAGGGGGAAATGTGGGACAGAGAGATGCAAAGAGAAGGTGAGGAAAAGAGAGAAAGGAAAAGTGAAAGTGGGAATGGGAATGGGTGTACAGAGGAGAGGGAGTAAGAGAGAGGATGAGAGAGTAGGTGCAAGATGGCAGGAGGGCAGCGTGCAGATTGCCCAGGACCTGACTGGCATATTCTTGGACGGCTAACAGACGGAGAAAAAGAGAGAGGAGGGAGGGGTTGGGGAGCCGGGGAAAGTTAGGGCCCTCAGGATGTTCTGTCCCACTGCCAGCCCCAGAAGTGTGGCTGGGAGATAGCAGGCCCACGTGTAGTGGTGCACCATGCACACAGTCATACACACACATGCACTGACAGTGAAAAGGAGGGGATGGAGCAATGCATGTATCAAGATGGATAAGAGAAATTCTGCTGAAGAGATAGGATGTACTGTAAGAAAAACAACAGAAACTGGGAAAAGAAATTAAAGAGAAAAGAAGTAAGAGAAACAATGTTCGTGTCTCTTGGAAGAGTTTTCAAGGCCTGCTAAGTAGCTGATTGACTGCATAAGAAAAAGAAAAAAAACTCAGTATAACATTATTGTGGTGAGGTGAGCAGCGTCATTTCCTAGAATTTAGTAAACCCAAACCGCATCCTTTCACAGAGACCAATATGTAGCTGCATCTTCAGTCAGGTCAGCTCTCTTTCTCGGCTTTACTTTCTCCATCTGTATCCTCCACTCTCATTGGCAATGTAGAGTGGAGGGAGCTTGAGGCCATGTGTGTAGGTTTCGGGCCAATTATAGGGATTCTCATCAGTGCCGGGTTGCCTTTTTGCTGCAGGCTCACAGCACACAGACCAGCCGAGGGTCCACACGGGTCAGCCCTGTACCCCTCACATCTCCACACAATGAGCATACCTGGGAGATGCAGTGCTGCTGGTTTTGGCAGATCTGAAATATAAAAAAAAAGGTAAAAAAAAAGAAATATGTTACTACTTTGCAACATAGGACAAAATGTTATATTAGAATTCAACCATTGACAAAGACTGTGCAAACAGAAGCAGCATACAAATTAAACTAGAAATGAAGCTGATACAGCTAAAGAAATGATGTAGCCTTTTGGTATATCCAGTCATATTGATATCACAATCAATCACAGGCTTGTCCAGTGAAACTGGACTGTTAAAACAAATCTGGGTAAAAGAAATAAATAGAAATAGTGGCAGGGATCTCTCGAAATTGAAATTCAGGAATGATAACACTAACTTCAACATGCACCTGTTGAAACACAGGAAAACAGGCTGACAAGGAAACAGTCTGTCCAGATTTCCCTCTGCTATGAGCCTCACATTGAAAACAATGTCTGGAGGAGGAATGCCACATGAACATACAGGCATGTTTGATTATTAAATGGTAATAAAAAAAATTGTTTACGTGTTCGGTTACTTGTACATCGTCATCTTTGCCATACCACAGCGGGGACTAACTAAGACGTGTGCTAGTGATGAAGGAGTAACGCAAATATTAATAAATTGCCGCAAAAGGTAAAGTGATACTGGTCATTCCCTATCTCTATGAGTAAATAAAGTACGTGCAGAACTATAACAATATTACATTGATTTCTTCATAGAACTGAGAAACTTAATAGCAGAAATGTACCTAAAGTGCGGGCCCTTAATCCACTTCATCAGGTTGGGTGATAACTTCCTCAATTTACCTGCGGGTTAACGAGGGGGGTACTACACCAGAGCTATAACAACAGCAACAACAGCAGCACTTCAAATATACACTTTATTCAGCCATAATTACCAGCTTGGAGGGAAATTCGGCTGAGAAACTGGATTAAGCATGACTGAATCTTCTTAAGTGGTTATAAAATCAAAGCGCACTGAATGTTTGCCCCATACACATTGGCTTCGGGATGAAAGGCTTGGCCGGGGTTCGTGAACCAGCGCCGACACCAGGAAGGTTGTTTTTTTTTTGGTCAAATTATCTGCTTTTATTCTACCAGAACTTTGAACAGTGCTGGCCTGTGTGTATGCTGCTGAAACACAATCTCAAACATGGCCTGGAATTGTGTGCCTTGGAGAAGGAACCAAACTTTGGAGCCTGTTTGGCGCGGTCGCAGCAGCGCAGCCCTGAAAGTGGATTGCGCTGGTGCTGTGGATTAGCAGCAGGCAGCGTGTGTACTTGTGTGTGTGTGTGTGTGTGTGTGTATGTGTGTGTGAAACAAGTATGTGTGCATGTCTGTGTGTTGGCGCTGGAGGCTAGCGTGTGGTGAGGAGGGAGATTCGCACCTCCATGCACGCTGCTGAAAACCTGCTAACCGTTGCATTTACAACTCTCAGTATGGTGAGGTAAACACATTTTTAGTGAACCCCCTCCGCCCCCTCCTCCTGACGATTTTTAAAGGAAAAGCAGCAAAGACATATCCAAAATAGCAATAGCTCCAGAGGAGGGATTGTGTTTTGCCCCTAAAACAAACATTTTGGATTGCCAAATGATGCTTGTCATCCAAATGCAAACATTCCCTGATACCATCGCATGGACTTAAGCCTTTTGACAAAATGGAAAGCAAATCATGTGAGGTCGCCGTCCCCACAGAAACCTGCACCGAAATAAAAGTTACCCACTGAGATCATGCTAATCCTTTAAACACTGATTTAAGTGCTCTCGGTTTTATTAAAACCATAATATAAATACTCATGGGTATTTTATTTTCTCCTAAGAGGAGAAAAAATGAATATCAGACCAAGATTTCTATCCCACAATGCATTTGGGGTTGTAAGTTGAAGAGGAGGAAAGGCAGACGGAGGAAGCTTTAAATCTGTGTCAGAAAGAAAGACATTAGGCCTGTGCAAGATGTTCATTTAGGAAACCTGGTGTGAAGGTAGGTACGTCGGTGGCCCATTAATTACAATAATCACATCGTAGGTGTTAGAATAATTCATTAACTCAGATTTAGTTAAGGCTTCATTTAATAAGTCCTTGTTGGTCAGGAGAAAAGAGACAGGAGAGAGGAAGGTGGGAGGGAGACAGAGATAGAAAGAAAGAAAGGGAGGGGAAGCTGGAGAGAGAGAGATACAGGGTGCCTATTAAACCACAAGGCCTGGATTGTCAATTTGTGTTTGAGCGTTCCACTGGGGGAACTTTTCCATCCTTTTTAAGAGATATATCATTTTATAAAAGACCAAAGGGAGGGAAAAGGAGACAAAAACTGGGGGGGGATGGAAGGTAGTGGTGGTGGTACAATGGAGGGATGGATGGAGGGAGTTACGGAGGAGGGGTGGTTGGTTAGGGAATCAGTTTTGCCTACTATATTTAACTGACCCATAAATCTGTTTTTAAATTCCCCTCCATTTAAAAAACGCCCAGAAGAACTGCAGAAAAGACAAGGCGAGTGAAGGGAGGAAGGGAGGGTTTGTCTTTTTCGCGCCGGCTGTTAAGTACCACAATCCATGCATAGCCGACGCTACATTTATCCTAACAATGTAATTGGTCCAGCTCCCTTGGCTGGTGGCTCAGTTACTGGCCCTCCCTCAGGCCCCCCAATGTGTGTGTTTAGGTGCGTGTGTGTGTGTGTGTGTATGCGTGCGCAACAAGGCCCTCCCTTCAGCCCTCAAATGAAACAAAATCCCTGCCTTCCATTGAGACAGAGACTCACTTGGGGGCATGGCGGCTAGGCTAACATAGCTAATGCTAACATAAACTAAACACACCTGCTAACAACCTCACTGCAGGGCTATGTGTGTGTGTGTGTGTGTGTGTGTGTGTGTGTGTGTGTGTGGTGGGGGGGGGGGAAGCCGATTGGGAGTGGGGTTGTGGATTGCACCATAGGCAACAGATGAAAAGCAAAGGAGGCGGACTCACACAAACACAAGCGCATACACACACACACACACACACACATACACAAATAACCCAACGCCCCCCAACCACCCTCCTCTCTTTTTTGGTCTTTCTCTCTGACACACACACATACAGTACACACACACACACACACACACACACACACACACACACACACACACACAGACAGCCGCACACGCTCTCTGCATTGAGCCTTGGTGCAATTACGAGGAAGAGGACAAAAGCTTCACAGACAGAAGCAACATAAGGGTCGGCTTGCTGTTTCACCTGGAGCTAAATATCTAAAGCGGAGGGGAGTCAGAGAGGAAAGGGAGGTGTGGGAGATGAGGGAGGGCAGGGGGAGGAGGAGAGGGAGAAGCATGGGGGAGGACAGGGTAGGGGGACAAGCGGGGAAGAGTCGAGGAGAAGGGTGAAGAGAGGGGAGAGCAGGTGCTTTTCGGCAACTATTGTAAGGTTGGATAGAACGTTTTTACAGTTTTGTCGATCGTTATCTGATCACCACTTTGGATCATTTTCTTTTAATTTAATTTTTAACTTGAGATTGCTCAGGAGCAGGATTTTTTTTTTAGAGATCACAGACACGGCCGAATTGGTTGGAGCTAGATAAAAGTAAGAGTGGACAAATGGTTAAAAATGAGACGATGAGAAAGGAGACTGGGGCAGCGGAGCGAGGAGGATAAGGATAGCTGTTGGGGTAAAGGGGTGAGGAAGAAGAGAGAGGTGAGAATGTGGAAGAAGGGAGAGTTGGGGGAGGTGAGGCGGGGGGGTGAGGGAAGAGGAGGAGACAGGAGCCGCATAATGAAGCGCTGGGCTAATTTGGAGAACTCCAGCTGGCTGAAGCCAGAGGCCCTGAGCTTCCAGAACATCTGAAGCACCTTAATGCTGCACACACACACACACACACACACACACACACACACTGCAACTCATACACAAACACGCATGTAACATCATTGGAGCTGTTCAAACATGCACACTTTATACACTGAACATCACACACTCTCTTTGACCTGAACCTGTTTTGCAATTTAACCTCAGCCACACAAACACACACACACACACACACACACACACACACACACGCACACGGACCTTATACACTACAAACACTATAAAACATCAATACATTGGTGTGGTGTGGCTCTGTGTATGTGTGTGCCTGTGGTGATGTTTGGGTTGGGGATTAATAAGGTCGAAGACTCGGTTGATTCTCTTTTGGGTGAGTTTGCGCACCCATGTTGTTGTTTCATATGACTTTCCATGCAACCTGTGCATCATGCAGATTTTAGGAAGTATAGAGGTACAAGACAATGACATTTTCCATACAAATCCCTATTTTTCAATAGCTTACTGTCAGATAAAGTGCGCATGCTTTTTCCAGCTGTTGTATTTGTGATCGTGCCGAGCTTTGTAGAACCGAAGAAAAAACTTTCAATTTAAATTCCTTGTAATTCCATACAAACAGACCATCGTTTTATGCTGCTTCTAATGCATGTGTGTGTGTGTAACATGCCAAGAAAAGGCCAGTGATGGCTAGTAAGAAAGCATATTAGATCCACTGGATTTATGATAACGGCTATACGGTTATAACACAGGAGGGTGATGCCTTCTGTGTGCTTTACATAGTCAATACAGATGTCAATTATGTTGTTCTGGGAACACCTTACAAACAGTGTCAGGTCCCACTCCACACGCTGTTGGTCCCCTGATGAAGAGAGTTGCCAACTGCCACTGTTTGCCTTCATCATATTATCAACCACATTGTGAATCTTTGAGCAGAACCCGATTGGCTGAAATGCTGGAGTGAAATTCCTTTTCTCTGAGGCTACATCACGGTAATGGCTTAAAACACAGCTGGATTAGAGCCTCTCTGGTTTACAACCATAAGGTTTCCCATCTGCAAACAATGCCCAACTATGTTTTGTTGCCCTCCTCCATTTGGTTAACCTCAAGCCTTTATGGTTACCTACGGGTGGCTCGGGGTGATGGCATTTGACTTGAGACTAGAGCCAAAGTGAAATGCTGACTAATCTGTAACATCTGGCAAATTTTATGAGAGAAGAGAGGGAGAAAATGATGCCAGGTTGGCAGGTGGAGGAGTGAGGAGCACTCATAATCCATTTATATAGCCGCACACACACACACAGACACATGTACACACAAGACTTTCCATTGCCAAGGTGTGGCGGATACTGATGCCAAGCAGCGCGTCTCTGTACTTTCATGACATTTTAACGACCCAGAAAGTCAACCAACACACAATCAGGCGCTTGTCTCCATTATCACATTGAAATACACCAACAAACATACTCTTTCTTGGGCACAGTCCTTGTCTATGTCACCTGCACACACACACACACACACAAATACACACAACAAAAATGTGTGAGGCGTCGATTAGTGAGAGCCAGGCCTTCACTCCCAAAGCACCATGAGCCCCAGACCTGGGGAGCTGTCAGCAACTCTTATACTCTAATAAAATGCTACTCAGAGTAGGCCTACAGCACAGGTCCGCTCAGTTAAAACCCAGAGGCCATTTAAAAAAAGTACAAACAGACCCACAAATGAATGCACAACAGTAATTACTGTTGAAAGTAGCACACAATAACTAATCCGCTGTAATACCAGGACCACCTCTTCCATTTCAACCATTTCAAGTGTTGCGAAAGACTAAATCACTATTATACAAAGTTGTTGAGCAGTGTTAAGGTTGCTTGTGAGTGCTCAGGGATCATTTGGAAATGTTTGTACAGATCAGACAACAAACTCCAGGTCTGCAAAAGGAAATGCAGAAGTGCAGTAATCTTGCATTCGTTCTAAAGGACAGCAGGGAGTGAGTCCTCTGATTGCAAAAAAAAAAACGTATATAAGTATATAGGAAATTGACCCTTCTTCTCACTTGATGTATTACCTCAGTAAACATTGTGAACAAGTGTTTATGGTCTCAGTTTCAAGTTTCAAGTTGTCTTCAATACAGCATGATGTTCATTTAGTAGATCATGGTCCCATTGAGAGTAAAACAGACGGTAAAGCTGGTTAAGCATTGGGGGTGTGGCTGCCTTGGGATTGACATGTCGCTACCGAGGCGTTGTTGTCCGGTCTGGGAGTCGTCCATGTTTTCGTCTTACAACTTTAACCCTTTCACAGTGTGTTTTCAGTTCATGAAAGTTAAATGTCTTATTCAGCGTTCTGTTGCACTTAGCTGCAGCCTCTTGTGTCACTTCTGGTGCCAAGATATGGGAACAGCCCAAAATGCCGAACTTGAGTCTTCAAGACGGCAGTCCATGAACCTGTGGGTGTGGTGGGGTGGGTGTCACGGTGATACGTCCACCTCTCATTTACAGTCAATGCTGTATCTTTTTCAGGATAACCTTGACATGCTTTTTTCTTTTTTAACAATTGGGAGCTGTGAACCACAATTCCTGCATGATCATTCAGTGTTAAAAGAGTACACTGGGAATTATGCTCTTAGTTTAGGGTTTCATCAAGGTTCCCACACACACACACATGCAGCCAATGTACATGCTCTTCTTCAGCAGAGACCCTCTACCTTTACCAACACACTGAATTACTCTGATAATCACTAGAAAAATGAAACCGTTATGACACACAATAAAACATAAAAAAAGGGAAAGAAACACATGCAACACACATTAACACAGAGTTTACTCCATGTTCTAAGCTGTACCATGTAGCAATCACACGTGTGGTGCGCACCGGGGCGAGAGGAACAGCAACAAATTGGATTTCCCAAGGATGATGGTGTGATGAAAGATTGTGTGTTTTTCTCATCTACCGCCAGTGCTGTTAGAGAGCAGCATGATTAAATAAAACCTTGCCCAAGTTTCAATAAACGCATTATAACAATTGCATTTCCTTGACAAAGATTTAGGGACTGGTGTGATGCGATTGGATTACTGGGGAACATTGAGCTTTTTTAATGCTGTTTTTGCCCTGCCTTAAGTTGAACGTACACCTCCACTTGAGCAAGTTTACGGGATTTCTCTCCTCTCAACATGTGGTTAGGGACACTTTGATGAAGATGATGGAGGTGGCTTTTGCTCAACCCTCCCTCTTCCCAGTCTTCATGCAATGGAGAAAAGAAATGGCCGAGCTTCTGCCTTTTTACAGCAGTGGTAGATATTTAAGTGCCTTCATCTAATGTCGGTGGTGAGTGCATGGTTTTTAAAAATAATTCCTCTTAGGAACTTTTTTTTTCAGCATTGTTGTTCATGATGACAATTGTTGCCAAATGCAGAGCAACAAGGGTCACGCAGTGCTTTGGATTTTGGTTTTTGAATTCCCATACTGCGTGGTACTGGAACACTGCAGCACAAATGGGTTGCGAGGCCATACTCACGTACTCTATACTGCCAAACATGAATTATTTAACCAAATAGTAAAGACAGATCTGAGTCATAGCAGACCTAAAGAGAGAGAGAAGTCTGATACACTGATGACTAACAGGTGGAGGTGACGCATTACTGGAGAGAGAGAACATGAGAGCAAGTCAAATCAAAGGTGGAGACTAGTTTGTGTGTGTGTGGGTGTGTGTGTGGGTGGGTGCGTGTGTGGGTGTGTGTGTGTGTGCGTGCATGTATGTCATCCACCACGGTGGGAAGATTGCACAAATGCGCATCTTCATTTAAGTTCAACTGTCAAGTCTTTTCATTGATTTAACCTTCAGTGTCAAGTGACATATATGAGCATACTCAGGTATGGCCCAACGCTACCCATCTGTGATTCTGGCAGGTGGCAACAAGCCGGTTAATGACACCACACCTTTTTTTTTTTCCTTCACTCCACATCACTCACACCCTCCACACACACACACACACACACACACACACACACACACTCACACAGATTACACACCTATACAGAGGGCTCGTATGAATACTGCATGTTTTATTTAACTGTTCACATTGAGTTGACTTACAACTGGGTCGTAGTAGAAGAAGAAGAAGAAGAAGAAGAAGAAGAAGAAGAAGAAGAAGAAGAAGAAGAAGAAGAAGAAGAAGAAGAAGAAGAAGAAGAAGAAGAAGAAGAAGAAGAAGAAGAAGAAGAAGAAGAAGAAGAAGAAGAGATATTATTTTCATTCCTTAAACAATGAAAACTGTTAGGTAGCAGTCAAGAGTCATTAAATCTAGCGACAACTTGTTCATGTAAACTTTTTCATGGGTTTAGACGATGTTTCTGCACAGGCTGGTTAGCTTTCTTCATAATGTTACCCAGAGGCAGGCTGTTACAGAAGGCCTGTCATAAAAACACACACATAGAGTTTAGAGTAGATGACAATGTTTCCTTAACATGTTGCGCTCCTGTCATCTAAAGTGCCAATAAATCACCCAACAACACTAACACGCACTCTAACATATTGACTTCATAAGTGCAAATATAGTGTCGGGCAAAATGCCCATATTGCTGACTCTTTGCAAACAAAGGTACTGTACAATTAGCTTAATCATTCACATTCACCTTTCAGTCATGTGAAGTGCAATTACAATGATTAACCAAAATCCAAGAAGTACTTTTGAGATCCGTGACTTACTTCCACAGTCAATTCGATCGTCCCCCCTCATTGTGATGTCTGTGAAACTGACTTGAACTCAGAGTGTCAAAGCAACCCCAAGGTTCTGTATTAATATCCATCAACGGCCTGGCGCAAGCTGGCACCTCTCCTTGATCACCAAAGCCTTGTCAGCACACTCGCATCTCGCTCTTTACTCATTCAATCAAGGGGAACTGTTGGGATGCCGACTGACGAAGTGATGTGGCATTGACAGCCAGGCACACAGACAAAGAGAAGGATGATAGCAAGAAGGACGGAGAGATGGGTGTAGAAATGGATGGATGGGCGAGTGGACAGTTTCTTAGCCCAAAAACACAGTGAAGCTAATGGTGCAACATACAGACTGATGGGCAGTTGACCAGCCAAATACAGCAGATGCTGAAAGGCCAATAAAGGGTTCAACAAAAGACCAGATGACGGTGCTAAAAGAAGAACTGCTCTGTTACCCAATCCCCGAGGAATTATTTGGAAACATGCCTGCCAAGCTGACAGGAGCACAGTTAATAATCTGAATAAAACGGTTTGCTTCTACGGTCTAAAACTGACTTGCTAAAAAAAAAAACAGAGAGATATGCAACTGTTATTATCATTATTTCAACAGGCAAATATATGACATTAGGGAATGTCATAAAAAAAAAGTGACATTGAGTAATGACAAAAACATGCAACAATATGCCACTGTGGCAAAGTGTTCTGTGTCAAATTCATTCCCAACTAAAGTGACATGCAGGTTCCCCAACGCAAAATAAAAATAGAAAGCCGAACAGCATTATAATGAGAAGAAATTGTTTTATTAATGTTTCCCCCCCTCTTCTCTGCCTTTTTACTCTCCGTTAGAGGCATCCAGCGTTCTCCACAGCATAGCTCACAGTTTCTCCCTGCTCGCACACTCTCTCCTTGGAGGGAAAGTCAAAAGGTTTTTCATTTATCTCAGACCGAAGACGAAGCACAAAACACGACTCTCCCCCGAGAGACCCAGGAAGAAACACCTTGCCCCAAATATCTGATCTTGGAGGAGCAGAAAATAGCATGCACGTATTTGTTTGCCGGGACGAAGACTTCCCTCATTCCCCCAGACGCTGTGTTGTCATTGAACATGCTGCCGCTGTGTGTTAGGCATATAAAAATAAATTTCGATTTCTATTGGGGAAATAAAACACCTCCCAGGAACAAAAGATAATTGTATTGATTTGTTGAGCATGTGGAGTAGTTCAAAAAAGTGTCTGTTGGTAATGTTTTGAGCGCCGAGACTGTGAATGTGTATTTTTACGAGCGCATGCTGGCTTGTGTATCTGGATTGCGTCAGTTCGTGTTCGTTGTATTGACAGCGTTGTATTGAGCTCTCGCCAATACTGCAAACAAAAGAGGATCATTTGGGCTTTTTAACTTTTGAGTTTGAGAAGAAGCTTAAAAGTCCCAAAAAACTAAGATGAAAGATGAAGACTTGCAGGCAAACAGTTTTGAACACATTCGGTAGGTTTGTTTGTGTGAATGTGTAACAGTAAGAGTGAGAAGGCAAAGTAGCTTAAAGTCATAGGACGGCCTCCCTGTTGTTCGGTTCATTTTAAGTCGATTAAGTGTTGATAAAGCGTTCTGCGTTTTCAATGCAATCCAGTGAACAAGTGCACAGCAGGGGACTTCAACGACAACACATACCGTGGTCGCGTTTGGTCTTTTAATTACGGAATAAAATGGCATTTCATGGTCGCTTTCACCGTGTAGCATTTTCAGGGCTGCGTCTGAACAAAGTCAGTGACGACAGTTAATCAGACTTACTTAAGAGGAACCGGAAATGTCAGTTCTGGCTGATGGGCTCAGGGAAACATTTCCTCATCTATAGGCAAGCTACTCTAGTCTCACTCTGCTCGCTCTCACTCGCTCTGTTGCTTGAAGCTGTGCTAAATCCGACAGATTTGTGCATTGATAAAGGCAGCTACTCGACTGGAACAGGGAGAATGCCCACAGAAGAGCCAAATAGCAAAACACGTTATTATGCTCTCTTTGCCTTTATCGTATGTTCGAACACATACATGCATGCAATAATGGTAATTGAATAATGATTATGAATACTGATTGATGCATATTATAACTTAGTGCTGTACTTTTTTAAATTGATTTTTATATTTATTACCCGCTTTATTTGTAAGTACATGTGTTAGGTACGTCCATATGCACATGTATGTAATATTACTTTCACATAATTTTATTGACATGATCACATGGAATGGCTGCTGTAATCATTTTTCTTTGGACCCCGGGAAGAAGAAGAAGCTGTTGTGCTGGTGAAAGCTAATGGAGGAACAAAGGCCAGCATAAACCATGAGCTGCATTTCACTCCTTTGTTTGTCCATCTTTGTGCAAGCGACATAAAAAAGAAGAAATCAGCAAGAAAAGTGAGAAACTGTCTTTGCCTTTTGCTTTTCTGGCAGGCTCTGGTTGTGTCCGGTGGACACAATGTGCAGTCTAGCACGGTCGTCTCAGATGTGTCAGTTATGTAGTCAGTCCTCTCTCAACCTAACCTGTTTGTTCTGGTTAAAACAAACAGGCCCGTTGGCCTGATTAGTACACTTTGTTTGGACTTGTGTGAAAGCTGTCAATCTAACCCTGGTGTGGACCAAAAGAAAAAAAAACGAACAGAGACCGCCGGAAAAGGAGTCGATAACCACAGGATGTAATGATAGTATGTGTGTGATTTTAGGATGATTTTAAAAGCCAGACTACTAATAAATCCACGTGATGATCACAAAATCTGTTCAGGATCATTGATCTGTTAAAGGCCATGTCTATACACTGATGTGCTTGTATTTGAAACTGTGTACTTTGTCAGTTCATTAAGTCCATTAAAAAGTGTGTGGCATTGATCCCACTGTAATAAGCACCTAATGATTACTCTACAAGACGCCTCCTTTATGTCCTGTCTCTACCTGTTTGTCATTATTCATAATATGGGGTTGATTTGCTGTCTAATAATACTAATAATGCTTATAATCACTTATTTATTCATGAGGTCATACATATATCAGAAGCATTAAATTGTCACCGGAATTTGATTTCCCCAAGTGGGTCCTGATGATCGCCACAACTATCCAATCAACGAGTTACTGTCAGTCTGTAAAACATCATGTTTACATGTTTGGTTTCATTCGGGTAAAGAGTCTTTGTGAACCAGAACTAAAATGCAACGATGTATCTTTTTTTTTTCCTCGGTCCGGATCAAATAAAGCGAACTACAGGTGTGAAAGCACCTGAAGGATTCTGAAAGCATTCCCGATTCCAACCTCAAGCCAGCCCCATTGCAGTCTTGAAAGAGTGTCAGATGTCTGCAAACATCAATTTGCAGCAGCAAAAAACATTTAGACACAGATGGTAATAGAATAATTGCTGCAGAGGAGATGTGTAAAAATCCTTCTCAAGTGCTTTTGAAGGAGACCCCCATGTTGGCCGGCCTTAGGGGGCTGACCGCTAACCTCTTCCCAGAGACGGTGACCCGCAGACGGTTAAGGGAGCAATAAGACTGGGCCTTCAAGCTGAGGTTAGTGGGAGGGATTCAGGGAGCCAACACTGCCATATTAATGCCAAACCCACATTCATATGAAACAAGCAGAGGACTTGAGCCCAGATACATCATTTAGTGCACAACCACATGTGGTAAACACAAAAGCTATACAGTCCTAATCAAGGAAAAAACATGACGCTTTGTATACCTGAACACCAACACACATAGGACAGAGATTCTCAAAGCAGCAAACAAAACAACTCTCTTTCTCTTTCACCTCACACACACACACACACACACACACACACACACATACACACACACACACACACACACTCAGTGAGGGAGAGAAAGTTTCAATCTGGTTATCAGCCCTGGTCTCTTGGCTACAGGGCTTGTGGGATACCCCTGCTTCTTGGCAGTCATTTCTAACACAAGCCGGAAAAACAGGCTTTGGGTTTTTTGTGTGTGCGTGTCCGTGCTTCTGAGTCATTTTTGGTTTTCACATGCGTGTGTGAGTGTGTTTTTGTAAGGCTTGTGCATTTTATTCGGGCTATTGTTTGTGTGATAACGTGTGTCTGCATGCCCTCTGCGTGCATGCACATTTCCCCCTGTGTGCAGATTAATCCGGGCAAAAACAGAGCTATAAATAGAGAGAGATGGTGAAAAATAAATTACAAATATGTGAGGACACGGCAATCAAAGTTAGAGAATAAGAAACGACGGATCCAGCTCCAACTTGACATGCATGGTTTCTAAAAAAATGAATCCACTCCTGACTTTTTGTACATGCAACAAAAGGATTTCAAAATGTTTTTATGCAGTTACTTCATTTTTAATCGAAGGCAAAAAATGCATTTTAGATTTCTATGTGAATGTATAAATGATAGAAGGGCAGAGTCTAAATTTTAAACGTGTTCTATTCTTTCATTTTATTTGGGCTAAATTGCCTCAGGGGCAAAAAAAGAAATCTTGAACATTTCATATCGTGTTGCTCAGACACTGTCTTCACACTGTACAAAGAGCTTTCATATCTGAGTTATTCTAATTCAGTTTTTTTCAATATCAGTAGCTTTTTCGGCAAATTTGAGAACTTGCATTGTATATCATAACACCGCAGAAAAAACATAGTTCAATTTGTGCCATCAGACCACAATAACACAATTTAAATGATCAGGGTCATGATATCATTTCTGAGGCAAAAAGGTTTAAAAGAAGGATATCCGTTTACATCTCACTTACACGCTTTCCTAAGAAATACCACATGCACTTCTAACTGCTGTTTTTACTGCCTCCTGTCTGGGCTTTCAGGTCACCTCCTACCTTTAATTACCTCCATCTGTCCATCCCTGCATCCCTCCATCCATATATTCATTCTTCCAATTCTACCTTTTGGCTCCTTCGTGGGAACGATTAAAGTACGAAAGACCAGCTTTTGTTTTTTGGGGACATTTGTTGCAGCTCTCTGGTGTTGAGCAGTACTTGTTATGTTTTGAAGCACAAAAGGCCTCAACCACTTGGGTGAGTTTTTACTTCATCACAATGTGTTAGAATGTTGATCGCACAAGTCCTTGGCTTTTTGTAAACCTTATCACCAGGGAATCCAAATGTGCGATATATTTTCTGGTTAGGGCATGTGACACATGTATGGCTTTGTATTGATACATTCGGCATCGCCATAACTAATGTAGTAGAAAAAGATTGCTGTGAACCGTGGGACTTGATTGTGATCCAAATATACAGTTTTTGTCTCTGTTGTGTATGTAACCAAAATATTTGTTGCCTCCTGTTTACTCCCTCTGTCTGTCTCCCTCTCTCTCTTCCACGTCATGTTTCGTCTCTCTCTCTCTCTCTCTCTCTCTCTCTCTCTCTCTCTCTCTCTCATAATCCACGCTGTCATCAACGGATTCAGATTTTAAGCTTGCATTTCCTCTTAGAGGCCACTGAAGATGAAACGTAGATGCTAGTTTGGCTCATAAATGTCTCACTAAGTGCTGATGTGCCAGCAGTCCTCCTTAACTGGTTGACTGTTGCCTTAGCAGCCTTCTTTGCAATACCAACACACACCCTCTACTGTTGTCAGCGCATTTGCACACATGACTTATACCCCCTTAATCCTAAAAAAACAAAAAAAAGCAGATGGGTTGGTTTCAGATTTGATTTATCTCGAGATAATATCATTGGCATGCATGATGTTAAAGGAAGGGTGAGGTAACCTTACTGCCAGCCAGCCAGCCAGCCAGAGCGCTAGCATTGCTGAAAAGCAAAGAGAGGAGACTTACTAATCCCCACCTGCTTGTCAGGAGATTTTCAGTTACCTGCTAAGGCACTGGAAGAAATCTTGGAACTGAGTCAACGTGATCATGTGAGCGTGTGTGTGTGTGTGTGTGTGTGTGTGTGTATGTTTACATGTGCATGAACAAGCTAGTGAGTAGAAAGGAAACAACCGAGGGTGCATGTGACACGGCGGGAATAAAAACGGCCTGTGTGCTCGAGAGCAATGGTGTGTGTGTTTGTGAGCGTGCGAATGACGGCACCACGCAAAAAAAGAAAACAAACGAAAATATCTTCAGGAGAGACTTTTTGGGTGAAAACGCTTTTTCATGCATGAGATCTGGTATTAGACGGAAACGGCCACACGTAGAGAGCTCACAATACAGACATACTCTGCAGCTGTGCATCTGAGCAAACACTCATGCTGACTCACCTGTAGTTCTGCACTATAAAATGACATCACTTCCTTTCCCTGTAATAAAAAAAAAGAAGTCAACACTGAGCAGGCTCCAAGAAAGCCGTTGAAGACAAGCGCGCAAAACACTAGTAAGAGCATTGTTATTTAGCGAAAGAATCGTCAAGGTCCATTAGAAGTTGGAGTTGGCGTGAAGATCCTGTCTTTTTAGACATCCTGTATCCTTCTTTCTGCCGTTATAATGTTTACCGGGCAAGCAGAAGGGCATAGACACAGGCGCACAGGTGTGAACCGATGCTGAGAAGAAGAAGAAGAAGAATAGCTGTTGCGTACATCACTAAATAAAGGCTTATTTACATGACTGTGTGCCTATATTTACCACCTTCATTGTCCAAACTCGAAAGCACTCAATTAAGATTTTGTTGTAGAATGTGGTTTAGAGAACTATTGCAAACAGCTCTGTGCCGCTGCCCTCCTCCCCTTTAATAAACCAGGTTAGTCTTCTCCTTGACTCAAGTTGTTTAATGACCATAGCTAATGCCGCTGTGCTCTCCCCTCTCTTTGTCTTGTCTGTGTAGCCAGCCTAATCGCTGCTGACAGTCAGCTTTGCTCTTTTATTAGCTCTGCGTCGCTTGCAATCAGTGACAGTGAAGTCAGGCAGCAGGAAGGGCTTGTGTGAACTCAACACCCACTCGGACTCGATGTTTAGATTTGCACACATACACACACACTTACACACACACAGACACAAATGTGTATGTGCATTTTCACAAATAAACTTGCACTCCTCCGAAGCCGTGTCAACAAACACCTGACCTCCTCAAGCGCGTGTCTACATGCACGCACTTTGACTCACATGCACAAAATTCACAAATGCAAACACAGACCACGCATGTAGGCACACGCACACGTTCATACGCACACATCAAAAATAATGGAACAACCTCGACTGGGCAGCCACACTGGCCTCACTGTATGTGGGTCAGGCCCATGCAAAGCTGTATTGATTTTTTTTGGGCCGTGTGTCTGACCGTGTGCCACCACGTTAAAAAAAAAAAGGCTGACTGCTTATACGACAGCTAGCGAGCATATCTAAAAACACACACACACACACACACACACACACACTCACTCACAGGCGAGAGGTTCCACAGTTTGCTAGCCTCTTCTTGTCAGTGCCCCGCCAATTGGCAGACAATGGACGTGTTTGATAAAGAGGAGGGCTGACATTCGAACGGGCAATTTGTGAGCGACGGGGCGGGAGAGAGGGATGGGGGCGGGAAGGGAGGGTCAGGAATTTGCCTCACTCCCTTTAAAGAATGTAGCGTCACCCATATGTCCGTCTGCCCTGGTGCATACTCGGTGGAGTGGAAGGGCAGGGATGCGAGAGTGCTCGCTCCCTTTTTCTTTCTCTCTCTCTCTCTCTCTCTCTATTTCCAGTCTACTTTGCAGGGGCTGACAAGCCTTTCTCCCCACTCTGGTGCAGAGCTAATGCTGTTTTGTCTATTGCATTAAACCATGCAGCGGCCATTTAGGACACTATGTAGGCCACGGCAGGGAGAGAGGGATGGCTTTAAAAACCTGAGCCATCCATAGTCGAGGTCAGAGCAGCACATAACTCAGTCACAGTGGAATATTTCCCAACATTTTAAAAGCTGAAATGTCGCTCATCTTGAATGGCCAGCACCCATCCCTCCCTTCCAGTAAAACGCGCCGCACGCTCCATTTAAGTGCTTTTGAACGAGCCCTTATTAATCCCCCTAACTGCAGGTTTGCACCTCATATTTACCACAGCTGACCTTTTGACCTTAGCCACTGGCTAACATCTAATGTTGAAAATTGGCTAATTTGTGAAATGGCAGAATTTTGGGGGTAAAGACCACTTAGAGCTAATGGCTGGCTCATCTGAATATAAGCGCCATGCTTAGGGGAGGGCAAGCGCAGGGCAGCAGTGCTACCAGTGTTGGTGAGGTGTATTTGCGAGAATTGCCCAATCCGAAGGAAGCCAGATATTTCTCCCCGGAACATCAATCTGAATAGCTAAGACTTTCACTGCCTCCATTATCTCACCATTCGTTATCCTTGTATGCTGTAGGCTTTTTCTCAATTACAGCCATTTATGGTTTCTGGAGTAATTACATCAAACTCAAGTCAGTTACCTGTAAGGTGTGTTCTACTGTAAATTAATTTGGAAGTTTCTGTCTTGCTTCCTTTTCATTTGGTAGTAATGGGGCTGTGCTTGTTCTTATGCAAGACAACCAGAGGGCTGAATGAATTCTGAGGCAGGAAACTGACCTCATTGAGGGAGGGAGACAGAATTTCAAGAGTTCAGAGCCATTTCCATTAAAGCCGGGAGACAGAACATGATATGTGACAAACGATGCCAGACAAGCATATTGTGCCAAGCCGGTACATGCATGCAGAGAAGCTTACACGTAGATTATTGCTGTTTGACTCTCTGTCATGTACAAAAAAAGTTCAAAACATAATAATAATAATTTTGCTGTTAACGGTTGAATATTTGATTTTATACATTACATTCTTTTATTTGAAGTGTACTGGATTTTGTAAACCATAAGTTAAACATACGGTACAGTTTCATGTAATGGATTCTGCAGCTTACAATTTGTATTAAAGTCTGATCCTATTAAACTGTTTTGGTTGCCAAATAAAGACATTTTCATAAAGCAATTAGAAAATACATACGAAGAGTTAATTACATGTAAAATACCTGTAAAGAATACATGTACAATTAATGTTTTGGACTTGATTTAGCTTTTTTTTTTAAACTTGATCAGGCAATGATGTGTTTTCCTGCACGGTGGAAATAGTTATAAGCAAATAGCAAATTGTTTAAATTATTTTTTAATTGATACAACATATTTTCTCTGAAATTACACAAGAAGTGTGCATGATTCCAGCAATACCTGAGAAAACTAATTTGTTCCTCTACTCCCTGTAATTTGAGAATTGGATGTTTCGCAATCTCTGTTACCTTCAGCATATTTAGCCAGCCCTTCATTTGCACTCGTCGTTAAGGCTAACAGCTTATTCAGCCTGTTTATGGATGGCCCCTCAGAGCTAAATTAATAGAAGAGGCTTTGGGGACCAGAGAGGAAAGTCATAAGCAAGACTGTAATGCTCATTTGCAACGTAGAGGCTAATTACCAATTTGCCACTCTCCAATCTTGTTTCATAATACGTTCACGGCTCAACTTCTTCTGTGTTTCGGTGCCTGCGAGCAATGTATGACTTTTATACAACAGAGGATGCTTTGCTCCTGTCTTTATAACTTCATGTGCCGGAGATACGGAGAGCTCTTAGACTTGCTCCACGCAGGCCCACATCTAACACTCCCTCATGTGAGAGCGGTGCTGTGATTGCCTTCAGCTTTGACTGCGTTCTCTATTTTATTTAATTTTTTTTCTTGTCTCGCAGAGAAAGAGAGAGATAGAGAGGACAAAAAACATTGACGGGAGAGCGCAATTGAACACCAGTCATCACTCTAAGATACCCCCCCCCCTCAATGATAAAGCTGCAAAAGGAGAAAAAAAACCTCTGAATTGTGTACATTTTGTAAATCTAAACAATACACTATGAAACCTTGACTACATTGTACAGCATACATAAAGAAAGGGCGCAAATATGATTATGTCATGCAATCTAAATCATTATTTACAAAAAGGAGTTATTATGTCTTCAGGAATAATAAGTACAAGTTGAACTGAAAAAGCAGTAAAGGCCTGCAACTGCTTTGAAACACTTAACCTCCCCCCTTTTTTCAATGCTCCTCTTGAGTGTTTCCTTGTTTGTATAAAAAAAAACAGACAGAAACAAAATCTAATGCAATGTGCAGGATTTACACTATATCAACAAATCCATTGGGAAGTCTGATCTCTGAGAGGTGTTGTACTAAAATGTGGAATAAGACGCAAGCGATTAAAGACTCATGCTGACATCATGCTTCACCTGGACTGACTTTGACTTTGCCATTCATGTCTGGCTGAACAACTTCCTCAAAGTGACTGTTAATGCTGTTCATCTCACAGCAAACAAAGTCAGTGGATTATCTGGCTTTAAGAACCGCATTCTTAAAAATCCAACGAGTATGAGTTGAAGGGTGTGAACTTTCAACACTTGCGCTCAGTTTTTATGTGTACCATAAAAGAGTGTAATAAATAATATGTGTGAATACTGGACAATTATGTTGTCAAACGGGGGCCTTTTCACACCTTGCTTGTCAGAATTTTCAGTTTGATCAGACTCTCTCTTTATCCCTGAAGTGAATAGAGATAAACTCATGAACCCTACAATGCCATTCATTGGTAAACTTGAAAAAAAGCATTTGTTGGTACTTGTCGGTAAGAACAACCGCGCCAGTTAATGACCTCCAAGAGGAGTTCACAGGTGTATGCCGTGTTCTGGATGTGTTCTTTATTCTGGAATAAAAATGTGAGAAATATGAGAAAAATACAGTGGAAAATACTCCTTCTCTTCAGAATTACTATATTGTTACTAACCTAGTGTAGCAGTCCCTCATCAAGTTGCTGATAATGTGTGTCGTTGGGCACTTTGAGCCACATTTACAACAATCTTTTAAATGATTTCATGTTAAGCCGACAGTAGATAGCGTGAATTTATGGAACCTTGGTGAGTAGTTATACTGTTTTGCCCAAAACAAATATAGCCTACTTAGCAAATGCTAAAGGCAATAATTTGATTGCCTAAAGCTCATTTAATTCACGCTGGGAAAACTGCAAAAAAAAACTGCACTACACCTGTTCAACATATTGTGTAACAATACAAGAACAGTGGATTATTCGTGGGAGATAGCATTAGGCAAAAACTACAGACAGTCCTATATACGGTTTTCACTGATGCATTAGATCTTCTGCTTGAAACGTAGCTAAATTGTTGAAATATGAAATATCCAGTGGGTTGAATGAGGCAAACACAGAACTACAGTGTTGCCTCAGTTAACTTCTACATCATAATGTGTCCTTCCTTTCCCTGTGCGTTAATATGTCAGTGCACACACACAGTAGTAAACTTAGTGTTGAATCATTAACTGTAGGAAATAGATCATTAAAAGTTCAAAAGAGATCCAGGTTAAACTCACAGAGTGAACATTACACCCTTTAAAAAACTTAAAAGGAAAGAGGCAGAGGACACAGTCTATGAATAGTCCAATGAGCTCGCTACTGCCCTAAGGGTCAACGTTGCATGTCCATTGAAGGCCGGCTGAGTGGAGTTGGTCATTGAAGGCATTTACATTTCAAACATTCTCCGAGATATTAAGACAGATGTGTGGGTTAGCCAGTGAGCTGGGAGATCAGGGTTGATCTCATTTCAGGCTGTTTGTAGCAGGAATCCAACAAGAACAAACAGGCTTACAGTCTTTTGATTCATCAGTAAATGAGAATGTTTTAGTAAACAAGCCCATAAAACTTATCTTTAGTGTTTTCTATATTTTAATGCTTAGTTTTAAACATCCTGAAAGTAAGCACAACATATTGAAAGTTTTTCTTCCCCACTGTTGTACATGAGCTGAAACTCTAAATCATTGTTGGATATACAGTAGTTGTTCATCACACTGATGCTGCAATGAATAACAGCTTTATCAAAAAGTACCAGGAAAAAAAAAAGACTTGTTCTAAGTAGCTGCTTCACAGTAAATGATGTCAAGGCATATGTTTTGCCTTTGGCAGTATCAAATGTTTTGCAGTCAGAAAATGAGAGTGCAGAGTGACAGGAAATGTAAGGGCAAAAAGACAACAAGTGTAACCGGCAAAAACACCATAAACCAAACTCCATATTGCCTACTCGGAATTGAAATTAACTGCAAACATTTTTTTTGTATTCACGGACTACTTTATTGCCTTTATACAAGCCCTGTAAATAAATAAGTCAAGTATTCAATGCATTATTAAGAAACATAGTTTGAATATCCTGGAAACAATTTGATTTGGCTGCAAAAATCCATACTCAAATTTAGATTCGTAAACGAATTGGCCTAAAATAGTCGCGCGAAAGGATCGCGCCCGACTAAGCTACGCGACCACTTCCAGAGCCTTTGCGCAGCACGCGCAGGCCGTGGTTACGTCATTTTTAGGTGCGCGCACATCGCGCCGGCTTCACTACATACTACAGCGAGCTGATGGCATCTGTTCTGCACCGCCGCGGCGTCGTCGCGGAGCGAAACGCCCCCCCCCCCCCCCCAGGTAATACTTTTAGCTCTGTCAGCACTGTTGCCGTTGTTTGCACTGTTCCGTTAGCTGCTAGTTGCATGGTCAGCTAGTAGCTCTGTCAGCAGTGTTGTACTGTAGTATGTAGACTCATGTTAAAGTCCGGATAGAGTGTATTTTACCAGTGTTTCTGACCACGAGTAGCCGCGACTTGGGTGTGTTTGGGGGCGGAGTTAGGGAGTTGGAGGCCCCAGGAGGCACCCATCTCTCGAACTGGATATGTTGGTATTAGCAGTGGTAGAAGAAATACTCAAAACCTTCTTTCTGAAGTTAAACTATTAACTAGCCTATTAATAGTAAAACTGTTACTAACACACATTATTCTTTTTTTTACTTCAAGTGCAACAGTGAAAAAGAGGAATTATCAGAACATACGCTATGATGCATTACGATTCATTAAACTATACAGCATTTAATGACAATTGAAAGCTCCACTTTGAACATAAATTAAGCCAATTTAAGTGCTGTATTTTGTGAGTAACATTTTAACATGTTTCTGTCAGGTGAGTGTATTCGTGCAGTGTTTTCAGTAGAAGTAGAAGTACAGAGTTAGTATAGTAACCTATACAGTTGAGTTGCATATTTGTCAGTGCTTTGGTGGCCCTTTTGCTAGTTATATTGGGGGAAAATTACTTATTAGATCATTTTCACATCTAAACATCAAGACTAAGTCTATTTTTTACAAGGGGCCCTTTTAGTTGGGGGCTCCAGGCAGTTGTCTACCTTTCAACATTGTCAAATCTGGCCCTGGTGTTTTTTCCCATGAACCGACCGCGAGTAGCCAGACTTCGGGGTGTTTTTTCCCGTGAACCAGACTGTAGAGATACAGAAATAAGTCTGATCTGCTGATTCAGATTTTTGCTGATTCTAATTTGTTTTTAGAAGAACTATATAATTGACGGAATGGCTCCAAACTGCAGTTACTCTATACTTTGTCATAGTCATCTAAAGTGGTTATTTGCATAACGCACACAAAAAACTAGTTTTAAGTTTGTGTAATAATCTGCTTAGAGCTATAGTGTTAGGAAGTTAAGCAGATCATAATTCCCTCCATAATATCTATTTAGCTGTATTACTGTGCAAACATTTATCCAAACAACTGTATTTACTCAAGTTTCTATTCTAGTTGCTGCCGAACGCAGCTTGAACACATAATCACGTAATCATGTCAATGCAACCTCAGTTAACGTTGGCTGTTTGCTCTGTTGTAAGCTGGACTGTGTGCTCGGGAGAGACCCTGTGCTGTTGGCAGACGAGCAGGTCACTGCGGTCTCGCTCCGAGCAGCATGCACGGGAATGAATTACAATATATTAACCGTCTAAGTTAGTTTTTCTTCGTGTTTTTTTTTTCCTCTCCTCCTCCTCCTCAGCTTATTTTGCCACCGCTTTCGTAACAAATTGCAAACCTTATGCATTCTTCTTCACTCGCGCAGAACAACTTCCACACCAATGACATGATGTGTGCGGTGTGTGTGTGTGTGTGTGTGTGTGTGTGTGTGTGTCGCTGTGACGTTACTGTCTGGGCCGCTGTGTGCCAAGGTACAACTATTTTGTATCAGCGGTTTCCTCAAGAAAGCAGCAATGCACAGGCCAAAACTGGAAACCAGAGAACGTCTGAATTAACCTCTCACCCGTGACTCACCTGCCTTGTGGCATAGAGTTTCTGAGGTAAAAGTCCCACTCGTTTCTTTCTGTACACAATGTTATGTCACTGACAGCCGGGGAAACTTTTTAAGACGATGGGTATGGAATTCCAGTTACACAAAAAAATCAACAACTGCTTTAGTGTATGCATGGAAATGTAAAGATAAGCTGTTGTATACGACTCCCAACGTGCATTTTTGGTAAGAAACAGAGCTTAATGGCAGACAGAAGCTACAGGTTATGCTATTGAGAAAGCTGCAGTTTAAATCCCGGCTTCAGGGTCGATTTCGGATGACTGTAGTTGCTATGGCACCATTTATTTGTGTCATTTTAAGTTACTAAGTAACAGTAAAAAATCCGAACCGGCGGCTCTTCTTACTTCACAACTCTGTGGCGATGAATGGCAAAGTTTAGTTTGCAGATCAAGTTGTTCGCCATCATCAAGTTTATTTGGTCACTGGTGAAACTAACTATAACTATAAAGATAACTGCAACTACTGCCGCTATTACAGAAACAAACTGAACATGTCATTACACCACCTCTAGGGAATTCAAACTGTTAAGTAGTTAGGGGCGCCTATAATCACCCTGCTTTTCAGCAAATGACAGGCATGAAACATAGGCTTCATTGTCGAAGTCGAAGAAGACGAACAGAGCTGCAAACTAATTGAATTAAGTTGGCTGGAAAAACACTTACTTCGACTGTAAACTTCTATTTTAAAGGAGAGAAATAGCAGATCAGATTTCATCTTATATACAGCCTTATTTAAAAAAGAAAAAGTAGGGAAATGTCTCAAAGCTACTGGACACACATGTTTGAGACTTTGGTGCTGTTTTAGCAGTCCAAATAATACAACTATTTGTAGATATTGTAAGCATTACCAGACTATAAAGCATGCCCAGTCAATATCTCCCAGTTTTACATATTTCTTTTCATGTATCATGAGTCACCAAAGTGCGGTTCCTGCAATAGATACGAGTCAAACTCATCCGTCCGCTCATAGTTTAATGCCTCAGACTGTACTTAATATCTTGTCCTATACGTTTCCGACCCTTTGAGCCACTGTCGCGACCACCGCCCGTGGCCTCTTGATCTTTTCAAAAACGGATCACACGACCTTCACTGTGCGATGACATCACCGCGTCTCCCGATGAATGACAAAAAAGAAAGTGTATTTATAGTGCAAAGTTTCATTCCGACAATTGTCTCATTACCCCAAGCGGTTCATGGGTGAACTCATCAAAGGGCCTGTCACAAGGCGCATAATAAATCCCAGTCATAGAGGAGAGTCACTGGCATGCAAGATGCCCCTTGTTGGTCAGCACAGGATGTTTCTCAACCCCCCCCCGCTCTCAATCTCTCTGAGATCATGCCCTAATGATGACCCTAGGCCCACTTTTAATCACTATTTGCGTTGCCCTTTTAACAATTATTCCACTCCTCTGCACAATGTAACTCCAGACGCATGAGATGGATTACTGTGATTGTTAAATGCCTAATGAACACAATCTATAGGGGGGGGGGGGGGGGGGCGCATCACAAGATACGATGCACTGAATGTAGAAATATTGGCTCTTGTGAATTTTCCTCCACGTGTATTTCTGACGCTGTATCATGCAAGGCGAGCTGACTTCCACAGCACTTGCTCCCAAGTTTGATTGAAGCAAAGTTGAGGCTTCACATAATAGAAGCCTTTT
Source organism: Leptoclinus maculatus (assembly GCA_032191485.1). Classification (NCBI taxonomy): domain Eukaryota; kingdom Metazoa; phylum Chordata; class Actinopteri; order Perciformes; family Stichaeidae; genus Leptoclinus; species Leptoclinus maculatus. Next base: position 11,621,982 of record JAVDOI010000013.1, read on the forward strand.
TTTTTTTCCTTCCTTCCTTCCTTCCTTCCTCTTCTTAAATGTCACTCACTCCCACTCTTACGAGGCTGCACGAACTCTGTGGTCAAAGAGAAAGCAAAGCAAAGTGCGATAGCAATAACTTTAACCAAAAAGTCAAACTAAATGACACTGACTCCCGATTGGACGACCAGAATCCAGAACGACACTAATGTGTTCGTAACACACAGGAACACATCCGATGTTGTTATTAGCGATCCTTTTAACGACGCGTGAATCGTACAATTGTGAAGAATGGCGGATGTTGATCTAAATATGCAAATGAATAAATGACTTTTGATTTGACCTTTGCCCTTTTGAAATACAATTTTAAGATTTTAACATAATACTCTCTGAACCCAGAGATTTCTGTGCTCAATATGTTTCTAGTGCTGCGGCACCACATTTTTATGTTTGAGTAATCCACATGTGAATAATAAAGTAGCCGTCAAGGTTTATGTATTTTCCCCCTTCACAGGCGGTGTTATTAATAGCCTCATCTTTCTTTGCCCGCCTTAAATACAGGATGAAATATTTTGACATGTTCATAGCAGAGGGAGGGAGGTCCAGGACAAATAAACATTTGTTTTAATTAATCACCAGATTGTGAATTAAAGGTAGCTTTTACAGCCCACTGGCCTCTCTCTCTCTCTCTCTTCAGTTCTGACATCACCTTGAGTCAGAAGTCTGCCCCCGTTAGTCACATCTGTATCTATTTAAAGGAAAAATCTTTACGGAGATACATTATTATTTCTTTTGGAGCAACGAAGGATGGAATCTCCTGTGTTTTCTTTGACCTTGCGAACAAACTACAAAAAGTGGAGCGATCGATCGCTACCCTCTGAAGATGCCGCAATATTGTATTTTGGAATGAACAGTGGAAAAAAAAAAAAAAAAAGAAGAAAGAAATAGAAGTCAAGCCAGATGAACAGCTGTATTGAGATAAACCGTCACCCCCATATGCTGAGGGAAAACAATCTCTGCACATTATGGAGAGCGAAGATGAAAAAAAAAACACACTTAATCAACTAACATTGATATTACTTCTGGCAATTAGGAGCATGCTGGTAATGATATGAGTTTTCAGCTGTAAATAATTATGCTGCCTGCGGGCCATACTTTAATTCTCGGCTGTATCTATAAACAATAATCAAACCAACAGCAGCGGGCTAAAAGTTTGAGATTTGCGCTTTGCAGAGCAGCGGTGGAGGAGCTTATTGGAGCCCTGTGGTGATGCCAGCAGTCAGGGTCACCTTCAGGTGCTCTCTCATCTGTACACCAGCCGCGCTAATGCGCAGCTTCTATTGATCAGCATGTATGCGTCAACACACAACAACACACACACACACACACACACACACACACACACACACACACACATGCAGGTACACACAAAGCACACAGATATGAGCTCCGATTCAGTAGCATGAACATAGACAGAGGGTTACATGCATGATGCTTCATAAGCACTTACACACATGCTGTATGCATACACGTCAGGGTACTGGGAGGGTAGAGATATGCTTTGAGCAATGCATTCATGTATGAATGTATTTATTTCATTTATTTTAGGGCTGTCCTGTTTTAGTTGATTAGTCGACTAATTAGTTGTTTTGGTCTTAAGATTTCTTTAGTCGATTAGTCGTTTTAATGTTTTTTTTTAATGCTGAATGACTTTCCAGGTCATGAATTTTTAAGAAACTTATGAGCAAAATTCTTTGGTAAACACAATATTTCTTCGTGGTGGAATTCAGTTCTACAGATCCGTCAATCAAATCAACTAATCGATTAGTTGACACAGTCCTATGAGTGTTAATTGACGAACTTCTTAAATTGAGGATAGCCCTAATGAATATCAATATACGCGCTGTTGGTTTGTGTAGTTGCATTTTGTGATTTACCAGAAAATAACACTGCTGCAACTGCTAAACTTTCAAGAAAATAACTTTAAACATTGCTTCTTCATATAGCTGTGAGGCAATGCAAAGTCGCACGTGACACAGTTAAAGCTCAACATGCCTGTTTTACTGTGCGGCTGCTGCTCGTATGTGACCGTTTAAAAAGAGTAAAGACAGAAACTAAACTTCCAATACAAGAGTGAGACTTGACAGCAAACTACTCACTGTCAAACGGGAAAGGACAGCCCGCTGATGTACAAGGACTAAGATGAAGTGCATAATTAAGGAAACGTATGAAAGCCGGCACTGGGCCTGAGATTAATTAGGAGCGTGTCGATAGCCTCATCAATATCCGATTAACTAATGACACATGGCCCAACGAGGGCTATCGATCCGCTCCGAGTCTGCCGCGTTAATAGGTTGAAGCCCAACATTCAGTGGGAGAGCTGACAGAACACTGCGAGGAGAGTTTTTTCGCAGCGTCCGGGACTCGGGGGGGGGGGGGGGGGGGGCCCGGAAACGTCCCCTCAGTCATGAGTAGTCGAGTCACATCCGAGTAACGCGTTCTCGCGGGATTCCAGTGATTGCTGTGACCACAACTGAACTTAAATCGGCGTTGCCAGAATTCCCATCCTTTTTTAGTGATAATTAAAAATGACCCCAAAGGATCCCCCTACCCCAAAAAAAAAAAAAAAAAAAAAAGGACTCAATCTAGATTAATGGTGATAGAATGGCCAACATCATAAGTTAGCCCCTTTATGATAATGATTGTAATGATAATAATGAACACTTGGATGAGGGATGAACAATCCCCTGTCCTGGAGTTGAATCCCTATACAGGTTAATTAGGTAAGATAACATCATTAGCCACTCTCATGCCTGCACGGAGAATTAATTGGATAAAATGGAGATTTAGGTCTACATTTAATCGCATAAACGATCAACGACAGCTTAGCCATGTAAATGGGAGGTCCAAATCGGTGGGCATCTTATTTAGATCGCATTTTAGCAGCTTTAACGAGCAAAAAAAAAAAAACAGAGATCCCAGTGGTTTGTAACGTAGATGCGGTAAAGATCCCCCCCCCTTCGCATGCACCGTATTGATTAAAACGTGCATTAATGATGTATTATTGTGCCTTGTTAACTCCTGATTGTTTATCAGCGTTGCGGGATAATCAAGGAGACGTTGTAACACGGGTCACTTGAACGGAACAGAATTCACGGCACCAATCACACGCTTGACGTGAAACAATAACTTCATCTTTCAAAAACGAGGACTATTCGTTCCCATTACGCGCGGGCAATCTCTCTCCCTCAGTGGAAAAGGCCACCAATGGCCTGATGGCTTTGCCTGTCATAAATAAAGCCCGGTCTGGCTTGTTTGTTGGGAGGGATGAATTAGGTGTAGTCCATGATCAGTTCTAAGGGGGGGGGGCATTAGTGTTAATATGCCGGACGTGAGCGGGCCAATCCGCCGGGCGTTCTGCACCTATTCTTCACAGCCCGCTGCAAAGCTTGCTGGGTTGGGTTAGGCTGGGGGAATTGGTTTGTCTGCAGTTCACTCTAAATAATGCATTTGGGGGGGGGGGGGGGGGGGGCTTTAGTGTGAATTGTCATATCCTGCATAATGGATGTTTACAAAGCCTTGTGAGTACGTTACCTTCAGTTTGGGGGGGAGTTCATCGTAATATGTCTGGCTCTGGTGAAACAACGAGTGAGCATCTCTTCGACGGGAAGCTATCCCACACCCCCCCCCCCGCCATTAATAATGAAAGCGCATTTAAAACACAAAAGCAGTGATGCCTTCTGGGAGAAGAGACGGACACGGATGAAACTTTATCTCGGCACAACTCAACGGTTATAGTTTTTGGTCAGCTGTCTCTCCTTCCCCCCGGATTTAAAATGCACACACACACTTCCTGCTTGTATCCATGAAGTACCATTTTCCTTTTTGCTCAAGTTAATTCATAACATACGGCGTATCTAACAGATACTCGGGTAGAAACCGGAGACCTAAATGACGTATTGTATACATTTTTGAGGTGTATAATCTAATTCAGACTGTCTCTTGTGCTTTCTGTTTCAGTGAGTGAAAGTGAACATGAGGCGGTTACCTGAGACGACGTGTACGCGTGTGTGTGTGTGTGTGTGTGTGTGTGTGTTGTTAGGGACTGCGTCGTCATCACCTTGACGACTGAGGGGTAGCTGACCATGAAGAGGAAGAATTCGGGCCTCACAAGGTAAAACACCATTTGATTCTTAACAAAAACAACATGCATGTGTACAGTTACTAATATAATGTGCCAGTTATTGGAAATAAACGTGGCTTCTAACCCAGGAGGACGACGTTACATCCTGAAGTGTACTTAGAAAGGCATTACCTGAGCAACGTACCCTTTGTTCCCATAAATACAATGTAAAAGACTTGCATGAATCCACTCCTAAATACTCCACCGTTTGTTCCCTTCACAGTGCACTGCTGATGAAAGCGTTTGTTGAGTACATTTAGAGCGAGTGCGCACGCAAAGCGTCTCCACTGCCCAGCCGAGTGGAAAAGAGTCTGCCCTTTTTCTACCCTTATCGTCAGCTGCGTGAACTCTGGTGTCTTCAGGGAGACTGGCTGTTGTCAAACATTAAGAAAAGGCCTCTGTCCACAAAGCAAATCAAATGGTCTTTGGGTGCGCGGTGGCCCTGTCCCTCTGTGACTATTGAATTACATCCCCTTATCCCATGTTGGTGGTGGAAGAAAAAGAATGTCAAGCCAAGATTTCAGGTCGCACTATGCCATAGGAAAGGGGAAGTGCCTCGTCTGGTGCAACACAGACCCCACTGTCATTCTGGATTAAGGGTTGGATTGAGTTTAGCTGGCTAGATGACAGAGGAGATGGTCATTCTCAGGGCAGGAGAGGGAGATGGGGGGGGGGTACAAAAATATATATAGTGGCATGTCATTTTTGGGGGAACCAGTGTACACACTTAACTACTGTGTTATTTGGGAAGTAGGTTCCTACTGTCATTATTTGTAGACTGTGTAGGGATTTTAAATAATAACAGAAACAAATACATTTGCAAGGAAAACCCTGTATTTTGCTGCATGCCCCGGCCGGGGTTGGCAGCGCGTGTACTTGCATGGGTGTGTGTGTGTGTTGTTTAGTCGGTCTGTGAGAGAGTTTTATACACAGCAGCAGTGAACTCTGGATCGGTACTAACGGAAGTCCAGCAAAGTCCATCGCACTGTGTAGGACTTTAGGGGTTTGCTGCACACGTACACTGTAAAAACATCTGCATACGACTTTTTTGACAGAAGGCCTGAACCTTCGAGCTGAAAAGTGAGTCAGACATTTATGTGGTTAACAATGATGTTTGGCAATCTCATTTGGTGAGGGAGCCAGTATTTGGCAGGAGGCGTGCAGTTTTAACAACTTATGTGCTTATTTTTCTCACAGCATCACGATTTTACAGCCTGTATAAAACATCCACACACACACACACACACACACACACGCATGCTCACACATCCCTATTAATAACGAACTAAAAACATGAATTTAAGGCCCTCTTTAATTCAATAAAATACACATGTATAAAAGGAAATGCTGCAAAGTACCTCTTTATCTCAAAGTATTGTCCTTCCTTTGTGTCGCTGGTGATAAGCGCCATTGGACACAAATAGACACAGCTGGAAATGCAGGCTAAGGCGTTTTTTTTAGTCTCCGCGGTTGTTTACGCAATCAAGTTTCTCCGTGGGCCCGCGATAAGGTGCATGGATATCCTGTGGTCTTTGCCTAGTTAATGCGTACGGACCGCACACTGGCTCTGCTTTCACTGAGTTATTACGCCGAGTGTAATTTGAAACAATTACAAAAACACTGGCCCACTTGTTACAACACTCATTTTTTCCCCTCACATACACAAACCACAGATTCAATAGCTTTACATGTTTTTCAATCACACCCAGTGGAGCAGTGTTCAGCGTGAAAGAGTATAGCGTTTCATCGTGGCTCGCATGGTATGGGGATAATCTTTCACATTTTGCCTGGGGTTTGTTTTGCTATTTCAGCAGAAACTTGTGCGAGCCATGTGAATTACCATAGCAAAAAAGACCATCACAATACCAAATGATATTGTATCGGATGTAAATGAATAAACTATTTGAATAATCAGGGCCAAATTATTTGTTATCTGTGATAATAAATGGTGTTTGTTGTCCTTCTTATGCTCCCGAGATGCATTGCAGAGATAACAGCTTTAAACACACAAGCAGAGAAGGAAGGACTTAGTGCTGCACAGTGAGCTATTGAAAGAGCTCCAACTCTTATGAACATGAACAAACTTTGAATTGTAAGGCAAAATTTAAAGTTTGGGTTGCACGCCAATAACATATTCTCCTCACGTTGCCGTTCGGATTATCGGAGGCCCGTAGTACAACGTCGTGTTGATCTTAAATGTTCTGTTTTGCAGGCCGTGCCATTGTTCAGCGATACGGGTCAGCCAGTGATGATCTTTTGCAGTGTGTGGAGATGGACACCTTCAGCAGCGTGAGTACAGTTTTCACTTCTGCCCCCCCCCCCCCCCCCCCGCCCTCATAGCAGAGCGTACAGCTGAACGCAGGGAGGTCAGTGCCTTGTACCTCCGTCTCTCTCTCTCTCTCTCTCACTGAAGGTGCTGCTGCAGTCTGACCATTGACATTCAGCATTCCTCTGCTGCTGCCTCTGGGTTCTCAATGGGGGATTGAAGGGTGCAGAGGCCAGAGCCTGGTTCTCAAGGGTAAAAACAAAAAGGCTCTTGAAAATCCCAAGGAGTTCCCATGATCCCAGGAAAGACCTTGATCCGACCTGTGTTAGATTTCCATTCCAAGGATTAGGGCACACAAAACGGTACATATTTGGCTGATATAGTTTATATTCACGCTCTGGATTTCGGACAATGAATTGCAATGTTTTTCCTCGACTGGCACTGGCATGTTTTCAGCTTTATTTTTCATAATCATTCCGCGTCCACGGTCTTCTCACTGACATTTGTAAGTCGCTTGCAGAAAGCCTGTAGTGACACTTTATGGCGGAAAGTTTTCAAAGTCGTCTTTTTTTTTTTTTTTCCAAGGTTCTTTTCCAGTAACATACATAATCTGTTAGCATCAAAGGAGCACACATGCATAAATAATTGACTAATTCACTTAAAGGGGGCCAGCGTAGATTAATTAAGCTTGAATACTAATTATGTTTTCTGTCTACACCGACTGACGCGGTTGTTGTTTAATAAGAAAGTGTTTTGGTGGGTCACAATTACCGTGCACATATAAGGCTTTCCCATAAATTAAAGAGGTGCGTCACATTTTAAGGGTAGAACCTTATCATGCAGCGATTTAAATAAGGACGCTTTGTAGATGTTTTCATTATTCCGGTGACATTCTATTGATGTGGTCATCGCTATTATGCTGATAGATAAAACAAGACTTTATAAACATGAAAACAAAAAATCCACTTTTATGTCTATTGATTTAGCAAGGCAGTCAGTCTCCTCTTTATTATGTCATTTATCATTTTATTACCACCCCATTAACACACTTAGTCACACGTCTATTTACATTAGGCCCACGTGATTCTACTCACTTGCACATTCATTTACATTCACCTTCTGATCAATGCCAATAGCCTGAGAACAAAGGGAGAGACACAATATGTGCACAGGGGTGTCTCTATGTAAAAGCTCTCATGCCCTTGACCCCTATGCCTATAGCGCGCAGGGTGCTCGTCCAGAAAGGGAAGGTTCGCAAGTCGCTCCGTGAAGAACGAGGCAAGCGAGAGCGCGCACAGGGGACAGAGGAAGACTTGCTCAAAGCTGGGGCCTTGTTTACAAGCTGCGTGGGGGGGGGGAAGAAAACAGGCAGACGTAAATGAGGGCTGACGGTTTCATGAAGCACAATTGGTTGACGGCAGATCCAATGTGACTGGGCTGAACTGGGCGATGATCCGTACAGTATGCAAAATTCACTTTCTAGCTGGTCTGTGCCCACCAGCCCCCTAGCAGCGAGCGGTCTTCCCCAAAGCCCTTCTAGCTATGCCTTTGAATGCAACAAGAACTGAACTAGGCATTGTTGTGCTCAATTCCTTTTGACAACAATCACATTTCGAAAAAAAAAAAAAAAAAAGAAAAAAGAGAGAAAGAGAAAAAAAAGTCATGATTTTTTTTATTTTTTTTTGACACCAGTTGTAAAAGTGTGATGGCTTAAGGGGGCACGCATGGCTGCTGTCAGATGACACCAGAATGAACTCAGGGAGGCTATTGAGTTACTCTGTATGTATGTTGTAATGTACCCACATTTCTTGGCACTGGATTTTTGGCGCAGCACCGTGAATTCAACATCAACGTGCAACGTCGACAGGGAATCTTAAAAGCGTTCGCTTGCGCTGGGCCCCCCCGTTTACACTGCTTGCTATCACAGTGGCATTGGACGGCCATTCTTACCTCCTGAAAAATCCAGTTTCTATGATCCTATTCTTTTTTTTTTTCCTCAGGATTGAATTGTTGTTTATCTTTTCAGAAATGCAGCATCTGCATGTTCCATCCGGTTATGGCACATTAAACAACAGTCCGTGTATTACAAGGAGCATGCTGTCAATGTCAGTGGGGTCTGGGGAACGAGATGAGAACCAGGCATTTCATCTTAGCTCTCGAGACGGAGAGAGGCTCACATGGCGCTGTGTGGATTAGATTTTTAGTGACAATGACCCAAAGCTTTAGGCCCGGGGTGTATGTACTGTACTCCTTCTGTGTACTTTCCCTTGTGTGTGTTTTTTTTTACGAGGATGTTTTTCTTTTTTTCCCTCCACTGTAACTGAACTTAAGGCAAGAATACATTCATAGTAATCAGAGGACTTATTGGCATTCGCAGGACATGGATCGTGAGAAACATGGGCACTTGTTAGAAATGAGACCCAAAACAAAAACTGCGCCTCGAGGAGAACTCGTGTGAACTGATATGAACGTTACATAAGCGAAAAGAATAAAAGGAACTGTAAAAACTTTTAAAGAGAAACATCTCAAGTAATATTCTTGAACATTTTTTGTGTGAAATTGGAGGTTGAGCTACACATATGTACAGGGCAGATATTCATAGCATTTCTAAAGTGGAAGATGATATTCTATATTATTATGTTCACTAATTGCGGTGGTAAACAAAACACATTTGAATAGCCTAAGATAAAAGTTAATGTGATTTCTCCTTTGATCTCTCTAAGTGCCTTTAGTCCTCAGGGCAACAGCAATAATTTACCAAATAAGGAGTGTTATCCTCCTTCATTGTTCTAATTTGATGATTAATTACTTTGGCAAAATAATGTATCAACTATAGCCGACACAGTATGTGCAGTAAACATAGAATTTATTAAGGAGGAACATTATTTTAAAAGCATTCTTTATGGTTTTTCCCACTAACAGTCAAACTTTAAATAACATTTAACGAACGCAAATGTCATGTAGCTTATTTAAATAACAGCTTCAGTTTACAACACAATAACGTTAAACTGGCCCGGTATCACACAGAGCAAATGGTGATTGTTTTGCATTTTTTTCCTTTTCTTTTTTAATTAGTAAAATTACCTGATTCATTTTCCACATAATTGTTTCAAGGGAGTTTTTCTCAATTTGCACATTATGCACCCAAACAATATTTTGTCTTGCAGAAAAAGGTGCGTCTGATGAAATGAAAAATAAGAAAGTGAAGGAGAACACAGGGACGCAATCACCCCACTGATGTCGAATTTGCCAGTCTCGCACTCCACGCATGTGAAAACTCAGAAAAACTGATTGGTACCCAGTCGAAATGAAAATGGTTTTTAAATAAGTTACAATTAGATAAGCATTAATCTCAGTGGTATAAATGAATGTCTTGCTGTAGGGCTTGTTGAATGTAAAAACAGATTTACAAAAACTCCTCTTACCAGATTGGTCTGGAAGTAGTCCTTCTCCATTTTAATTGCTCTGTCATTTAGAGTTGAAATAAGCCCCCCCCCCCACCCATTCTGCCCCCTTGATTTTGCCTTTGAAATTAAATATTGTATACAAATACATGCTGTTCATGGGCATGAGCACAGTTCATCATTGAAATCTGCATAAAACGACGCTTTAAAAAAAAAAAAAAGCTCCATACGCTTTGAGCAACAGAGCGCTTTCATACGGCGCATTCTTATGTAAACATATCCATAACAAAAACAACTACTTGTGCCTTTTTACCTCAGCTTTCTTATTGTTCGGCTTGTCCGCAGACATGAGAGAAATGTGGGACTGCAGAGTTTGTTTTCCACGTACTCTTGATTTTCAAAGGAACCCATACTTGCTTTCATTTATTCCTCCTTTTTCTCTTCATTCATGCCAATTTAGACCTCCTACAAGTCAAAAATAGTGTTGACTTTGCATATATGTGTATGTATATATATATATGTGTGTATATGTATATAGATAAACAGAGAGATAGATGAATCACCTTCATGTTGCATGTGTTTTAACCATGCTTTGCACATGAATTCTACATTGAAATGACTCTATTCAAAGTCCTCCAAGCTGTACGGCACACAAGGAGGCCTGACATGGTGTTATTTAAAGACTATTTTCTGTCTCTCCTTTGAGATTTTTTTAGGTTGAGTTCATGTGAATGGAAGTAATGAGAAGTGTGCCTGGATTTCCATACTCATTTGCACACCGAGACTGTGTACTCTCACGCAGCCTGTGCAAAAAAAAAAAAAATGCATAATTCTCCAGGAGAGAGTGTTGTTGCCCATTCGTTTTTTTTAGAAACAGGGGAGGAAGTATTTTAATGTGACCTTCATTACACATTCATGTCAACTTTTCTTATCTATTTATGATTAAATTCTTTTTCCACTCCTGTTGTTCAATTAGTGCTTGACCCCTTTAGCGGCGATGTAAATTAAATGACATTTTAGTGTCGTCCCATATTTAAAATACTGCGTTAGTTGCGGATCATAAATGATGATCTTCATTCTGCAGCTAATTTATTCATTTAACAATTTCCCTCCAGAAGTTACAGCAGAAGGCTCTGCAGCAACCTAAGCAGAAGAAATCCAAGTCGGCTGAATTTCTGATGGGTGAGTCCTGCTTGATGAGTTATTGCTCATAATTTGTGTAAGGATTAATTAACTAATTACAGACAAATGGCTTTGGGCTAAATTTTGCTCTTGCTTGTCAGGGCGCAATTTGTAATTATTTTAATCATTTCTTCTTCTTCTCTTTTTTTTTTTTTTTTTCCTCCTCCTTTGCAGGATTCTGATTTAATTTTAACCTAATTGTGTTTTAGTGTCATTCTACGAGGATGCGCTTGAACATTTTTGGGGCAGACAAATCACCAATAGAAACATTTTTCGTTGCCAATAAAATGTTGCTTTGTTATTTTCACGAGTCACTTTGACCCAAACGCTTGTGTTGCCCCCTTCGTGTCAGTGTTTGTATTCGTATTCACGTTCTTACTTATTTTGTCAGGGAGAGAGGAGAGAGCGGCTCTGGTGGGCATAGAAAACCCAGCCTTCGATGGAGGAGGAAGCACCGAGCGCTCTGTTCCTCCTGTTTGGCTGGGGAGAGAAATTCGAGGTGACAGGCCAGATAGCACCCTTGCAGCTCACCAAAAAAAAATGGAGCTGCAAGCCCCTGCCAAAGAAAGAGGTGAAGCTTCATTTTTCATTAGCCTCAAATTTGTTGACAGTAGTTGTGTTCCTGATCTAACCTTTTCTCTCGCTCCCTCTTTCTTCTCCTCTTTCTCTCTCTCTCTCTCCATTCGCGGGGCCCTCGGTCCCTGCATTCCAAAAAAGCAAGCGTGTCCTAACAAGCAACCCTCGTATAACTTCTTCCTCCGCTGGAGAACGCTACAGCAGTGGGTGTTCTATCTCTATCTAGAAGTACCCTCGACACAATCAGCCTTGACTCCCACTCTCGGCTACATGCCTTGTGGTGGGCTGGAGTCATAGGAGAGTGCATTTACATACGCTACTACGCTAACCAAGCCGATCCGCTGTCTGTGTGGTGTACTCACAACGCCCCCGAAACACGGCTTAAGGCCAATCAGGCATACGAATATGCCCCCTTATAATTCAGTATGTCAGGGAGAACTCTTGAGGAATGGGATGGTAAATTAGGATGCGTTCAAGGTTGCGAGCGTGCCAGTTTTCTCAGAGATGAGTCACATGTAAGATTCTTGGTTTTTTAATGTGGTTTATTTTGCTTTTTTGCTGTGCATGGCGAGTAATTATTATCAATTATTGTCACAAGAGGTAGGATTGCGCTTCAGCGTGGTGCGTGGAACTGGCTGTCATGGGAGCATGAAATATTTTTCCATCAGGTCCAGAAAGTCAGACCGTGAACATATATATATGATATAGGAGACGGATGTTACATCTAAACCAGTAATTCAAAAGTCTTTTTCATCGGCTGAAGATGCTGGCTTTAGCAAAGCGATCAAACATTCCAGTCATCATCTTTGTTTCTTGTTTTGTTTATATATGTGTGTGTGTGTGTGTGTGTGTGTGTTTTTTCAAGTGGCGGATGTATGAGGTTCTTTTCCATAGTCGGTGTATTATCGACAGTCAAGCACGCGTCCTTTTTCATATTTGTTGTTGGAAAACCGCACTGAAAGTGAAACTTTACTGTGTTGTTTAAGTCTCGTGGCTTTGAAGAGAACACAGATTCACTTTGAGTTCAGCTTCCCGTCGTAAAGGGCTGAAAATACTCTAAATATAGCACGCTATTAAACAGATATTGGTTTTTTTCTTTAGTTTACACTGATTTTGGATAAGTACCTCATACAACCCCACTTCAAGCGATTGAAACTATCCCTTTAATGAAGGAATAACGGTTCATCAAATCAAGAAGACACAACTAAGCCTAATTCTGAAAAGTTCGTTTTATTGTGGAAAGGAGACCCACTGTCTCTCTGTGCACCGACACCGACTCTCTGCAAACATGTATTGACATGCTGATGCTGATGAGGGAAGTTACTGATTTTCCTCTCTTCTTTTTTCGTTCTATTAATTGGAAATGCTAATTAGGCCACTCACCGTACCCTTAAAGCATACAAAATGAACTTAACCATATGGCAGTTTAATGATATTAGAACTCAGGAAAATAATGAAATATTTCACCATCAGCACTATATGAATATGTTTTTGTAATACGTGCAAAACGTACACCCTCTTATTACATGCATGTCTCAAAGGGCATTTTATATATATATATATACTGTATATATATATCACACGCTATGTGTTTATAACTTCATTTCTTTGTGGTAATTACACTGAATATATGATTTACACTCACAATCTATAAATCTCTAGCACAAAATGAGCAACACTTCTTCAGAATATGCAGAACAGTTCAGTGACTCGTGTGCCTTTTTTTATTGGAAGATCACAAAGGCAGTATTTTCCATGTTTGTGACACTTCTATTTGGCCTTAACCAAAATCCTACATCATCTCTCATTCCCACGTTAGCAGTAACTCTGGCTGCCAAGAGGTTCTAGTTACTGATAATGTGCATATATGAGAACAGAGAATTGAAATTTTCATTAGAGAGACGAACTGGAGGACAGCCAGACTATTTAGGTAAATCACAGATATGATTCAAAAGGCGATCCGCGGAGCCACCGCCATTATGCAAATTTGTGTTTGAAAAAAGGGTTTCATAACCTCAGAGCTATTTGCAGAGAAATTGTTCAAACTCTTTGTTAACGACGTAGCGGGATTTAACATGTGAATTTCACAGTCAATTTATGGCGCCGTCGAGGTGTCACGCGGCTCCTCCTTTTTTAATAATTTTCTTCACTCTTGACTCTTTAACTTAGAGTAAAGACAAGTGTGTGGAAACCTCCTGCAAGATATTTAATATGAGCACCAAATAATCCCAGTGAGCTTTTTATTTTCGGGTAGTGGGCCAGCGGTGCTGCTTGTGCAAACACGCTTACTCACACTTTTTTAATGCACGCAAGCGCCGATACCCACAGACTTCTATAAAGGCGATCCTTGTGTGGAACATATGACATGATTTAATGCACCATGCATTTTTTTTTTTTTTTTTTTTTTTTTTGCCCCACAACCTGAGAAATACAAGTAAAGCAATTTAGATTGGAGTGAAATATTCAAGGCCTGTAATGAGAATGATTTGGGGTTAAGAAAGCTGCTTGGTGGGGTGTACCCTTAATAGAAAGAGCCCTGGAGCCACTGGATTCCCATAAACTCTGCGGAGCAGACTTGATACCCATAGGTCAATGATTGCTAATAAGAAGTCAATGAGACATGGGCTCAGGTTATTTTCCTTTGGATCTGCTCCTCCAAACTTGCCCGGTCCTCTGGGCCGCTGACCTCGGAGTATTTAGAAGGTATTGTCTTTGAAATTCCAGGTACTTTTGAGCTTGTAGACTTTCTCATTAGTTCCTTTTGAACACGGCAAACATATGGCAGTTGTATTTAAGAGATTGCCTGCCGTGACCTTTTGCGGCATGCTAATTAGGCCCCAGAGCACCGCAGGCCGCGCAGAGTCGCACTGAGAAAACCCAGCAGTCTCTTTCCCCAGTTCTCTCCTTCTGCCTCTGTACTCCCTGTCTCATCACGGCTCTGCCTTATCTGGTAGCAGCCGCTGCCCCTGCCCCTTCGACAGTGTGGGTTTCAAAATTAACATTTCGCTTCATGTGCTTCTAATAACCACTAACCTGAACCTGTACAACTCCCCTCTCTCCCCCCCCCCCCTACCCCACCCCCGCTGCCAACTCCCAACCCCTCTCTTTCTCTCGCCTCTCACACACTTTCCACAGGAAATCAACGTGCCCAAAATTACTTTGACCCGTCGTCGGCTGAGCAGACGGACCCAAGGCATCGCAGGGCGGCTGGGGTCAGCGCTGAAGATGAGCTGGAATTAAGTATGTCATTCTCCGTCATAATGGTTCTCCTCGGTTCATTAAAGCGAGGTGAGAGAGATCACCGGTGGCAGGCCCGCCATTTGTGACGGCGGGACAGTCTATGTAAATACACCGAGCGATGGCATCGCCAGATTGGCTTGCCCCGACTCGCTGTCATTGACGAAGGTCACGTATCATTGGTCAGCTTTCATTCCACCGTGTCTTTCTTCCCCCTGTCAAGTGACACACGCAGAGCCACATCAATAGTTTGCAGCCCCCCCCTCCTAAAGTAGGCCTATTAAAAGCGAGCTCTTGGGAGCCAAGTAATATGCATGTTATAATGAAACATGGCTATTAATGGAGAAGCCATTTCACCTGTATCTTCTGGATATCACTGCCGTGTAATATCAAAGGATTCGCCAAAACCAAATCTCATCACATGATGACAGGCCGGCTAACAGGCATGTTAAATGCTCCTATTTCATTACCCCTCTGCATACACTTGATTTTCACCCCTCTCCAGCCACGGCTAATGTCTCTGGTTTGCATGTTAAGATGAGGTTTAGATTGACTTGTCTGATAAGTGGAAAGTAATTTTGAAGCACACAAATGCATGTCATTTTTCCCGGGGAACCTTTTTGAGGGTGTACTCATTTTATAATTGTTTTGACTTGTAGCAATATTGAATGCGGATGAAAACAGACTGTATCAAAGAATGTCTGCCTTGCTGGATGAGGAGGATACCTTCATAAATATACCTGGTATGTATCCCCATATTACTGTCCTCCTGTTTCTTGGTAATTAGGACACAGCTGATTGGTTGCCCCTCGTCAAAATAGCAAAAATAGCAATTTTTTACAACTTTACCTTTACATTACTTTAATTTAAAACAATTGCTTTACTTTTTCATTACCTAAATTAAGATTTTAATGTTCATTTAATTCCTTGTGAGCACTGTTTACTTGTATCTGATTTCAACATATTTCCACATCTGGTCACATGTGTAACTGCTGGTTGATGCTGTTAAGATTTCGTGTATTAATTCACTTTCCTAACTTTAAAACCAGATGTATATTTTAATTTGCCTGGCGATATATTGATACAACTTCATGTTTTAACATCACGAAAAAAAATTTGCAAAAGTGCCCATTTGAAACAGTGACAGTCCCAGTGAGACAGACGTTTGAGCATCTTCATCTCCTGTACTGTGATGTATTTCACAGCCAAACTAAATGTTTTAGCGGTTTACATTTACAAGAGGGATTTAAATCAAATCCTTTGGATTATATTTGGCAACTAAAAATGGGCGTGCTTTAGCGTGATACAGAGCGACAGACTGTCACTCAATGCAGGAGGAGGACGAGGGAGAGATGAAAGGTGCACATAAGGTGAAGTTTGTTTTTTTATGACTAGCCAAGTCGCCCAAAGTCTCATTTGATTGGATTCTTTTTTTCTCCCTGAGTGCAGGATGAGTCATCCCACATTTGACACCGTAACAGAAACCAAAAGACGCTCTAACTTCCGTTTAAGTGGGACTTTTAAAGGTACAGTATCTTTAGGTTAAGCTCAAGACAGTGAAATCATGAACAACCCAGACAAACATGTGATGCTACCAACACTAAAAAGCAGCACTAACGTAGAACAAAGAACACGACTGGAAATGGACCGTCACTTGTAGTCAGCTTTCCAAGCACAGCCATTGTCTCACAGTAGGCGTGCCTTTTCTCATTAGCTCAGTTTTATTTAAATATGTAGCCAACCAGGCAACATTGAGGTGGTTTTAAGCTCAGCATTGTTCCGGCTGAAGACAAGTCGCACCAGATCCTGTTGACATGACGCACATCTCCCTTGTAATTCCAGCGCACAAGTGATGGGTTTAGGCCCGCTTCAACACGGTAGAATTTAGCCGGCTTGTATTATTTGCCATTGTCTTTGGATTTAGCTGTACCACCGAGATTAGCAGCCCCGTCCATTGTCTTGGAATGTTCATGAAATCCCACCGAAAAAGTAAAGAGGATCTTGGATTAACAGTTCCTCCATGCAATAGGCTGAGAGACTGGGAAGAGAAGAGAGAGAGAGAGAGAGAGAGAGCTCCTACTTCTGTACCGTTGGAGTCCGACTGCGGTGACTGCCAGTAAGCACTTCCACCAAGCTACAATAGGCTTCATGACAATCACCTTATGCTTGTTGTATGGATGCCTCCCACCGATGTAGGCCCCGTGTCTTCTTTTGCAGCCGCCGCACAGCCAGCGCAAGTGTATGTCAGTCCTGATCCTGACATTTTGTGACTGCTTCTCAGGCTTTTGTCTTCGCTTCTATAGCCTGCCATAAAAGCAACCATGCACGTTTCACAAGAAAAGAGCACGAATACGACAAAGTATTGATGAAATGGACAGTGGGCCAGTGCTGTAGACATTTTTCTCAAAAAAAAAAGAAATTCCTAGAGAAATCCCTTCTGTCTGTCTGAGATCTTCTTCCTTTTTTTTATCTCGATACATTTGATTGCCTTGGCTTGGAGATGAAAGAACACAGAACGGTATTCTTATTCATTCTAGTTCTCGGTAAGACGTTGGGCATTGATATCAGCTTCTATGTGGAAAGCATTAGTCGGTGATAACAGCTTTGGCTGTTGTGCATATTGGACTGCACACGTTGAACACACTGATGCTCAAAAGAATACCTCTTGCTTTCTACCGAGGCGGTGCGGCGAAACTGAAAAGACACAAAGCGAGCAGGTTAGCTGCTGTAAGTGACGCTTCCCTGCTTTCAGTAATGAATTCTAGGTTGCTAACTAAAAAAAAAACTAGTTCACATATGGGTGCAGAAGACAAAACTTTCTTTCAATGTATAGGCCCGTTGTTCACAATTGAACTATAGCTTTACAGCTATAAGCAACACAAACACCACATCTTCCTTTTCATTCCTTGCAGGGTAAAGCCTCAGTTCAGCCTCATGTATCCTATTCTACATCTGCTCTTAAGATTAACAAACCTGCCTTGTATTTGGTCACATTTTTGCTCATATTAGCAAAAGAATAGCCGAGCAGGCTAATGTGGTTCTTGTGCAAAGCCCTTGCAGAGCTACGGTCTTGTCTCCGATATGAATATGTCAAGATCAGGATGTAAGGCTTGAATATGATACTTTTGGTTTTTCGTGAATGTTCATATTGTATTCATGTGAGCCGCTGTTTCAGAGTACACCACTGTCCACCTGCATAAATGTCTGTATATACATGTGTGTCTGTCTCTGGATGTGGTAAGTATGCACATCCATCAGTATGTGTATGCATGTGTGTGTGTGTGTGTGTGTGTGTGTGTGTGTGTGTGTGTGCATGCCCACTGATGCGTATCTCTCCAGGTACGCTGCCAGCCTCCAGGGATGAGGAGGTGTTGGAGGTGAAGGCGGGTGATCCGGTGCTTCAGCGGCGACTGCTGCTCCACGGTGGTGGTGAAGCCTCGGGCTGCTCCAGGCCCTCCCAGGCCCATACCGTTGCCAAAACCCAGGCTGGGGCTAGTAGCGCTGGGCTGGGAGGAGAGGCTGGACTCCAAGCAGGGAGGATGGTAATGGGCAGAGAAAGCGCTGTAAAAAGTAATGCTATGCTTTTATTTACGTTTTATATATTGTTTCTTATTACCTTAATATCACACTATTACGTTTAGTATGATAATAACATGAATTTCCTTTGAACATTCATAAAGCTGGCAGGGAATCATTCCAGGAAGTTGTGTACATTTTCATGCAATTTCTTTGTCTCTGGACTCTTTTTTATTCCCTCAGATTTTATTGGCGGACATGATAAGACACATAACATTATATTCAAAGACTTCCGCATTAATGCTGCAGTCGCATTATATATATATTTTTTTTTTTTGATGAATATTATAAGGTTTGTGATGCCACTGTGTTATTTCTTGCAGCGAGCACAGCTGAGGAGGTGATCCCCCACTACGCCCAGCAGCTGAGGGAGCGTGTGCGGCCTGACATGATCACGCTTGGCAGCCTTTCACTGCAGCAGGTCAGGGCTACAAAGAGGAATATCTGTGTCATCATCCCATATTCACCAGCACATCAGCCATGTCCATTATGCTGTGTATCAGTGGCTTTGGCTAATGGACATTGTGTGTGTGTGTGTGTGTGTGTGTGTGTGTGTGTGTGTGTGTGCGTGTACATTTATCCATTTTGTCTGTTCACATGCCTATGTGTATATGTGTGTATATGTGGGTGTGTTACGTACTCGGCTTACTAATTTTCTTTATCTTTTCCTTCCATATTTGGTCCGCTTTTTGTCCCCAACCTTTTGTTTCCCCCCCCCCACCACCACCACCACCACCGCTACCTTTTATAAAAGTTCTGCATTTCATTTTCAGTGCACATGGTCCCAATCTCAGCTGAATGCACTCATTTGAAATTGCCCCTTTTGTAGAACACGCATTCATTCAAGGTTAGATAACTCATTCATCGTCAGCTCAGAACGTGCGCGTGGATCTCGACTGTATAATCTATGCCACGTAGGATATCCTTACACAATTAACTTATTTGCGGAGACAGTTTTGTTCTGTCTTTTGAACTTTTTTTGTGCATTATTATGCATATTTGTCTCTGACACAGTAGCTGATTTCCTTCTTTCTTTACCCGTCTTACAGTCTTTTCAGGAACAAATAGAGCGTGACTACTTTATATTTTCCAACTGGGGAGTAGGGGTATAGTGAACTAGCGTTAAGATCTGAAGCTCCTTTCAGAACAAGGGTTTGTATTCCGTGTATTTCCATTGTGTGTCGGCAAATCTAGATTGCGAGGAAACCCGACAAATTAACACATACGTTTAAAAGAATGCAGAACTTCGATCCACAGTATTTTTAGTTATAATCTCACTTGAAAAGAGAGTAGGGGTATCAAATTATATGAATAGAAAGTAAACATAATTGGGGGGGAAAACAAATGGTTCAACAATGTCTCACCATCACTTGGAAGCCACAGCAACAGTTGACTCATCCATCCCTGACTGGATAATAGCAGCGTCTAACTGTGTACTGTATCGGTATTGGGATCAGTGTTATCTTATTCTGCCATAATATGTATGCGCTCTCCTACTGTTTCCACACCCACCTCCCATTGAAAGCACATTATCCACCAGAGATTTCACATCTATTTTAAAAATAATAGTGTTTTTTCTTCTTCCTCTATTCTAGTCGTACAAAAGCCTCTACAGGGCGAGACGCTGTCACTTAGCAGTGTCAATGCGTCTGAATGGGGAGTGCGAATGTGCTGACTGAATGTAAAAAAAACGGCAGCAATACTCATCAAACGCTACATGTCTTTAGGGCCTGGCTCAGTATCGATTGCCTGCAGATTGCATTACAGTTGCTCCTTGTGCTTAATTCTGCCATTATGGTGCACTGCACTGTTTCATAAAGCGGCATCCAAAGAAAGTGTGCATGTGTGTTGTTTACACGGATTTCCAGCGAGCGGCTCAGAAGGGACCGCTGGAGAGGAGGGAGTGGGCAAAGAGAAAGAAGAGACTAATGGCCTTCTTCGCTGGGAATGTTAAGGTAAAGGCCCGTGTACTGTTTATATGCTGTGTGAAGGAGTCGTTTTTTTAGTTAAAAGGCGTAACAGCCCACAGGACATTAACTTCGGCACTGTGTGCTGTTTAGAGATAATTTCACAAGCTCAACATATTCCTCCAATCATTTTCCTTCTTGTTATCTCCATCACATTAGCCCGCCAAAATCCTTATTCCTGAGTGCTCATCTTTTAACAATATTTCATTACAATTAGTCACAAAAAAATGAATAATATCTCACACTGTAATTTAGAGTGATGCGGTGTTTACAGGAAATTGTCAATTAGCTGATGATGTTAATGACGGTTACCACATTAACAGTGTTTGTTAACATATCCACTTTAATATTTAAAGGCGCCTCATTCACAAAGAGAGTGTGACGAGGCGGCGGGAGAAGCACCACAGCGCCGGCTGAGCACACTGCTTCGCTGGTAAAGTCCAGCCCATCTTTTCCACATTTCTCTCCATATGTACAATTGATGTCACATGACTGTAATCTTTTTCCACTGACGTTCGAGAAAAGGAATGTAATTCGCACACGTCCTCTGCATGGCTTCTCCTTGTTGACGGGCATTGCATTGTGGGTAGCGTTGTCTCGAGGTGACAGAAAAATCTGTCCGTGTCGTTGGGGCCCTGGAGGCGCATCAATTCTCCGTCCCTCCACTTTTCGTCGGAGATCACACATCAAATCTCGTCGCGAGAGGGTTGCCTCGGGGCGATCGGCTTAGCATGTTTTAAGTTTTTAGCAATTACGGACTACCATGCCCGGCTGACATGATAAAATCAAGGAACTACTGTACACATCAGTATCTTCTCTTGTGTTTGGTTGTTTTATGGGTGGGTGGTAGTCGGACACCAGCCCTGTCAGATTAATGTGGTTCGGAGTTTAGCGTGATGACCTCCTCTCGACAGCCTTGAACCCTGTAAATTCCTTCTGATATCAATGGTGGGTGGCTATTAGACATGGGAGACTTTCTATGCATCACCTAGGGCTACATCTGCCTGAAATTTAATGAGAAATGATTTCACTTTTTTCTCTCTCCCTACGCCTATGAAAGGGAAGGAAAAAAAAAAAATAAAGAGGAGAGACGGGGAGCTGACTTGTGGTTTTTGTAACAAATGTGTAATTCATTTGTTTCCACTGTTTCTGATTTAATGGAGGTCGAGTAATTGCATTAGGAAGCACATTGTGCCTTGTTGTGAACTGATGAAAGCACATGTAATACTTTTGATAGGCGAACAGTGAAGGAGGGAGAGAGAGAGAGGGAGAGAAAGGAGAGAAAGACCCAGTGCCTGCCTTTGATGCCGAGCATTTATTTGCTGAATTATCCTTCCTTTTTACAAGCATCTTATCCCCAGTCACAGGCAGGCCAGGGCCCCTGTGATATTGCTTTATTTTGAGGAATTAAGAGAGGTGGCGAGGAGACTGAGCGAAGCAACCGCTTATTACATTACCACTGATAAGATTGAAAGGCCGAGAAAGGCAGAGAGAGAGAGAGAGAGAGAGAGAGAGAGAGAGAGAGAGGGACCCAGTGGAAAGTGTTTTGTTGTGTTGTTATTAGATTGAGCCTCTGTTGGCTACAGAGTGGAACAACAGAGAGTCCAAAATGCAGGTGGCTGTTAACAGGGTTAGCTTCTTGTATTCTTGTGTGTTGTATACGCGTGTTTGTGTGTGTGTGTGTGTGTGTGTGTGTGCGTGTAGCAGCAGAACCACTGAAAACCCGTCACTCAGAGCGCTGGGGGGAGGCCAAGAGGAAGCGATGGCCAAATACGGGCAGATGACAGAGCTACCAGCATCCTCTTCTTCAGCATCACGGCCCCCGTGGCAGGTAAAGCTCCGCTACTCGCTCACGACTGTGGCCCGAGTGGCAAACGTTGGAAAGAGAAAGCACACAAACAGGAAGTGACGTACCTTTTTAAATCTCTAAGCGGCTTGTTGTCGCAGGAGGAGACACAAGAGGAACGCATTGATCCCAAACGTGTGTACAAAATATTAACATAAAAGCAGGCTTGTTTGTTCAAAAACAGTCCAGTGATGTAATTATGTGAAATCATGTGATGAATGGGGAAATAATACCCCATATTTTCTACTTTTTTTTATATTCCTGCATGCTATTCATTACACTAATGGGTAGTGTATGTGCACATACCCACACAAAGGCACATTCACATGCAGGCACCATACAGATGCTAACTATTCAGCCACGCAAAGATTTTTTATTTTTTTCTTGCCTGCTTTGTGTGGATGTTGTCTGTGGTTTTAGGAATCTAAGTAGGAGGAAAAGGGAGTCTTTGGAGATGAAAAAAAGGGGAACAGAGGGAGAGGAGAGAACAGAGAACCAAGTGGGAAAAGAGAGAAGGAAGCTGCAGCTTTAGCGGTAGCATCACCAGCTGTGGGAGGAGTGTGCTGTTGTGTTGCATCTGGGGATGAGGCTGCCATGCCACCGTGCTGGCTTAAAGATGTAATGAATCTTCAGTCGGGGGCTTTCCTTCCAGGGTGACAACTGGCTTTGAGGAAGGTTGTAAATGCAGGGGAGATTGTGGTATAATTCCTCAGACTGGCGTTTGTGCCCCCCAGTCACCATTCGATTATCTCCCAAATTGCTGTGTTTCACTGAGATAAAGATTTTTTATGGCTTGCTGACTTGAAACAACCGGCACAGGCAGAATAGGGGGCAAAGAGGGAGAGGGGAAGAGAGAAAGCGAGAGAGAGAGAGAGAGAGAGAGAGAGAGAGAGAGAGAGAGAGAAAGCAATGGCCAAACCTGCCACGCATAGTAATTTCCTTTGGTAAATGACAAAATCTTTGTTTATATGACATTTCCCTAAAATTACTGCAGCGAGATGAATCTGAAATATAAAATGTCACATTTGGCATGCAAAACTATGAAAATATATTTCTGTGCAAAATTCATGGAGGCATTTAATTTAGAACGTGTTTAATAACTAAGGCAGCCTGCATCAGTAATCCTGCCCGGAGGTCCCAAAAAGATTGTCATATTTATTCTCTCCTTTCTTCACCCCCCTCCTTCATTCCGAAGCCAAAAAATTTTAAGGGTAAATGTTCATTGTTAATTAAGATTTACTAATTAAAATGAAAATAATTAACGAGAAAGCTTAATCTCTGAATATTAGCCCATACTTAGAAAGAAAGGAAGTTTTTGTATGTGGCATTTCCTGTCTCTATTAAGAGTGCATTTTGTGTGATCAGTCAATGTGTGGAAAGCCCTGAAAAGATGTTTCAGCGAAAGGACGGCTGCTTGCCAGCAAAAACCACGGAGGATCCCTCGCTCGAGCCTTTGATCTCATCTGTAGGAGTGCTGTAATGTTATGGCACTTTAGGCACAACTCAGGCTTGGGGCAAACAAACCACCTCTGATATGGAAAATTGGCTCACTTCACCTTTTACCTTCGCCTTGCTGTTCTTGACTGTCTCTTACGTCGTCGCCTGTGCGAGCATGTGGGCCGGATAATAACAATACCTCATAAAAAAACATACATAGTGGAAATTTGACACCGGTTTGATGTTATTGTTTTTTTTTCTTTCGCTTATTTTTGTCCTTTCTCATCTTCCTCCTCTTCCCCTTTTCAGTCCTCATGCATACATCTCTTTCCAGTGTGGGGACTTGGAGGCCTCCATCACCTCCCCCCCACATGTGAGATGTGTGGGCTAAACCGCTTTGCCACCAATTATACTAATTTCACTTCTGCCTAAATTGTTTTTGTTGTTTTGGTATGCAAAGATGCGCACAGTGGGGAGATTGAGGGGCATTACTGCAGGGCTCAGCACACACCTCCCCCCCCCCCCCCCCCCCCCCTCCTTCACAGACTAGCAGAGCAATGGGCACCGCCAGCCGGTGTTAGGTTATTATGTGAAGTGTGCGGAGAAAGGATAGGGATAGTCTCAGTTTTTTGGTGACAACACCGCACACAGTATACTGTACAACATGTATGAATATGAGTGTGTGTGTGTGCACATGTAGCCCTGAGTGCTACTATGTCATTGATTAGAATTGAGGGCTTTAATTGCCAGACACTCAGAACGAGCCCTCGGGAGATGGTCAACACGGTGTAAATTTGAGTACATAAAATGAATGCGCATTAAGTTGAAGATGAATGGGCATTAAGAGAAGCAACTTAGATGATTAGAGAAGAAGAAATACCGGCATTTAAGGAAGGAAAGGATAGGGCAGGATAGCATAGGATGGAGTAGAATAACATGGGATATAATGGGATAGGATTGGAAAGGACAGGATGGGATGGGATGGAATGGATAGGATATGGTGGGAAAAGATGCGATAGGGTGGGATGGGATGGGATTGACAATATAGGATGGGAAAAGAAAGGACAGGATAAGATGGGATAGGGTGAGTTAGGATGGTGTAGGATTGGGCAGTATAGAATAGGATGGGATGGGATACAATAGGAGAGGGTGGGATAGGATAGGATAAGCTCGGATTGAATGGGATAGGAGAAGAAAAGGTTTGGTCAGGATAAAAATCTGATATGATTTTGTAATTTGCTGTACACAAGTGGAACTTTTGGGTTTGAAGAAAGCGGTGGAATCAAGGTGAAGCATTCATCAAAAGCAATCACATTCTGAGGAACATTAATGTCCATATAGACAATAGCACGGCAATCTGCCCGGTAGTCTTTGGTGAACAAATGGATGGACAAAAAAACTAAAAAAACAGCAGCATCGCTTTTGAAGTTTAAAAAACATCTAAATGGTGATGAAGACCAAGTGGCTCTGTTTAAGCCAGATTGACTTTTCATTCAGTGCTGTTCAACAGATGCCATAGGGGACAAAAGACTGAATTTGTATTTCTATTGTTCTCCGATTATGTTTCATCAAAAAAGATAAAAAAAAATAACTTAACTGTCTCGCCAGCTTACCCTATTACTCATCCTAAGCCCTAAAAAAAGAGGCACATGTCACCAAAACAAACAAGCAAATAAACAACAAGTGGGCTGATGTAGCCTGAAGGTTAGTGTGGATGAGCGTGCTACCAGAAGGTTGGCGTTTTGAAACCATCCTCTGAATGGGCAGCGTCGTGGCCAGGGGAAAATAAATGCCACTCTCAACTTTCGATAACAAGGAATGCTGATGTGCCCTTGAAGCAAGGCACTTAGCCCCTAAATGGTTGAATGGAGATCACCAGATGGAAGCCTGCAGCTGTACTGGCCATGTCTTACATATATGACTGCTTGACTGCAATTGGACGAAAAACACTTCAGTATGTTCAGCAAACATACCTGAAGTAAAAAAAAAAGAAAAAAAAAGATGACTCCCCCAAAAAAATGGGGGAATTACATCATCACATTTAGATGTTGTGCTACGACAAGAGCCGAGCCTTCCTTTACTGTGGCCATGCTGTCTTATCTCCAGATGTGCATCCTGCATGCAGCAAGGTCATGCTATTTCTCTCACTTCACTCCGTTACCAAATTACATGCAATTTGTGTCAATAGAGTAGTGCAGGAATGAGTCCTACAACCTTGAAATGAGTTGGCATGTTTGCACCTCTGGGACTTTGGAATAGATTTTGTGTTAGATTCCCCGAAATAAGATCTGTGGTTAATGCAAACTGAAGAGATTTTAACAATTTGTTCTAAGACATAAAATACGTAAAAGATTTTTTTGCGTGTCTTGAAAAAGGTTAACAAGTGGTGAAATGAGACAACTGAACGCCATCACGCTGAGCACTAGTCAGCGTAGCGGTGGTGACGTGAAGTCGTGCGATCGCGGCGTTGCTCTTTTAAAGCCTAATTTGAGCCTTTTTACTTCCCCATTGGCTCTTTGTCGAGGGAACCAGTGCAATGCTTAACGTCTGGGTAGGCCCGCAAAAATATGTCATGCCTGCAGCGCTCTATTCCTTACAAATATACACTCAGTGGCAACATTGGGAGTTACCTGTACTACCTGTATTAGGTACACCTGGACAATGTAGTACAATTAAATTTAAGTGTTCTGCCATACAGTTTTTGGCACTGTCACGGAGATGTTAATTCAACTATATTTTTTGGCATTGAGGTCATAGTTACTGGTGGTGCTGCATTGTATTGAGAAGTGTTTCTAATATTCTGCCCCCCCCCCCCCCCCCCCCCCCATGTTTATTAGGAAAACAAAACACTTAGAAACACCTCTTAATATGATGCAGTCCAGTATACAACTACAACCTCAATAATGAATATAAAATGTTCTAGGTCCATTCACCTGTAAGGACAATGAAATGTGAAAGATTCCTATTTTAAATAACAGCATCATTGAGGAGGTGTTGTGGAAAAACAGTGCAATAGTAAAGGTTATTTACATAGCACTCCAAACGGTAGTTACACATGTAGATTAGACGAGATAAGATATTTGCTGACAGCATTTTTTACGACGTTGGCCAATACGGCAGCGTCACACTGTCAACAAATTGTTTGTTTTAGAGGCAGGTTGACTAATTACTGCTCGTTGATGATTTAGCGGCAAATTCCAAAAGCAAACAGACAAACTGTCTTTTAGCTTGACACAGTTGATTATCAATTACACCCTGGTCACCAACAAACACCCGGCTGTATGGTCTCACTGTAATTATAAGTGTCAAGCTCTAATATCGGGTTTAATTGTAGAGTTGACAATGCAACATCTCTACTTTGTTCTGTGAGGTATGAAAGTTTTACAAAATAAAAGAGTTAATACATATAATTGAGCTCAATAATGGACTTTGCACTTTGTGTCTTCTAGGTGACCCAGAGCACAACCCCGCAGCCCGTGGAGGTGTGTGTGTGCTGCCTAAGAGCCACCAGAGACAAGCTACCGAGGGGCCTCTACGCTGTCAGTGTGGCCCTTCACAGCCGTCTCGGGGGCCCAGCTCTGGCCCGGTGCAGTCGGAAAGAGCAGCAACAACAGTGGGCGGTGTCCACCGAGCCGATCGAGCATCGGGGCCGCTTCTGGGACACCGACCTGCACCTCAACCAGAGCCTATTCATGGTGAGGAGATGTTGGGACAGAGGCACAACATGAACGGTGATGATACTGTAACAATCACGAAAAAGTCCACAAGGCATCCGAAATAGTAGTAAATACATTGATATGGATTTATTGAACATTTAAGATAAATGTGTCAAGAGTCATAACTTCAGTTTGTGTTTAGCTTTGTTTACATTTTGGATTGTGGCAAAACATAAATGGGGTAGTTCTAAAAAAAACAACACATTTACTATCAACTCCAAATGTTTTGTTTGCAGTCAGCATCGACATTCACAGTTACGGTTGCAGATTTGAAAGAGAACATGAAAGAGACGCTTTCTATTGACACTAATGTGTTTTTATTCAGCGAGGACAGAACCCGGCTGTGATTTGTGACTGTGCATTTCATTTAATAAGAATCCCTTAATTCATGTGATGCGTGGGGGAAGCTGCTTTGAATATTTCTTTTATTTCCAGCGAAATATTAGAATAAATATAAAACATCTCTTATCTGAAAGCAATTTTGACATTAAGGGAACCTGAATTAAATCACGCTAAATTCCAATGACATGGACGAAGCCTTTGATGTGAAATTCAATGGAAGATTTTTTTTTTTTGTACAACGCAATCTTAAAAACCAACAGTCCCCTCAGATAAAAGCAAAGAATAGAACATGCTTTGCTAATATGACAGAACTCGCCACAGTGCGTTTTTTAGTTTTTTGTACTTACCACAGTAATTCCAAATTCCTCTTTCGGTTTCGCTTGGTTTCATCAGTTGCAGTGAAGATTGAAAGGGTTATGAGAAGTTATATTGCTGTAAAAGACGGCATATGAAAATATGCCACACACAGCCTCTGGGTCTTTCTCCGGGGATCTCCATATGAATAAAACAACAACTTTTCAAACATGACATTTAATCCATGCATGTAAATCAAAAAACCCAGGATCAATTATTCATTTATATAAGGAAGTAATGTTTTATTGGAATGAAAATGTACAAATGCAGTGAAAAATTTAGTTTCCTTTTCTGCATGTATCTGAGCGTCTGTAACGTGGGCGAGCCGGATAAAAAGAAAGAAATGGAAAAGTTAGGCAGTTATTGACTCAAATTAGTATTACAAAATCTCAACTTCCATTTCCAATGTATGGTCAAAGACTGAACGTGTTTTCACATTTGCTGCTTCTGGTGAAACAACACAGCGGATTACATTTGGTGAAATCAATGCACATTTCACAACCACTTTCTTAAACCTCTTGATATGAGGGAAAGCATCCTCTATAGAGGCTGTACTAATCTTAAAGAGCTACATACTCCTTTTTGGATGGTTGATATTGACCAGTGGATTAGAGATCCCTGTCTGTTTATTCATTGATGATGTGTGCACCTTAAAGAAACCTTAAAACAGAAGCCACTAAATCCAGTGTCCCCCCCTCCCCCTCCCCCGATTCCATATAGTTTTGTACAGGCTGAGAAAGGGCTTCTTCAGTGTTCTGATGGCAACTCTAAAGGCCTTAGCCGGAGCATTTAGCACATGTGGACACTGCCAATGTGCTAGTGGGCGTATTCACTGAGCGAGAGAGCGTCCTGATAATATTGTCTGCAGCTCCCATCACACATAAAGGACGGGGTAAAAAACTGGCATGAACTGAATGCGGACCTGGGATCTGATTCAGAGGTAAAAAAGGTTTAAGTACGGCGTGGTAAATGCCTCGTGTCACTCTTCCTTACCTCCTCTCCTCCCCAAACCCTCGGCTGTGCTTTATAGGACAAACCTGTTGTTGTTGTTGTCCCCATTGATAGTCTCAGACAAATCTGATCAGCGTTTCCACCACTATCAGGATTGGCTTGGATGTTTTCTCTCTCTCTCTCTCTCTCCCTCCCTCCCTCCCTCCCTCTTGCCCACACTGTAGCGTGCGATTTTAGGAGTGCTTGCAGTGCCTTCTAAGAGGAAATGAGGAATTAGTGATGGTAAGAGGAAGCCAGGAGCTTATTTTCCTTTCCTCCCTCTCTCTCTCTCTCTCTCCTTCTTTTTTTTTTTTTTTTTCAATCACCCTTTGCTTTGTGCGTCTGGGTTTGGATTTAGACAGAAACAGTGCAGTTCAGTTGGAGACGTCTTGGATTTGCTGGCAAGTGGGAGCACACAAGAGGAGTCGGGCCCACGGTCTTTGTGCACCGAATGGGAATAGGCATAAGATTCCACATTGGGTTATTAAAAGGGGGAAGAAGAAGGACTGAGGAAGAAAATTGAAAAAAAGATAAAAGGTCAGAGGAAGTGTTTTTGGAGATCTTTGATATATATATATATATATATATATATATATATATATATATATATTTTTTTTTTAATTAAAATCTTTTGTCCTATGTTGTATATGCTGTCCTAATATTTCCTCCTTTCTTTTGTGGACACATGCACTCTCTTTTTACAAATGAGAAGACATCAGTCTGTTTTCAATTAAAGGCTA
Organism: Leptoclinus maculatus; assembly: GCA_032191485.1. Classification (NCBI taxonomy): domain Eukaryota; kingdom Metazoa; phylum Chordata; class Actinopteri; order Perciformes; family Stichaeidae; genus Leptoclinus; species Leptoclinus maculatus. Next base: position 11,651,777 of record JAVDOI010000013.1, read on the forward strand.
CGTCTGATGGTTCAAGCAGCTCCCCTATAACACAGGAAGTGAGAAGACCTCTGCAGCACATCATCCAGCCTCACAAACCTCACAGCAACACTTCCCACACACACACACACACACACACATATGCAAACAAGCGCACGTCTCCCTCACACACACACACACACATATGCACTCGCACACAAATGACTATTTATGCAGGTCATATTTCTTACAGCAAATGAATAATATGAAATATCCTCAATATCCATAATCCGTGATATTATGCCATAAATTTGTGTCCTGAGTCAGACACTACTACCCATCATTTCACAGGTGCATACCAAAAGCAGATTATCAGGGGTGGGGTGGGAGGGATACACATGATTTATGTGTTAAAACAAGTCCCCTGCGTTTCCCATTACAACTAATAAAGGGATCAAATATTTCCACCCAGTGATGGATGAAGTGGCACACACCTCACTGTCAGTTCATTTTTTTTTAAGCAAACCCACCGTTCTCTGGGTAAATAAGGATGTTTGCCATCGACTGCTAACCGCTAACACTTCTCGTGCGAGATACCCTTAATATCATCAGTTTGATTGATGGCGGCCTCGCTGCGTCGGATATGCAGCAACCGTCAGCTCAGAGACTACAGCGGCAGTCTCGAGTCCTCCTCCACCCTGCATTTGATGCCGACCAGTCTTTATCATTCCAACAGCTCCTTTTTTAGGCAATTTGCCGAGTCGGACGAGTAAGAATGGCAGTTAAAGAAGGTTCCTGAAAAGGAACCGGAAAAAAAGTTAAAAGAGGATTCAAGTCTAGGATGTAGATTAAGTGCCTCCCTGAGGGCTCCTGTCCTGTTTGTTACTCTCCGTGTGTTTGTTTGTCATTGGCCTCCTGGTTGTGAGCAAGTCCATGCCTGCTCAGTACCGTAGTATTGTCTGTGCCAATGTGTCGATGTGTCTGCATATGTGTGTGTATACGTTAGTGTGTGTGCGCCTGTAGGCATGTGTGTTCCGGTGAGTGGAATTAGTGAATAGTTGCGCCTTCCTGTGTCTGTGCAGATCCTACCTGCAGCCCGGGAGGTCGTCCCCTCCATGGTCCTGGTCTTCCAACTGATCGCGCTACCGGGAGACAGCAGCCACGTCAGCTCTGTGCTGGCTTGGGGGGCATTTCCTGTTTGCGGACCGAGCCTCGGCCTTGTCCAGGGCAGGTGCGTCAAAGTGGCAGATCAAAGTTATGGCCGATGGACCTCAAGGAGTTTCTGTATTATGTACACAAGTATTATAGGTCGCTAAACTTACAAATGCCTCACATGGAGTGACACGGAATTATAGTGACCACAACCGGTTATGTGTCATTGACCCAGGTTCAAAACCCCTCTGCTCAGGGGGGAGCCGAACACACAACTGGACCAGTTCAAAAAGATTGAATCCGTCATCTCCTCTGATCTAGACCACTGGCTGTGCAACCTGTACTTTCAGGTGTGTGTGTGTGTGTGTGTGTGGTGAGGAAACATGTGCATGCGCGTATCTGTTGTTTCTGTTCATGCTGTATTCATAATTGTGTGCAGGTATGGGTATACATGCTTGTGTGGGTTTTCCCCCCACTCTCACCGTGCCCTATTATTTGGGAGGCAGGTTGGTGGATCTGGGTAGATGGGGGTTGGATTTTTGGGGTTTTCAATGATAAAAGCAATTGGAAATTGGCCCCAGAGAGCAAACAAGAACCACATCTTTACCCAGCAATTCCGGATGCATTTGAGCTGATGCATTGATTAGATTAGTAAACATCTTAATTGAATTAAAAGCCAGAACAAAGCTCTCTGGGTTGGTCTCTTTATTTGTCCCTTTCGACTGTGACATGTTGTTCGTATTACTGCATCATCATCACTGCTTTCATTTCCGAGGGATGAAAATAGAGGTATTTTTGTGCATCTTTGCAATAGGATGTGCAGTATTTGTACTCGGCACATTTATGGTCTTAATTAAATTATTTGATGCCATTATGGCCCACTATGACAAACGCTAATAGTTAGCTACGTCTGCAGTTTGATCACGAACACCTGTAGTGTAATTACACACACGTGCTGTTTTTCCCCCAAAAAACAATGGTGATGCAATGGAATGATATGAACATGACTGCTGATTACATTAACTCGAGGTTATATTAATGTTCACTGATCACTGAGACCTCAAACACACGGACAGACCCCCCCCTCTCTCTCTTGTTTGCTGTGTTTCAGGTAAAGAGGCTCCCTTCCGGAACATCTGGGGGACCAGAGCGCTGCATCACCCTATCAATGCCCCCACCTAACCCCCGCCTCGTGTCCCAACCTGAGCTGCATCACGACCAACCGCAAGGCCAACTGCCACTCCAGCCCCGGCTCACTCCTCGGCCCATTCATCCCCAGTCCCAGCAGTTCTACCCTCAACAGCAGCCGCATGCGGGCCCCAGCAGCAGAGCAGGCGAGCCCGCTGTGGTGCATTCTCACCGGGGGTCTCCTCTCCACCTGTCAGCTGATTCCGCTTGCTCTTCCTCATCTCTGCCAGGTAGGGGTCCAATGTTAAAACCCCCGACTATGCCACAGTGGGGGAGAAAATGTCACCCTAATGTCACAAGCACTGGGATGAGAAGAATGGCAGGCCTCACTTTACAGCAGTTCCTCCACTGAGGTGAATGTGCTCCAGGGTAGGGTTGGGTGTAGAGACTTGGGCCAAGTTTGACAGACAGAAGTTAAACCAAACAAAGGTTGTTGTTTTTTTTAGTTAGATTAAATGCAAAAATCCAACAGATACACTTAAGGCTACAGTGTATCTGTTTACTGTCTAACTAAGCTAAACTAAACAAAGCATTTTGACCTGCCAGACACATGTTGTTCTATTACTTTATCATTACATACGTAGATGTTCTGGCTTTAACAGACTACTCTTTGAATGTGATAATGCATACATGAGATATTCTGATGTCTAAGTCCCATTATCCATCATGAAATGATTTTAGATAGCAGCGACTGCCTCTTGGCTCCGTGGTTAGTGTTGCTTCTCAGCAAGAATGCTTCTTTCTGTGTGAAGCTTGCATGTTCCTTCCTCACTTTCCTCCTGCCGTTACCTCCCGCAGTCCGAAGATATGCAGGTCAGGTTTATTTGAGACATTCCCAGGTGTGAATATGATTATGTTTCCATGTTTTATATCTGTGAATGAACTGGCACTGCTTTGCTTTTCTTTCCAATACGCCTGATATGATCCTGATATGATCCTGATATGTGTATACGTGTGTCCATCAGATGAACTGTTCTGATGTGGATTGCCCTGCTTTTATGGTGTTCCAGGCAAGGTCATACCACAATTGTAACCACACCTAGAGGTGACTAATGACCTCCTGTAAATAGCAATGAGAGTCCACTTCCTGATTTTCAAAAAACAAACTATTCTTGTTTCCCACCTCAGTAATCCAACATCCTGGCCTTTGCCAGGAATCAAATCCAGGCTCATTTGGTATTGATCTACTACAAAGGCAACTGGCTAGCTTCTTTGTTATTAATACATCCCCCCCCCCCTTTTTTTTTTCTTTCTTTCTTTTTTTTTCTTTTTTTTGCACGCACAGCTCATCTTTATTTAACAGTTCTCAAAAGTTTCTGGGGTGCTCTGCTTTAAACATCACACAGGCTTTTTAATTACAAATGAGTTGTGACAGGTCTGCTGGGTAGCACCCTGGCCCATTTTAAACGTGATGCCGGCTGACAGCTTGGCAGTGTTCTCCCAGCACTGAAACATGTGGAAGAAATTGGTCTTTTACATTTCACAGCTTGTCGCTTCCTCCGCCTACTGACCTGTGACCCCCCACAGAGATCCTAACGCCCACAAGGGAAGTGTCCCCAACGAACTGACTGCCTTTCCAGAGAGAGAGAGAGAGAAAGAGAGAGAGAGAGAGAGAGGCACTCTCTATGGGAGATTTATGTTCTGCCACACAAGGCAAAAGGTACCAGGTCTCTTCAACAAACACGGCTGCGTACCTTGGCTCACACACACACACACACACACACATTCTCGCAGCTAGCTGAGAAGGTTGCTTTGGGAAGTGAACCCGATCCGTAAGTGAAATAACGGATCAAAAGGTGTCCTGCACAACACCTCATCCACGCCGATCCCTAAGCCGACCTGACGTTTGCGTCCTCATTTGCATACAGATCTGTTCATTTTGCATTACCTCTGGAGCGAATTATGGCCTTCAGATGGGGAGATTACGTCAAGGTTTGAAGGGAGCGATCGGACGGACAACTTTTAACCCAGCCGAAAAAAAAAAATGGAAATCCAATTCAGCGAGGAGAAGAACAAATTATCCCCTTCCTCAGTCCTCTGTCAAGTCTGGGACTTTCAGACATTTCCTTCCCATTTCATGCCTCTCTGTGTCTGATGCGTGCCGCGTGGAGATCACTTTCTTCCGCGCGTGTGACGGTCTGGATTTTCCTCATTACCCGTTTGTCTCAGAATCGGGACAAGTATTTGGAGACCTCTTGTCACTGCGATAACGTACACACAGGCAGAGCTTGACAGTGAGACTTGGAAGTTTATATTCCTGAGGCCTTAAGTTAATTAATCCCCGTTGAAAAATCTGTTGGTGGTGAGGTGTCTATTACAGAACCAAACCTGACATCACAATCCAAAGATGAAAAGACAAGTTTTGATCAAGAAATCTGAAGGTTACTTTAACTGCTCTAGTGCTGTTGTGTTTGCGTCGACATTGTTGTCTTTGTGAATAATGTTTGATTGGATGATAATTATCCTGATTTACCTCAGTATAGTGTATTTGGTGTTTTTTAACGTAGAGATAAGCTAAAGGCACACAGGGTCAAGTGACCTTTCACATTAACTGAATGATCCAGTTACATTGGGTTTGTTTGAACCCAAAATGACTAATTAGATTAGCTTCTTGTTTCATGATCACTTTTAGTGGGTCACTATGAGCACGCCGAGGAGTCTGCCATAGCTGCATGGCTGCTTCAGTTCCCTGCCTTTTTTTTTTTCCAAGGACTCCTCATCTAATGTCCTCTTTGGAGCGCTGCCCTGCCCATTCAGGATGCGCTCCCCTCCAGGCCGGTCCCAGTCATCAGAGTTTCAAACCGCAAAACGTTACATCATACCGTCCCAATCAGTCGCACTCCGATTAATTCAACAATGTCCGGATTCCGAATGGATGGATTCCACCTTTTTGAATCCCGTTTGCAGAGATGCTCGTGTAAACCCTCACAGTGGTTGCAGTAAACAAGCCTAAAGGATTGCATGTGGGGAGCAAATACAGAGCATGTGGGACAAACAGACCCAAAAGGTGACAGTGTCTGGCCTCCAAAGCACACTGAAAGATCCCAGTTCCCAGAAAAAGACAAAGACAGCCTTTGGGAACATGGTTCAAGACAGATTTAACTTTCAAGAGCAACAGAACTTCACCGGGGGAAGAGTGAAGGAGTCTTAAAAAACGGCATATTTGTACATACCATTGCACATACCATTGAGCGTCTGTTATTGCCATTACAATGCTGTGGATTACAAGAAAATAAAGTCTTGTGTGAAGCGACACCGAGTCCTCGCCGTATCCTAGCAACCTTAACACGAGATCCGGACATGGACTCGGGGGTAATCCGTGAGTCGATGACCTCCGATCCCTCTGTAACTTCGGACCAGTCGACAGGCAATTAGGGGCCTAGGTGAGCAAGAACCGCCATCCCCAGCCTGGTTGCATCTCACCGGTAACACAGCGGTGGGGTCTCGACAGTGTTGCGGCCCTCAGGCTTTTCTCTTTCCTCTGCCTCTTTTTTTTTTGTTTTGTGTGCGAGCAGGAGAGAAAAGAGGTGTGTTGAGTTATGCAGTTGCGAGGTACACTCATTTGTATTTCTACCCCTGGAAAATGTTTGTGCATGTATGCAAGTGTCTACATATTAATATCTTTGTTTGTACGCCTTCCTGTGTGTGGGTGCGTCAATGCAGTGCACTGGATGAGTGTGTGTGTGTGTGTGTGTGTGTGTCTGCTGGTCTTAACACAGCTCAGAGCACGGGGGGGGGGGGGATAACAAGGAGTTTGTTGTTGGCCTTGAGTGCCCGGAGAGGCTGGAGTTGTGGCAGCTCCAGCGCTCTGAGTTCACAGACGTAGCCCTTAGCTGTCGAAGCTGTCGATGCTGCCTCCGCGCTCATTCTGGTTCCACGGCGTCTGCGCATTAGCAAGTGGGGCCTTGTGTAATGAGTGTGTGTGTATGTGTGTGTGTGTGTGTGTGTGTGTGTGTAGGTGTGTGTGTGTGTGTGTGTGTGGTTGTGCAGTCAAAGAAAGCATCTTTATCCACCTTAGTTCAGTTCTGTGAGTCCACGGTTGCTGTTGTTGTTGCTAATAGAGATTGTGGTGTGTGTGTGTGTGTGTGTGTGTGTGTGTGTGTGTGTGTGTGTGTATGTGTAAAAGCAGCTGGCTTTGCTCGGTTTCATACTGATTAAATAGCAACACGCACATACTTTGCTGAAATGTGCTCAGGTCATATCAGCGATAAACTGTTAAAACGCAGATTTGGATGTTTTTAAAAGTTAGATATGCCAAATGTACCGCATATTTCTTTCTGCTTGAAAACTGTGATAAATGCAAAACCGACAAAGTTCCAACATTTCGTATATATTTGCTACAAAGGGTCTCTGACATTCCCATCTTTGACATTTCTTCATTGGCAGTCATTTTTCAACGCACTTTCCGAGTGTGTAAAAAAAAACACATTTTGTTCCGGCATTAAGATATGATTTTACACCGTGTTCAAAGAAACATTTGACTGATGTGAGATTATTGGGATCTTGGCACAACAGTGATTTTTACAGTTATGTAATGTCACGGAAATGTGGAAATATAAATGATTTTATCCCTTGACGAGAACAAATATAACCTTATTACCTTGTAACTGTAGGCACTCCACCTGTTTACCAGCAAAGCGCTGGTAATTAAAATCTACATCTGTGTTAGGATGAAATCTGATTTCAGACTCGCTTTAAAAATAGCAGTGAGCAGACTCTTTCCTGCCATTTAAGCTGTCAGAAGGATTCCTGATGTGTCGCCTATATTTAAGTTATTATCACTGATATATTTAATCCCGCAGCGAGAAAGAAAAATTATCATCGCAGAGGTTTCCATATGCATCATATAGATGTGACTGGTTCGACGGGGGGAAGAAAAGTTTCACATAGTGAGATTTCTACATGTATCAAGCTAAGGTTTACTTAATTACATCCTCCAGGCAATGCAGGAACCCTTTTTTAAATTCTGTGAATGTTAATATGCTAAATAATGCAGATCTCCAACTCTTCAAGCATGAGACACACATCTGGCGGCTTACCATTTAAATTACAGCAAAAAAAAAAAAAAAAAGAGTGAGACAGATAGATAGAGAGAGAGAGAGGAGGAAAAAAGAGGGTAAGGATGAAAAAATACTTTAAAAGTAATTTTATAAAAAGAAGAGAAGAATGGGTGTATTACAACCAAACTTCATTTCTTTTTCTATTTTTCATCATTTCTAATTGCATACATTTAGAGCGTTTGAGGCTGGGATGGTGTGAGACAGAGATGATGTGCAGTGGGAGCCCTATAAGTCAACACTCCTACTTCTCTTCTTTAAAGAGTCGATTCAGAGTCACCAGAATACCAGAACACCTGGTACCTCAGACTGTCTGCCTCACAGTAGAACAATAAGACAAACGGCAGCAACACTTCCAGTGTGTTCACAGAGACTGTTGTATTTCTTGGTACTGCAAAGAACATATTTTACAACAACAGGTATTCTTCTTATTTTAAGTCTCATTACAAACCTGGAATATTTAGCATTTTAAACTTTTTTTTTTTATAATGAAACCGTACTTTTGAACTTATATTATATTATGTTGTATTATGGTGTATTCAATTATTTATATGATTCAGAATGCTTTTTTTTTTGTCAATTTCCCTTATTATATATATATTTTTTAATATTTCATCAGCAGTTCAAGTGTATGCTCGCAATCATTTGGATTCCGTAATATAAATACCACTCAACCAACCTTGATCCTCACTATGATTGCCAGATGTGGTTTGCAAAGGAAAACAAACATGAACCTTTCTTTCTGTTTCACACTCACTGCACATTATTCCTTTCTTTTTTTTTTGGGGTGGGGGGGGATGCAGGGAAGAATTCCTCCTCGGGAGCCATTTCTGGAAACACGGCGGAGAAGAGTGATCCATTCAGGGAGAAAGCCGAGGGTGGGACTCACTACAAGGTAACGTTGGGATTCAAGGGAAAGTGTTCCCTCCCTTTTGCGATGATCACCCTACTCCGCTTTCCCCTTCCCTTTCCCCTTTTTTCCTCTCTGCACCCCTACACACACCTCCCCGGCTTATTATCTGAGATTTGTCAAAATACATTTCACACTAACAGGTATTTTTCAGCCTTCAAAGCCAGTTTTGATCTGCTTGACAAGCCAAAGCAGCTCAAATTCTGTGAAATCAGCAACGCCAGCCAGGGCCTCTCTCTTTTTTTTTTTTTTTCTTCTTCTCCAAGCCGCTCTAAACACGCCTTCTTCCTAGTGCTACAGAGGACTTAAGCTAAATTAATCAAAGCCTGCATGTTACCTGCCATACTTTGAAGTGGTAATTGCAAAATGACTTTGTGTGCTGATCTGGCATTGCTGCCTCCCGGTCCGCCCCGCCATTGTGCCTCGGCTGCGGCCTTTTGTTGTTGTAATGTTATTGTTGCCTATGAACGACATCAAGCTTCCGTCTGTCACACACACACACATATATATATATATATACACATCCTCCACTCCCGCCTGAGCCTCTATCCATTCGAGTCTTTATTCTTACTAACGTCTCTCCACTGATGTACAAGAGGCTCTCCAGACCACCATTAATCAGTGATGACCTGTTAAATAAATGAGTTTGTTGATATGAGGTTTTATTTCTCCGCAGCCTCTGTAGACTGTGTTTTTTTTCTTCCCCTTTCTCCTCTTGGCCTTTAAAACCTTGCTAACTCTGTCAAATGTCGTGGTGTGGAACCCAGTTGTCTAATGATTAAGTGGAGTGATCTCCAACCTGCACCAGCCTGGGAGCGCAGGGGATCAGATTTCAACCCTTCAACCTGCAGTGCAAGCCTAATTAAAATGAATTTTCTCCAGGCGACCACTTTGCCCACAGGGCAGGAATCCAGCTATATATACGGAATCTGCTCTTAAGGTATTGCATTAAATTTATCGTGGGGAGACACCGGAGAACATTGTGGTTTATATATCTCCTGCATTTCTTTTCCTCTGTGCTTTCTTTCCCGCTCCTTTCCACCTTTTTATTGTGATCATCACTCTGGAATCCAAGCTTGCTTTGGCAAAGATTGCCCTATGAAAACGGATGGAGCTTTTATGGGGCCCTGCCCATTTACTACTTCCTGGGCCCAGTTCATCTCGCAGGGAGAGAGAGAGAGAGAGAGAAAGACAGAGATGGAGGAGAGGAAAAGATGAAAAAAAATGGAGGGAGGCAGAGTGAGACAGGGGCGGAAGAAAGCGAGAGGTTGCTTATTCCAACTGTGGATCTCATTAACATACATCAGTGAGTATTTCACAACTTCAAGCAGAAAGGCACTAAGCCCACCCAAGGGCAACACAGGCAGGGCTGACAGGGCCAGGGAAAGCAAGCCGTTAACATGTTGGCGGCTTAACAAATAATATCTGCTCCCAAGTACCTTGGTGAAATATTTAAAACCCCACTTCCTAACTCCATTTGACTGTTTATGACGATGAAGGTAAACGACTTGTGTGGAAAGAAACCGGTGCCAGCTGCTCAAATATCACATATTTAAACGCCGCCGTCACTGTAAACGCACGTTTCCCCCAAATGAACTCGACTTGAGTGATGGCCTGCCGCGTGCGATTTTTTGCCGTCATTCACGTTCTCGTGTCAAATTGAGGCGCGGTTGAGATATAGGAGAGGCTCCTAAAGTGCCGCGCACACTGTCACTTGTCACCGTGTGTGTGCATCCCCCAAGATAAATTCAGAGGGCCTGTTTCCTGCTTTGATTACAAATGACATCCGCATGTGTTCTTCCCCCCCCCCCCGATTCCTGCTCCTCCACAGAAGAAGCCAATCAAGAAGACAAATAGCTGCGGCCCCAGCGTGAGCGGCGGCGGCAGCGCACCGCCTCGGCAGGCAGACAAACGGAAGATGCAGCCTTCAACGGAGAACCTCTCCGCGGAGGAGATGGAGGAGTATACGTTCTCCCTACAGTAAGTCTCGCCACTCATTATCCTGCCTCAAGTCTTGCGGAATTCGAAACGTTGGGAAGAAACATAAATAAAAAAGAGAGAAGAAAAAAACGCGAGTGACAACCGGGTTCCTTGTGCCTCACAGACACGGTGATGTGCACGGCATCAAGCAAGACAGACGCTTGACGACAGAATGTGCCGACTACAACACCTCCTGTATGGATGTATGGATGTAGTTACAGTAGCCAAGTGTCGTCCTTTAAATTGAGTTTGCATCTGCTGGTGCTTTAATCTCGCTGAGGTCGTCTTTATTTGGTGAACATAAATAAGTCACGGGCAAAGTCATTTATGTGAGAGCTTTGCAAAGAAAGCAGGGGATTTATAACATCAATGAGAGCTCACATTGATGCATCATCATCTCCAAACTCAAATACAGAAAAATATCTTATTATATGATCACATTTTCATTTTGTCATTTGCAGTTTTTGAAACCACAAAAAAAAAAAAAAATCTGTCTTATTCACACTAATTTGGTTTGTAACAATATTACATTTAGCCTGTTACGTCACTATGTGTGTTTTTATTTGTTTCCTCTGCACAACCAAATGCAACAAAGGAAGTTTGGGGAAAAAAATTAGTTTTCCTCTTTGCCGTGGCTTACAGCATTTGATTTTAATGAGAAAAACTGGGGATGTATTAAATACAAACAAAGCAGGAAGAAAAAGCATTTCAAACACCTTGGCCAAACGCGTTAAACGCAACAAGGTGCACCACTGCGTATATGTATGCCCACCAAGCATCAAAATAGGCTAAAAGCGAAATTGCTTATTTCAACAAAAAAAGTCACAGGTATTTGTTTTTATTTGAACGGCAACTAAATTAAGGGGAGGGGATTACCACACACACTACTACACTAGGGGGGAGAGAGAGAGAGAGAGAGAGAGAGAGAGAGGCAGAGAGAGGGAGCCTGTGTGTGTGTGTGTGTGTGTGTGTGTGTGAGGGAGACAGAACGAGAGCTCTCCCTGGAGATTTAAAAGTACCCATGTTTCCTCATTTCTGGGAGTTGGTAATTTATAGCTGCTGGTCACATATTAAACAAGATCAGAGACTACTCCCTGACATCTTCTGAACATACTGGGGGAATTCAAATGATTACCAGCGTATCCTGCCAACAAATGACGACACTGGGACTATCTTGAGGGAGAGTGAATACAAAACGAACACAGAAACCCAGGCTAGGCTGCACACAAAGGGACACAATTAAATGGTTTTCGCGATTATTCATAGTGCCTGCTTTTTACCTCTGAGCAGTCGCCGGGGCTCCGTGATGATGAGACATTTCCGTCAGTTATAGGTACGGATTGTATTGAGTCGGAAGCCCTGGCGGTTCCCTGGTGCCCTGTGAAGGTGCTGCTGCTATTGATTTTATCTTTACAAGCACACACATTACAGTATCTCTGAGCTGAGGGCTGCTTTTTTTTTGCCCTCGCCTAATCAGAACATTAGAAAGATACGGTGCCAGTTCTGGCTTTCGTAGGGAAGTTAAAGACACTTGCGGTCTCAAAGTCAGACCCTCACCACGTCTCTCCCACTGTGCTGTTTGACTTCTTCTGGGATTCTCTACATTACCTGAGGACTGACAGAGACGCAGACGAAAGGAATTGCTTACGGATTTCTTTATTTTATTTGCCGTAATGATGTCATATCCATCTCCTCTGGCACTGCTCTGTTTGTATCTTTGTGTGTGTTTGTGTGCATTTGTGCACGTGTGTGGGAGTGTGTTGGTGTTTGTGTGTACATCATCTCTTGACTGTGTCTGTGTGTACAGTGTGTGCGAGCGCAAGGAATGCCTGCGTATATACATGCATTTCATGTGGGATCAGGATTCATTCTGCAGTGATTGAGGGATATTACTGCCATCTATTGAGCCACAAGAGATTGAGCTCATTGAAATTTTCATAGGGGCGTCACAGTACAAATGGGCAAATCGGATGCTCGTGCATTATTAAGCAAACACTTAGTAACAGTAAGATTCGGATAGTCTCGGAATCACACAAAAATATTTAACACAATGCATCCAGAACAGTCACAGTCAGGAGCACTTTATTCACTAAGTAGAATGAATGGAATGAAATGTGTTGGAATGAAGCAGGCCGGAGCTCCACAGCATGCACAGGACCCATAATTACTGCATAGCAGCGTTACATCTCATGTATGTAAGCTGCAGGTGTGACCTCAAAGTCTAACTTTATGCTAAGAACGCAAACCAAACCGTCTGAAAATTAAAAAATGAAATATTGTTACTAATATTGTTGTTGTTAACTGTTTATTTGCATCAAATGACATTAGTCATTAGCCAGTCACATGAAAGTTGGCACAATTTATAATAATGTTATTGTATCACTGACGCCTTTTTTTCTGGCTTCAGAAAAAATAAGAAGTACATATTTTAAGGTTTCTCCATTATATGTATTTTTACTGTAGTTTTTGTTTCAGTGGGGCCAGGATCAACTTCTCTCTGCATTTTAGGAGTTAGAGTATTGATTGTGTTCTATTTTTAAATTATTTTAACTAAAGCTCCTGGTTGAACCTCAAAAGCTCATCTATCCCCCTAAAAAAAAAAACTGCACGATATATGGAATCATAATAACCGTAAACCATGAATTACAATTTCAAAGGCAACACAACGCACTTCTGACTGCAGGTATTGACAATGCAAGTCAATTCCGGGCAAAGAAAAAAAAGCCAGGAATGATTCTTTTAAGTTCATATGCTGATCTGCTATCTGTTTGAACATGCATAAAGGGCTCCTGCCGACCTTCCATCTCATTTGATGTCTACGAATGTAATCTTAAACACCTTTTTTTTTCTCACAGAATAGCACTGAGCAAAATCAAAGCACCTGATTCAATACAGCTGTTGTAATTCGATAGGGCCAATTTAATGCTTTTGGATTGTGCGGCAACAACTTCTCGAAAAGGTAAACACACCCCGACTAAATTGATTTCACAGCTTAGAGGGTACTTTAGCAGTACTTTACACTAAATATACTCGGCACAGATGCTAGCTTGCATTTAAGCTTTACAAACATTTTGCATTTTTAAAAATAATTACTTACAACCTGACAATCACTTATCAGTTGTTGTTTTTAGGAAAAACATGTCGCTTCTATTGGTTGTTACTTATACAAAGTTTGATTTTCATGCATCCATGATTATTGCCAATTAGCTTTGTGTCTCACCAATGTCACCCAACTATTATTTTTTTCTTTCTCTGGTTTTTTGAGGAGAGAAACCTGTTTTAATCAAAGTCATTCTCACATAGCAATTAGATCTAATTAGTCCAATTATCAAGATTCTAATTACATTGAAATATACCCCCTAAATCTCATATCAATTATAGTATGTGTGACTTGTCCTGATCAGGAGACATGAAGAGAGAAAGTGACAGAGTACAGACACGGCTGTATGGGAGGTAGAATAAAAAAAAAAGAGCATCCACATCCTCCGGAGGCTAAATAGACTGCAGAACTAAATCCATCTGTCCCAAAAGCCTTTATTCCAAAAGACTCTATGGCCTTTTGGGGATAAATGTCACTTAACCTTTATTCATTTTTTCCCCCCTTCATATTCAGAACTATTTTGTTACCGACAATGATGTTATGATTAGTTACATCCTAGTGATGAGTCAAAAATAAATACAGCTTTAGCATTTAGCTTTAGAGCTAAATATCAAACACTATTGTTAAATCCGTAGATGAGTATAAGGTGGAAATAATTATCACCTGCATTGAAAAGTGGCCCGACCTGTGGCAGGTAGCAGTACACAATGACACACACACACACACACACGCGCGCACAGACCTGCACAGTATGTTATAGCGGTGCAGTATGGCGCTGTAGGTGCACCGGCAAAACACGCGCGCACACGCACACGCACACACATGCACAGCCTGTTCTTGTTGTGGAGTCAGAGGGAACACACTGACCTAATTTCCCCCAGTTAGCTCGCCTCGTTGGGGACCAACAATCCTCTCCGCCCGTTTCCTCCAACCGAGCCTATCGGAGCACTCGCTCACTTGAGTGTCTCTGTCGCTATCTTCCTGTGCCCTCCATCTGTTTTAGTCTGCACGCTGTACATGCTCAAGTGTGAGGTTAGCAGTAAAGTCTGCCGTTACATTGTTCACGGCTGCTCAGCTACACGGTTATCATGTGCGGGAGACGATGATAACATGCACCCTGCAGTGTCACTCCTCTTCTGAAGAAGAGCCATTTGCTATCATGGAGGGAGAGAGAGAGAGAGAGAGAGAGAGAGAGATCAGCCTCCAGTAACGGACAGAGAAAGAGAGAAAAAAAAAACACCTGAAATAACAGCTAGTTCCAGGCTGTCAATCCCCCTGCATACTGCTCCGAATCACTACTCAGTGCAAGGGTCAATCAATTCTGATGTAATGCTGGTGGGAGAGGTGGGTGGAGATGGCAGCGCGGTTCACCCCTGGGTCTCCAGTGCTTTCCTGTGCTGAAGGGGGCAGGAATGCGTCTCTCTGTGTGTGTGTGTGTGTGTGTGTGTGTGTGTGTGTGTGTGCGTGCGCACGTGCATGCGTGCATGTGTGAAAGAGAGGGCCCCTGGCTACCGCGGCCCGAGTGCACATGTTAGGGTTTTTCTGCAGCCAGACGCGCCCTGGGTCACTTCGGATCTCACAGACACACACACTCACACACACACACACACACACACACAGACACACACCCATACACAGCCTACGTGCTGCTTCCTTTATGGAAATCGGAGCTGTCAGCTCTGTGACAGGCTAATGTTGCAATATGATTGGTTAATCTGCAGTGATGTGGCTGTCAGTCAGAGCTGACTGTAGTCCCATTGGTGGTCTGGGTCAAATGTATGCCTTTCCCACAGACACGGAAGAGAAAGTAAGTGTGTGTGTGTGTGGGTGTGTGTGGGTGGGTGGGGGGGGCGGAGGCATTTGAGTGATTGCTTGCGATTTGTGCATGATTGTGTGTGTGTGTGTGTGTGTGAGAAAGAGAGGTAGACCAGAGGTGACACTTCCCTCACGCTCTTCTTTTTTCATCTGTAATCACTGGTACCCCAGTCTGACATAAACATCTAAAAAAGATCAACAAACAACTCCCCAAGATCTTAAAAGTGGATTTGTGCATGCAGATACATGTAAGCTAATGCACTGTAGCGCAAACATGCACTCATGCACTCTGCCCCGTGCAAATAAATATGAACTTTTAGATACACACAGCTGACTGGCAGCTCTAATAATATAACTGACAAGCCGTAGATGTCGATGCAATCAGAATTTGATTCTCACATTTGTGTGTGTATATGAGCATGATGTCATCAGCACCATTGCCCCTTCAGAACCAGACCATGCTTGATTCAATATTGCACCGACGCCACAGTTAACAGTTTGCATTTGTCTTTGCACTTTGTTTGTTGCGAGGCACACACACACACACATATATGACATAAGAGTGACTCTGTTAAAAACACACTGCCCAGCACACACATGTGGGCCCCCTTTCACGCTGGTTTTCCCAGCCTCATCGGAAGTCAACTGATGCCTAATCTGCTCT
Source organism: Leptoclinus maculatus (assembly GCA_032191485.1). Taxonomy (NCBI): domain Eukaryota; kingdom Metazoa; phylum Chordata; class Actinopteri; order Perciformes; family Stichaeidae; genus Leptoclinus; species Leptoclinus maculatus. The sequence goes on from JAVDOI010000013.1 coordinate 11,667,601, forward strand.
GTGATGCTCGGTGGCATTTCAAGTCACAAGAACAACTTTCTTCTCTGTCCATCAGCCACTTAATTGCTCTCTCCGTGCACACACATATAACACATGGTTAGTCTCTCCGGCTGGTAATTATTTCCTCTCTCCCGATGGTTCTTTTCTTTACCTCGTTGCCTTGCCGTCCTCTCCTCATTCTCTCTCTCTCTCTCTCTCCGTCTCTATCTCTCTGGTGACAGTGTCCTGCAGTTATGAGGCAAGGTCAGAGAAGTGAAATCCATTTAAATACTGATGCAACTCTCCGGAGGCCCGTACTCAAGCCTTTCCGCAGCGCTCTTTTTCTCTGTACGCCTCACCCAAGTTGATGAATGGATGTATTACACATCTACTGGCACCATGTTTTGAGTATTTTTCTCACTGCCCACCCCCCCCATAAAAAAGTTTATAGAGACAAAAACAACCTGTTCGTCATTGTTGAGGACGGTGGTGGTAACTGTAGTAGCTGTGTATGTGTGTGTGTGTGTGTGTGTGTGTGTGTGTGTGTGTAACGGATGCCTGGGACGTCCCTGTGTGTTTGTTGATCCCGGGTGCATCTGCATTTTGAAATGTTTCCACCCTTGTTTATGGCGCACCGAGGGACCTGCCATTTCCATGTTTTAATCCCCTCTCGTGCTAAGTCAGGCGCTCCATAAAAACGCCACATGTTGCATGACGATGAAAACCGCTACCCCATGTACACTGAAACTATTCCAAGGTGTGTGTGTGAGGAGGCCAGAACACATTCTTGCACATTCAGGAGGGATTTTGTTTTGGCCGGTGCAGGAGTCGCACAACTGGATTTAGCGCTCATCAAATTTGTGTTCTTGAATGGTGCTTTGGCTAGCTGCTTTTAATGAAAAAAGAAAGAAAATGTGATACCTTTTCTCTACATTTCAAATATAATTCTGTCCACGCTACCTTGTTGTTTTACATAATATCTCGATCAATACTAGAACGCAAAAAAAACAACTCGAAAGGCTTGACGATAGGTGGCGATAAAGGCTTCCTCCAATACCAGAGAAGAAGAGTCTGAGCATGCTCAGTAGTGAGTTCATTTTCCTTTGGCGGCGTGAACAAATGCTAAACAATAGTAAAGCAATAGCTAAATATTTCTTTATGTATTTATACATTTTGATATTTGGTGCGTGGTAAAAACTACATTTTAGTCAAAATCTACACCTTTTAAAAGGCGTTTTTTCAAAAATATCTTGTTTTAGTGATCTAAAACTCTACTTGCGTTTGGATGAGAGGCCCTAGAGGAACACATCTGTTTTAAAGAAGACCTGTACATGTGTAGACAAGGCCTCAAAGGTTTGCCTTTAATGCATATCAGTGTATTGGACTGGTGACAGCTAGCCTGGCTCTCGTCCTACCCTCACCTTTAAGCTATTGTATTAACACATCTGTTTACTATGATTCAGTACTTCCTGTCTTATCTTTGTCGTGAGATTGCCAACCAACTAGACTCCAGGAGGTCACTGCTAAGCGAATGGTTGCAACAATCACATGCCAAATGATTGATCATAAGCAAAAAGTAGTAATTAGTATTTTTGATCTGAGTCGATTAACATATAGTGGATCATTTTTGATGGTCATTACCGTACAATGTCATCCTCCAGAATGCACAACCCCAAGTTTTGGTTGCCCACATAAAATGCCTCACATGCTACCCCTCAATCACCACCATCTCTCCAGTCCACTTAGATCCTCCCTCGCATTGTAAAAATGAGCTGCCAACTATTAGTCAAACATGGATTTCTAATTTAGTGGAACATTTCTTTTTTTTTTCTCCACTGCTTCTGAACATGCTCTCCTCCACTCCCTGTCGGCTGCAAATAATTCTGATAATTTGGTGGTGCATCGTTTTTTTTTTTTACTTTTTATTACATAATGACTGACTCCAGTGCTGCAGCTGAGTCACTACTCCATAATTCTCTTTTGACTGCCATTGTGGTCCCATTTTGTCAATGAAAGTCATTTTTATATGTGTTCTTGCTTTGCCAGAGTCTCTGTATAAAGAGCTGTGTTATAAAGCCCCCCCCAAATGGTAAGGTAATTGTCCTTGGAACAAATAAAATTAAAAGAGAGAGACAGAGCATGCACAAAGTAAAATCTGAGGCATTTTTTTGTGTATTTTTTTTTTTCTGTATAAATAAAACTTCTCACAAGATGATATAAAAAAAGGACTCAATTATCTAAAAGCCTTGCAGGCATATACTGCTGCTTTGTTCAACTTGTTTTTATGCACACACACACACACACACACACACACACACACACATTCAAGGTGCTTCGGAAAACGATACCAGCTTAGCAACCAATGATTATCATTTAATACATCTTGTGGGAGCGGGTTTCTTTGTGATTTCCACTTTGTGAGGTTTCATAGCTTCCTGTATTATATTTGCCCCACCTGTGCAAAGCCCCGCTAACGTGCCAATCATTACGTAAGCTTATGTGCTTCTGCGTAAATGCAATAAATAGGCAGTTAAAGTTTCTACTGTGGGAATTACTGTAGCATCTGTACATGATTTTATAAACTTGGATTGGCATTCATAGTGTGCATTTCTTCATGTTTATGCAACACAGAGTTAACCAGAAAGGTGCAATCAGTAGAGTGCAGATCTCCGCCAGGTGTGTCTCCAGCGACCACTGCTGTAGTGTTTGACTTTGGGCTGTCACTCAAACGTATTTTCTATTGATTCCTCTATTGGCTATTATACAGACTATTCCAAACGATTCATTTTCCTTTAAATATTTCCATTTTATTTAAGTTTATTTTATTTTGACAAACAATATGTCGTTGAATAATGTAGCACGAGAAACAATTTAAACTAAGGTTGATATATTAAAACGGTAGGTTGATGTGGAGATGTGGTACTGTACGTGCTCCCCATATTCGTACAGTTTGGAGTGTGGGGAAGCCTCATATAAAATGATTCTCTCATGGGAGCAGGATTTGATATGAGATTTTCAAAATATGGTTTTATGAGTATTTAGCAGCTACAAGAACAAAAGATTAAAGGAAACAAGGGTTGGTTTAGAATATTGATAGCGACGCATTTTCAGCATCTACGTCATTGATTATGCCGACTAATCGCGGCAGCCCTAGTTTGATTAAATTAGTACAACCCACAAGTGGTCAAGAGCAGTGAGTGAGGAGTCAGCCGCCAATCAATGTGCGTATCAAACAGGCAATCAAAGACATTTTGAGAAAGTTTGAGTCACTACAACCACGAGAGGTCCTTGAGCATGCAGCCATAAATGACCAAATAGTATGCAGTTTGGTGCAGCAGTTTGGTGCAGCAGTCTGTTAGTCTGTTGTTTGTACATTGAGTTTCACATGATTTATCTTACAGCGCCTCAGAGAGGAGCTAGCTGTGTAACCCACAGAGGACAGATGACTGATACTGTCACAATCCAAAACAAATGCATGATTAGTATTCTTCAAAAAACCAAATGTAAACAAAGATGTGGTATCTTCACTTCTATCTTCTTGACACCTAAGATAATTCCATAATCACCAAAGCACTCGTGCATCTGGGCCACTGAGAAAACAATCGCGTTATCCGTCAATCTTTTAAGTCTATTTTTGTCTTTCTCTGTTTCCCCAACAGCAAACCGTTCTTAGACTATGTGGGGGGAAAGATTTGGGGGTTTTTAGTGCATTCATAAACAATGCCGGTGGCCCAAATAAGAAAGTGACAGAAAATAACGTAATCCTCAAAATAAAGGGATAAGTCCAACATTTTTAAGTGGCCTTAGACTGGAGGGTTTAAACCATCAGGGCAATGCAAAGGGGTTCTGAGGGCTACCTTCAGCATAAATCTGCTGTACTCTCCTCTCATCAACCCCTCCGTCTCTCATTACTCATAGCGTCTTAGAGGTTTAATACGTGTCGGTACTCGCTATTCACGTTGCGCTATTTTTAAAAAAGCACACTTCCCTTTGTTGTCATGGCGCACAACACTAAGGGACACAGCCTGGGAAAACCAGTCCAGGAGATGATTCTTCATCCTGCGGTTGACAGATATATGCTAGTTAAAATCTGATTTACAGGCTTTGGCACTCTGTGGCAAGGTTTTAAGGAGAACGATGAGTCCTTTTTGCGACGTGCTTTGATGACATGGGAATGAACAACAGACATATCAAGGCTGAGATAATGAGGGAACATCTTCTGGCCCAGATTTCCCCCCGAATCATATACTACAATTAAAAATACAGTATTATGTGCCAAATGCATGCCTGTTGAAATGGTTAGTATCATCTCTGGGCCGCTACGCCACATGCTATCACTCGTTCAGGGGACAAGCTGTGAAACATCCTTCCTTCCTGCAAGATTAAAAAAAAAAAAAATCCCACACACCTCCACCCCCTTCCTTGCATTCCCCTCTTTTTCTGTATTGTACTTTTGTAATTGGAGGTGCCATAATGAAATCAATTCAGCGGTGATAACAGATTTCACATCACGTTACCGGGTTTCCTTTGGAAAGAGAAGCCGCTACGGTGAAGACGGCTAAAAATATTCCTCTTTCATGCATCATCAATATCTTCATTATATGTAAAAGATGGGCGTCAGGTTGTATTTGCTGTTTTCCTTTAACGTCACTTGACAGGGTAGCATCTTTGCCTTGTGTCTGTGACACACTGCTTTTTTTTTTTTGGTTGTCTATACTCTGTAATTCCACTTCCGCCAGACGCGCAGAAAGCAGTTTCGTATACCAGCACACAGTGAAGCACGTCGTGAGGAAGAGCTTGGAACAGAATGGAGGAGCCTTTGTCAAAATCATAATGGAGAGGCAGAACATTATCATCCTTCGGTTTGCGTCACACTTCAAAATCTTGTATAAACACACACTTTGACGCCAGAATACAGTCAAAGCCAAACTTATATTTGTTGCGGTGACCTCAAAGCCGACATATTTATGTTTGCAATATCTTCTGTAATTCAAAAAGTGTCACGTATGGCTTATTTATCTAAATCTTTCAGGGTAGTGGATTTGTAAAGTTATCTTTATTGCCAGTGTCATTCATCAATGTGGAGGATGTAGCATCACATTATGAAGAGCTGACTGCTGCTCTCATCTAGCATTAATAGTAGAGGAAAGAAACAACAGTAAACAAGGCCTTCAGATGATTTCATTTACATGTAATGAAAAAGCAATAGATGCCACGAATTCTTCCCACATGCCTGCTGCATATATTATCTTGAATGAACAGCATCTCACTGACCTCGCACAGGAAATCTACAGTGTACATCCAGCGGGACACTTGGAAACGCATGCTGCACTTTCTCAACCTGTAAACTGACTTTTATGCCAGATGTTTTATCCTCTCTGCTTCGAGTTTACTTTCAAGCCTGAGCGATGAATATTTAGCAGCCCAAACTGTTGACTGAGCGTTTTTTTTCTGAATGGATCTCGAGTTCTCCCACGTGTGTGTGTACCGTGCGCTTCTGGTGTGCGTCCACTGAGGAAACTCGATAACTTCAAATAATTTAACACTTCGGAGAGTGTACCCACCCTCACAGGAACAGGAAAAGATGATCTCTTTTGTTTTAAATGCAGCTGTGTGACGGTTCCTTATTTCAGCAGCAGCACAAGCAAAAGACAGCACAGCGCTGCACTTTGATGTAAGTCTAGCCTAATTATTTGGTAAGGGGAGGGGGTGGGGGGGGTGTAATACAATTGATTCTGTTTTTTTTTTCTCATTTTTGGTCTTTAGGCAGTGTACCATTTTCCCTAGATACACACTACAAAGTGAATTCCAACTGTGCTCTGGGACACGGTGGTGAGACACAGGGATGTCCACAGGCCAAAGGCCTGAAGTCACACTCTGTGATGCTAACCATAGCCACCTACTTTAGCCTGCGTCGAAATTACTGCCAGCCAGACGATTTGGCGTCATCGATGTCCGCTTGTGTTGACACGTTCAAACTACAACACGTCGGTTTCTATGCACTTTGTAACTGTACACACTCATTTACTGTACACACACAAGACACAGACTGTACAGTGTTGCACATGCTGCGTATGGAGTGTTTTTATGCTAGGCTGTTACCCAGCCCATTGTAACATATTTTGAATATTTCTCTCCTCTCTCCACTGTTCCATCTGTGCCCTCCATTTGAAAGGGAATAGTTGAGCAGGCCTGACAAAGGGCGGCACAAAGGAGGCAGAGGTGCTGAGGGAAGCCGAGCACTGCTGGAAGGGATTTCTATTTGTGTGTTTGTGTGTGTGCATGTGTGAATGCGTGTCAATTTGAATACTACTATTACCCTCCCTATTTCTTATTGCATGCATCTGATGATCGCAAGCAAATGCTTTTGAATACTACACGTAACGCACGTGTGGAAACTCACCTTTATATTAGTAACTGCTGAGGTCTACAGGGTGCGTGTTAGTACTAAGACTTTGTACAGTTAGAGGATAACACTGGTACACAATATTGCGTTCATAAAGCTATTTAAATATATGTTACGATGATATTATTTTTGTCAGAAGAAAAGAAAAATACAGAAGAAATGTGTTCCTGTATATAGTGCATCTGATTCTCCTCCGTCTAAAAAACAGATCAGCACCGACTGGATCCGGCTCCCGCCCGTCACGCCTGTCCGAGCGAGCCCGTCTGGCCCTCCGCATGCTGCCGTCCGAGCTGGGCCTGCCGTTGCCGCGGCAACAACAGTCGCATAGTAGCTGGCGTTGCTCCGTTCGGCAGCTCGGCCTCATTATGCTGCTGCTGGCTTTGATGTGGTTTGTGAGGCTCTACCTGCATTACTGCAGCCAGTGGCTCTACCTCCAGGCCACAGCAGTTCCTGTCAACAAGTGAGTTTGCTTGCTTTGATATCACCCTGCACGCACGCACACACACTAACACACACACACACGCACACACTAACTGGATAGACTCGCATAGAGCAGGACTACATGAGCACACGCATCGCTGCTGACATAAATCCTTTTACATGGAGGCCAGGTACATGCATAGATAACTGAAGCAAATTGCGGAGGCACACACGTGCACTCACCCAACGACACATGCATGCGAGCTCAGAAGCACACACACACACACACACACACATGCAAAGTACGTTTGTGAAATGGGGATGTGGAGGGGTTAAGGAGCAGAGGAGAGGACGAGGATGTGCAGTGTGAGTGTGTTGGCAAACACACACACACACACACACACACACTGGATACGCCCAAATCATCTGTTTGGAATCCCCCCATTAACATTTTAACAAGACTCTCTCAATATTAACAAACCGTTTGCTGGGGGAGTTTGTTGATTTCACCGCACGGTTTTAAGTCCCAAAAGGCTACATTATTTGGAAGGAATTTATTGTTATTATTTGGTACACAGCATTGATAATAAACAGCAATAGGATACCACAGAACTGTTGAATCACATCTCAATGGCATATGGTGCTGATTTAATTCATCACAATAAAACAAGCTGGCTGCAAACATGCATACAAGCCGGTTTTTTATTACAATAACATGGGGGTGCAAACATCACGCATTAAATCATGGGAAGTGATAGAGAGAGAGGCTGAGGGAGAAGAAGAAGAAGAAGAAAAAAAACGTGGCGGAATAAAAACAAAGGATGGACTGAGGGGGTGGGTAGGAGGTGAAAAAACAAAAATGCGAAAAACAGAGGGGGTCAACGTCGGATGACAACTTCCACATGTCCAAATCTGCTGCTCTTCCTCCGAGCACTTCTCTCTCCATGCAATGGCCAGAGCTGGTGGTGCCCAGTGAGAGAGAGTGAGAGAGGGAGGGAGAGAGAGAGAGAGAGAGAGAGAGAGAGAGAGAGAGAGAGAGAGAGAGAGAGAGAGAGAGAGAGAGAGGCCAAGTGACAGTCAGAGTGGCTAGTGTGATGACAGGCCTCCCTCCCTTCTTGTTTTTATCTCACTCGGTTTTTTCCTCCTCTCTCACTCATTCTCTCTGTCTCTCTCTCTCTTTTTTTCTTCTTCTTCCTCACCCTTGGACATCAGTGGACAGCAAAGTGTGCCCAGGGGCCCCAATGTTGCTCCAGTCACCCATGAGCTCTCCTTTCCTCCTTTCTTTCTTTGTATTTTTATACACTGACATAAGTAATACAACAGTCTATAATTACTCTTGTACAAGTCCTGTGTGCCAAAGTTGGCTTAACTAAAGTAAATGCAAAACTACTCATTATGCACCTAGCCGTATATGCCCCTGTCAGTGATGTATATTATTATATATTATAGTATTGGCCTTTTATTGCTTATGCATCAATATCTAAGCGGCATTGTTGCTGCTGGGTCAGGTAGGGCCAACATTCTTTTTTTTGTCCCGTTGGGTAGTTTATTACAAGTTTATTACTTTATTACAATGTAGAATACAATGTATTATATGTTCATTATAGGTTTTTAAGATTTCTTTTGTAGGGAAGTGGAAGTGGCATAAAATATAAATGCTCACATAAAGAACTAGTAACCTGTTGTCCTTGAGTAAATGTTAGTATAGTCTTAGTTTCCACAACCGATCAAGAGCCACATTGCCTGACAATAGCACTGTGCATGCTCAGACCGTTACATAAGTACCTGTACATGCAGGTTTGAAATTTCAAATATCACATTTGAAGAGACACCGAATTTGATTTAATATGGAATGATGCTGCCAATGTCAAAACGCTGTTAGAATTTATTGGACTGGAAAGTTTTATTGTGTTATATCAAGATTCCCTATAAATGAAATATTCCCCCTGTCATTCTTTGAATGAGATTTATCAGTGCAATTTATCTGGAATATATAACTCTACAGTGTTAAAAAATAACAGTGAACTCTTTCTGTCTGTACCGGTCATTCATTCAGTGAGGTAACCTCAGCAAGGTGCTCTGAAAGGACTTTTTGGAGGATCGAATCTGTGTGTTAGGCGTTTTTTTCCGCAGATAAAACACACCGGTGGACCTCCACTGTCAGATTAATGGACAGTATCTGAGAGAAGCTGGACTCTTGGAGCAAATCAGATGGAAATTAATGAGCAAAAACTGGACCTCTCCCCTCCCAACACTGGCTCTACCTCCTCCTGACTGATGGGGAAGATTAAGAAACTCATGAGGCTTGCAGTAAATGGGGAGTCTAACTTACAACAGGGGGCTGAGTAACAGCACAGGTGTCAACACTGTTACTTCATTTTTTTGATATACGTAATTTTTTTTGTTTTTTTAGTTTAATTAATACTTATATTTGTTTTCTTACATTTTACACGTGACCAGTAAGGCAGCACGTGCTAGTAAAACAGCAAATTCCAATGTTAATTGTCATCAGACTAATTAACTGTGATTGAATCAACCACAAACAATACAACCGTAGTGTAGTGTGTGAATCGCTGGAACCAGTTGCCCTTAAGCTGCAAAGCGTCACAAACGCAAATATATACGAGATGCATATTGACACATACACATATTTCACACTCACACACACACACCCACATCACAGCACATCACCCACCTCCGTTTCCCCCCCCCCCCCCCCCCCCACACCAGATTCCAATTCCACGCACACACGGTGGACCTCGTTTACCAGAGTTCTCTGCTCCACACCCGGGAGGAGCTGGCGATGGTGGTGGTGGGTCCCCTGACCTTGAACGCAGTGACGTTCCTGCTGGTTCTGATCAGATGGGGCTGTCAACAAATATTTGGCTCACTCCCTTCCTTCACGTCAAAGTTCATCATGGCTCAGGGAGTGTGGACAGTCCTCGACCCCCTGGCGGTCTTTGCAGTGGACGCCGTCCTCGGGGTAAGTCACTTAAAAATAACTTGGACACTTGTGCACTTTAAATAGGAGTTCACTTTATCTTGGCAAAGTGACTTTAGATTACAAAAAAAAGGGGGGGGGGGGGGAGGGGGAGAGGGTGAGAAAGAAAATGTGCAAGGTTAGATGGGTGTCTTTTCTGTTAGCGGCTTTGGATTTTGTCAGCGAGGAAGACTGAAATGATTTGGACGGTTCACAGTCGACCAGAGGTGATATCTAAATCAAATCCTAGCTAAGTGGCATTGTTACGGTGTCTGACCGAAACAACTCTTCATATGCTGTGCTAATTACCAACAAATTAATCCAAACCTTTGTCAAATTTCTGATTTTAAAAAGTCAGCCATTTAGGTGAAAACGTAGTCCTTGAGCTGTCATGAGATCTTCCTTTGATCAATCCCTGGGCAAGAGCTTCCCGATAGTGTAAATGTCCAGCCTTTTTAACAACTTATAGATAGTTTGTTTGTTTTTCTTTCAATCTCTTGTCTCCTCAGCGCCTCGCCTACAGCCCAGACACACCGGTGGGTGACGCAGCCAAGCTTTACTGGCACTTCTATCGGGTTGACCAATCAGGTGCAGCGGGAGTGATCATCACTCTCTTCCTCTACGCCGTCCTCTTCCTGCTCTCCATAACAATCCTCTCCGTTAACATCCTCAGGTGAGACACACACGGGAAAGACGATGACCCGATCCACTTCCTGTCATTTGGCAAACTGTGGACACATTTGCTGAACCATGATGAATGACCAACTTGCATCGGTTCGGGCACAGCCTTTTTTGAGAAACCTTTCTCAATGGCAGAAAGTAAAAGAGCATTATTTTGAGACCCAAAAGGGATTAGGTTGCTGTCTTTGTTCACTCTATATGACAGCAAAAGCTACCTGCTATGAGCCAATCTTCTGGAAGAAATGAAATGCACCAAATGTGTCTCTTGCTGTAAGAGCAACCAACATAATGCCAAAGCATGTCAGTACTCAGGTTTACATTGAGGCGAAGCAGAGCGGTGAGCATGTTAAATACAATCCATTCTGGTTCCAGTGGATCCGGTTCCTTCTTTTAAACTATATTGCTCATTCAACCCTAACTTTGAGCTCTGTGTCTAACCTTCCTGATGTCCAAGAAAGCAGCTCTAGCTGGGAATTATCATTTGGGTATTTTTGAATTGACGCAAGCCTGTAGAGACGGTAAAACCAATAAAAAGGGGAAAAGCCTCGCTGAAAACAACTCCAGCCCTTACCAGCCTACTACTCCCAAGCACCAGGTTCATAAATGACTCTAAACCTCTTCACCCCCGCAAGCCTCGTGCCATGTTCCACCCAATCTACCCAAGTCCTCCCCTCCTCTGTCCACAGAGAAGCACATAAAAAAAAAACAACATCAAATGAAAACAAAATGTTGATCTAATCCATTTTGATTTTATAGTCGCATGGAATTACTTATGCGGCTATGCATCAACCTCACACATCTACACGCGCACACACACACACAGACACAAACGCCGAAATACACGCACCACACAGTTGCCTCTTTTGAGCACACCGTACTCGGCAATTGGTTGGAAAACCAACAAGCGTTTCTAATTAAAAAAGTTAGATGTGTTTTAACATAGCGTGAATACATAACCCCCTTACGTTATCCCATTAGGCTGAATGTTTTGCATGGTTGATATCATTGCAGGTTTCATACATATTGAAATGGACTGCATCTACATGGTGGTGCACACACGTACTCTATTTTACTGCACCGGGTGTTCCACTCTTGTCTTTGCAGATTGAGGTCACACATTTTTGGTTTGTATTATGTTTTTAGCACCGCAGACTGTTTTAACACATTATTTCTACTAAGCTCTCGTGTCCTTTTTTTATAGAGCTGTTAGATGATTCCGAACGACTGCGGTCACTAACTGTTGAGTCACATATTGCTTTTTTTCCCCCCCTCTGTTTTAGAAAATGACAGGAGATTGGCACTGCATTGCAAAGGGAGGGCGGACTTTAAACATGCACAGCAGAACCGCCGATTCTAAATTCACAGCTTTAACGATGACTATTGCACTTTTTAAATAATAGAAGGACATCATTTTTTTCCCAGGATGGAAGGAAGAAAAAGCAAAAAGGGTGGATGATAAATTACTGAATAATGTAACTCAGTGTTCGTCCAAGGTGTGTTTTCCCACCCTCCATATGAGACCAAATCCCATTAACGGCTCAAAATGTAAGAAAACCCTTATTGAATTAATCAGTTTGAGATTGGCGGCCGAGGAGAGGGTGCCATCTAATTTCAGTAAGCGGGACGCTTATCGGGCTCCAGCTAAATGGACAATATTAAAACAGCAGCCGGGAATAATGACTTCTGCCACTCAACCGCCACACGGGTTTGTATTGAATGTAGGCCACGAGGCTGAAGCAAGGCTGATAATTTTATGGGTTACAGTTTCCTATTGGCTGCAAGGAAGGGGCTCTGACACAGAGCGTGACCTATTTCTAAAGAAACCCCCCAGGCTATATGTATAGATAGAATGGACTGTTATCCTTTTTATAATTACATTTTAGGCAGCCTTTATTCACTGGCTGCAAATATACACATCATTGATGTGTTTTGCTTTTCTATCCTCTTTGAAACTTCACAAACACAAAAGTGAGTGACGTCACATCGATACCGTTACATTCCAACGATTACATGGTTCAAAACCAAAAAGAAAAAAAATACTCCATTTGCATTCCCTTACATAATGTCTGTGTTTCTCGAGTTTGCGTGTTTATAAATGTATATAAAGCACACAGTTTAAGCATGGACAGTAGCCAAATCACTCATTGATCATCATCAAAAATGCACCGATTGGCTCTAATATCTTGTAAAATTCACGTGTATTGGCATGCGATTGGGAGGTTGGCCACTCTTTTACTTATTTTGCAATAAAAGAGTAGTAATACGTAGCATATTCATTGATTTTATTCAGTCAAAGACAGAAAACACTGCATGAATCTAGAAATTCATTTGTACGTACGCTTCCCATGCAAAAAAAAACACCCTTCCCTTTTTTTTTATCCGCCATGGTCATGTCATGATGAATATTCCGTTAGAATATATTCCGTGAGTTTTTAACACGTGTCCTTAAGGTGACCCCTACACCGAAGAAGAGCTGATGAGAGCCTCACCATCCAGGTCGAACCTCAGATGTAAGTTAACACATACTTACATTCAGGGCACTTCCAACACCAAGGAAATGAGCCTGTTTTGAAGCGCCGAGATGCAAAGATGGAGAATTCCTCCCAGAGAGAGACCCGCATAAATGAATGAGAAGCAAGATTCAAGTGTAGGATGAAAATGAATACATGCTATTCCTGTGTCTGAGGTCAAGATTCTACAAACAGCCCTCTCCCAAGAGCGCTGGGGAATGATGCTGAGTTCAAAGCTCCGTACCAGCTTCTTGTATAAATCCCCGTCTCCTTGATGTTGGTTTTATTTGAGAGTTGATTACCCTCTGACAGACTAGAATCTCTATGGAAGGGCACAAGGTCTGCCGGTTTTGATGGTCAGCCAAGGCATTTGTTTACAGACATGGTGATTCTTTTTAGGCCTTGGCTGCATGCACCCTTCTGTGCAAAGGAAAACCAACACTTTGGTGATGTTGCGCTCATCTGGAGGTATGAATCGATATGCCTTCTTCTGCTGCTGTGCCGAACGTTTTCTTGTGACTCAAGCCGGTCTCTCCAGACACATCTGCAAACCGGCACGTCCATTGCATCTGCCACTGTCTTTGAAGCTCGGCATTAACGCCGAAGAATATCCCAGGATCTGACTCCCACACAAAGCAACAGATGCACACAACCACGCAGACCCACAGCCCAAACACAGACATCGCTGCAGCTTGTGTTAACAAAGTGCTTCCCACTCACAGGCCAATTTGTTTGATTCCTTTTGGCTCTTTCATTGTGTTTGTATTGATGTATTAGACTTTTGTAGAGCGTCACACTGCAAACTTCCTTTGTGAAATCAATCGAAGATTCATATTTTGTACCAGCTAGTTGGGACCGTTGGGATTTGACCAGTTACATAAAAGCCGGCCATTGTGAAAAAAAAGCATTGGAGGTTTTCTTGCTTTGCCATTTGACCCCATGCGACCTTTACAGGGCAAAGACAGTGATTCAGGATGGCGTCACCCCTGCTACCACTCCCTTTTCTCTCTTACACCACACCTTCCAGATTCCACAACGATGGTCGCATGCTGGACGTCTTCCAGCGGCTCACAGCCAGGGACGGGACGTACTTCCTGCCCCAAGACATGGAGCTGTCCAATCAGGAGCTGAGCTACGTTGTGAAGAAGGCCGAGCAGTGGAGAGGCTTTAATGGGGAGAGGCGCAAGGTAAGCAGCTCACCCACTCTGCAGCCTCTCCTGTCTCTCTAGAAAATGGTCTTCCCCCCTCAAACCCCTGCCGTTTAATTGGGCTAATTGATGTTTTTCCCCGACAAGAGAATGAGCCAAAAGGTCACTGATTCTCGTCCGTTAGATTGGACTGCGTGTATAGCCGAAGGAATTACAGTTAGGTTTCCTGCCATGTTGCGGCGCTGAAGGAAAGACCGGCCGCGGCATCACGAGTGCGATACTAAACGGAACATTTTAACGGGCAGCCATGATGGCATCACACGGTTCATCAACACCGCGTCCAGTCTGGTCACTCAAACAAAGATATTACGTCCGAGAGGATGTATAGGACAGGCTCATTTTATATCATTACATTTTCTTTAGTTACATTTCAGAAAGCTGAGAATTCATCTCAGAGGTCTTTAGCTCCATTCTAATTAGTACAAGATAATTACCAAAACAGAAACTCGTCTAGCGGGCTGCCTGATTAGTCGGTGGGAAACCAATTTCCGAAGATATTTCATTAAAGAAAGACTGCTCAATCAACACACACATACTGGGGGAGCATTGGGCATATGCTATGCCGGGCATTCTCTTAACGTTGGACAGCTCGGTGTCACGGGGAATGCAGGCCCCCTAGTTTGCATAAATCCCCATGTCCCCCCATGAAATGACTATTGCTCGGGAGAGGCAGTCGCATGTTTGACAGCCCCAGCGTAGGTCGATGGCGATGACACAGGGAAGGGCAGTGTATTAGCGCCGAGCCTACACCCGATGTGAAATCTTTGCATAGTGATTGAAAATGTGACTTGTTGAGATAAGGGAAATGGGAACACAGCGATCAAACTGCAGCCCACCTTTAATTTATTCCGCAGGATTTGTTAGTGGCACGCATCGCTCGGTGTTCGCAAAAGGGTGTTCATTAACACCCTTTGCTCTTTGCTCGCACAAGTTTTATGTGGCTGTAAAGCGGTGAGATGGAAGCAGAAACTACAGTCGATTCTGGGTTTCTGGGTAAAAGACGGACTGGCTGTTAAGAACTTATCAATCATTTTGTCATACCGGGGGAGTAAAAACTGTCCTGACTCAGTTAATGTTTGTATGATTGGGGGGAAAATCGAATCACCAGAATATACACTTCCTCTGTGGAACCCCGCATCGACAAAGTAGTCCACACTTTGAAGGTCTGCTCCCCACAGTGTGAACGGCGGCAATCTGCATCTCAGCAAACACAATTAGAAGCAGACACTTCACAGAACACTCCCTTGGTAGCGGTTGACATTTTTCAATACCTGATTACCATTTAATAAATAGTGTACCTCTTGGAATTTGTCACACAAAATGGAAATAAATGATTGCAGTTCATCAGTCGGTACATACAACGAGTTAGTTTTGAACAGTGTTGATCTGCCGCTTTATTTGAGCACTATGACGGCAGATCGTAGACATCCTAAAAAGGCCGGAATAGCAACCATCAGTAGTTGACCTCCTGAAATAGACAGAAGATGAATAGTGTTGGTGCTGGAAAAAGGGCACATCCATCTTCCTGTCTTACAATGTAATATGACACTCACAAGATCAGATTTGTGTTATCTGTAACTCAACTGCTGTTTGTCCTTTTTTTTTTTTTTTAACACCTGTCTTGTAAGCCTTAACACACTGCAACCCTGGCTGCCAGAGGTGACTACACTACTGCTAATGGGATGGTGATGGACCTGTTTATTGGGAGAAAATTGAACCTCCCAATGTTTGGAGACTTTGAAGGGAATTACACCCCCAAAGTTTGTGATTAAGAAAATGCTTCATTTAGCGCGCTGATGGCCTCTTGCTGCGGTGGCAGTGCTAAATCATCCTCGCATTACTGCAAATCTCCCTCCAAAGCAACAATTACAGCATACTTCATATTGTCCCTAATTTGCCGTTATTAAACTGCTAAAATGCTAACACGTTAACACATTCTCCAGCATGATGAAAATGTAGGGTTATTGCATTTTATGATTTTTACATTACTCAAGCTGGCCATTTTTCATCAAAATAAGATGGGCCGTGCCATTATTTCATAATTATTGTAACACTTTCTCCTGTGAAAAGGGTCACTTTCCTAACTCAGCAAAGACATATCCCTATTAGACTAATTTGCCTACATGCAAATTTTTGTCATTTTCCCCTCATTAACTATTTATCATAGACAGGAAAAAAAATATATTCATGAAGGCGAGCAAAGGAGCAGCCCGACAGAGCTGAAGCTAATATTTTGCAACTCTAATGATTTTTTGCATCCTTAATTAGATAGAATAAGGTTGATATGATTAGGTCAGGATGTAGTGTTTTTCATTAAAAATACATTTCAGAAACTGTATTCCAAATGTGCCCTTGCAATTAAATAATGAATCCGACGCATTCCTTATTACGGACCCAATTAATATCGCCGGCAAGGGCGTAATTTTAATAACAGTGGGCCACGAGGCCTTCATTAGCTGAGGAGGAATGAGGAGAAGCAAAACAAGGTACTCACAGGAGCAGCAGCAGCAGCAGCAGCAGGCTGATATTGAGCCAATTTTAGAAAGTTATTGAACAGTATGCTCTTGAAAGGAAAAAGAATGACATTTTCAACAAATCAGATCTGGGGCAAGCAGGGAACTGCAAATGCTTCTTGTTTGTTTTGGACTAATTTGATGCCGCTTTGTATGTCAGGTGCCAGACAGAGCAACCGCAAAATGGGAAATGATTTTGAGAGAATCACGAGTGAAAAGTATTTTGAAGGTTATAATTTAGCAGTTGAGGTAAGGTTATAACACGCTGCAGTCATTTTAGAACCTCTTCTCTTTGCACCCTTTTAGAGGCATTTCAGCTGCACTAGATCACGGTTAGTAATTTGTTGCTTGACTGTGCATCAGTCAGGAAACCTTTTAATGGAAACAAGTTAGAAATCTGTCAGCCAGTTAGCACTTTTGCTTGACCGGCCAACCCGCTTTTTACCTGAAATATCAGGGACGCGTGTACCTTTTTAACTGTCACCACTGGTCACATCGCGCGTAGACTCGACTACACGTGATGCGACTGAAATCACAGGCTGTTTATGGAAACAGGCTATAAAATGTGGCTTTAATGAAGGAAAATGCATTTTCAATGTGCAGGGCATCAGAGGTTTCCCAAAGTCATGTGCGATTTCATGACTTAACCACTGTTTGTACAAGTCAGGAACACAAAACAGAGTAAGGTTGAAGCAAGTGAAACAACATGAAAGATGATTAGAATCAACTAAGTGAACAAAACTAGTTTTCCGGATGTGCTGTGCTGTAAATCAGAAGTCAGCAAAAAGAGTCTGTATCTCCCTCCAGCACTGAAACAAAAAAAAAAGAAAAGAATCCACGTTCAATAACCAACTTGCAAATGGGCCTATTATTATCAAACTTGTAATTTTCACACGGCAGTAATAAAACATAATCTAATTTTACTTTCTCACCAATTACCTTTATAGTATGGATTCATCCATGCCATATGATCATTTGAGTTGCTTCGAGGTTTAAATAGGACTCTCGGGTGAATGAGTCAAGGATCCATCTACCTGTGTGTTCTTTAATTTGATCCCAGGAAGGAAGGAAAAAGAACGAGTTTCCGTCAAAGCTCATTAGCCTCAAGTGTTGTGGATAACAGCTGAGAGAGGAGGCATTAGCTCACACACCAATTATGACATTTTTCATAATTGAAATTCTTTAAGACTTGCCTCACACTTTGATTCCCCACTGCTATTTACATATGTTTTTTGCATGTCTTCATTCTTTTTAAATCCGGTCTTTCTGCACAGATGAAGGACACACATCTGCTACATGCACTAATATTATTGGTAGGCTATTCTATTTGTACACTTAGATTCCAGAAGTGATGCATGCTGGGTGGGTTCGGGCTGGCGGTTGACTGACTAAAAGACACCTTGCGTACAACAATCCACCTTCCACCTTCTCTTCCCTTCTCTCTGCTACTCGCTCTCTCTCAAACACACACACACACACACACACACACACACACACACACACACACACACACACACATACACACACACACAGCAAGCTCCGCAGCGCTCAGTCTGCACCTACATATATCTATGTGACGAAACTGACAAGTCTTAAAAAAAACAACTCATTTATTCCGATGAATCACTATCTTCAAATTAAGTACGGTGTACAAGTTTTATTTGTAAGGGTGATGACGTCATACAATATGATGACACACATTCAAAGCCTCATTCCAATCCCTCAATCAAAGCTTTGAAAGAAAAAAAGACGTGTTGTATATATGTATAATATATATCTTCCTTTATAGTGAAGTGTGGTTGAGTGGGTTGTCACTTCGCAGCTGTTCTATAATACAATCAGAAGTAAAGTAAACGTCTTGGCTTTCACTTTTCACCCAGTACCGTTTGTCTTCTGCTGCTCTGGTTTAGCATTGAGACCAACAAAACCTTCGGAATAAGCCAATAAGAAGTTGTTATATTTTGTTAGGAAACTGCAATGGGCACTGTAGATTAGTCAACCAGAGGGCAATTTGTGCAAAATGAAACAAACAAACAGAAGCCTTCACTTTCCTACTGCTTTTGATGCTATCGTGCTCTGAGCTAGTGAGTGTGCTAGCATGCTCCGCATCATACTAGTGGTGCAGTAATGAGCCCCATTAATTATGTAAAGGCAGTGATGCAGATGGACCTAATTAATTGTCTCCCGTCACCCCGTTGATTACTGTACCTGGAAGGGAGGTGTTCATTTCTGTAATACTTAAGCAGGTACGCAAACTGTTTTGTCAGAGCTGCGGCTATGACAATGACAGAGTGGAGCGCAGAGCTCTTTTCCTGTTATATCACCAAAAGGAAAGTTTCCCGGTGGTGGTGGTGGTGGTGACATTGTGATAATTGAAGGAGAGAGGAAGAGATTAAAAGAAGTGGGGAAGGAGGAGGGGGGGGGGGGGTTGTGCGGTGGCCCTGGAGATGTTTTCGCAACCTGATTGCATCAACATTTGCGTACCTTCGCGCCGTTTGTCTCCGTATGTCTAGGTAATGGGTTACCGGCGGGCGAGTTTGGGAACACCCAAGGTGCTTTGCAACAGCAGCGTGGTTGGTGGGGAGCAAACCTGTTGAGAGTCAAGCAGCACAGATTGGAGTGGTAATGATAACCCGAGTCTGGGAGGCTGGCTGTTAATCATGTCAGATGTGTTCTCCATTTTAATGTATGCAGCAGCGTCACCACGGTGCCATCTAACCAGAGAGATACCAGGGTCATCCTTTTTCCTACCAATTACCATGTGACAGAAAATAACATGTGTTGCTTTAATCTTATTGCAAAAGTTAATTCAGACATATTCTATATTGCCTTGCCTTTCAAAATAGTATGATGTATAGCTTTAAAGCATAAACTTGCAAAACACTAAATAGACCTTATTTACCATAATTGCATTGCTATCATAGTCAGCATGGCCTCTTAACTCTCTGCAGTAATTCAGTTGAAAACTCTATTTACAAGATGCCACGTAGCACTTCACCTGCTTTATTCATCATTCGTCTTGCTGTGCCAATGGTACAGTAAAGTGCGGATGAGGTCACCCGAGATGCAAATCTGAACTCAAGCAAAGGAAGAGGAGGCTTTAGAGAGGAAGGCGGACAGAGGGAGCAGTAGGCCGTGACATGGTACACAGGAACCGCTGTCACACAACAATAGAGCCCTCCGCTCCTCAACAGGAACCCATAACAGCAACACAGGAACACCGGGAGAGGAGAGGAGGAGCTGAGTGCTTCAGGAGGGGTCGACTGGAGTCAGAGGGCAACTATTGGTCTATGGTGTGTGTGTGTGTGTGTGTGTGTGTGTGTGTGTGTGTGTGCGCGCGTGTGTATAAACATGGGATCACCGGAGTCCTACCAACCCCCCAATAACCTCTACCAAAGAGCAATGTGGTCAGTGTGTGCGTGCGTGTGTGTGTGTGCATTCGTGTGCTTAGCTGCCTGTGTATGAGTGTGCATTTACACAGTATGTCTGTGCATGTGTGTCTACCATCATGCACATTTTGGAAGTGTGAGCACATGCATGCAAACCTTTCTGCGAGCCCGCATGTGCGTGTCACATTAGAGTGGCTTCTTCAATTACAGCGGATGGGTTTTTTCTTTTTTCTTTTTTTTTTTTCCAGTGGACAGCACTGAGGGCCCCGATGGCCCGAGGCGATAGCAAAGCAGGCAGGCAAGGACAGGAGCGACGTAGCAGCAAGCACAGCATCCAACAGTCTGAGCATTAGGGAGCTCAATATGAGATATGACTGCAAAGGCTACATGCCTGTGTTCATGAAAAGGTCACGGACTTTGCTGGGCAGTAATGTGTGAAGGCGGTACATAGCGGTTAAAAAAGAAGGGGGGAAAAAAGACAGATAAAGATCAGACACGTGTAACCTCTCACCTCCTTCCCAGTTCACACATATAAGATTTTATGGTAACAAATTACTTAAAGAACAACTTTTCACACAACAGTTCTTTTAAGGGCTCTTTGTGCTCTTTTAACATGAACCCACCTCTTCCTTAAATGAGGACATTAGTCTGTCCTTGTGCACTTTGCACAATGTCTGCACCAAGATAGTCTTTCTTTTTTATCCGCATCAGATTCATCAAATGTGAGTATGAGTCATTATGAGTCATTTTATTACCCGCCGCGACAGTGTGTGTACTTCGCCAGGTGTGTTTATATGTCTTGTCTGTTTGTCTGTAGACAGATTTTGTCACCGTGAAAGCGTCTCCATTGTGCAAGATGCTGTCATTAAACTGTACAGGTGTGTAGGTGAGATCAAAATGAAGGCTGCTTTTAGAGATGGGTGTGGTCTCAGCAAGAGCACTGGAAGTAGGGAGGTAGGAAGTGTGGAAAGAGTCATCGGCCCTCCCACTTTACAACCGTGGCCTGATTTGGCATTACAGCTGTAGTTTGGAGGTGTTTCTTAAAAAAGGAATTTGTTGTTTGTTTGTTTGTTGTTCTGATCTTATTCCAACACCTGCATTAGGATATCTGCTGATATCCATATAATTCGGATATCTTTTTGCATGCAAAATTTGCATTGCAATTTTGCATTTCATTTCAATGTATTCCAAAGCGATTTATTGGAACTATAGATTAAACAGGCATCACATAGAAACATAGTGTGGGAGTGCAAAATTGCTACGGCAAATCCTGTCATGTTTTGCCAGCAATGATCAACTACGGGTACATTTCTATTCATGAGCTCAAAAGTAACAGGAATTTCAAAGAGAAGTAAAATGGAAAATTGATAAACTCCTTCATACGGTTTTCAAAGTGAATATTTGAAATAAAAGTGCAAGAAAAAGTGCCACTGACTGTGACAAAACAGTCCTGTCAGTTTATACTCACGCACTAGTTAAGCGTCTGAATGATTCTGACTCTCACCACCATCACTACGATAAAACAAACGGCCTTCTGCCTTTAAATCCCAAAAACAAGGGTGAGGTCATCCTGTAATCAGGGTTCATTAGTCTGGTCAATATGGTTATTCTAGTTCTGTGAACACACGTCTCACAAGGTGATGCACTCACTCTCCTCACAATCACACCACTGTCATGTCTCCTCCCATTTCTAAACAGGCCAACAGTTCCAGCAGCACAGAGAGAGAGAGAGAGAGAGAGAGAGAGAGAGAGAGAGAGAGAGAGAGAGAGAGAGAGAGAGAGAGAGAGAGAGAAAGTGTTCCAGTATGAACTCGTCGGTGTGAACAGTTTAATTACAGGGAGTGTCAGCCCCATTGCTTAATGTGTCCCTCACAATTAATCCAGGGAGAGGATGTCATTATCTACCAAAGCCTGGGCCTGGGCAGGCTTTTCTGTCAGAAGGGAAAGAGGGAGGGAGTGAGGGAGTGAAAAAGAAAAAGGAAGAGCCTTTGGTTAGCAGCCTATATGGTCAACCCCTGTGTCACACAAAGGGATCAGGCTAAGATTCTCGGAGGCTGTATTTTCAAAACATTGTGTTCTTCGTATGTTTCGGGACAATCGCCTCTTGTGACTCCGTTAAGCGAGGAAGAGATTTTTCTTCCTTCAAATGTCTTCACAATACGAACTTCGCCCGTCAGCTGTCAAAACATTTCCAGCTGGAGGAGGTTAAATTGATGGCAGGTTTTTCACCACTTTTGAGATGCGTCTCCGTCTTTCCTTTCTTCCTCTCATCCTCTACCTCTCCCCTCCTTCCTCCTCTGTCCTTACAGAGTCCCGGGCCTGTTCCCTTGCCAGCCCGTGATGTGAAACAGAAGGCAACAAATTGGACTGTTGAAGAGTGAGAAAAGAGTTACACACATGGAACTAACGGGAATCGGACTTATGTCTGTTCCAGAGGTTTTGTGACCAAACCACCTGATATAAAATGTGGATTAACCAAAAGGTTTTATTGATTAGTGTTACATGTGTTGACCAATAGGATGTAAGTATTATTGTGGAAGAGAATTATGTCAGCTGCAGAAATGTTGCACGTAACGCTCGCTCAAACACGCGTACGAAGATGCATTTTTCAGCCTCCGACTCCACAGAGGTTTTACAGCTTGAACTCGACAAGATCTGATTCTTTGTGACTGTCCGTCGTCAGTCACTTCTTTCCCCCTTTCTCCCTTCCTCTCCTTTAAAGAGTTTGACCTTGGCCGCTTCCTGCGGCCCCGGAGGGGATGAGGAAGGTCTGGTGATTGTGACAGGTGTCGCATCTTAACAGACCCACATGACATCCCGAGGAGAAATAGACATTTGGAGATTTTTTTTTTTTTCATAAGGGTTTCACTCATACCCTTAAAGAGACAGTGTGTGCGTGCACACATGTGTGTGTGTGTGTGTGTGTGTGTGTGTGTGTGTGTGTGTGTGTGTGTGTGTGTGTGTGTGTGTGTGTGCAGCGTACCACTGATTCTCCGGCTCTCATTTCAGTTATTGGCTTGGATACTTATCACCTCCAGCCTCCGAGGCCTGATTAGGTTGAAGCTACTCCAAAGTCAAATTTTGGATATCAAAGGCAGTGCTCAACTTTGACATCTGTCTGCAGCATCTTAATATGAAGCCTGGGCTCCTGAAATGTTGAGAATTGAGCTCAACGTCTGAAAGTACATGTACCAGTGAGAAAAAAAACGTGTTTTCAAGGATTTACTACTATTGAACTACAGTATTTGCAAATATAAGTTTCAATAGAGGCATTTGCTTTAATGTGCATGGCTGCTGCATTATGCTTTATTTATTCTTAAATGAATCCTTTATTCCATCTTAACTTGCACACAAGTGTTGTCACTTCATTGTGTTTGCGTCTGGCTCATGTGCGCTAGTGTGGCAGGTTTGAGGTTTACATATTTGCAGGTTGAGTCATGTTTTAATCATCCTTGTATATTATCCCTGAGCACACATCATTTCCTTTTTGTCAAATTAAAGTTGCAGGTAAACTTTAACGCGCTCCAGAACAAACCTGGAAAAGTGATCTCCTTCGGGGCCCAGGGTGAGTCAGACATGGTGTGGAAGTAGAATGGGTGACTATCGGAGTTGTTTACTGTAAGGCTGGGAGAAGGCTTTATTTTTCCGCAAAGAGATTAGTAACAGTGAATTATGCATATCTTATTTTCTGGATTATCTCAGGCACTCGGAGATATTATCTCACCGGATAATCTCTTTTAAAGTTGTTCAGTTCTGACTGTAAATATAGTCATTGTTGCATGTTTATCTTTTCTCCCAGTCCAATTTGGTCTCTGCCACTTTTGGATGGAGTGTGTTGTTGCACACAACCGTGATTACTCAAGTTGAAATATTTATAGCCAATGATCTTTGCTTTAATACGCACGGTAATGAGAGGAGGGTGGATGAAAGCTACTGTAGCGTACAAGCCATTTCATCACTCTGTGTGTGTGTGTGTGTGTGTGTGTACATCTGCGTGTGTCCCTGCATGCAAATGTGAATGGGTGGCCTGTCTTGTCCAGTGGTGCGGTTAACCAGACGCAGACCTTTGCTTCAGCCAAATCAGGCCCAACGCAGACAGTGTGCATCCATGCCATTTTCAAGCTGCTCCAATTATATCTGCCGACCGTCCCCATATTGGCCAAATTTACAATAATAGCGTATCTATTTCCATTCTAATGGCTGACATTGCTTGGCCTATCCATGCATGTATGTCGTGGTCTTTTATGCTTTGTGGTTCGGTCTGTTCCCAGCCATGTGCAATGTGCTGTATAGCCTGTCCTGACCTTGTATGTGTTGCATGAAGCCGGTGCGTGTGCATCTGTGTGTGTGTGTGTGCGCACATTAATATCTCTGTGAATGAGCATGTGCATTTGCACAGTGTGACCCCTGACGTACGAAGCCTGTGCATCTGTACTACAGTATATGTGCCTATTGTTTCAAAATTGGCGTGTGAACCCAGTGCATGTGTGCGTGTGTCCATGAGCTCGGAGTGGCACTTGTGTTTTATGTGTGTGTGTGTGTGTGTGTGTGTGTGTGTGCCTACATGCAGTCTGTGTCTGTGGTGTGAACCCAGTGCTCAGCAAACAGGCCTTGAGCCCAGGCCAGCTCTGACAGACAGAGGGTGGTGGTAGTGGGGGTGGAGTGGAGGGATTGTACCTCTATAGCTTAGAGAGCCTCTGCACAGTACACACTCCTCACCCCCATTTCCCCTCCCTCCCTCCCTCCCTTCCTCCCTCCCCCTACTCCCTGCTGCCTAGCCCCAAGCGCCCGCAGGCACTGGAGATGCACGCATGCGTTGCCTCGCACTGTGTGAGGCTTTTGTCTGTTTGTGAGCGTGGATGTGTGTGTGTGTGTGTGTGTGTGTTAACATGTAGATGAGCGTGTGTGTGTGTGTGCGTGTGGATGAGGATCTGTGGACAAAAGAAGCAACCATGTCTACCTCTTCTCTCACTTGGCAATAATCATTGATGCTCCTCTCTTCTCTATCTGTTCTAGTGTGCCCACTTTATGTTCATGTTGTGACTGCTTTTTGTTTTGGATTGCACAGAAAAATCAGTGTCAAATGGAAAACGCCGAAATATGTCCGGTTTAAGACACACTAGCTTCCATGCGGTGGTTGATGGAGTCGTTATGAGCATATATGCCATTTCTATCAGGCATACAACTCAGAATGCTGATCTATTATCACAAAAGAATATTTGGTTCAACAATCCAGCATCCCGAAAAGGTTTCCATTGTCCTGAGATTATTTTAAATTTTCTTGATACAGAAGAATGTTCCTTTCCCTCTTAATCTTAAACCAGTCATCACACCTTTAGGCCTCATCCACTGCTGCGTGAGTTGACTACCTGGTTCCTCCACGTTTGTGTGAGGCACTCCTGACACTTTTGTGACTCAGATTTGGTTCATCTTTGGCTACAACATCCAAATGTATTAACAGAAGATTGGCTAATAAGCAGGTGACTCGGCACCTTATAGAACATTCAAAGAAACTGTGTGAATCAAAATGATTCTTCCGACATAGGACGCTCTACTTAAGATCTAGAGTCATTATAGCGCGATAGTACCAGCCTATAAAGTCCAAAAACAGATAGCACCATCCAAACACCAATGGCCAAACTCAGCCTTCCTTCACTTCCTCACTCTAAACCCAGCCTCCTCCAGGTATTAGTACTTTGCCGCATTCAGCCCTCTCCTCACTACAGCTATGAATCTGTCCTCAGCCACAGCACAAGCTTACACATCCAGCTCCATTGCTGATACCGCCAGAGCCACAGCCCCATCCCAAGTACCAGGTGCAGAACCAACACCATTCTCATTCTCCCAAATCTAAACCTACATCCCCCCCACTCAACGGACCTCCAATCTCGTCCCTAGTCTCGGTCCCAACCGTAGTCCCAGCCACAACAGGGGCTTCCATGTGCGACTGACACATAAATAACCAAGCCTGTCCGCCACCCAGGCAAATTCAAATGCACCTGTCAAAGTGATGAAGCACCCGCCCGCAGGGAAGCATTGTTTACATTTTCACTCCAGTCTTCGCAAAAGTGAGATTCTAATTATTTTCACACTGTAAATTAAAGCCAAGTGGGACAGAACTACAAACCAGAATGATCATGGAAGTGGCAGGAGAAAGCCCCAGCCGTTGAAAGGGTTGGAAAACCGAAGAGAGAGTGTGTGTGTGGATGGTGGACGGAGGGATGGTCAGCACAGCTTTTTTTTTTTTTTTCTTTTTTTTAAGAGGAGAGATAGCTAAGAGAGACAGAGAGGGGAGAAAAGGGAGGCATTCACACAGGCAGTGCAGCAAGTCTCACTTCTGTTGTGCTCATTACAGACAGGGTCTGGAGAACTTCAACCAACTGGAATACATTATGCCCTCACATTTCATACATAATAATGTGCCAAAAAATGTGCTGCATTATTTTTCATACCAGTGGACACGGAGAGAGAGAGAGAGACGGAGAGAGGGGAAAGATTTAATTAGTCCATGGGAACATGCAAATGGAAGGTACAATTAGACAGAGGAAGGGAGACCTGGGGAAGAGAGAGTGCACGAATGGTAATGATGGCTATCTAGTTTGGATCAATCATTAAAGGATCGGGGGACTGACAGGCCTGTTCGTGCCCACGCCTTAGGCTCCTGTCCTGGACAGTCGCCAGCCTGGCTCAGTCTGCCTGGCCATAGAGACTTCTCCTTCTCTCCTCCCTTCAGTTCAGTCACACACACACACACACAAGCACATGTACATACAGTGTGTGCTCATACATCTCACACACACACAAATGCATTCAAACACACATGTATACTCACACTCCCAATAAAAGCGTAATATTTAATGCCTATGGATAGCTCACTCTGGGGCCTTGTTAGTTTGTGTTTATTAATCAGCGATGCGTCCCCCCTTCTGGTAGTCTTCTCAAAATGGTGGATTTAAAGCGCGCATGAGTTTAAATACGGGTGAGTTTGCTCGCTAGGCGTGTGATTGGTTTCGCGTTTTTGACACAGTGTTTTTGACACAGTGTTTTTGATTACCGTTTGAAGACGGCAAAGTTTTCCACATGGGGGTCAAGCTTTGGACCCCCTGTGGTCGTCGAGCAGGGACGGAAATGTCCTCTTTTAATGATGGTCAACTCTAGACACCGTGTTTATGTCCGACATGCAAAAACAGAATGGAGGAAAATGTCAGACATTTGATATTTGTGGCAGTCAAGGACGTGTGAGACACGTATATAAAATACGCTGAACGTACCCCAGACACAGCTATTACTAGAGCAGTCTGTCACCCAATGAAAAACCACTATTTAATTCCCAGAAACTGTCTGCCCTCTTTTTTAGCTGTTAGTTGCAAGCTAAAAATCCTAATTTAGGTATGAATATGGGTCACTTTTTTTATATATATATATATAACACAAAAGAATATCCCCGTTTAAAATGTAGTGCATTTATCCTTTTGTCTCTGAGGCAGTGTTGGCCTCAAACTAACAAAACAGCAAAGGAATTCCAAATCCATCCCATGACTGACATGTGCACACGCTTGAATTAAAATGATTGACAGGCCAGTCAAATGTTATTACAAGTCACAGTGCAATTTTTAGAAATAAAAGCTATCCACAGACGCCTCTATTTAAGTATTGATTGCTTTTATTCTGCATTCATAATGTGGTACGTTATGATTTGGTTGGTGTGAAATCGCATCCTCTCCCAGGAAGACAAGGCAGACTATATTTGTGAACCATGGAGCCATGTCTGCAGCTGTGCCATCTCCACTTCCTGTGCCCCCTGTCCCTCCCTCCCATTATTCATGTGCATTTGCGGTAATGTCTACAAATCCTCAAATTTATGTCCCTGCTGGAAAACATGGTTTGCCGTTTATAGTCCCCCCCGCTAAAAGAAATAAGGCCCGTCGCTCCTGATGCAAGTGCAAGGGACTGATGCAGACTCTATCAGATTTATAAATACAGACCCCAACGATAAATCCCGGCTTGATTGGGTTTGAATTGGGTTAGCTCACTTGAATGCTATCTGCTTAACCCACAGCTGGCCTGTCTGCTCCATGCAGGCATTGGACCTAAATCAGTCACTTAGTGATATCAAATGGAACAATGGTGGAGTGGAGAGAGCACTCAAGCTAGGGCTAGAAGCCAGGCTAGCACCATAACGCAACACAACAGACCAGAACAGAGTAGTGTAGAGCAGACAGGCCCTCTAATGCTCTTTCCTTTTTTTGTGTCTCAGCAATGATGCATCCTGAGAGCCATGGTGCGTTGCATGAAATGGCATCACCCGAACCGAACACACAAACACCTTTTCAAGCTTTTGTCTCGTCTTGTCAACTGGATTTCACGTGCTAATTAGCGTAGGATGGTGGCATGGCTAACATTGAAACAAAAAAAAAATCTATTTTCATGCAAGCCAAAATACATACACATGCACACAGCACACTGGGGGTATTTAAGCAGGTGTGTGTAACCAAAGTGACTTTGAGTACAGAGGCTGAATACGCGGTGTTTCTATCACCGCTGTACAGCTTGGTTCATGAAATCCAGGACTGGGGCCTTAAACCGGGTCATAGGCACACTTCCTGTGACCAGCACAGTGGGAAAGAATGTTTTCCTACTCAGTCCTCTCCACATTTGTCACTTTAAATGTTTATGATTTCTGACTTTATCATGAACAAGCTTGAGAACCCCCCCCCCCCATATAGGAAGACATCCAGGATTTTTCTGCACACTCCTATTTGTGTTTCCTCAAAAAGAAAGAAAAACAGCAAATCAACGTACACACTATCCAAACAGAGTGATTGCTGCCTAGCAGAGGTGCTGATTACTTAAGGAATTCAGGTAATCAGTTTCCCCCAGTGTGAGCCGAGGCCAAGCTAGAGGCAAGGCGCAGTTGAGGCGATTTCACTAATGAGCGTCTTAATTAGCGTTGAAGAGATGCATCCCCGCGTCCCCCCCTTACACACATGCACACACACCTTCTTTAAATGTTCTCAGCTGCTCCTCTCTCTCTCTCTCTCTCTCTCTCTCTCTCTCTCTCTCTCTCTCTCTCTCTCTCTGCACTCGTGACTCTTTGACATTTTGACAATGAGGTCCTTTCTACTCATGGGGCTGCCTGGTTTGCAGTTTATGCAATGTCTCTAATTACGAGTGGGGTAATGGCTCCCACTGTTTTCTCGGTGAAGTGCCTAGAGTTGTGTTTGGCTAACCGTTTGTAAGTGTGGGTTGACAGCGATACACCGCCAAATTAAACCTCTCCTTCAGCTTGACCCTGCTACTCACGGCCCCCTGAATGAGTTTGCCTTTTTCCTTTTTCTGTATTTTTAGACGAATCATAATTACGCAGCCAATTAGAGGGTCACCTTGAATTTTAGAAACTACTTGAAAAACGTCCTCCAACTTTCTGTGTGTGTGTGTGTGTGTGTGTGTGTGTGTGCATGAGGTTTTCACTGTTCCGAGTCTGTGGTGTAAAGGTTAAAGGTTGCATTGTGGCCCATGTGGCTGCCTATAGCACATGCAGGTACACATACAAACACACACTCATGAAAAGTCTTTTACACACACACACACACACACACACACACACAAGTGAAACCATGCTCTCACTCCATTGAAACCACTGTATGTGAGGCGTTAAAACAGGGAACTACCTCCCTGCCTGGCAGTCTGGAGCATGAATTGGGATTTACGTCGGGCACAAAGCAGTTTTGTCATAATTTCATTATATTTACTCCCGGAGCATATGGATTTACAACTCTTGTCTTTTAGTAAATACGATGATGTATACGCTCTACCGTGATGCATGTATCAGCACACATTGAAGCAGTCACCGGCAGACACTATCGGAGAGGGAGAGAGCTTCCATGATCTTCACACATGGATGACTTCGAGTTACATGACCTATATAACATGTTACACGCTCCGCTTGCTCCCCGTGTCTCACCCTAATACAGAAGGGCAGCGCATTACAGGTGTGTAAGCTCCCAACACACACACACACACACACACACACACAAAGAGTCATAAACAAGCCAGCCAGCCGGATTATACATATGTATGCATGATCACAAACACAACCTGTCTCTTTACCTGCCACAGATCAGGCCCCATAGGACTCATGCACTGCTAGGAATTAGCGTGCTGATGTACTGTACAGCGAGTGGTGCTTATCTGGTGGCTGCAGTTGTATGTAATTAAAATCTCAGCAGTTTAAGGTGAGGTTCAGGCTGATTTTAACATGAGGTACATGGGTTTTCTCAATGAAATCAAGTTACTGACACTTATATTTGTGTAGGATTTTGACCGAATGTGCCGACTGTGTATTTTTCACACACACTCGACATATACTGTATCGTCCCTCTTACTTATCCAATTCAATTTCAAAGCATTTCTTTAATATTCTATATTTTACAACAACATAACTTTCAGCAGCCCACCTTGAAGCCTTGAGTATCAGAGCTTTTCACAAACTTTTGGACAAACCCACAACAAAGAGTTTTCAGTGCCTGCTCTTCTCAATATACATCGTTATCTCCCTTCGTGTTTGTGCATGATTAGGTGGCAGTCTATGACTATATCTGGACAGTGGAAGACCCATTGGCAGGCGCCGCAGCCCCTACCGACCTCCCAAGGGAGGGCGCAGCTCTACCAGAGGGCGAGACCAGCACCCATGTGGCAGTCTACACCCTCTACCTGAGTGGGCTGAAACAAAGATACAGGCACTTCCTCCGACAACCGGATGGGGCCATCATTGAGGTGGGATATGAACATCTTGTAGACAAAACATTTTGACAATATACTTTAATTTACAATGGATACACTGCGATATGAAAAGGGTACTTTTAGAAGTACACTGTATGAATTATCTGGCCACAAATAACATTAGACAGAGCGCATATCAGCTGCACAATCCTCCTAAACCAGTTCATAAAAGAAAATAAGCTTTCATTTCTATCTGCGTCTGGATCTGCATCAAGCTGAGGCCCTTCTCTAACTGAAGTTTGCATCTCAAGATAAAGACAAATGAAGAGTGGAGGACAAAGAAAGAGAGAGGAAAAGGGTTCAGAAAACACTCCCTCCTTTCCTCTCTCCTCTCTCCTCCGTCCTCCTTTCTAAGAAGGGGAGGGGGCAGAAATGGATGCATAAAGTAGTTCCTCTATTCTGCCTTCAGAACAATAAAAAAGACAACAGTACAGCTCTGTGGTCTGAAAGGGTGAACAACCATGACAGATTAGATTTTCTTTCCTCGGGTAAAAACCAGATTTGAAATGATTTCTTCTTTTCAAACCAAACATGTCAGGATTCTGCCCTGAGAAACAAATCAAGACTCAGTTCATCATGTGAATACAACTGTTACTTACTACAACTCAGTCAACGAAACTCACCTTTTTTCTCCGTCTCTTCTCCCAGTAACAACCATGTAGGCCTACACAATCTATGTGGCATATTAACGATCCCAGCGCCTCATTCTATGTCACACTTGATGATGAAATGTAACTGTTGACAGCAAAGAAAGCACACACAATGCTGCCTCGCTGCGCCGTGCGTTGCAATCATTGCCACATTTATTTAGCTCCCCCGTCCTTCAAGCACCTGTGCAAGACTTGGCAGGTCAGAAACACTCGGATTCCACCGATTGTTGCCTAATTAAAAGTAGCGGCTTTGTGGCTCCTGCTTTGCAGTAGCAAGAAGTCCTTCCTTTCCTCAATCATTCTGTCAGTCGCCCAAGAGCAACCTGGATCATCCCAACAAAATTAATATTTTGATGTTTGAATGTCAGAGGAGTGAGGAAGGAGGGGGGGGGTTATAGGCGCTAACAATTAGCTCTGAGGCTCTTTTTGCGTTCTAATGGTTCTCCGTCATAATTTGAGTGATGGTGAGCTTATGTGAGTAAACACACAGCATGGTATATTTATTACTGGTGTCGCACTGTCTGGGTGTGTATGTGTGCACATGTAGCCTCTAGACCTGTGCATAGCAGATGAGACATCTGGGTGGATTGTTCATAGCCAAACAGCACACAAGTCATTGACACAGACAAACGCACACAGATCTTCACTTCTTGTGGAAAAAAAAAAAAAACCTCTTATGAAAACATCATACACAATTGCAGATGCCGACGCAAATTTAGTACACTCGTAACCCCCGACACCCCGAAACATTACCTAACTGGGAGTAAAAGAATGAATTCCTGCCGTTTCTGCTATCCAAAATCATTACCGCTGTGCTGACTCTCTATTCTTTAAACTGTGAAGGGAGCTTCATAGAGGCCACCTTAAGTGAAAGATAGGTGTTACTGTCCTTGGAAAACACACACACACACACACACACACACACACACACACACACACACACACACACACACACACTCTATCGCTCTGTTGCTCTCTTTTCTCACACACACTGTGTCCCTTGGGTGTTGCTGTCTGTTCCTTGCAACCTAACAGGCAGGGACCTCCAGTAGCAAGAGACGCCGATGGCATCCTCTTTCACCCGCTGGTAGTGGGGAGCGATAACACCGACGCGCAGCATCGCCGAGAGAGCACTATGCCATTCCCCTTTGCCTCGCAGCGCGGACCCCCACTTTACATATTCAAAACTAATCCTCTCCTGAATATATAGACTGTTTTTTTTTTTTTTTTAATGTATAGAGCAAGATCCAGGAATCACCAAAGGGCATCCCCAGCACTCGGAAGAACACTTGAGCTGATTTTATTAGTGCTTTATATAATTCTGGCAGCGGTACGCACACTGCGACAGGGTGCTGTGTACAAACTGGCCTTCAGATGTAAGGTGACAGCTCC
The DNA here is from genome assembly GCA_032191485.1 of Leptoclinus maculatus. Taxonomy (NCBI): domain Eukaryota; kingdom Metazoa; phylum Chordata; class Actinopteri; order Perciformes; family Stichaeidae; genus Leptoclinus; species Leptoclinus maculatus. Next base: position 11,700,511 of record JAVDOI010000013.1, read on the forward strand.
TCGGAGAGAAATAACAGCCGTGCAGGCACTTCTACAAAAATTAAATAGATAAAAAAAAAAAATATAGAGTGAAATAGAAAAATGCTCCACTACTTGCATGCGATGCAGTGACCGTAGTGATGCAGAGAAGTTGCTCTCTGTTCTTTATTTATGACATTTTAAAGCAATTTCATGGGTTTTCCTGAATAGGCTTATTACTATATTCACTTATCCAATAGCATGTTTCATGGTGATGTATTTACACTGCTATGTTACTAGACTAAGTATTATATAGCATGAATCCAATTCATTGTGGCAATAAAAAAAAAAGAGAATGTAATTTGTTTTACTTTCAGCCAAATATGCTGATGTATGTATGTATATAAAAGCCGGTGTGGAAATGTCAAATATACTTATCAGTATCATTACTTTTTCATCAACATGTCAATTTTAGAACATGTAGCCGACTATGCACAGAATTATGTTTTTCCTGCTTATCATTATTAGTAGTAGTATCTACAATATGTTCATTGTTTTCTATATTCTGTTGTGTAGATGACAGTTGAAATAGGAGGACGACAGTGACAAAAAGACATCATTCTACTGTGTATTAACGTGACTCCTCTCTCCCAGTTAAGTACAAAAAAAAAGACTAATCCTACTTAAGGAGTCTGTTTCCATTTACTGAGGAAATATTGACAGACGGCTCATTTCCTTTTAAAGAGCTCTGTTGTCTCAGGCAGTGTCCTGGCCGCCAGTGCCCCCGAAGGACATCGCTCCTCCCTTAGACTAACATGACCATAGCTCAAGGGGCCAGCTGCTCTGCAAAATACACGCAAATTTACATCCAAAATGTGTCTAAACGAACACATTAAAAAGCAAGTCCTGGAAGAAGTGCCCTGAGCTATAGACACTGTTAGACACTGTTTGAACGTAACGGAACAGCGAGGTGTGCCCTGTTTGATTTGCTGGAGAGTGAGAAGCTGAGCAAGAGTCATGACAAACTAAATATTTCCGTTGTTTATTCAGCCATTATTGAAGCAGCAATGTTGACTGAAAGTTTTTTTTTTTTTTTTTGGGTCTTTTCGGTGTTGCATCGTTAGCAAAGAAGTAGGAGCGCGGTGGAAGGAGTTGTTAGTGTGTAGTAAAAAATACAACGATAATGAAGTCTTTATTGACTTGCATATTGAATTCTGTTTAAAGAAAGTTAATATTAATGATCCATCATATGCTCCCATTCAGCGCGTTGCCCAGGGCAGGTGTTTGTAATATTGACCATGCTGAAGGAATCTTCTCGCTGAACAATACAAAAAAAGTTAAAGCTACGTTCCCATCAGTGTTGCTCCAATAAAAGACATTAAAGGTAAAGTGAGGTGTAGCTTTTCAAACACTCATTACCTATAAACAGATGTTCCCCAGCTGCCAACTCGCAAAATGCACTGCTGACAACAACTGTTAGGGCCGAAATTATGCAGGGAAATGCATCTATATAACCTAGGACCTTCAGAGAAGGCCTCATAACCACTCTGTCTGAGGAAACAAGATGGCTGATGTAGAAATTAATGCAGGCAAAGTCATTATCTTCCCTCCTAAAACCACAGTGGGTTTATGTCCCCCTGTGTCGTTTTTTCTCCGGGGCTAGCATTTAAGTGTCGATGGACTTATAAAAAGATAGGACAAGCCAACTGTGCCCCTTTTGTCTCCTTTCCTCCATCTGGGAGGCAGCAGCATATGCAAGAACTGGCTCAGCTTCTGTAAAACTTCCATTAAAGATGCACAACTAAGGCTCTGCCAGCTTGAATATTACCTCTCTCCGCAAATTATTTATGGCTCGGAAAAAACGCTGATGATGAGCATCTCCAGCGACTTGTATAAATAAAAACACTATTCTCTGCAATTTCAGCTGTTTAGTTTTTTTTCTCCCTTTTTTGGGGGGGGGGGGGGTGCTTAACCATTTGCAGAAACAAAAAGTATGCAGTTTATTCACATAGTAAGGTTTTAAGTGTATGGTATTTCATTATCATAACCTCAGCAGGGAGGACTGTGTTGTATTATGCATGTTTTGTATAATTAAGGAGAGGATATCCCCTTATAGTTTGTAGGTTTTTATAATAACGGTGACAGAGCTGATAATTGCGATGATAATAATGGCGGTTGGTGATGATCAGAGGGTATGAGAAATGGAAGGCGAAGCACAGAGGGGTTGTGCTTTCACGAGGGACACCTCATCATCGTGATGTGCCATCAAACCTCTCATTAACAAGGAGCCTTTGTCTCGTCTTTGCATGACTCAGCCCCACCGCCCGTCTGCACATGGCCACGACTCTTCGCCGGACCAATATCGACCTAATTTATAATGCGGAGAATATGACGAAGTTAACCTTTGGAAAAAATAAAAAATAAAACACCTTGCAGCAACATTAATTGACAAACCGCATCAATTCTCCCTCCTACCCCTCTTTTTTGTAATTACTCTGCTGCACATTTGATTGCCGCTGCGGAGCTGAAGACCCACGCTTCATTTGCCGTGAGGTCATCGGCAGCCCTCAGAAATATGAATATGATTTATACAGGAAGTGAGTGTGCTCTCTATGCGTTGTGAGTGATGTCTTTTCTGCATGTGTGTGTGTGTGTGTGGTTACGAGAGACACAGAGAGGGAGAGAAAGAGGGGGGGGGGGGAATGTCCTTGGCTTCATACTGTATGTTGCATGAGGAGATTAATGCCTCCCTGGCAGCCATATCTGCTTAGCAGGAGGACTTCTCCAAAGTACATTGCATGTAATTATCTGACAGGTTTATACTAGTTTTAGATAAAGAAGCACTCTGTGGCACATTTTTCAAGTTTGCTCAATTGCTGCTCTATCTGTGTAATTTGCAACTTTAGAAAAGTGCCAGCCTACCTTTTGACTACTCGATGCTGTTATCATATTTAGAGCTGATGAATGTGTGGAAAGAATGCAGACGTCGTTTTGACTTAACCCATCTTTTTTTTGTTTAAATGTCTGCTCATTAGTTATTTGAATGTATTTCCTTATATATTTATAGTTTAGTCTTTCATTTTATCATGGCTTATACCAGTGAGATTTAAGTTGTATTTCATATCACTGTACATACAGTAAGTAGGCCAACCCAGAGTTGTGGGAGCTGTTTCCCCTCTGGGACTGGAGGTAGTGTGTCATATAAAGTCTCCATTTCTGCTTCTCCTCCAAGTTCACTCTAAGCACCAGGACAGAGGTAGAGACTATGCATGACAACACGACTCGCAGGCCTCGAGGAAAATAGCAGTTCTCCTGCCAATCTCAGTCACTGTCATCCAAGTTCAACCTGTGCTTTGAGATGCTTGATGCATACGGCCCCTTGGGTGTCCTGAAACAGTCCATGCACTGTTCATTTGTTGTTTAGCTTTCGTTCATGTTGCCCTGCTGACTTCCGCGGCCCGTGCGTTTTTTTTCTGAAGGTGATTGGTGACGTGGAAGGGTCGGACAGTGCAACCAGGATGGTGCCCTGCCCGGGTGAGGCCAAGGAAGGCGCGAATGCCCCGCACCAGCTACGGAAACGGAAGAAAGAATTTGGGCGTGAGTGTTACATTTGAGAGCACACAAAGTACACAATCAATAGTCCTTGTCACCTCATCTCTCACACAAACACACACACACACATGTGACCCTCTTACTTGTGTAAACCTTTTTCCCACCTGCTGTTTGTTCAGCAGAATTTGCACAGTTTCATCAGGTGTTTCGTTCCCTCAGGGTCCAATCGTGTTGAGCCAGTGGGAGGAAGTGGGTGTGGCTCCAGTTTTGCACTGCAAGACCTCAACCAATGAAACCAAAGCAAAGGAAGAAATAGTTGGACCCTAAACTAGTGTAAGTCATCTTATCAACCGTCTGTTTGACTTGAGGCCTCTGCAATATACTGCAATAGTTGTTACATTTCTTGAATCATTTTTTGGTTTTTGTATAGTTGTAGGATTTAAATATCTGGAATAGCTGGAAAATGTGGTACAAAAACTTTTTTTTCTCAGTAATGAAATTTGTGTAGCAATTCCTGGGTACAACACCTTTTTACAGCCTCGTTGAAAGTGGACTCATCAGAATAACAGCAACCAAAAACAGTATTGTAAATTATTTTGTTCTGGCATCCCCCAAGCAAGTAAACACAAATAGTATTTGTGAACTAGTTTGTAACCTAATAAACAATGTCCAGCAACACTTCCAGTGAATGCAGGTCGCTAGGTGTTCAGCGCTGTCTCAACACATTGAAAAATGAAGATTCTAAAATTCACTAATCAGAACACGAGTGATAAAATGTCAATATTGGCCTCACATTAAGCAGGATAATATTCAGGCCAGCTTGATTTGTATTGAATATGTGTCTGCTAGCCGGTGCTCAGTGTAATGAAGTGGCTCACAAATCAGGCCATAATGGCTGCCTACTTACACATATTGCTTAATTAAAGGTTGTGAGCTTATTAGCATGTGTCTCTGGCACAGGGCGCAGGGAGATGGGAATCGGGACTGATGTCGTTGAGGGCCAGGCTTTAAAGGTTTTATAGATGGCTAACCTATCATACTAAAGCCATAGCCCCCACCCCTTCCCTAAGATCGGATCTTAATAACCTGTCATTTTCATTGACGATGATTCGCCTTTATGGGCAGCCATTACAGATCAAGTTCTTGGTCTTGTTGGATGGCGATAGCGACCATTCGTGCCCGTCATTATCAGAAAACACACCTTACTTTGGCCTTGAAGTTGCTTTTCACCTCCACGTTTAAACCATCCCAGCCATGGCCCGAGGCGGGGGGGGGGGGGGTGCACAGTGCATATGGACACACATTCTCTCTCACACCTAACGCCTCTGTTTCTGATCATCAGTGGCTCTGATAGAGACGCGGGCCTCCCCAGCCTGAAACATTTAGATAAATTAGACGACAGGGCTCTGGATTTATCCGTCCATCTGCAATACAAAATGAGGAAAAGCACAACATGTAGGCATAATTACACAGGGATTGCATTGATTGTCTGTGTCCACTGTGTGCCAACGCTCAACAGATAATGACGTTTTGTTTAATTTGGTGTATTTTCAGCATTGGCAGAACAACTCTGGTGTTGCTTCCTGTCCTTCTGTCTGCCTTTGACACTAGCCAGAACCTATAGAGCTAATGCGTTCCAATTAGAGATCACTCCATTAACAGTGACAGTGCTACACCCCCCAATTCAATCAGCCCCCTAATGAACATTAAGCAGAGACGCTGGCTCTCAGAGATGACAGGAAGCTCTTCTCTCTCTCTCTCTCTCTCTATTTGTCCTACTTTACTACCTCTCTCCCTATCCGTATTGTTCTTATCCTCTTACCCAACTCTCCTGTTCTTTTTATTTCCCCTGTATGTCTGTTTTCAATAGTACAGTATATGTGCAACACGATGTTGGCCTCAGAAGCAAAATCAACACAGCTGAAACGCATACAAATAGCTCTGGCGTGTTTTGATATGTTAATAATGTTATATAAATCTATAATATTTGATGATTTTTTTTTTTTATATATACTCCTGCTTTTTCTCTTGTTTGATGTTTTCTGAGAGCATCACCAACTTTTCAGTTCATCATCAAAACAATGCCCTCTGCAATAGTTTCCAACTGGGGCCAGACGGTGCAGATACAGCGGGGGCAAAAGGTATTTCAACGGTTCAAATATTTGATTGTTAATGACAAACACCATTTCACCACAATTTAAATTTCAAATTGATCCCTGGGAGCAATTATTTCTGGGGGAGAGAAACACGCCGCTAGGTCTCTGCTCCACACATTTGCTGATTTAAGTTAAAAGAAAACCTTTTTTTGCAGAGCTATCATAAGGGAGCTGCAACTTTTTTTGAAGTGAGCGCCTGCATCTGCTTAGAGCCAACCCCAAACCTGGGGATGTTGCTGGAGAGTGTGAAAATAGGGGAAAAATAAAACATAAAAAGAAAAAAAAATAACACTTTGTCTAATTCTATATTTATGTAGCCCTCAGCTTGAGGTGTTCACATAAAACAGTTTGTATTCAGAAGTGCTGCGGTGATCGTTATGCTGCACGTTGAGATCGGCGACTCTTCTGGCACGGTTGGCGGGTACAGCTCAGCCTGATTCATTTGAATTAAAGTTACCAACTAAATAAAAGGGATTCAAATTCCCACTTTTGCTGCTTTGTGGTTTTTTTTTTTTTTTCTTTCTAGACCTTTTCTGATTGTTTTTTTTTAAAGGCAAATACTAATGCATTTCTTTTGATGAAGAACTTTGTACATTTACTGTGTTTGCATTATACCTCTACTCACCCAACTTTATTTGTGGCATCTTTTTGTTTGATGTTGAAATGTAATTATGTCTTGTGCGGAGTGGAGGGGGCTTTGCTGTTCTGATGTTGTTTGATCAGAGAAAACAGAATAATATCCATCAGGGAAGTCTGATAATTAAATGTCTGTAACCTAATGTATGTCTACTAGACTTCTTCTTTATTTCTCTGAAAAAAATCTCTACCGCTGTTTTAACATACATTATTTAAAAATGTAAAAAAATAAAGACTTTAATTTGTGTTAACTTTTGACTGTAAATAAGTGTGTTTTAGACTCTCTTCATTATACATGAATTTGAGTCGTGGCCCCAACTCTGCGTAACCTGCAACACCAGTACTACGGTGGCATTTATGTCACCGTGGTAGAACAATAATATGCAAACCAGATTTACATTCCAGACCTCTGTCAGGTTTTCCTGCCCAAACTGTATTCTTCTCCGCTGACCCCGAACATGATTTCCTGGTGCTTAAGCCGTGGAAAACACACACGGTCGGGAGTGTGTGTGTGCGGAGATGTCAACATCGTGCCATATTTCTGTGGCATCTGGATAGATCATGTGCCTCTCTGCACACATATTTATTTATTTCTCCTCTTCCAGAGCGGTGTCAGGGAGGCAGATGTCCTGCTCACAGGAAGAAAAAAAAAATAATTTGCGGTGAAAAAACAGGGTGGGGAGGTGGAGGGAAAAATATATGAATATGCAAATCTTGTCACAGTGTGGAACCTTGTAATGAGTGGGAAATGTTGTCGCCATCTTTCATTATGCAGAGGTCATTGCTTAATGCCAGGCAGCTGGGCCCAGCTTCTTCTCTCTGCACTCCCCCAACACCCCCCAACCTCTCCTGTCATCTCACAGCAACTTGAACCAAACTACAGCCTGGCACGAACAGACACAGAGGTCACAGACGCACATGCAGACACACACACACACACACACACACATCTCCATACACAAAACACCTGCATATTGCTGTTGGAAGAAAAACCCCTCAGTTGTGTTGATTCTTATCGTCACTTGATGAAATAAAAAAAAATGGTCTTAGCTCTGATGTAAATATATACTTCACACGTCACTAGTCACAGAATGGATGTTCAGTAGCACTTTGTGCCTAAAATCTCACTGGCTCTGACAAAATGACAAGTGAGAAAAAGAAGAAAAATGGACTCTCATCAATCCTCCCGGTAGAACTTGTACGGATGGTTGTGTGAGAGTTTTTTTTTTTTTTGTCGAAAGCTCAAAAGTAGGCACAGCCATCATTTTGTAGTTGTTGTTGTTCCTTCCCTTTTGATCAACACTTTCGTGTTTTGTACATTGCTGAGACAGCTCGCTGCTGTTCCCGTCTCCTCTCGCAACAGCTTTTCGTGAAAATTTCCGCTGGCGTCTGCCCGACAGTGAGCTATGGGGATAATCACTAGGTAAACCCGTCTCCCTCTCTCTCACGCACTCTTCAAATAATCCCGGGTTTGAATGCTAAAAATGTAATGAACTTCACGGTTCATTGTGTTTGACATTGCTTAATTAATGGGTGCATTTAAAGTACATAGGGCCCCAGTAATTGATTTATATGCATGATTTGCACATACAGCTGTTGGTTCCTGTAGGAGACTCATCACTCAAAAAGAGGCTGTGCTGATGATAGGCTGGCTAGGTAATATCAGGATGTTCTGTTGGCCAATCCAGCCTTGAGAAAAGAAGACCAGTTTCCTCTGGGATTAACAAGAACTACTTACAATTTTGACTTGGGCATTTTCATACACTATTTTGAGCCAAACATTCATACTAGACTCGGCCTAGACCAGTTGCCTCCTGTAGCATGATTGAATAAAATGACAAAATATTGCTCACACCAGCACCGGGTTTCGGCTTGGCTGTCTCTCTCTCTCTCAATCCGTCTATCTGCCTGCTCGCTCTCCACACAGACAGCTTGTGTTACTGCACCGGTCAGGGCCGAGCTGGACACGGGCATCTCCAACAGGAATGCCACGAGTCTCTCTATGGATCTGTGACCTAAACACATTATGCATTTGATTTCGATCTGACTTGAAACACACATTCCTACCTCTTGAACAAGTCTTCTTTATCTGATTTATTCAGAGAGTAGAAGCACTGTGTGCAGCTCTGTTTGCTCATGCATTGTGCAAGGTGCTTGGAGAGCCAAACCAGTGGCTACTGCAGCCGTGAATACGTGCATCCAACTCTACTGAATATTCATTATGTAACCAGACGCTGGTTACAGGCAGTGTGAAAGGATCATGATGCAGGTTGCTTTGGCTCATTTCATCCTTATTTTTGGAAGACATTCTGTGCTATAGTCGTCAATAAACTCTCTAGGCTTAATCACTTAAAGAATCAAGTAAAAGTTGAGTCGTCTTTGTATTGATTATTGCTAATGTTAAATGGGTCATGGTGGTAATTTATGTAGAAACTGGAACTGAAGGTTTCATCAAACTTTAATACACTATACAGTGTAGACATAAAGTTACAAACATTAGAACCATGCCCTGTTAATGGTCATTTTAAAGGGTCACTTTATTAAAATGAACAGTTTTTGTTTTATTTGCGGCAAACAGAAGTACTTTCTACCAAAGAAATAGTCGCGCTGTGAGCACCCCCAAATGAAACTCCATTCATCTCTGTTGTATTGTGGTGGCTCGGGGGGGGGGGGGGGGGAAAGTTGATGGATGGATCTCAAAACCTGGATTAATAATAGCAAAACTTCCAGCATGACGAGTTACACGCAGAGAATCCTTTTTTTTTTTTTTTTTTGTCATCTGGTTGAACGGACCCTTTAAAACACCAATCTTGACAATTACAGTGTGGACCTAATTATTGTTGGAAGCTCCAGTTCTTGTCTTAATGCTGAGCCACCACCTTTACAGTGTTAGCATTTAGCCTTCATTGATCGTGTCCTTTATGCTTAGTTCAGGCATATACGCGGTGTGGTTATAATTATTGTTTTCTGTAGAGATTCTGGAGGTCGCTGGCCCCTAACCATTATTTGGTTTTGGACAGACCCTCTGTGGAGCTCAGATCAATCTCTCACCTAGAGAACATTCTAGCATATTTCTATCACCAGCATATTGATTTTTCCATGAGCAGGCCCCCGTTGTGTGTGTGAGGTGTTTTCATGCACGGCACATAGGGGATGCAGCCTGCAGCGTGCACAAACACACACGCTTGCATGCTCTGTACATGGGCCGACACAAACAAATAGACACAAACACACACACACACACACACACACACACACATGCTTTTTCATATATTCATTTCTGTAGACACCCATAGGCATTTCTTTGTGTAAAATGCACGCATCGGCATATTTAGTGGCTTCAGATCTCAAACGCACACTCACACACTCATACACTCCTTGTTAAAGCAGACACCAAGTGAACCATGTCCTCTCTGGGGCCAAGTGTCTCGCTTTCTTTATTACACACACTAATCAATACGGACTGGCCTGGTGTTGAGGCCTGCCATCTTTCCATCTTCCTCTGCAGCCTCCTTCTCTCCCTCGTCATCCCTCCTTCCCATCACTCATCTCTCCCATTCCTTCTCTTTCATTCATCTAACTTTCTGTCTCTCCATCCCTGAATTCCATCCATCCATCCACGCATCCATCATCCCATATCCCTTCACCTTTACGCTCCAACCATCACTCCATCCTGATGATTGTTTTGGTCCTTGGCATCTCTTTGATTCAGAGGGAAAAGAGAGCTAAAGACAGCAAGAAAAGGGATAAAAGAAAGAAAGAAGGAGAGAGAGAGAGAGAGTGTGTGTGTGTGTGTGTGTGTGTGTGTGTGTGTGTGTGTGTGTGTGTGTGTGTGTGTGTGTGAGGCAGCGTCATTGTCATCTATAACATGGCCGGACAGGGGCGGGTGATTTGGATTTAAATAATGTATTAGATTTTCTGAGCTACCATCCACAATGCCTCACACCACTATGAAACATAATAACTTAAAGGTACGCCCGTGTGTGTGTTTGTGTGTGAAGGTGAAAGAGAGAGAGAGAGAGAGAGAGGCACACTATATGAAATTGCATGTCTTTTAGATGCAAATTGAGTTGCGTGTGAAATGGTTTGATGCAGATGGATCGGTGCAAATTGTATTCCTGCTGTTGTTTGGCAATAAAAAAAAGAGTCTTTTATTGTCCAAGTGCATTACAAACACACACAAAGTCGGGCTCGGAGTGGAATTGGAGCTTTGGCAACGGTGATTTGAGACAAAAGACGTGGCCCGGCAAAGCTGGGGAATAAAAGATTGTGCTGGAATTTGTCTAAAGCCAGTAATCATTCTGGTGCCGAAGAGGAGTACTATATCAGAGCGCCAAATCAATATCACATTACTTTGAGTATGGGAGTATATACAAGACTCATCAAATTGATTATTTTTGATGCTACAATAGCGGTTTCATTTGCCCAGGCCCTCGACAACGACGACTGTTCAATTACTGGGGCTGTGTGTGTGAATTGAAAAAAGAAAAAAAGGAATACAACAAGACAAATGGATATTTATTTGACTCAAATAAAGCCTTGCCTGGAATAGAAATGAGGAATGGTATGTCACAGTCAAGCTCTGGTTAAAAGATGACTTGTTTCATCGGACATTGAAATTTCATGAATATATTTTCCAAGGGCCCTGGAAAAACAGAATTCATCATGAAGTTTGAACAGGCCATAATGTCACAGCAAAGATTAGTCAAGTTCCTAATGTGTTGTGCATGTAAGTGTGGTATTGTTAAACATACCCCCCCCCCTGACTCGGTGGTTGCAGACAGACTGCGATGGCTTATGTTGTTTTAAAAGCATCATCAAAACTGCATACTTTACATTTTAAAGGGATAGTTGGGGTGTGTTGAATGAGGTACTTTTCCATGGTCAGCGTGTTAACCAACAGTAGATGGCGGTCGGCACCCCCCCCCACTGTTGGAGAAGCTTGTGCACAAAACAAAACACTTACAAAAACTTAACATCTAAATTGAGCAGTGAATCATTTTTAAATCATCTAAAAACAACAACTACTCTCTGTTCAGGTCAGACTAGTCGCACCCTAAAAAGTTGCCTCTTTAAGTCACATCAGTCCAACTGTTGCTAAGAACGGCCTCCACCAATACTCCTTCTCCTAATGACTTTAAGTCTTCAATATGGGGCCATCAGGAGAGACAAGGCGCAGCGGCTCCTTGGATGATTAAAAAGTCATTTCCTTAACTGTCCTCCAAGGATTTGCGAGCTTTTTTTTTTTTTTTTTTTTTTCTTTTTGGTTCGAAAACATTAAATTGCTCCAATCAAGCATAAACGTCTCCTGCTTGTGGTGTAATTTGTACTGCTGTTCGCGTGGTGGGCGCTTATTTGTCATCCTTTTCCTTTGGCGCTTTTCCCAACCGCCTTGATCAACAATTAATGGTTGAAATTGCTTCCTTGTTACTTATGGCTGTGGAGACAGATGCAGCAATGTAAAAAAAAAAAAAAAAAAAGAAAGATAGTTTAATTGAACAGCAAAAATGTGTTAAGATTGGTTCAACTTTATCCATACAGTATTGAACTCATTTCTACTTGTCCTTTTACTTTTTCTAATGGCCTTACAGTGCACTCTCACAGCGTTGATGCATTCTCTTATTACAGGAATAGTCTCACTACAGCAGTAGTCCACTCTTTCTTTCCTGTCCACTCTATTCTATTCCCCTCTACCTCTGTGCTCTTCTGTCTCTCTCCCCCCGCTCTGTTCTTTTTTTTACACAATGACCTTTAGTGCTCTTTCCTTCATTGCGGGGACAGGCCCGGGCCTGGCATCTGATAGAATCAATATTCTATTATGATAGTGCGTGGAGCGTGTGGGGCTTTACAACTCCGCTGTAATAGTCTCTCTATTTCATCCCGTGGCAGCCATGGCCTGAGGGATCATCCAGGCCTCTCCAGGCTCTATGCTCCTAGCATCGCCCCATTTCCATTAACGTCGCAGGCCTCTGCCTACCAGGGGACAATCTGTGTGACCGATGGATGGGGTTGAGAGAGAGAGCCCAACCCGGGTGCAATGTATGTCAATAGACTGTGTAATAGCCAGACCTGGGTGAAATGTTAGTTAAATGCCTTTTTCCAGTTTTAAAAGAAACAGGAAGGGATACTTGTGCTATTTCTCTTATTTTATCTCGGTGCTTTTTCCACGATTAAAGCTCCCCGGAGGTGAAATCAAACTAAATCAAGTGAAAACATTATACGACCGATAAGGTGGGAAATATCTAACCCCAATGTAGATGTTAACTCGCTGGAAATGTTTTGATAAATTGTCACAACCAAAATGAAAGTGTCTCTTGCTCCTGGTGAATTTTTTTTTTTGCTTTGTCAGACAGATTTGGACCTTAGTGCCAACGCTGCCCCCCCTGCATCACGCTCCAGCTTGTAAAACAGTTGTTGATTAGAAGAGTGTACTAGCATGGAGGGAGTGCTAAAGTGAAATGTTAAGCTATTAGAGATCATGGCACCAGGCAGACCCCTATAAAAGATTCATGCCATTCCAGCTGCCTCTCTCGAATAATTAACTAACGTGGGTATTTTACTCAGCCAAAACGCAGTTACGGTTTAAAAATCCTTGCATTTAAATGTCATTTGGGCGTGGAGTTTAGATGTGAATTCTTAATCCCGGGCAATAAACATTACGAGGTTAACAGGGCGCGCTGAAGATGGCAAAGCAGTGTCGTCCTGGGAGGCTTCCATCAAACCTGTGTTGGAATCCATTTCGCTCTAAAATGTCAGCATCCGTAGTAAAATACATTACAGTTGCTGCCGAGGAGTTGCTGGAATGCATAATATTTGTAAAGTCACAGAAGTCAAGAACAGGCCCTTTAAAGCTTATGGTCAGTGCAGAAGTGCCCCTGTGCAGTCATTTGAAATGCCCTCTCACTCCCACCTTTTGGAGAATACCTGCAGTTTTTCCTCCTCCCTCAGTCCCGTTTATTCCTGATGTATGTCTTTCTCTCCTGCAGAAGGGTTGTCCCTGACAGCGTTCATGTTCCTCATCCCCCCCTAAACTCCGCCCCGGCCTCTCCATTTGATTGAGAGTTGGGGGCGACTTGAGGTGCGTGATGAGGCCCCGCTCGCCTCATATTCATCATGATGTAACCGTGAGCAACCCGGATCTAAATTACCTTCGTCTGGCATCATTCCAGCACATGCTATAAATGAGGTAATCGTCCTTGACTATAAAATTTGCATTTTCAAGACTTAATTGCTATCATTACATTTTTTGCGTAATTCTATTAATTTAACAGAATGGGGGATCAGAGGCTTTTTATGGTTATAATTTGCAGTAAAACAATGCATTCGCAAAGTAGAAAAAAAAAAAGTCTTGAGTAGAAAGAGGGTGAGCGAAGGATCAGGGCCACTCTGGCCTCTCATCATGAATTCCCATTATCCCTTTGCATTTATAAAATGGTGGAAAAAAAACTAGCCCACACAAAAAATACTTACAAAAAAACTTCCACTAAAATGCAGTCGGACACAAGGATGTTTGTGTAGGACCAGCATGAAAAGCTCTCTCGGGTTGAAGACAAGAAACGCATCAATTACGTCCCATCATCACATTGTGTGGGCTAACTGAAGCTCGTGTCTTAATAATAATGTCGGGTCAGGCTCTATCTCTGCAACGCTTCTTTTAAATATCGCCTGCCTCCTTTTGTGTATGTACGTACACACACACGATGTCAGCTGCGCTCAGTAGTGCCGTCTCCCCAAATGGTATGGTGGAGAGCACGGCGGATGACACGGAAACAACGGAGCCATCAACTCCCATTTATGCTTCCTGCGGTGACCTTGCCACAGACGTCTGCGAGGTTTCAGAAGTGCGCCAAGCTAAGTGCCAGCAACATTCTGCAACCCGCTGCACTTCCTCGCACTCTGCTGACCTTAAAAGTGTGGCCTCAATTTGGGGGGGGGGGGGGAGGCTGAAAACACACACAAGCATTCTGCTCTTCTTTATCTTTTGCACTTCTGTTTTCGATGCCCTACTTTAATCATACTGCAATTGTATGAACATCTTTGGATTTCACGATGTAGATTTTCTGCAGAGGCTACAAATCAACTATAGCAGCTTTTGCATAATTGTTTCAGTGATGTTTCTTTAGTCGGATCGAGGCCAGGAAACGGCAACACTGAGAGGAGAAAAAAGACTCCAGCAGATACTTATTATATAATATTTCACTTTCATAAAAAAAACCGACAGACTGACGCTTCACACATGCAGCTGTAACTTGAACCATGCACCATGTTTAACTATTTATGATTCCAATCCTGTATGATTTACATTAAATACTATCACATTTAATTCCACAATTGTCTGAATAAAGTGCAAAGGTCAGTGTTTTGGACAGACTAACATATGCCAACAGTACAGCATGTTGCTGCTTCAGAACAAAACAATCAATATTTGTGAAATGGACAACAGTTTCCTGAAGCCATTCAGTAGAGTAGGAGTACACCAGGTCTTCCAGGTCCCCCCCCCCCTCCCTTTCTCTCTTCTTCCTATGTACCTCAATGCTGACTTCTGCCGACACTGACCAGGTGGCGTCGTCACAACGGGTTTTTCCGTGGAGCCTTCAAACAGGAAGCAGGTAAGGCCTTGACACTCCGGCCTCGATGCTTAACGTAGCGGCGGAGGAACACTGAGCTCTGTTTTTGATCGTGTCAAGCGGCATCAGCTCAAGCTCCGGTGTGAGCCGAGGAAGACCGTTTCCGTCTTCGCTCTCTGTTTCAGCAACTCGGGTGTAAGTGTGTGTGTGAGTGTTGCGTCTCCATTGCAGACGTGGTTGGGAGAAGCTGTCAGGTGCTTACGCACTGTATATACCTGAGCACTACTGACAGGGACACTTTAGTGTGTGTGTGTGTGTGTGTGTGTGTGTGTGTGTGTGTGTGTGTGTGTGTGTGTGTGTATGAAAGAGAAGAGGGGTGACTCACATCTGGACAATGCTTCATGGCTGAGTTACAGTTAAAAGCTCGAGCCTCTGTCTAGTCTACAAATGTTAAAACACTCGGCAAACGGCACAGCGTGCGGGATCTTTTCTTGTTGTTTTAAAGCTATTGAACTAGTTGTTGTTTTCTACCTACAAGATCAATTTGTGTATAAAATGCAGTCAACAATTGGGCTTGTTTCAATCCCCATATGAAGCAGGGGCTTGTAAAAAACATTATATAGTAATATGAAAAAAGATAAAAGTAAAAGTTCAGTTCAGTGCCATCGCCTTGCGGGCATTAAAAAAAAACAACTGAAAAAGAGAATGTTCCATAACAATCAAGGCCTCCACAAGGCATGACTGAATCTTCGACGTTGTTTGAATTTGGATTTGAAATTCTCAATCGTGTGTTGAGAGGTACGACCGTTCACAACCGCGGTGATAATCTCCACCTGTCAGCGCACTAAGCCGGCTGCATTAAAACCTTCTATCTCCAGTGATTTGGTTTATTTTGTGACATTTGTCAATAAGCGGGTCAACAACTCTCCAACGTCAACGCTCGCGCCGCGTGAGCGACCGCCATTAGTCACTCCTGTGGCCTGTGGCCAATTCAAGCTGTTTGCCCAAGATTAAGTTCCAAACAGAAAAATAATTCTGAGGAAATAGAGAAATCTTTGAGTTGATAGAAGTGGCGAGGCGAGAATTGTTTTGATGATCAAGTGTTGAGTGTGAGCCAACAAGTTGAATCATTTTGTGCTTTGGAAAGGTGCGGAGTACTCATTCTCCCCTACTGTGCAACTGTGTTACTCCGCTACTCCTGTGTGGATGTGAAGAGGACAACTTTTAAAAACTTCATAATAAAACTTTAAAAAAACTTCATAATAGATGAGTGTCAGGTCTGTTAATGCCAAAATCAAGAGCTCATTCCACGTGGCGAGAACCCAGCTCTTTGCATACTTGAAACAGAGGGGCATTCTGTTGATGAAGCACTGTACTTGACATTCATCTGTTGTGCAAATTAACATTTAATAGCCATACACATTTGAATATGTTCTTTCTTGACACACTGAGAGGCCCGCCACGTCGACTTACATACACAAGCTGAGGAGAACGAGAGATGGGTTTTTGGCCGCGAGCGATTTTGCCCCACCGCAAGCGACATTAATTGTTTTTTTTGCGAAAAACTAACTGCGGCGCCCATTCCTTCAACATTGTTTCTTGTTTTGTTTCCTCCTGTAAACAAATCTGCCTCGCAATTTGTTCATCATAACTCGACGTTGGATGGCGGAAAAAGGAACATTTTTCGTGCCCCGCAGTTACCGACCTTGAAAAATGGCGAAATAAAAGGACCAGTGGGGGGGGGGGGGGGGGGGGGGGTGTAATATAGGCAGAAAATGTTTGTGCATTTGTCAGTTTTATGACTTAAAGAGATGTTTGTTGAGTTATTGTTGCACAGCTGACCTGCAGAGACTGCCAACATGTGTCTCTGTGAAACACAGGAGTCCTTATACTCCAGCCAAGTCACTGACACCGTCTTCGACTACTGGCGGACACACACACAAACACTTACAGATATTAAAAGCCCGTGCACACACACATCCACATTGTCCATGGATGGCGTTATACCATAACTGGCAACCCTGTTATTTGGCGGAGCCTCCCCTGTGCTTCAGCTCAGCAACGTGACACCATCTGTATTCTCGGTGCTGTTTGTTTGGTGCTGCTTGACTTCAGCTTGAGAGGAAGCCACGCTGCCACTCCTCAGGTGGCGCACACAATGTTTTAGAGGAGTTGCATGGGGCATGCAAAAAGGTGGCAATAAGCCAAGGTGATGTCATCAACAGAGGCCCTAGCGTTATATATCGATGTGTTGCTTGCTCCAAACCTGATAGCTCTCGCTCTTCTCCAGGTGTGACAGATGTGACAAGCGAGTGGGAGCAGTATTTAGCGCTTGCAGATCAGGAAGAGTTAGACTCAGCGAACCCGTCTCCTCCTTGGTCAGGATCAGGTGCTGTCCTTGGGGATGAGACTTGTGGAAACACTGATACCAGCCCTGACCCTGTTTCAAGTGGTGTGTGTGTGTGTGTGTGTGTGTGTGTGTGTGTGTGTGTGTGTGTGTGTGTGTGTGTGTGTGTGTGTGCGTGCGTCGGCACCAGATCGGGGGCATCTCCTCCTGATTGAGACTGATGCGTGCCGATCGGTTGCAGCACTCGGCAATGTCAGGTGAAATTAGCGGCCGTCAATGAAAGACCCTCAGACCTGGGGGATTCATTAGGGACAACCTCCCCCATGTCAACGCACTGACAGTCCTTCACACTTACACCCTTGACACACACACACACACACACACACACACACACACAAACACACACACACACAGCAGACACACGTCATTCCCGTCTGATTCCAAAGCTCCAAATAATGAAGAGTCTCCCCAAGTCTTAAAGAGTGGATATATTCATGTGTGTGTGTTTGTGTTTATCGGTGCATGTGTGTGTCCTCGCCCTCTCATTCATTTTTAGTGCGGATGTGTGATGATCACGGCCATTCTAGCAAACACAATGCCAACCACACACCAACATTCACAAGTATCTTCTTCTATAATCCAACCAGCTGGTCTAAAAAAAAACGTTTTCACTCTCACTTGAAGAAATGATCATACGAAATCATGATAACTCTTAAAATGTGTTTTCACGTTGTCCCCCTTTACTCTTACAGGTAGCCTGTAGCCAGCGGTGGCATGTGGCATTGCACGGTCCAGCCCAGTAATATGCTAAGGGGGGCGGTGTATTAACACAGTATTTTTGCATTGGAGGGGAAGCCTGCTGTCTCCAGCTGGACACAGCGCTCATGCTACCTGTGAGTTTGGCCTTATCCCAGATTTGCTCTGGCTCGGTGCGAAACTGCTTTCAGCTGGCCAAGACGACTCAGTCACCCTCCTTTTCTCCGCCATTTTCATTCCCATTCACTTTCCTAACTCATCAATGTCATTCTTTTTGGAAAAGTGTCAAAGCCATATATATATTCAAATGTTCCTAGACTTGCTGTGGCCAATTTCATGACATTTCTAGTTTATCAAAATTATTTTTTCGATAGGATGAAAGGGAGTGTGTGTGTGCGTGTGTGTGTGTTCAACCACACACAGCAAAAGTAAATCAGTGGAATCGTTTGATACAGGCTTTTCTGCCAATGTGTACATCTTGCATGCCTGATCAAAGCCGGAGACTTTGAACACTGGTCCATTTGCCCTCATGAGTGCTTTCTTAATACAGTGCTTCCCAGTTTAGGAGCATGTAGCTGCAACACAGAAGCTCCGCTCATTAGAATTAGAGACATTAGTTACGACCAAAGGAACTCTATTTCACGCACATCTCCCCGACGGACTAAATGAAGCTTTGCAAATCCTCCACAGCTTTTAATAGCTGCCACTAATATTACAGGTCACAAATGATTGCACCCTCAGACTCAGATTTGGCTGATCAAACACAGGCTGAGATTATCAGTGTTATTTACGCTTGTGTATCACTCTGGCATAAACACGCACTTATGGAAATGCGATCCCTCTACGGTAATGCACTTTATAATGATTTATGCTAGAACGATTCATGTAAAATGTGGCAGCACAAGCCCACATCAGCCCACAACCCGATGTTGTTGTTGTTTTCTACCCGGCATTTTTCTTTTTTTGAGACGTTTCACTTGTAAAATGTGTACCTTCACATACATCACCGGAGTCACCACAAGCCTCAGTTTGTGTTTCGGAAAAACACAAGAGCGGTCCGCACTAAAGCACGATGGTTCCACCTTTTTACAAATCAATTATAAAGTCTGGAGTAAATAAAACGATGCATGTCTAATTAACCCAACAATCCAGAAGCTTTCGTGGGGGCCTGGCCAAGAAGAAATGAAGCTAACAACATGTATTACCAAACACACAAACATATACACAAACGCAAACATGCATCCACACCGGCGCACACACACACACCTTTAAAACCCACAACTCAAACAAACATGGAGTCACAGGTACTCAATGTATCGACCAATTCAAATAAGGGATTAATATGTTGACTGCATGTGTGTGTGTGTGTGTGTGTGTGTGTGTGTGTGTGTGTGTGTGTGTGTGTGTGTGTGTGTGTGTGTGTGTGTGTGTGTGTGTGTGTGTGTGGGCACTGCTGCCACGCACGCACGCAGGCAGGCAGGCCTCACATTGCCCACAGCTACTCGGTAAGGATTCCCGATAAGGAGAATTAGTCAAAACTTGGGAGCTGCCAGTCAGCGCCAATTAAACTTTAATCTTAGGCTGAAACAGGCACAAATAAATTAAACCCTTGTGAGCGGCAATGTGCGCTCTCCTGATAATAGGGGATTGAAGTCGTCTCGGAGCGAAGGCTGCATGTTCCCCGGCTCAGCCGCGGCAGGCAGCGGTGCAGCGGGGAACAGTGGTTAGGCTGGTGACAGAGTGAACTGAAAGGAACTCTGGGTAGTTGACAGAAACAGACACCGATGCAAACAAAAAAGGCAAAGAACACATAAATTACTAGAATCATCGATGCTGGACAGCAGGAAAAAAGCACTTGATTCTCCTTTTTTTTTCTTCCTCATCTCGCTCGCTAGCTTAAAAAGGTTTTGTGCTGTTAACACGAGTTAAATCACGATAAGAATGTAGTTGAAAGGTGTGAGTACAATTTCAAATAAAGCTTTTTCTGTGGTTAACACTGAGCACAATATGCTTTGGCTTCCATATATATATAGTCAGACATGCCGATACCATGCATTCACATTGTAAATGAATCTATGCAAATATCAATACGGTTCCTTTTTCCATGATCCATGGCTAAATAAAATATATTTTACTAGAAATACCACCCAGGCATGCAATTGACCTCCGTAGGACTTTTTTTTTGATAGTACACTCTGCATAAACCCAGTATATTTATTGTAAATGTCTTTGGACAATCTTGGGGTGGAATCATATTGGACCTTGCAGTGTGTGTTGGAATTTGATAACCAAACCATGCATGACGCTCCCAGTACCAAGTGGAAATTATATTTTCAATCATGCTCAGGCATGGAAAGCAGAGCACCAGTATCAACCGATATAGTATGTATAATAAAGAACGATCTACCCTTCATATCAGCCAGAGGAAATACTTTTAATGTTGCAATATTCAAAAGTATGGTTGTCTCCACGCGCGCTGTGCAGAGGGGGATATTTCATTAATGTTTTTTAATGAATTAGCACCCTTATCTCTATTTCCTGTGCCCGACCTGTGCTAGCCTGGTGTTTAATTTCAAAGTAATTTTCTTGCTATATGAGCGTGCCGTTTATGTATTAATGTCATGGGCCTCGTCAGCCAACGTCATGATTTATTCCAGAGTAGCGGTCACATACATCCTAATATATCTTAAAAATAAGCCCCAGAGAAATGCTGTAATGAGAAAACAATAACATTAACAATATTAGCAACAATAATGAAAATAATTGCCGCTGAAGCCAACAATGGTAATCACACATAGAGAAATACCTCTGTGTTTGACCGAATCGTACACAATTATCATGCATGTGTATGTAATATAATTAATTCTATGTCTGAGCCTCTTAGCCTGAGGCGATCAGCATAGAATCAGTTTTGTATGTATAATAGATCAGAGCGCAGTTCATGAATAAAACAAACGTGGGGAGTGTGCAGCAGTGACTGTGAATGTTTGTCTTTGGACAGCGGAATCAAAGTGAACATGTAATATTGTGATAATCCATACTTGATGAATTCAAGGGGCTGACTTGCCTTAGCTAAGTTCAGCTAATTTCCAGACATGGCTTGCCTCCGTAATTGAGTTTCCAATAACATTATGATTATTCCAAGCCCACATGATAATTGAATTCAAGGTATTTTTTTTCTTAACATTGCAATATTGTAGATGTGTGATTATTATGCATTTGCATGTAGATTTCAGTGCCTTCCTGAAACTCATCACTTTTCTCCTAACTGGATTTCCTATATTGTAGCATACATTTGGCTCATAACAAATGACGGGATCCCCTCTCGTTATGAGCACAGAGTCAATTATTCCGAAAAGTTCATTTTTATATCAATTTTACCCCACGTAATGATATTGCAAAGACGATCCCCCCCCCCCCCCTCAAAAAAGTCTCCAAAAATCTACCCAGCGCCGACCTGTTTGTCATTCTTATTATACCAGAAAAGTGAATATTTTTACTGTTGAACTCATCAAATTCACATCACTGCCAACACTCCTCCCGCGCTTCCAGTTTGATCCTGCTTAAGAAATGCTATCAAACTTAGACACCGTGGCCCCAGTGCTCATCTGTTGCATAATGGAGACTGTATAGGCAGAAGTGGCGCAGGGTGTGAATGTAATTTTCATTAGGCTGACAGAGCCTCCACAGATTCAGCCCCGTTGCAGGGGTACAGTAGGGGCACAAAGCTGGAGCGAGGAGCCGACTGCTGAATATTGGAGGACTGCGGCGTTCTTTTCACAATGCACCAAATCCCCTTTCCTCACAGCTCTAGGTGAACTAGTTGGCATCTTCTGAATCCCTGCATAAAATCATTTTTTTTTGACAATCCAACACTGAGAAGTCGATGCATTCATACATGCATAAGTTAAGACGGCCCCCCCTCTAAAGATTGAAATTATTTACCATAAAGCTTCTGCTTCTAAGTCTGCCTCAGACTTGCCCCTTAAAACGAAAAAAAAAGAGCTTTTGAATGTGAACATCATCGGCACAGACGCTGCGAGTTTACATAGCAGGAAGTGGCTGGGTGTTTCAGCGTTAGCGTAGCATCGGGCGCTCGGTCTTGTGCTTGAGTTGTGCTAGCTGTCACATCGGGGGGATGACTGGGCAACTAGTCGATGCTCTGAGCTACTGGGCACACATGGATGGCTGTGAATGGAAGCTCTATCCATTCTCATCATTTAGAGTAGCCACAGGGCCCGCACAGTGAGGATGGCACCAGCCAAGACATTATGCCAGAGTTTAGCTGTTGTTTTGCATAAATGTTGAATCATGCCAGCGTCCTTTTAGAGTGTAACAACAGCCTGCATTGATATTGATTTAATGCTCACTAATATTTAAACTGCCCTCAGGAATCAATGCTGTTGAACATGATTTAATATGGCCTACTAGTACAGATATTAATACGACCACATTACGCTGAAAATCGATTGTTTGGTGTTTAGTTTGACGTCTTAAGAATGTTGAGGAAACAGAAATCAAAGTCATATGAGTTTTATTTCACATTAAAATGTCATCAGGCTTAAAAATGTTAAAACTTACACAATAAGTAATTACATTATTAATTGATGGGAAATTAGCCAATGCTCTATTTGAGTGTTCATTGTTAAATTAAAAACAAAAAAGGTGTTTCTTAATGTTTATAATGTGTGTAATATAATATGTGCATTTATTATTTATTTATTTGTTGTTGTCAAAGCGTCTACATCATGCTGGCACTGAGCTGTATCCTCAGTGATGAGGAAGGGGCCACAGCAAAGCCAGAAATAAGTAGGAAAGAAAGGTTGCAACAACTTTTAACAAAACATGACACGCGAATGAGGGCTGAGTCCTCATTTACATACGCTGACATTTTACAGAGAATATTTCAACGTAAGGCTGAGCTGTAATGAACTCCTGCCAGGGAGCAGTCAAGGAATAATGTTTCCATAAAGGTAACCTGTCCACAGCTCCTCCAGGAGAAAGATGTGGAGGAGGAAAAGAGACATTTTTCCCCCTCTCTCTCTCTCTCTCTCTCTCTCTCTCTCTCTCTCTCTCTCTCTCCCTCTTCCTCTTCGTTGGGTGTTTGGTAACAATGGGGTATTTTTCTTTCAGCGCGCTTCATCCATCTTGGCCGATACTGATTTAGTGTATTTTTCCACCCTTTTTACAGGCTAATTGCGCGCAGCCACGGTGAATTTGTTAGTGGTGACACCTTGCCTACCCATTGGGAATGCATCTCATTACCGGACGCAATGTCCAGGAACATCAGATATTATTAGCTGTCATTAATCTGCCATATATAGTGAAGGGGGGAGAATGGGGGGGGGGGGGGGGGGGGGGCGAGAAGGGCAACAAAGGACACAATGAGACAAATATGATGGCTGGCGAAGGCCTGCGTGGTAAGGTCAAAGTTCACAAAGGTTAGCAAAGAACCCAGGTGGACAAAAGGGAGGTGGGGATTGTGAAAGATGATACTACAAAGACTAGACACCCCCAAACAAAAAGACAGATTGTTTTTAGTCTTAACAGATGAATAAGTTGACAGTACAATGAGATTTGATTTGGTTTGCAACACTCCCAAGTGTACCAAGACGGAAATGGAAGAGATAGACTTGAGCTTAGCAGCAGATCTGCACTGAAACCTACATGAACAGGATGATAAAAGGCTCTGGATGTAATACCCTCACACACATTACATATGTTCCTCTTTACTTGTGTTTTCAGGATTAAAAAAGAAAGATTAAAAAAAGAAAGGCATTTATTGCTCACATCTGTTATGCTCACAATCTAAATTACCAGTTGTAAAAATGTGTAATATTTAAAATAATCTTAATGAGAATGATGAGGGAAAATGATCACTCTGCAAGTGTTTAAAGAATCACTTTGTGATTTTATCTACAGATTTATTTCACAGAAACCAAAATATAAATATATTTGGCCCGAGTCAAGATATGACTCATTTCAAAATTCACATATTTTGTACTTTAGCTTTTATTTATATTGTATCATATTTAAATATTTAAATCAATAATATTTAAATCAGTGTGTCTTTTATCCGTATTTAAAATGATCTTTCCTCATTCCATTTAAACGGCTGTGGACTTGCTTTGATGAAAGTCCTACAGTATGCTCACTGAATACTGTTTTTGTAAACAGATCAACTATCGGGTGTGTTTTTGTCATGTTTCAAACTGTGTTTTGTTCTCAAATCCCATTTGACTCAAAATGAATATGACAACCTTAAACTAGATTTTCAGAAAGAATTCATTCTCTTTCAATGCGGACTTGATTGTTGCCCAAAAGAGTGTGATTCTTTTTCACACATATGTTTAATTTGATACAGCATCTTTGGCTGTTTTTCCTGCACAGCCCCGCCTGAAGACTGCTACATGCATACTAGATAGGATTACACCTTCTAAGCAGATTTCGTTGTGGAAGGGTTAACACAGATCCCCCTGCTTTGCTTGAACAAACAGGACACCATCTGAAGACACAGGAACTAACTGGGCTCTCATTAAGAGATTTTTTTTTCTTCTCTGGAGTGGTGGTGGGGGGGAGGGGGGGGGTTCTATCCTGCTTTTTGTAGAAGAGGCACGTTGCGGCCTCCTGCCGCGTCGCCTGGCTCTTTGAGTGAGATGGAGTATATGGCCTAATGACTAAAAGTTCCTCTATAAAAAGTATACAGCGCAGCTCCCTGCAAATTGAGTTTCCTCTTTGTGCCAATTGAGGGTGGTTTATATAGGCTGCGGGGAGTTCCTTTGAACTCTCATTCCAAAAACTCCAGATTCCTGGGTCAATCCCCCCCCCCCACCCACCCCCCCCTCACTCCTTTCCTTCTTTTCTCCCACCAATGGTTGAGATAGAGGAAGAGGAGGCTGCTGTCTCAGACGCGCAAATTCATGCCACATTGCACATAACGGTTTCTCCAGAAGGAACGAGAGAGAGAAAAGAAAACACGTCTCAAAATGAGGTTAAGGTGGCATGAAGCAGGTGTTTCTCCTCTCCTTTATTGGTAATAAATGAGTTTGTAAATTGGACTTTATTAGATTAAACTTTCTAATGGTGTTTACATAAGGCCAAGGTAGCATAAAGTCATTAGACATCGTAGCACTTTCTTTTATTTAAAGTGGCATCTTTATAGAAGGCCAATCAGGGTGCCTTGGTTTCTTTCCTTGACAATTTGATAAGACCCTGATTGTTCTATCGTTCGTGGATGAAGGCTGTGAAGTTACAGACTTCAGGGATATGACAGGGAATGCAAAATCTTGACAAAGGTAGAATAGTTGTATTTTTTCTTTTTACTGCGTTGTTTGTCTGAACCCTTTACTACATTTCCCAGGTATGTTGAGCCCTGTTGGGAGAGTTTATAACATGTTTATCATAATAATGTCAAGTACCTAATTTCTTAATTTCTTCACCCCCCCCCAAAAAAAATAAAACAGGTCCCCTTGTTAAACTTTTCACTTATAAATGCTCTTGTTTTTAACGGAAAAAAAACAATAACTACAAATTAAGAAGGTGTCCTTGCAAATAAGAATTTGCCAAGAGAGGTACTTGCTGCCTGTCTTTTGTCCTCGGCTATCTTTATTGCCAAAAGCGAATGTTGGCGGCATCCCATGTGGAAGCAATGGGGGCCTGGATGCCCAGGACTCAGCCAAGTGGCAGCGATTGTTTTCCATGTCGGGGGCATGAAAGCTGGGCTCATTCTACACTAATCGAAACCCCCAAAAAAGGTCTCCGTATAAATCCTGAGACTTCTTCTTCTTCTCCTTCTCCTTCCTCTTTTTACCCCACCCCACCATCTTCACAATTATGCACACACATTGCCATAAATCTAATGCGCTTTCATGATCAGTGGGAGCGGAGTACATAAAACGTGTTTGCCGGATTTGCATACAAACATACTTATTCTAAATCCCCCTCAGAAGTTGTAAATGATTGTCTTTTCCTGAAATACATCTCAGCAAATTGTATTTGGGCATGTTTATGAATCCTATTATGGCATGGGTTTTATCATATTTTGTGGACAGTGATGGCTTCTCAGCATAGCTGTTAAGAAGAGGGAGAGAGGGGCCTTGGGCGATAGACTTTGTCATTTGTTTCAGATGGGCGCTGGATTCCCCTTCATTGCTCCATGACAGGTTCACGGTACCAAGATGGATCTCTGCTAAGTCCTTGCAAGAGGAGTAATTCAGTAACTACTGTCTACTGGGTGAAAGTGGCTGCATTCAGTGTTCATTTTGGTCTTTGGATGCAACACTTTTGAATGCGTTATTCGGATCTGAACACCATGCAGTAAACAGCAGCAGAATCTCTCTTTGATTTTTTGGCCTTTTCGATACTCGATTATTTGTTTACACCGCTATAAACACAGTGACGTAATGGAGGGGAGTGTTGCATAATAAGGCCTACACCAGAGCAGTATTTATCAAGAACTGGAAAGCGGGCTGGGCAGGGTAGAGGAGGACTTTGTTAGCGGTGCCTGTGAGGCCTGGGCTGCCAACGAGATTATAATATCTCTATGTGCCGCGCCTCCCTGTAGCAACTAAACAGCCAAGGATGGCATATACACTATAAAAACAGGCAGGTGGTTAATGGTCTCACCTAGATTATAGTAGGGGAATGTTCTCATTTCTCTGGTTCTAATTTCACACTTGAGTCAGTTGAATCAAAATCATCAAGTGCATTTTGACAAATATTAGACATATTTTTCTCTATAATTGTTTCCTTATTTTGCCCGTAGGACCAGCTGAGCTCGCAAAAACTCTTGTCAGAATCAGCCATCAATCGGTTGAGACAAGCTGCTGAGTGGGAAGGTCATAAACATTTCAAGAGTTATAAAACTTTCATTAAGTTCTCACGATAACGCGCCAGTGAATGACCCTCTTGCTCTCTCCCTCTCTTTTTTGTCTGGGTGGCGTTGAAGAGGGGAATGATTGTGAACAAGCGGCCTCTTTGTGGCGGCGGGAGCCTTTTTCAAACTGTCTCGGCCTCTTGACTCGTCCTAAGCCAGAGATCAGAGCTTGGAAAGTGGCAAAACAAAGGGCCGATTTAATGAGATTGTAAAACAGGCCGAGGAAAAGGAGGGGGTTACCAAATAGCCAGACTGCCAGCTCTGGTCCATTTCAAAAGGTCTTTTCAGGCTCTCCTTCTAAGCCGTCTCAATATGAGCAAGAGGGGAAAAAAAAAAAATCAAAGCACTCGAAATGCTCTGACAGATTTTGACATGAGGAAGATGTGGATATTGGTCTGCTGTTTTCCACACAAAGGGGTTGCATTCCTGAAAAACAATGTGTTCCTCATTTCACATGTTGGAAAAGTCTTTTTTTTCTCCCTCTTTAGGATTCAAATTATTTCTTGATTTAAATCATCAAATGAAACGTGTACAGTCAAATCTCAATTACTGCAATTTCACTCCAACTGATAATCAATCTGAATGAAAAACAAATTAAAACGACGATGACTAAAAATAGATAAATCCAAAAAACAATCAATTACTCCTTAAACAAACTTTGCCTCAGATTCATCTACTTGGCAAAGGAATCATTTGAGAGATAAAAAAAAAAAACATAACTGAGGTCTGGGTTGTGATCTTGAAAAAAAAAATAAACCTCCCAATTATGATAGTCATAAGGCGGGACGTCTGGTTCTTTACACACACACATACCCTATAAATAGTACTGGCACACATCACAAAGGGAACAACATTCCCATTATTGTCCCCTTCTGAGTTGCTCTTTCTAAGCAACGCCAGCATCAACGTTTATCGCGATACATCTGTCACGTATCTTCTCCCCCCCCCCCCCCCAAAAAAAAATCTCTGTGGAATTGAACCATTTAACCCGTCCTCAGTTATTAGAGGGAGGGAGAGAGAGGACGGAGGGATGGAAAGGAGGGGCAGGGGGGACAAGAGGAATGAAAACAAGCCAGAGTTGAGGAGATAACCATCAGGGTCCTTAACCCATTATCTGGCCCCTGTCCACTGTTGAGTGTCAGGAGTCACACCCAGGTCCAAGTTAGCCCGGAGCTGTTGACCTGATGGTCTCCGCTGACATTTCCATTCAAATGAATGGCTCTTTGCTGCATGCTAGGAAGTGTCCAGTTTGACCTTTACCTGCCCCCGAGATCCCCCCTCCCCTTATTAACTGGGCTGTGGCCCTCAGTCTAACCTGTATGCTTACCACCCCCCCCCCCCCCCCTTCTCCACCTCCGAGGCTCTGCAGGCTGAGCCGTCTTCAGTAATAATGGAGAACAAATGAAGGCAGCCGGTCCTAATGGTGGTGGTTTTTTAATGACACTGAGCTTTTGTGCTCTTCTCATTTAGACAAGCAGTGAGAGATGAGGAGGGACGAAACACGCTGCAGCACTGCGTCAGTGAAGCTGCAGCGAGCGGCGTGCTCTCGTTCTAAGGTTATAGGACACAGTTAAGTTCCTTTTCCGTGGCACAGGCAGTCGTGTCAGTAATGGGCTCGTCGTGGGTATCGCGCCGTACACAGCTGCTTCTTTTATGTTCTTTAATTTGCTCGGAGGAGAAAATAAAGCGTGTGAGTGTGTCTTTAAGGAGGCCCGTGGACCTGAGAGACCAAATACCAAAAGGACCTTCATAGGTGCACTGTAGTTAACCAATGTAATTAGCGGGAACACAAGTAATCAGTCCAGGGAAGTGTGTCATTAAATGGCATCCCCCCATGATTAATTTGCCACTCGTAACGACAAAATGAACCTTCTCGGTGTCCTTAATGACCCTGGTTAATCTTTTAAAGAACCAGGGAGGAGAGGAGACAGCCAAAGAGAGATAGGGGAGAGAGAAACTGACGGGGAGGGGGGACTACATGTAGATGTCAGCTGCTCACGTCAATAGAAGTGTTTGCAGTTATGTAAGTTTTCCACCATTACCAAGCTAAGTGAGTTAAGTAGCAACAGACACACAAACAGATACAGCACAACATGATCCTTTCTATAGGATTAATCCCTTTTTTAGAGCTATTAAAGAACAGAGGCAGCACATGGCGCCAAGCATCTGACACCACGCTCTCTAAAGTGGAGGTGGCGAGGAGATTAGTGCAAGGAAAAGAGCCCCTATTATACGCCCTGTTGCATTATTAAAGACACTTCCACGTAATTCATTCTTCAGCGGAGTACATATTTGTCTTGGTAATTTTTCTTAAGCCACGATAAGGCAGAATTAACCATTTGAATTAATCATGGGAGTGAACGCTTTTGATACCAGGCCGGGGCCCTTTGCGTCCAGCCAGCTGCACAGGCCGGGGCCCGCCTGCTTAACACCAGAAGTGCCAAGCATATGCTGGTTGAGAGGAGGAGGGCAGATAGGGAGGCCTGGGTGGGCAGGGGAGGAGGTCCCTGTGGAGCCCTTCACAATGAAACACAATATCCTCCTCCTCAGACGCGTGCAATGACTTAAACACTCCATTGTATTAAATATGAATGAGGTTCCCCATTGTCCGGGTGCGGGCGAGCGGGGAGACAGTGTTGTCGATTAGCCACATGATTAAGCAGACGACACGGTAGGGGCCACAGAGGTAAATAAAGGCCGCCTTCTGTCATTTCCTCGTCCCCAAGGGGCCCCCGTTGATGGCTCCTCGCAAAACTTAGCGCGGTTAAAGCCAATTGACGGAAAAAAGTGATAATGTATGACTGTGAAAACAGCTGAGTGATAGAAGGGAGAGAAAGGGAGTGAGGGAGTGAAGATTAACAGGCCGGGAAGTGGATGCGAAGGAAGGAGAGAGAAGGTGAGGAGGAAGGAAAAGTATCGAAAGAGATGTAGAGACTTATATGAATGAAGAGAATAGGAATAAGGAAGGAAGAAGAGGGTGATGAAAGATTACAGAAAGAGGAGGGTGCCAGAAAGAGAGAGGGGCAACAGAGGGTTGGGAGCTGCAATAAGCAGCGCCTTTGATTAAACAGGCAGGATAATTCAGTCATGGTCCATGTCAGGTGTTTATTATCACATTGTAGCATTTGCATGTGAAAAAGACACTAGCGTTGGCTTCGCCCGGCCCTCTTCCCGGCCTTGTGATTGGCTGACAGGGCATCTGCGCTATACTGTTGCAAACCCCCCCCCCCTGTTAGGAGTGCATGAACCCAGTCACGGCTATTCACTGTGGGCCCAATATGTCAAACGGTTATTATAAGCAAGCATTAGCCAAGAAAACAAATAGAGGCAGAGAGGCTCATAATGAAAGGGAATAGATTGTTTTAATCAGTTCTCCTCATTAATCAATTTGGAGCAATATGTCAAAGACACAATCCCAGTTGATATTACTGACAAGGCACACAAAGTATTGTTCTGTGCAGATCGTAATCACTTGGAATCAGTTTCATTTTGACTTTGATTGTAATTTTTTTTTTAACATTTTGCTCATTTATTTATTCATTCATTTACCTACTAATATATTTATAATTTTCAGTTTGCATTGTAAATTAATTTATATGAAGAAATAAGAAGAAAAAAAAACTGATGACTATTAACACAATATAATTTAGACAGAAAGGAAAAGAGCAAATTCCATAATTTAGGCTTTTTCAGATTTCCCTCTGGACTAATTTCCTCCTCTTAGCCGTCCTCACCTTGAATCCCCCTGTGGTTGAAAAGCTGCCTTTTGGGGGAGTTCCATCACATTGCTGTAACTATGATCTTTCCCACTTTAATGATGCCAAGCATCTAACCTTAGCCAGCTCTCCTGCCAGTGTTCCACCCTCCCCCCTATACCCCACCCCACCCCCACCAGCCCCCTCCTATTCCATCGTGGGACATTCAGGTAACTAATCTGCCTTTAAATATGTCTTGAAGGAAGCGCGGCTAATTAGTATCGGAATTTACTGCCTTCACTTTTATTGACTTGTCCTACTTCTCCGATAATTAACTAATGAGTAAAGTAATGAGCTATGTCGTTCAGTCGTGCTGTTCAATTAGAGTGCGGAATCAATTATTGAAAATAGTTTCTGATGCCAACGCCGCCCGGTATGGTGAGTGAGAGTGCATGCAAAGAGGGGGCAGTACTTATCTGAACAAAATGGAAGAATTTTTAGTGTTGATTGAACGACCAAAGCCTTGACTTCCACCTTTGTCAAAGAGAGCATAGAATACAATGGCCTTAGTCCTCTTTCAATCATAACCGAAGCAAAAACCCAGTGGAGCTGGGATGAGGTCTCCCAGTAAACAATGTGTCATTGAGGTACTTCCGAGCTCAACAAAAACATGAGTTCATTATAGAAAATTAATTAGAGGAACACACTCCCGAGCGTTTTGGCTGATAATGAACTCTCTATCTTGTCAGGCCAATTTAGTCTGACGCTCTTTGATAATTATGTTTACATCAAAATCAATGCCCCTTGTGATGAAATATGTTAGAATTTATCATGTGGTTCAATAATATTATAAGGGGAAACGGGGAGGTTGTGTGCCTCATAATAACTATGTTTTCAAAGTTTGAGTTTGGTATTGGTACGTTTAAAGGCCCTGAACAATGGCGTCCTACATGAACAAAACATGTTTGTTTTGGTCATTTTACATCAGAAATTTCCATATTTTTCAAGGCGTGGCTCAGGTAGAAAAAGGTGATGTCACACATGTTCATACCCTTATCAAATTTAAACAATACTTAAATCTAAATACAATGGCTTTTGTGGGGTTGTTCGCTTATATTGCCAGCACCTCCAATCAAATTTGATCAAACCACAACCACACAGTCCTGACGAAGCAGATTAGGTTTTTGAGTGTTAAAATGTATTAATTAACTTTATCTTAAATTGTTGTTAGTTAAGTCATGAAGATGAGTCATACTCTCTACTTTACTTGCACTTTATGGGATGCAAAGCGAGCCTGGGAAAGGAAACCAGCATCAGTTAAGTCATTTTCATGAGAGGATTAAAAGCACTTGTGGGGTCATGCCAGTACTGGTTGGTGTAAATGGAGAGGCGGAAACATGAATAAAGATAGTTGGAGGAGCTCCCGGTTCCTTCATGGCTGAGTCATTGTTATTAAGAAATGTCCACATGAAGGTACATGCACAGTGTGGCTTGTGCAGCATCAACATGACAGTGGTGCATGTACGTTTGTATACCTGTGTGTGTGTGTGTGTGTGTGTGTGTGTGTGTGTGTGTGTGTGTGTGTGTGTATTCTGGGCTCAACCACCCTTCATCCAGTGAGCTCCCACAGACTGCTGCTGTTAATTGAAGCATTAAACACACCTGTATTTTTGTGCTCGGTTAATAATTAATTTGACGATGAGAGGCAATAAAATCAGTAATTAATCCCATTTTGCACAATATTAGACGTGTAGGGTTTTATTGAATTAAGACAAAAAGGAGAGCACAAGCATGTAAAGAGGGAGAGGGGGGGAGAGGGGGGGGGGCTAAAGTCCTGCAGTGAGAGAAGGGGGGGGAGACATGAGAATCCCACCGCAGTGTTTTGGCGGTATCAATATTCTATTAATATTCACAATGCCAGAGGTCCCGGCTGGTATGCCAGTCAGTGCTGAGTCGATGTGACAGGCTCCCAGAAAGACGCTAAAGCCAAGGACATTAAATTCCCCCTGACAGCAACCTTGGAGACCGTCCCAGGCAGGCGTCGCTTTGACTGCGGTAAATCAGAGAAATAAACTCAAAAGAACATAATGGAGTCGGCTCTCATCATTATTATGACAAGCAGGTTTATTTAGTGTACAGTTGGCTCTCCTTCTGCCTCCATGTGCGAGTGTGTGTGTGTGTGTGTAGGTGTGTGCGCGTGTGTGTGTGTGTGTGTGTTTGTGTCAGTTGACAGTCACCCCTGGTTTGTCTTGCTGAGCTCCAACAAGACAAACCAGGGGTGACTGTCAACTGTCAAAGAATCCTGTAAGCCAAAGCTGCTGTTGGACTGTACATGAAGTAAACCCAGAAGATTAGAATGAAATCCCTTCTAATTCTGTGAGAAAACCACACTCATGAGCAGCAACTAGACATACTATGGCAAAAGGCATTAAGTGACTGCACCTGAACTGTTTACTCACGGATTAAGACAGCATGTAGTACACTAAGTTTTCAGCATGGGCACTCAGTGACAACCTTAAGCCAAACGTGGCTACCCAAATTGTTTATTTACACTAACTCTCTTTGACAATTGAGAAGTCCATTTAGTATTTTGTGACTTTTAGATTTAAAATGTATAAGTAAAATATACTATTGTTGTATTTTATACTACTATATGTTGGAATACAATATATTACATATATACAGGTATGGATTTTACGGCTAGCGCTGCTAGAACAACACACAGTTTCAACCTCTGGTCATATTCTCATGCCTGGATCCAAGATGACACATTTCTCTACAATTCCTCATGCAGCGTACAGTATGTAGATTATGTGCTATATGATTTCAGAGATGGGGATAACCCTCAGACCTCCCTGCCAACTACATACTCGTATTTGTTCTTCTGATTACATCCCAAAAAAAAACGAGAAATAAAACAAGAGCTTATGGCACCACAGACAGCCTGGAGCGAGCTATCTGGGGGCCCTCTATCATCCTCATCCTCCATTCCCCCCTCTTTTATAGAAGCCTTGGCCAAACCTTATCGTCATTGCTCCCATTTGAATAGTATTACAGACACGCCGGCCAGGGGAGATGGAGATGTCATAAAAAATGGTATTGATTTTTTTTTTGCTTGTTGTCGTCATACATTAATATCACCAAATAACTGTACAGCTCCTGTTTAAGCGTGGCTTTTGTGGAACGTGTTACAGTCTTTCTTCTTTTCCTCCCCTCCTCAATATGTCGTAACAGATTCTGGTGACGTTATCTTTCCGGTACAGCGTGATTGATCCTTCTGCATCTTTGTCAGGCTTCTCAGAGAAAG
Organism: Leptoclinus maculatus; assembly: GCA_032191485.1. Classification (NCBI taxonomy): domain Eukaryota; kingdom Metazoa; phylum Chordata; class Actinopteri; order Perciformes; family Stichaeidae; genus Leptoclinus; species Leptoclinus maculatus. Next base: position 11,734,360 of record JAVDOI010000013.1, read on the forward strand.
GCCTTTTTTTGACATGCACAGCCAGGCCGCAGCAGGATTCGCCGTGGCATGATGAACATTAGACTTTTACCGTGGGTGACCTCCCAGTCCTGACCAAGGACTGTGGTACTGTGACACTGTACGCGTGGCCGTGTGTGCATGCATTTGTCGCGGCAGTGTGTGTCCTGACGTGTGTGCGTGTAGGCCCTATATGTGTGTGTGGAAGCTGTGATGTTCCGTTAATGACAGGTTCACACCTTCCCGAGACAGCACCGATGTCCACACGCTTAGGCCGCTGTCCTCATTCCCCCTATGCCGTCTTCCCTTCAACTCACCGTGGCGTGAGCAGGTGACAAGCTCTCTGAAGGTGTTAGTGTGTGTGTGTGTGTGTGTGTGTTTACCTTTAACTCTAGTCACACACATTCTGTCAGGTGTCACTCACGTGGACTGGTTAGAGACTGAGGTGGGAGTGGAAGGACTGCAGCGTGTGTTGGTGTGTGAAAGGTGATTAGTGTGTACATGTATACAGACAAAGCACTACATTTCAGGGTTGTGTGTTCATTTGTGTGCTCAACAAGTGAGTGTGTGTGTGTGTGTGTGCAAACGTCAGATGGCATGGCTCGGTCACAGCTTCTAGTCTTTACTTTTGCCAGTGAGTACCAAACCGCCAGACGCCACGCACGCCAACAAATATACTGCGACACTTGCATTATTATTGTAAACACACAAGGAACAATCTCTCATACCCTGCACATTACAAGCAACCTCCTCCACCCTCTGCACCCCCCCCCCCCCCCCCCCCACCTCTAAACAAAACTCAGCAAAACATCGTGACGCAAAGTGGCACCAACGAGGAAGTCAGCACAAAAAAAAATCGGAAGGGGTCAGCATATGTCCAGTCAGCGTACGACACCTCGTAAGACAACTGTCCCAACCAAGCAGATTGGGTCTCTCCTACTTCGGCGTGGTGTGGCGTGCAGCCATGTGTGTATGCATGTGATGCACTTTACTGTGCAATGTGTGTGTGTGTGTGTGTGTGTGTGTGTGTGTGTGTGCGCACGCTCACCCATGTCACGTACAATACCACACAAGTGAAGATGGGGCAGAATAGCAGGAGAGCTGCATGAGCAGATTTGGGTGTTGCCCCCAGGGTGTGTACTGTATAGTCTCCATAAGTAGTGACATGACAGGCCTTGGACACGTATTTTTGGGGGCTTCATTATACTTCGTGTCTAGGTAATGAGGTTAGAAGGCTGGATTTTAATCTTCAACTAGAAGCTGGTTTAATTCAGAGAAGAAGCTGTGGACTGAGTTTTAAAGACTGAGTTAGTGTTAGCTTGTAGAGCTAGAAACTGAATGAAGTGACAAGACCAAAGCTGACCTGAAGGATGAGCTACATTTCGTCCTTTGTGCCTTATATTGTGTGTATTTCTAATCTATTCTGTGATCCTGGCTATTATTCAAAGGCTTGCAAAGATAAACTTCTTTAACCCGAGTTCCTTTTTTTGCGCTGACACTGTGTTTTTGTATGTATTTTTTAAAGAATATATTTATTTACCGTTCATTGTGCGTACGACAATATTATAGGAGTGCAATAATACATTGAGGGGCTCTCTTAAAGAGATGTTTGGCTAACAAAATATGGCTAACTAATCAATCGTTTTCCTTGTTTTGTATATCTAGTTTTCCCGTAGTTAGTTTTAAGTTTTAGTTTTGCTTGTGAATTGAGTACCTGCTGTTAAAAAGGCACAGGACCAGCATGCACCTGGGTGGGCCTATTTTTATTTTTTACAATGCCAACAAAGGCAGCGACAGCAATGATTTCTTTGTTATTTCGTTTGCATGCTTGTTTTTAGGAGAAATGATTCATAAGAAACACAAAAACATCACATGGGCGACGGACTCTTTTGCCTGCCTATAACACATACCCGTGGTGTGTCAGTGGCCCCTGATTTTTCTGACAAAAGCCCACCACAATCATCTCAGTCAGTGGCACAGTGAAAACATAACACCGATGACTGCAGCACGCCACAGTCATGGATATTGTTCCCTATTTGTTGTTTGTGTTCTGCCTTCCGCCACAGCCACTGATCCATCCAAAGTTAATCACTCCAAACAGCATTACAATTAGTGCAGTTTTGGAGTCAAACATCCATCTCCTGGTCTATCTATCACCGTTTTTTTTTCTGTATGTGGTAATATTCCCCAATTAAAGCATTATTGTAGCCTACTTCATCAAGGGCTAAAGTAATCAAGATTAATCTCAGTGAGCTGACACACGCTGTTTGCTAAGGAACACACAGAACAATTGCTCTGGGCGAGCATCATTAGGAAATGCAATAAAATTAGGCAAACTGATTATATTTCAGAACTGGGGAGCAAAATAAAAACACAATTTGGGGAGGGCTTCAATTATGGCGGCTGCACTTGCTTGTTTGAACATCAGCTATTAAACCACTTTACAGTCGTACTGCTTGGGCACAAGTTGTGCGTATGCGTATGTATATGTGTTTTTGTATACCTTTCTGCATCATGATATATGCATGTGCATAGTTTTGATCATGTTTGCGGGTGTCTGTGTTGGTGGGAGGAAGGTTGACGTTGATGGGGGTGGGGGGGGGGGGGGCGTGTAGCCACACAGGCTTCCAGCCAGCTATTGACACCAACTTGGTCTTAGCCAACGGCTGCTCGCAGCAACCATTTTAGGCTCTGTTGTCAATTGGTATCTAATAGGGGTTAAGTGTTTTGAAATCTGTCTTTTGAGGGAGAAAAAAAAAAACACACCGGAAGGCAAGTTTTCATTTAATTATAGCTCAGATGGGAGATAGAATATCCTGAATGTGTTGTGTACAGAGTGTTTGGCTTGTATTTTCAAAAGATGTGTCTGTGATTGCCACACTGCATTTGCATCTGTGAAATGTTATAGGTAAAGCACATGTGCTTTGTTTATTTATTTGTCCCCCGTCTTCAAAAGCTGGCTGGTGAGGTATACCCGGGCAATCTATTTATGTCATTCATGGCCACTCAGTAGTGAACAATACTCTGAAACACACACTGTGATTTGCCGGTTAGCAGTGAAACCGTTTTAAATGCTTATTAATCTTGCCTGAGGCCAAACTCTTCCTCCTCTCCCCCAAAATGAGAAAATGAATGAAAATACATGGAAATATGAAAAAATACCTTATCTTATCACCGCCGTGGAGGTAATATTGTGTGATCCCTCGCCGAAATAGCACGGAACATTCCATGAATATATTTTAAATATTCCCTTCTCCTGCATTTGAATTGATGTCGAGCAGGGCGTATATATATATATATGCATTCATGTCGTCTGTCCCGTGTCACGCATCAGCCAGATCAAAACATTTCCCCAATCAACTCTGACAAGAAGGGCCACTATTCATTCATTTAGATTGCGTAAAAAGGAATGAAACAAAATGGCCTTATTGTTTCTCCTTAGTGATAGGTCCCTGTCTCTCTGCCAGAGCTCACATTACTGCACCTCGACACAGATAGAAGCTAAGCTGAACTGACTGACAGAAGTGATAACAGGCAGAATAGAGGTACAATATGTCTGAATTCAACCCCCCCCCCCTCCAGATATATATCATGGAAGTGTGAAACAGCAAGTGGAACTAGTTGTAAGTTTTTCTGTAGCGCGAAAAGTTACCACAGGAATGGTATTTAAGCTTTGACGCCGTCTTGAATATGGTAACAATATGGGATCAATTTGAAATGTGCAGGCCACATATGGATGAGAACACACCAAAATCAATACAATAACACTCACATATGCTACAATGTGATATTCATTGTTCTGAAAACACAATCAATATGCTCATAAAAAATCAGGACGACCTTTTGCCGCTCTGTGACCCTCTTGCTTCTGATTAACCTTGTTCACATTGCGCCACTGACCTGTGCTTATAGACCATATGAATTATAAATGCACTTCATTATCATAGTCCAGTCGTTATCGGGATATCATACCCTGTATGTCAGTCTTTCACTTTTGTCCCATGTTCCGCCCTCGGTGTTTTATCATAAGCAATTCGTCCTCTTTCTTTCTCTCTCTCTCTCTCTCCCTCCTTTCTCTTCTTCCTTTTTTTTGCATATTGCCAGACCTCCGAGGATGGGGCAACAGAGGAAGGAGGCGAGAAGGAGAGAAATAGCTAACAAACTGCAAATGATTGATGGGCTAATTTCAAATCCTGAATAAAGCAGTTTCCTAAGTCTGTTGATTCTCCATTTATTAGGTAATAGAAACATTTATCAAAAAAAGTCCCGTTTTTTGCTTAAGCAATAATTGCATTTTTAAGCTCTCATTAGGCCTTCCATGCATGCCTAATCCAATTGAATAAATACAGTGTTGGAGTGAAGAATTAATACTCTTCCCATAGTAAACTGAAAGTTGGTGATTTTGCAGCTTGACTCCCGTTCAAATGGAACAGTGCAGCGAAAAAGACTTGAGGTAAAAGTACAACTTCTGTTCTAGCGCACCAAAGCTATTCCAGTGGCTTACTTCAATATGTACTACTACTATCATTTTCCTTGTTGCAGTGGTCAGGGCACAAGCATACTTTCACTGATGGGGGGGGGGGGGTGAACTAACTTTAGTGTACCCCACTTTGCAGACTGGCATTAACCTACTGTACAGAATTTAATCTGAATTTATGTTTATTCATTTATTGGATTGGTTTAGTGCTGTATCTCGTGGGTAGCTGCATTGTACACCATGTGGACGGGGGTTCACACTGTCTGTATTGCCTGGCACGGGACAGAGGTTTTCTCCACTTTATGTTCTATCTATAGCACTACTGTAGCTTTAGCCCTTTGCGTATATGTAGCCACATCAAAACAGCAGTCATGTCTTGTTACCTGGCAACGGTCCCACTAGCCGGGCTAAGGCTCCTGTTCCAGCAGGGAGAGCCAGTTTTAATCACCTAGCAAATTTCCTGCACTGAAAACAGACAGGGGCCTCAGCTTAATCTTGTTAGCACGATGAGGCCGTTTTCAGATATCATTGCTAATCAAATCATCCCAAAGGCTTTGAGCCCGGGTTTTTTTTTTTTTTGATGGGAGACGAGGTTGTAGTGGTGGTGGCGGCGGCGGTGGCGCTGGTGGTGGTGGATGTAGCAGATGTGGGTGTCTATGGAGGGGGGAGGGGAGGAAGCGGGTGTCTGTGTATGTTTGTGTGAATGTATATGTGCATTCATATAGGATAGGGGGGGGGGGGGGGGGTGGTATGTGGCTTGCAAAACACACCACGGTGTAGAAAAGAAGGGATACAAACAATTGACTTTTAATGATCACCATCATCTGCATTACTTACCCCAACACCATATACCCTTATACTGTAAGTACATGCATACTCATCATCGAAACCAACATCCCCCTCTCCGGTTTCCCCTCCAAACTCCTTTTGGTCGTGAGCTCTCACTTCAATTTGAAAGGCTCCTCTACTTCTCCCAGTAGATAACCTGCATTTTTTTTTTTTTTTAATAGCCCAGAGCCACTCACCAGCACCCAGAGAGACTCCCCAACCCAGGGCCCAGGAGAGCCCGCACAACAGAGAGAAAAAGAGAACAAAGCCAACCTGCAAAGTCTTAAAAAGTTAAAAGTGTACTTTGATAGCCTCGGCCTACCTATTGCGGCGGCGCTGATCCGACCCCAGGGAGACTGACAGCACCGCAGAGAAAGAGGGAATACAAGAGGAGAAGGGGAAGAAGAAGTGGGCCACGGCAACCCCAAACTCTTCTCTTCTTCTATTTTCCATATCTACACGGGCGCACACACACAATGGTTTGATTCGGTATATGCCGAGATGATGGTTTTTGCAACTGTTTTCAGCAAGTGCATAGGAATGAAAAGCAGAGCTACTTTCTGCATTAGCATAACTATCTTTTGAAGAGTACAGTGAGTGAGACACCGGAGCTGTAAGATACTGTACACTGTGCAAAACACAACATTTAAATGTAGTGATTGTGCCGAGGGATTTGCACTCGTCACAACTTGAATTTCCTTTTACAAATCTCCCAGAGCACATTGGTATTGTGTAGCGAAGCAAGCATAATGCTTTATTTTGTGCGAATATCTTGAAATTCCTGGTTAAAAATCACCGATAGCATGATAATACTTCTCCGCATTTGAAGTTTGAGCACTTTCCCAAAAGTCAGAGTAGGCAGTTAGTTTACAACCATTGTACTTTCCAAACCTCTGTCTGTCCCGATTAAACTTGTATGGAACTGTTCCGATAATATGCTCCTTGATTTTGTTATAGAGCCTAAAAGTGCCTTCAAATCTTCAGACTTTGCACTTGATGCTTTGAAAGATGAACTTGAACATACTTTAGAGCATTGCCGCTATCTTGAAAGGAACATCAGGGAGATATTATATATTTAATAACTTTTTTTTTTTTGTCACTTAGATAATGAATCAAGGCACTCCACTTCACTATGCAGTTTATTGTATATAGGAGTAATTCTGATTTTTTTATTTGTATCACACCAAAAGACCCAGGAGATGTTATGTATAGGAAGCCATTGGGAAAAGGTCTTTGACTCAATTCAAATCCATAATCCGGTATGTAATATATTGCAAAAAAATTATTCAATTCCCTCTCCCTTACAGTATAGCCATGGCTAACCCCAGTTGGCGCCTCTCAAGGCCGAAATTTAGATTTCTCAGGGGGACACAGTTACTAGTACAAGTAAAAACCCTCCAAAGTGCTTTAGTTTCTCAGATCGCCGTATACCTGAGCTAAAGCAGAACACAACCATGTTCTTTCAAGGCTGATATGCATACTTCTCCTTTGAAGGGTTAGAAACTGAGGAATATGATTCCATTCTAAGTAAACCTATTGCTATTACCATCCCATCACCATCCATTTATGATAGAATTTATAAAGATATACTCATGCAAGTCTCCATGTTTTGGCCATGTTTAATGTTTACATGATGACTGTTTACTGGGAATATTAACTCACACACTTCTTTTTTTCCATATAGCCATGTTCCGAATAAAATACATCTTACAAACACATTGAAATAGTAATAAACTCAGTGAATATTGATCAATATTCATATATGACTGAAGAGCTCCATGCTTTTATAGGCAGATGGATGGAGAATGTCAGGGCCCACAGTGCTCTATGATATATCCACAGATTAGTCTCAGCAAACGATATAATGCTTGTTGGTGTAATTGCTTTGAAACAGCCACCAGGAGGTCACAAATAGCGAGAGCTCCCGGTAGTGCAAGTCAGCCTAACTTGACTAAAATGGCTGCTACCTCCTCAACAGTCCTCAACAGTCCCGACTTTATTGTAGAACCGTAAGTAACTTAAATCTGCCATTTGAGTGATAATAACATAGGGCTTAGTAGAACATAGATTCACAGAACAAAGTCAGTGTTACTGTAAAATGTGATGTTTGATTCCTTGCCGTTTATAGGCAAATGGGAGAAGTTTGCCTTCAGAGCATTCTGCCAAAAAGCCCTTGGTGCCAGGAATCTAATTAAGTTTAGGAAACAAACCTACTAGTTAAGTTTAAGAAAAGATTATAGTTTGGGTAAATTAAAACCTTTTCCGGCTAAAATCCCTCAATTCAAACTTCTACCACGTGCAGTTTGTTGTGGGTGCTTTGAGTCAAGATGATGCATGTCGAAAAACGTCAGAAAATAGTCAATAGTCAGTATTATCCATCAAAAAAGTAATAAAAAAGATATAGCATAGGATGTCAAAAAAACATAGTATAGTGTGTCAAAAAAAGTCTTAGTAAAGCATATTGAAAAACGTCGTAGTATTGCAAATCGAATAAAAAGTATAAAAAAAGACAGTGAGTCGTAGTACAGCATGTTAAAACATAAATTGATAAAAAAGTAATAGAATAGTCCTAAAAAGTAATGAAAAAAATCATGCTATAGTGTGTTAAAAAAAGTCATAGAATGGCAAGTAAAAAAAAAAAAAGTCATATTATAGCATCTCAATAAAAGTCAATGAATGTATGTCAAAAAAGTAATGAAAAGGTCAGAGTATAGTAAGTCCACAAAAGTCATAAAAAGTAGTATAGCATGTCGGAAAAAGCGTCATAGTAAAGCCGGTCCTAAAAAGTCATAGCATAGTATGTTGAAAAAAAGTCATAGTTTAGTATGTGGAAGATAGTCATAGTATATAGCATGTCGAAAAAGTCACAGTTTATTATGTTAAAAAAAGGCATCGTATAGCATGTTGGAAAAAGTAAAGAAATATTCATGGTAATATATGTCAAAAAAGTAGTGAAAAAGTCATAAAATAGACATGCGATATCTCTCCTCTACACACTGCGGGTGAAGCAGCCCGTCACTGAAGAAGCTCTTCATATAGGAGCCTGCATTGTCATTTTAAATATAATGAATGGGGTGAAATGTCTAATGTGCTTTTTGTGGCCCATCTTCGATGGGATTTCGCCATGCCCGCCAGTAATGTCAGTAATGTCCACTGTCGCATTAAAATGATGTAGCTTAGGGAAAGTGGAATTGAATTATCTGTGCACCACGGTTGTCTTTTCCTAAATCCTTATGAATTCTCCTTTGAATCTTTCCTTGACCTCATGACGTTATCCATTGTGGTCAAGGAAAAGTGGTTAAGAATAGACATTAGAAGGTTGTTTTTTTTTTCACTGTTCGACCCAGTCTCTGTGCCAGTTCGTCTTTGTCCCCTGTGTCAAGCGTTCCAGCAATTTTCCGTGTGTTAGTGTTCCTGATTTTCTCCTGGACTCTGTCTGATTCTCTCAAACTGGTTTTGTCTCATCGTTGCTTGTATTGCTTGCCTGATTACCTGATGCATCTCCTGTGTACCAAACCTGTTTCTTGTTGAAATGTTGAAAAAAGTCATGAGAGTCATAGTATAGCATGTCGAAAATACTCATATAATGTGTTGAAAAATGTATTTAAAAACTCATAGAATAGTTTGTAGAAAAAACGTCTCTAAAAGGTACATTCACATGTCCCATGCGGTCTAGCGGTAAGGATTCCTGGTTCTCTAACAGGCGGCCCGGGTTCGACTCCCGGTATGGGAACTGGATTTTAAAGAGAGAGTACAGAAAATAAATCCAAACATTATAGTGTTGTATGTCAAAAACAGTCATACTATAGTATGTTGAAAAAATGCATTAAAAGTTCAGTGTATAGTATGTCAAAAAAAGTAAGAGTATAATATGTTGAATAAAGTCACAAGAGTGTCTTAGTATGGTATGTCGATAATAGTCAATAAAGTTATAGTATGGTATGTAAAAAAAAGTCATCAAAACATCGAAACAAGTTATATAAAGTATAGTTCGGCGAAACAAGTCATAGTATAGCATGTCTAAAAAAATGTATTAATGTTGTAGAACAGATTGTTGAAAGTAGCCTAGTAGGGTATGTCGAATATGATGTATTATATGAAAAATAGCATTACAAAAGTCATAAAATTGTATTTTGAAAAAAGTCTCACGAATTCACTGTATGTTGTGTCAATAAAAGTCATAAAAAGATAGATGATCAGAGACACAGGTTGTGTCCAGAGAGGTGATGAATAGTAACACTTTGTAGAGCAGACCAGGTCATGGATGTGTCCATCGTTTTGGGTGGGGAATGCAGCATGCTGGGGGAGGTTTGAACAATTGATAAGGTCAAGACATTCTGGAAGAAAGATCCTGGTTCACCACTTTTTAAACATACGTTTTGCTTTACTTTTCATGAAAGATAGATGAAAACTTTGAACAACACAAAGTAAAACATGCTATCTAGGTACTCAAGTGGTTTTGACACATACTATTTAATTCATTTGGTTCCAATCTACATCATCTACTATCAATACAATAGACTAAAATGACAGATAAATATCAATGAAAAACAATAATCAAAGTATCGAGAGATCATTTTTGCTTGACTGCTGTTTCCTTATTCAGTGAGACTGTCCAGCATCAATCTCGCATTGGAGCCGCTGAGCTGCTTTAGGTGAGCCTCCCTGTGGTTCTCCAAGCGCTCCTCCAGCGTTTTCTGGAGGATGGATATGGAGAACACACATATTACAGAAACACAATCATTCAATTCCAGAAATCATGTCAGTTGTTGCAGATTCCAGTATAGACAGTAGTGTTTTTCAGGTCAAACCTCTCATCACCTTTATGCCCTCCTCTGCATTCAGTCTCCTCCCCCAACACCTCATGTGCTTTCTCTGAGAACCAACAAAGAAGACAAATGAGCTTCTTTGGTGTATCTATGCATTTTATTTCAATTCACTTTGTCGTGAATTGATTAATCATTTTCATTAAATGAATCTGGTATGAAAGGGTATTTTAAGGAGACACTAAATGAACGATTTCTGTGACATCGTCATCTGCCTACCATTCTATGAATGATAGTCAGTCTTAGTGGCCGATTGTATCAGATTAAAAAAGAGATTTTCTAAAATAACAGATATGCTTGCTGACAACTGTTGTACCCTATGAATTGGCCACCTTAGGCAACCTCAGGGCCTGAAAAGTGATGCCAATGTGGAAGTGCTTTAAACTTGCATTCTTTCTAATGGCCAGCAAGAGGTGGTTCCTCTATGGTTGTGCAGATTAAGTGGAAGTCCATCAGATAATGACCCTACTTCTGTAAACATGAGTTTATGGTCTCAATCACTAGTTTCAAGTCTTCTTCAATGCAACATGATGTTCATTTTGTAAATTATTTTCCCATTTACTCTCTGCAATAAGCTGACCTGTGCTTAAGATGCTGCCAGCTGTTTTATGAATAGAACTGTTGAAAATAGCTTCTTTCAGAATGACATGATGCATTATAAAGTGCTTAAAAGTGCTATTATTAATATGTTAACTACTACTAACACATGTTATCATATAAATACAGTATACAGTATATACCATGGGGTGATAAAATAATAATCCCTGTTTTAGAAATATTGACTGATGAATTTCAATCATGAAATGATCAGCCTCATTTCATCATCTCATTACAGGGATGACTGATGAATCACTTTCCCTCCAATACAACATAAAGTCTAATGTTTTTTAATGAATCTTTTCAGATGCCATCAAACCTCCATGTGGAGAATCATCATTTATGGTTTGTCATGAATCACCAATTAGAGAAACTCCCACACTAAGGTCTCATAATTGCTAAGGGAGGACTTACCATCAAATGTGGCAATTTATTGCCCACAGTGATGAAATTGACTGCCCTCACTAAACCTGTTGTTGGGCCTTAAATCATTGACCTTAAGTGTCAGAAACCCCTGTTTTGATGAGTGTCAGTGGTGACAACAAGCTTGGAGCATTCCTCCTTTACAATAGCAGGGGTGGATAGAACTGGTGTGTATGGATACAATCCCTCTCACACACACACACAAACCGCCTCCTCCTCTATGTTATTAAATTTGCCTGTTAATTTTCTCTAAGGGTTTGGTGTAATTAATGGACCAGTTTAGAACGGCCAACGAGACCAAGCCGCCGTCACTATCCTTGTCCCTGCGGTCAGTCATAAAGGGCCACTCCAGAGGCCCACTTGGGTCCCCTCAGCGCAGGCGCCAGGCCCTGTCAGTCACTTGCCCACCCTGGGACTGGGCCCTGTCCATCAGGAATGGAGTGATGGAAAGATGGAGGCAGGGAGGATAGTATGGCTGGCTATGACAGTGGGATTGTGGTTATGCTCATTACTGCCCATTTACATTTCATCAGCAGGCTAGCTAGCCCTGCGCTGTTAGCACCGCCGACTCATTAGCACCAAGGGGGAGGGGTACAAGGAGGGAGGGAGGAAGAGGGAGGTGTGCAAAGGCCTCGGGCAACCAGGATCTGAAATACACCAGAAAAAAGAGCAGAGAGAGAGAGAGGCAGCTAGACAGGGAGAGAGAGAGGTCAGCCATTGTGCCTGTCTGATCAGATAAAACAGAAAGGAAAAGAGAAGGATTTTAAATCAATATGTAATAATGTCCAGCGCTGTCTATGGTCCTGCCCTTTCCTGGATGAGTAAGAGCATGAAAGTCCCTGTTAGTGTCTGGCTGCATTTACACACAAACAGATGATCTTTATGGTGCACATCTCTTCTCCCCATGCCCATCTGTAGAAATACGATATCACGCTCCGATGAAAGCTGTGTATCTCTAAATCTGGTGATTTTGAATGTTTCAAATAAACTTAATGATTCTTATCTTACTGTAGCTAATGAAAAGTTAACAATGGCTCAGGAACAAATTGTCCAAGAACAATGAATACATAAACAAATATGCCTTTGCTGTGTATGTCCAAGCCACAATGACGAGGTCACGTCTATGGCAAAAAAATATTAAAACATGATTTCATGCTTGTGTAAATGTATTATTAGATGTCATTTTAGGCCTCAGACCTTAGGCCTTTCAAATTTTTGAAAGAGAGACACATTTAACAGATATCGTACACGACCTTTGACCTTCTGAGTGACTCCATACAAATACAATTTAGAAATCTATAGGTCTCAAACCATGCACTGACTGACAGTCTATACAATCGATGTCTGATTGTTTCATTCAGATGTCATTTGGGGTTTTTTAGTTAGGGTTTCTGTGTGTATACACCATGCACAGCACGAATAATATTTAAAAAAACAATGAACAGTGCATGTACAAAATGTTTGCTCTTTTCCAGTGTCCAGTCTGAACCAGTCACCCTGCATACACCAGAGACTTGGCTTGGTGGGGGTCAGAAATTCCTCTTAACTACAGACACCAGAGAAAAGGAGAGAGAGAGAGAGAGAGAGAGAGAGAGAGAGAGAGAGAGACAGAAAGTGAGGGGGGGGGGGCAGGGAGAGACTATAACGGGATATGAGATTAAATACAGTATGTCTGCCCTCTTCTGGTCACCGCTGCCACCATTCTAACTGACAGTCCCCACTGGGGGGGGAGGGGATCGGGGGGGTGGAGGAGGTCTGAGAGGGGAGGAGGAGGAGGAGGAGAAGATGCAAGAGGAACAGAAATGTAGAGAGGGAGGTGATGAAAAGCAAGAGGCAGATGGGGGAGAGATGAGGAGGAAAGAAGGCACACTGAAGAACTTACTGTACTGGCGCATAGCTGACCTATAAAACATATTTTATATATTTGTCTAAAAATAACACGAAAAATCATGAAGCAATTTCCATCACAATTTCTTATCTTGTGAAACCATCATCATAACAATTAAAGTTGTTTGTTTGTGCCGTGGTTATTAGCCTATTCCCTTGTCATATCCCCACGGAAATTAGGATTTCATATTATGGACCTCATTTACTGTTAATATTAATCTAATATCATACGAAATGACATTTCCAAGTGACTAAAAACTCCATGATATTCAAAATGTAATTAAACAGTGCTGCCATATCCTCCTATTTTCATGATTATTAAAACAATGGCGTGATTACGGGAAAAAAAAAGAAAATAACAAAATGGAAATGGTTTGCCACTGTTTCTTGACTGACAGCATTGTTTCTAATCTCATTAGCGACAGGAAATTGACTGCAAATGATGAGTGCACATTCCTAATATTGCTAATTTACTTTAGCACGCCGGGTGTTTCTTCAGCACCCGGTGTGTATTTGTTAGCCATAATTGCAAAGGCTCTGACAAAAGGACAGCCAGTGAATGACACATAAACTGGGTGTGTATGTGCCTATGAGTGTGTGTGTGTATCCATGTATGTGTGTCCGAGAGTGGTTGTGTGTGTTTGCGCAGGAGCAGCTCATGAGTCTGTGTGTGTGTGTGTGTGTGTGAAGTACACAAACTCAGGTTTATACATAAATTTGTGCTTGTGTGTGTGCATGTGTGTGTGTGTGTGTGTGTGTGTGTGTCCTCTTGGGGCCCACCCCTGCCTCTAGGTGCTATTGTGGGGCAGGTGTGTAGCCAACAGGCAGCAAGTGATGGCTAGTTAGCCAACTCAGAGGTGAGAGGTTTAGTCTTAGAAGAGCTAGTTAGTGGTAGGCAGGATTAAGGTCTTTATGTCAATAGCAGATGACTCCTCATTCTTTTGCGCTGGTTCAGGTTTGTTTGGGAAAATTCAAAAATTGGTCCCACTGAGGTACATACATTTTGTGGTTCTATCGAGGCCTTGGGCACCAATCTGAGGCAATGTACTTTAGATGGGAAACTGTCAACAATTACAACAATTCTTCTTTTCTCAGACTATAGGACGTCTCCACTTTATCAGAAACTAATTGCAATCACTATAATAATCACATTATTGTCGAATAACACTAAACCTCTTTTAGGCCCACGTTTACAAACTGTATTAATAGTGCTGAAATAGACTAACTGAAAAGGGCACTTTGCTTGTTTCTTCATCTCCATGTATGAACTTGTAATGTCGTTTTCATTCATGCCAGTTTCACTGTAATGTCTCCTTGGCCAGAGTAAAAGAGATGTCAAGCCCATTGTGACATACGAGTAAATAAAGATTAGATATGAACGGAAAAAAAGTGAAAGTATCGATTTGGTACAGGGTTTATTTCTGAGAGTCTGATGTGATAGCAAGTTGGCTGTGCCAGGGAGTACCAGCGGGTCTGCGTTTGTGTCGGTCCATGGTTTACTATGTTTTTGATACTGTGCCAGTCCGTGTGTTCGTGTGCCAGTGAATGAGTGCATCCACCTGCTTTAGTGTTTATCTGTCTGTTTGTGCGTGCTCATATGTGCACTCTACATGTCTGGCCGATTGTGCATGTGCCTGCTCGCCTTTGTGCATGTATTTGTGCTTGCCTGCCTCTCTCTCTCTCTCTGTATGAGTGTGTGTTTCCCCTGGGCTTTCAGGGTAAGCCTCCGCGGCCTTGTGCTCCTCATCAGACTCTGTGTCTTGGGGCATGGCTGTAGGGTGGGCCTCCACCGTGGGGACCCTGGGACCGATGGGGGACAATCACTGCTGCTTCATAGCTGCGAGGAAGGAGACAGACAGATACTGCATGGATGAAAAGAGAAAAAAAAGAACATGAATTCTGTTTGCTCGACCGTTTCTTTTTACTCCTCTATATCCTTTTTTTTAGCTAATCCTTCCTTCCTCTACATAAGAATCTGCAAGGAGTTTCACAAGATATCAGATTTCACAAGATTGTGTTCTGTGTGTGTGTGTGTGTGTGTGTGTCTTATTATATGTGTATTTTTTAGGGATTCTTCTGTCAACACTTCCTCATCTCCCCAGTCACATGATCTGGGTCCGTCACAGAGCAAAGAAGGCTTTTTTTCTGTGAGAGAGCTCCGGAAAAGATAAAGTTAACCTTCCAAAAATAAAATAAAGAGCATGTACCACTAAAATAATGACAAGGATGGGGAGGATCACTTGACATATTGTTGTTACCTGCAGTATAAATTGGATTACTCTATTATTGCCCTGCGAAAAATAATCTGCATTACGATCACATATGATATGAAGTTTACAAGAAATTAATTTTCACTTTACAGAGTGGGATTGGAATATTTCAATAGTGATTACACAGTTCATGATGATTGCAATTATGTTGGTGCAATCTTAATTTCCAATTTTTTTTTCTTGCACGGGATGCAGCGACAGTGCCCTTTGCAAAATAGAAAGCGCAGTTAGCGGAAAGGAAGGAGAAGGCTGCGTGAGATAAGCGGCCAACGGCAGGCTTATAGCCACAGTCTACATCTGGCTATTCCAGGTGTGATCACTTACATCTCCACACTGTGTATTGATCCCAACCCGGTAGATAGGAGCCACTTGTTTTGTCTCAAAAACTAATCAAGTTAAATATTGTATTAATTATCATAGTAAGTCTTTACAGTCATGATTTAAGGTTTTCCGATATTCACAATTTTCTCCACTGTTGTTTTAAAACAGATAATCTACAGGCGGTTGCTCTTACTCTCTGGCATGAGAAACGGCCGTTGTTGCTAATGATGTTCTATGCAAACAATGTAATAAGGCAGGTTAATCACGCCGGCATGATTTTCTATTAGCTTTGTTTACTCAGTCTGCGAGGACTTCGGGGGCTGGTTTCATCTCAATAACAAAAGGATCAGACTCAATGCCCTGACATTTGTTAGTGAAATCCA
Organism: Leptoclinus maculatus; assembly: GCA_032191485.1. Taxonomy (NCBI): domain Eukaryota; kingdom Metazoa; phylum Chordata; class Actinopteri; order Perciformes; family Stichaeidae; genus Leptoclinus; species Leptoclinus maculatus. Next base: position 11,750,369 of record JAVDOI010000013.1, read on the forward strand.
CGATGGGAGCCGGAGACAAACTATGATAAACTGCAGCGAATGTTCCTGCTCTGCCGAGAGCACCCAATGCCAGTGACGGGCCCCAAGGTTTGAGATTCTGATCATAACAAAACATCTTGCCAAAAAGGTGTTACGTAACAGGATAGGTAAAAATCAAAAAGTGTTGTCCTGAAACGACTAAGTTGAAACCAAATATGGGAAATGATTGCTCTGCATTATACAAGCTGTCATAAACTAAGAGATGACTTTAGTCTATAACCTGACTGTTTCAACATTCACTCTCATTCCATGACCTCATTTAATCATCTGCCTTCTCAGTGTCTGTCTTTTGTTATGTGTTGGACGCAGCATTTGTTGTTGCTCTTTGACTTTTGAAAGTGTTTCCAAAAGTAACACAATTACAAAGCGTTGCTCTCTGACACATGACAGCTCCAACCGCACACTCATCAATTCTTCTTTACGCCGCGCCCTGCCGCCTTCACAAAGGATTCCATATCTTAGCCGGTGACTTCACCTGGATCGGATTACCTGCTGCCTTCCTTCGGTGAGAAGAAAATTAGATTTCACCTTTGACCTCTGTGTTCTCTTTGACAGGTGTCACACCACATTCAGCGCTAGGTACGGTTCAACTTCATGCATAGTTCTGTGTGTCTTTTTAGTTCGGAAGACAAGGACGTCATCACAGTCTACGCTGCAGCAAAACAGGTTCAAAGGCACGCACAACTCGCACAGAGTGGTACTTCCCCTGCTTCACCTCTTTATGCTAAGCTAAGCTAACGGCTGCTAGCGGTAGCCTTATATTTAACAGACAAATATGAGATATGAGAGTGGTATCGATCTTCGACCTCTTGGCAAAAAAAACCCTGAGTGACGCAGCATGATTTCCTCCATAGTCTAGTCTTGTCAGGGAGAGAGGGATGAGAGTGTGTGGGTGTGGGGCACGCATGCATGTGAGTGAGAACGTAGGGGTGGTGGGTGGGGGGGGGGGGTTGGTGTAGCGGAGGGGTCAGCAAGATTGAAAAACTCAAAAGACAAAAGGGTGTGTCATGTGTCATAACTGCGATCACTCATCTGCTGTTGGACGTTGGAAAAGAGACAGCAGAGAGACAGAGAGACGGACAAACCAACAGAAGGAGCGAGAGAGAGAAAGAAGGGCTGATCAAAAGGATTGCAGTCATAATGATGAGGCCTCTGACTGGACGGACGTTGTCTCCATCCAGTTTGCTCTCATCAACGTCAGCGCTCCTCTGACAGACGTACACTCCTGTCTGCCCACACACACACACACACACTCATTTTGACATCACACCGACGCCTGTCTGCATCAGCTAACACAAAGCTAATGGTGGCTAACATACATTTTCAATTGTTCAATCGGTGATTGATTTCTAATCTGTCTCGCCACTATAATACTCCTGTAAGTAAATGCTGAAATGTTTTGAACTGTCTTTTAAAAATGTACCTAATTCCTCAATCTCTGAACTTTTTTGTTGTCAGACAAGATGACCGTAACCAGATCTGTGTGTGGGGATGACACAACACAGTGTCCTTCACCTGATCCTCAGATCCATGTCAATAGGGACGAGCTCTGGAAATCCCCGTCACCCTATACTGTCGTGTACACCTGCGGCAACATCTCTACAGCCACTGCCACATCCCTACAGTCACACACACACACACACACACACACACACACACACACACACACACACACACACACACACACACACACACACACACTTCTTAGTGAAAGCAATGGTTAAGGATTTGGAGTGGTCTCTGCATTTCTAATCACAAAATATTACTTAGATTGTATGCTAAATTGCACCTGAGACATAACATGGTAATTGGATTCACTGTACTTTGTGTTGAAGGGGAAAGCGCGTACACTGTAATAGGTCATCAGCAAGACAACACTACCTTACATATTTGTAATATTGACACATTTTTCTAAACCCCTCCGAGCCTCCATAAGCACTGAATTGCTATTGTGTTTTATCAACCAGAAATATGTTGTGGAGTCCTCACAGTATCAACTCAACCTGCTTGGATTCGGGCTGTTTAACTTCAACAGCTTTTCACGAGGAGATTTTCCAGCTCTGATAGACACCGTCAATAAAGTGCACTCCCATAATGAAGTGCTGTTTAGCATTAACCATTCATAGCTTCAAGTGGGAAGCATAACATCCCACGGGTCGCTTTCACTCTTAAACCACAATAATGGCACTTTCATTTAACCCCTTAATATATGTTAATCCAGGGATGTCAATGGGTTCTCTTAACACTCATGCACAGGCCGTCGGGGGCCGAGAGGCCGGCGAGGATTGAGCTGAACACACAGACAAAGGCTGGCTTGAAAGACGGCCCTGATATTTGATTTAATAAGAGAGCCTTCCTTAAAACAAAGGCACATTGTTGGCTCTTGGCTCTGTGTGCTATTATTGGTGTGTGTGTGTGTGTGTGTGTGTGTCTGTGTGTGTGTATATGTGATGGAGCGGGGGTTGCATGTATGACTGCATGTGTGTGTGCGTGCAAGTCTGTGAGTTTTATCCACCCACTTGCTGTTCTGCCCAGGCCCACTGTTTGTTTCACTTCTCCTGGCTGGGTTGCCAGTTTGGGAGACGCCATGCCTCAAACGGCCAGCAGAAGGGTTTAAAGATAGGGTGGGGAGAGGGAAAGTGATGAATATGTAGGGCTCATTGAAATGAAAATCCCAGCAGTCCCTGGAGACCAGAGCTTAGAAGTCATTGCTGAAGCCCGGAGGGATCTCCATCTGGTTTTACCTTTAGCTTCTTCTATCTATCTATCTATCTATCTATCTATCTATCTATCTATCTATCTATCTATCTATCTATCTATCTATCTATCTATCTATCTATCTATCTATCTATCTATCTATCTATCTATCTATCTATCTATCTATCTATCTATCTATCTATCTATCTATCTATCGATGATCTTTCTGCAATGTGGTACCCTCTATGTGTGAGATGGCAGAGGTCGGTTTACATGTCGGCAGTCACACACCTAGTGCTGTGCAGGTATGTAAATATATGCATATACTGTTTGTGTGTGTGTGTGTGTGTGTGTGTGCACAGTTACTGTATATGTCTCATAGAGGCCTGAGTGGTGCCTGGCTATGACAGAAGCAGACCGCGAATCAGGAGTAAATCGGGACCGGGGGGCATGCCGGCTTCACTGAGGGGGAAGTGAGACATATTCACTGAGACCAAATCAGCCTCAATCTGGCCTCAGAGAACCCTTTATATCACCGACCCAACAACCAACCAATGGTGCCATTTTACTCAAAATGGCACCATACAACAAACCTCATGCTGTATTTAAGAAGACTGAGCGATTGAGACCATAAACTCAAGTATACAATGTTTACTAAAAAAAGAAGTCTATGAGAAAATGAGCATACTTCATAGACTTCTTTAAAATCAAACTTATTTTTGCAACTGGAGGAGCTGCGCCTTGCTGGCTATTTCAAAGAATGCAAGTTTAAGTCATTGGCTTCACTTTTCAGTCCTGGAGGTTGCTGCCTGACTACAACTGTCTCACGGACTGTCTGTAAAAAAAATATTTTTTTAAATGCTGTCACCCAGACATGATGAAATGACGAGGAAACAGCCGATATAAGAGGCTTTAGATTAACTGTATATTCAGGATTTTCCTAAACACCTTCAATAATACCTGCTTTTCCCTGAAAAGTGTGGAGGTGTTTGCAAGAGCAGCATGGTTGCTTTGGACTGATATCTTTGTTCCTCCTCTCCTAAAACCGACGCGCAGTTTGGAAGAAGGCAGACATGATACATACAGGCCGACGGATTGAGTTGTAAAGGATACATTTTGCTTTCAAAAGCAAACGGAGGGATGGATGGGTATGTTGAGACATACTGTGCAAGGCTCATTGTACAGCTTAGCACTTGTTTGACTGCCAACTGAACAGGTTCTGCAGTTTCCATCCAGCTGCTTTTGAGTTTTCTTGGCACCAAAGTATCAATGTATCCCATCAAAGCAATAATAGCCCACATCCTTAGAAGTCCTTCACTTCTCTTTGATGGCAAAATGCAGTGTTTGCTTTCTAAGATCTCATCACCGCCTTAGTTTTGTAATGAAATGAAATGAACATGCTCATCTTTCGGAGGTTGTGTCTGGTTAGCAAAAGTTTTAAACGTGGGTGGGGTAGTCGTGTGTGAACAACACATGTGACAAAAATGTTTTCCTTTTAAAATCAGATTGAATAAAACTTACATCTGAAAAAAAATTGTCTATTTAAAAAAAATAAGATTTATATTTTGGCGGGATCTTCTCAGATGAAAACTGGATATCACTCTCAAGACGCACATTGGTGTAGCTAATGAGAAACACATTAATTTGAATTAGATCACACAACAAAGTGAATAACCAGCTGAGAAGTGTGTAAGTCTGTGAAAACCGTTGGTTTGTTATAAAAATAACTATTAGAACGCTGCTGCTATAAGTCAACATGATCGCTGTGGGACTTTGATAACCGCAGATCACTTCAAATGTCGCCATGTAGGTATTTACCACTCTGACGCTAAAGGGGCGTAGCACATCTCCTGGCGTGGCAGCGCCAGTTTGTCGTTTTCAGTTGGGCATCGTGGTTTTTTTTCAGTGAGCCGGGGGGGGGGGCATGTGGCAAATCTGAAGGGTCTTGTGTTCGCCGGCTACCTCTCTGCCAGACACAGGCCATCCCAGGTCACCGCCACTCCACAACTAATCTGTGTCATCACCACCACATTCGCCCACTTTTCTGACAGCGTGTTACAGCCCCACACCCCGATTTGTCCTCAGTCGCGTTCTAACCCCCCCCCCCCCCCCCCCCCCCCCCCGCCGCCTCCTTGCTTCTCTAAATCCCCACTCACTTTTTCCTTTCATCCATTCTCTCTCCCTGTTTCATACTCCTCCTCACCCTCCTTTATTTTTGTAACCCACTTGCTCCAATTCACTATTTCATTCTCCTCCTAAACCTCCTCTTCCTTTTTTCTCTCTCATCCCTCTTCCTGTTCTCATTACTCACCCCTTTTCCTGATGCTCTTGCTATGCTTCCTCCTTCTCCACTCTATCCCTCCCATTCTCCAGCGCGCTCTCCTCACATCAGAAAGTGTTGGATTTTGACATCTGCCTGCAGGAGCAGTGACCCATGAAGTAATTAGAGGAGGAATCTCGCCTTCTCTCTCTCTCTCTCTCTCCCTCCCCTCCCTCCCCTGCATCTTCTCCTCTCTCTGTCTGCTCTGAGCTGAGGATCATATAAAAAAAAGCTGGTTATGTTTACTCCCTGATCCATCTAATTTCTGTAACGAGGGCCGAGCGGGGCCTCATCTCCTTACCGCGCCACGCTTAAACCAAGGCGTTGGGCTGGAGAGGCGCCTCAGGCCCCCGCAGGGCACAGTGGAGCCTCAACCACACCGCTCAGCCGCGAAGACGAGACTGGGAACCTAACCGGATTAACTCCCAACCAGCACAGGTAGAGGGACCCTGCTTCAAACACACACACACACACACACACACACACACAGAAACATGCATACATGTGCACACGGAGCGAGATGCAACTTTACACCATTAAATGTATCATCAAAAAAAAGTGCTGGGATGAGACATCTATGTGATTATATGTGTGTGTATTTGTTTGTGTGGGTGTTCTGTGTGTGTGTGTGTGTGTGTGTGCTGCAGAGAAAATAAATAAAGTAAAAACTTCAGCTGCTGCAATATGAGATGAGAGAACACAATTATGAATTGCTCCGGAGCTTACGGCCACTCCGGTGATAACTCTCAAGTGCTGTGGTATCAAATTGCTAGAGCATAGAAATCCCACCCCCCCCCCCCCCCCCACACACACCACCCCCCTTCCAAACACACACACACACACATACAGACACCCCCCCCACCCACAATTGAAAATATTTGCCCGTGGATTGCAAATGTAATATGTAGGGTAAGGGTTGATGTATAATGCAACAAAGTGAAGTCTGAAGGCCATTCCAAAACATGACAGGCTTGGATGTCAAATGTTTTGCTGGGCATCATTAGAGTGTTTTTCCATGTCCTAATTCACAGATTATTTATTTATAAAAGTCTGGAGGGATTTTACTGGTTAGTTTGTGTCAGTGCTGCTGTTAAACAGCAAACTACAACCCTTTAACACACTTTGGCTCTCACCAACCCTCATCGCGTACGTACGTTTGGGTTAAAATAAGTTATTTACGTGACGTAAGTTAAGTGCTCTGAAATGTACTAAGTCAACATTTCTCCTGGGTGAAGGTCCTGTGTTTGTTTGACACATAAAAGTGACACGACAGCCCACTGCGTCACATTGAGGAACCAGAGTGTGCCTTATGAGTCGGTTTCAGAGGGCTGTGACAAAACATTGGTATTTAAAGCTCTGGGAATGAGACTGGGCTGAAGGACGGTATCATTATAAATGATATATGTACACATTTACATTGCTGTTTTTACCAGACTTTAATGGACACCATTTCCCACAATCCCAAAACAATGGACGGTGAAAAGCCACCAGTTTTGGCGGCCAAACACTACAGATGTTTTTGGAAAGCTTATATTAGAGAAGATAGGAGCAGAGAGGCCTATCTGGCAAAAGTTATTCAATAATCATTGATTACAGGTGAAAAGGTTGTTACCGCTTTCCTCCCACTATTACTCTTACAGCTATTAAACAACATTACAAATAACAAAACCATTTAGAGAGCATTACCAGCCACAGTGTCTGACAGTGTCTCCACCCATTTCCATCATCGCACGGTGTTCTGTTTCTTCCCGCTGTGGTCCAGGAACAGTTTACGAACCCCTGGCAATAGCTAGCACGAGTGTGTGTCTCAGCCTGTCCTTTCCTGTGCCCGTCCCCCTGACAGCTTCAGGCCAAAGACACTGGCCAGAGCAAGGCCACTCTAACCCAATTGGACCATCAATTACTACTGATTAGCCTGAAACTAGCATCTGTCTCAGGAAGCATTTAACCAATATATTCTCCATAGTGGCATACGGCAACAGAATTAACTGTCATATGTCAATGTGGTTTAAATCGGGTTATTACATTTTTGACATGTTCAAAAGCTTGTGACTTGGCTAATGGAATGGTGGACAGAATCCAACAGGGCACCTGTCTGCCGCACTGCTACATGTCTGTTGGGGTTGTTTTTTTTGCAGTAAGGATGCTGTAATCAAATGACAGCTACATCTATAAATAGTAGCATTTTCTGACACTAAAGACATGAGAAAAATAAAAGCAAATAAGATTTAGCAGTTACCCATCGTGCATCCTGAAGGAAAAGTCTTTATTGAATAACAAAACTTGCAGTATCCAAATTGTTGGATTGTATTTACCCCGTAAAGCAGGGAGCTGGGAGGATACCCAGGAGAATAGGTGTCAGTCAAGCCTATGGAGTTGGTTACACAATCTGTCAATGTGATTTTGTGTGTGTGTGTGTGTGTGTGTGTGCACGCGTGCTGCTGCGTGTTGGCGAGTGTGTATGCATGCACATGTTGGTAAAACAATCTGTCAGTGTTTTGACAGCCATGTCACACGCCGGGGATCAGTCTCGGGGGATCCTGCGATGAGAACTCCTGATTACCCCCTCTATGCACGATTCCTATATTTAACCCCGGCAACCGTGACTTACATGTAGCACGGATGACTTGCTTTGCAGGAGGGAAATTGTTTTGGCAGCAGGTGCGGCGGGTCGTACGGGGCATGCAAAAAAAAAGTTTTCAAGGTGACACAAGGCCCCAGTGGTGTAGCAATGAATTCCTTTGCCATCTGTCTATCATTAAGGTAAGTCGTTTGGAAACAGCATCGCTCTGCCACAGCACAATGAGTAAGTCACTTAGTCAAACAAAGCGTTTCAAAAGGAAGCTTTTGTGAGATACTGAAGCTCAAATCAATTGTTGTTTTTTCATTCAGTTTCTCGCGGAGAGGCTTTGAATACAAATGTTAACGCTACAAGAGCTGAGATCTATATTAATACGGCAGTCGGGATGTTTTTATTCCAGTTAATCATGCAGGTAACTTTACAGAATTTTCTTTTTTTTTTTTGTAACTGCAAGCCGAGCTGCCCAGTATCACCACAGTCTTATAATAAGCCAATGAGCAGTTTCCCTGTAGCTATTGGAGGTCAAGTGCCTTGCTCAAGGGTAGCTCTTTAGTAATTGTTGAGGGAGGGCGAGCGCATTTCTTAACCTGCAAGTTGGGAACCGAAATGGGCCAGGGGCCGCTTTCTCGTGGGTGCCCTGACGACAAGAGCGCTGGTAAGTTTTATCGAGGCTTTGGGCCCACGATGAGTATAAATTTCCTCAAAATTTCAGTTACGGCCAAGAGAGCTTTCCCGATGTAGAGTAGTAATGGTTCAGTTGGGGATGCACAGAGTAATATAAAACCCTATGTGCTGCAGAAAAAAAACACTGTAGTGGTTTTCTCTTGTGTGTGTGTTAATGGCAGTGGCAGGGTGACATAACATAACTCTTGATTTATAAGGCTATTTGAAATGCCATCGCTCGCGGGGCTGTACCCATAGAGCGGGGCAGGGAGGATCGCTGACAGCTCACTGACTACAGGATGGTGAGACAGAGACGCCTGGTGTGTCTTGTCTGTTGAGCTCTCCCCTCCTTATCTTCCCCCGTCGACCATCTTTTGTTCTGTCTCATCTGTTTTGAACAATCTTCGGCACATCTCGCTCTCTCCTACTTGCTTTTCATGCACAGTTCTTTTTATCCATTGTTGGTGGCAAAAGAGTCGTAGCACCGTGGGACTTTTCACAGCTACACTCCTCAGCACCCATTAAGTTCAAAAGACACACTGCCACGGTGATGGGAACCTTTACACCAGGTGGAAACTAATACTTTTGGTCACCGAAGACGTTAAAGCTCTTGAGGGAGGGGGGAGAAAAAAAATTGTGGGCAGCTAAATAGCGATATCCTTTCAGATCACCTGCTCGCCTGTCAGCTACAGGGCATTTTTGGGAAATTTTGTAATGTATAATCCTGACCTTAGGTTGATTGAATGTGACATGTTCATATAAGCAATTTGGGTATTGTGAGCTGAATGCACTAAGTAATGGCTGAAATGAGGGTGGGGTTGGGGGGTGTAGGTCGAGGTCAAAGTGTGTTGTGTGTGTGCGCAGGTATGAGAGTAATGCATTTAGAGACACACACCTGTTTAGCCCCCAGGACTAAAAACGTAGTGGAGACAAGAGTGAAAGCAATCCTTTAAGACCATTTCAAATGCCCTATAATTATCAGTGCGTGTGTGTGTGCTTGTGTCACTGAAAAGTGTGCGTTGGTGTTCGCCTGTGAGCTAAGTTGCGTGTGCGTGTTTCTACAGAAAGCTGCAGTAAAAAGATGGACGGGGGATTTTTTAAGGGGCGACACTTGAGAAGTTGCACTGCGGGGACGCCAAATCTCAGCTAAGACAAAAGCCCCAGGTGGGGGTCACCCATTGTCATGGACACAAGTGTACATATATACGATACCTGTACGTAAGCATGTTCACATTACCGGAGACATTTTGGAAACCAACTGGTGTAAGGCGATCGCTGAAAGATAGTAAGGGAACACAATATGAGGCACAAGCAGGTTCGACTGGGTGGGAACTGAAGTAGCGTCAGTGCTCGGTAGGGGAATTCCTGCATGAAAACAGATCCCCACACTGTCAAACAGGCTTGGGTGTTTGTGTATTTAGGTATGTTTGAAGAATGTTGCCACTGTACGTTGTCATTGTTGATGGGGAAACTGATCGCCGCATTAACTAGCAAGGGAATATCAGCAAAGGAAAACAGATAGGAGTATCATTGCATTAGGAATGTGGCTCCTGAAAGAAAACCCACAAGAGCACCTTGTAATGATACTGTTTCACCACAGCTATTTCATTTCTGACACAACATCACTAAGTCAGCTTGGGAAGATGTCAGGCGGTCTGCATGCTTCACACAGCCTCCCAGGTTGCTTAAAAAAAAACCTTTAGAGGCATTATTCCATCACCTTAAGTATTCAAGCAGTTCTTTATTACTAACAATTACCAATGGTCATTATTTTATCATATGTATAGAGATGAATTATTTAGTATTCTAATTGTGTATTTAAAGGTATTTATTACTACATAATTGAGTCACCCAGTCAGAATGAGTCCCTAACTGGACGGATCACCAATTGTGTCTGTTTTGGTGTAATTATGTCATATTGTTCAAATACAAAAAAAAACAAGTGTGTAAAGACATTTATCTATTATATAATCTGTTGTTATTATTGTCAATATCATCATTATTTTTAACTTCCAATGCATATCTCGAAAATCAATTAAATTTGATGACAAAAAAATCAGCCAAACTAAAAATCAGTCTGAAAATATAGTCATGATTGGCATGAGGCTTCAAGTCCCCTCGGTCATTTTACAATCTCTGTTATGCTGAAAAGTGAATGTTCCACTGTTGACAAAATAAAAAAATAAATAAAAAAAACACACTGCTGCATTATTAAGCTTACTTTTGATTACAATTACTCTTACTCTGGTGGTTTTCTAGCGATCTTCCAATACAAGCATACGTGGGGAAACAGCACCACTGTTGGTCGTATTGGTTCGAGATGTTTGTAATGTACAAACATGAATAAAATGCCTGGACCAAAACTTAACTTTGGTTAAAGTAGCAACCTGTGGGAACAAAGAGTGTGTAGCCTGTAACTGTGACTCATGCAGACTCTGCCATTTCTGTGGTTAGGCTAACTGCTCTGACCCCAGCATCAGTCACCATCAGCCAGACAGGCTCTCATTTTACCGTCTGAGGAATTTACCACCCTATTCAATGCTGGAGCTGCTGTAAGACTATACTGCTGTAATCCAAATCAACAGTAATCCTGAATTATCTACGTGAAAAATAATGTAAGCTGTTGATAAAAAAAAAAAAGAAACATTCATCGTTTCATTTAAAGGCGTATATATATATGCATGTGCCATATTTTTAGCACACGTAAAACATTATTCCGGGCCCCGGCTGAGTATTTAATTATTGTTTGAACTGGGAGCCACAGCCAAATCACAGTGATGAAAACAAATCCCTCCACAGCCAAACATTGTTAGGGATTTTAAAATTGTGTTGTTTTACTGAAAACTCTGTTAACGGATTAAGAAGAGAAGTGCAATCCAAACACATCCTGGATAAATACGGTAAATCCATGCCAATTGCTTGCAACATCCTAATGTTAGCGTCTGCCGTGAGTCACTGCTGTCTGGGAGGTCATTTTTCAGTCAGATTAGCAGTCGTCTCATGAATGTCTGTTTTCCCAGTGATTAAGTCCTTTAGCTTTTTGACTTTATGGACTTAATGAAACCTACATGATCCTTCCTGATTAACTTGAACTTACACCATTAAACCTATTCTTCTCTGTGTGTGTGTGTGTTTGTGTCTTTCAAACTACCAGGAACCCAAATAACATCAGCTCTGACTTCTCAGCTTGTGGCCCTCCCAAAATGTACTTGTATCCAAACATCTCTCCCCCTTCCTTTTTTTTTTCTTTAAACACACGGCCCTGTTATCACCCTTGCTTCCTCTTCCCTCCTTCCCTCACCCTCCTTTATTTTTCAAAGCATGAGAACGGGGCTGGGGCGATTAAGGAATCCTAGCCCCGGCTAATCACCCCGGACTGGAGCACTTCCGCCGTGCTGATTACCGAGGAAACCATTAAGGAGAAGAAAGTGGCTGGATCTTTCATCCTGGTCGGCCAGGCTCAGGGGAGGTCAGAGAGGGGTGTGTTTGATAGGCCATTTACCCTTCCTGTTCTTATTATTCCAGCATTTCCTCTATCTGGACTCAACACGACTGCAGCAAGCGTGGACCCCGGGCCCGTCTTGCCCTCCCTCCCAAAGGGCTGTAATCATTGCCATACTGGTGTCCTGGGCTCACTGGTACGTATATGCATGACACTACGTTGATTCACAGACACACGTAAATGCACACATGCACCCCTCATCACCCATTCCGCTCACTTTCACACCCTCACACGCACATTATACTGGTAAAGTTGGGTTCACTACAGCTTCCCACCCCCCACCCCCCCCCTCCTCCTCCATCAGTACAAGGTCTAGTTGAGCAGCAGTGACCCTGGAAGAAACAGAGTACACACATATACAAGTAGCTCCCCCTTCCCTCTCATTTTCCACCCCTTCCCCAAAAAAAAAAAAAACCAGCGTATTTGCGCGCACCAGGGCCTCATGGGTACTGTCACAGATGGTGCTAATGACGTATGCCCCAGCAGAGGCAGCGCCCTCGTTCGCGCTAGACTGGTGACATATGCTGCAGTCGCAGGGCCATCAGCGGAGGACGGCGGCCCCCAGTGTCCGAGGGACACGTCCCCCGTAACCCCTCTACGACGGCGAACACAATGACAGAGACGGACCCTAAACAAACAGAGAGCCCGGCTCGGCCTCTTTCTCTCTTCATTGTATTTCAATCTGTTTCTTTCTCAGTCCCCCCCCCCCCCCTCCCCCTCCTCCTCCTCCCACTGTGTGTTTCTGTCTCTCCCTGTTACTTCTCCCTCCCCTATGTTGTTCATCCCTCCTCTGCCTTTTACCCTAATGTCCCCACTGAGTCGGACTTGATGGATGACCCTTTGCTTTGGCGATTAGGGTCCCCGTGGGGGCCCCTTCCCTCCTCCGTAGGAATCCGGGTATGGCAGGAGTGACAGAGCAAGTTCAGGCCGCCGCCTGCCTCTGAGTGTAAGCACGTGCGTAGCAGATATCGGGGGGGGGATTTGTATAGAAGGGTGACAGGACGTATCAGCAAAGTGGAGTATCATGGTCGGCGTTGCCCACAGCACTAGCTTGTCTCTGTGTCCTGTGGTCTTCCTTCCTCCACCCAAGCTGCTTGTGCCCATACTGTCGCAGAGGGACTGAGATGAGACCAGATGTGTTGCAGTGTTCTGATTTTATTCCTCCTCCAGGCTTTGCAGGCTTTTAGTATCTACTAAAAAGTAATATAAAACAAGAGTCAAAAATGAAATTTTTAAATTAGATTACATTACATTTGGTGCTAAATTACATAATCTCCTATTATTATTAGGTAGTTTTCATGCATTTCAATGCAGTATATTGTTACAGTGTCCAAATGTGATACCGATACACAGACACTTCGACAAAAAGCCCCAGAATGGGGGAATTCCTTGAACATGAGGGTGACCAAAAAGAGCACTGTGTTGCCATTAACGCTGTAACCCAACCGTCTCAGTATTACTGTATATCCACACTGATGCACCATGGGTATGAATAACCCTCTAGAGACTTTTTGTACTGTATACAGTGATGCCACACCAACCTTTTGTACGACAGCATTCCTTCAAAAAGTTGTAAAAATGCTAAAGGGTAGCTGTGGACAAATTACAGCGCAGCCCTTGGGAAAAAAAACGATGTGGAATCAGTCGAAAGTGTTGGGAGGAAAAACACTGTGTCATGTTTCTGTAACCAAGAAGATGTAACCATAGACCCCTTTTGTTCAAGATAAAGCAGTAAGACAGTCGTCTCACCATTTGTTTAGAGGGGGTGTTTAGTTGATGAGCTCATGCCGAGATTCACTTTTCCATGTAAATGCATCAGCTGTATCATTTTAACTCAACAATAAAATATAGTTAACCGTCGATAGATCAGTTGCCTACATTATGTATTCAGTGTGTAGCACCTATCATACTGGTTTGTGCCGTTCAGATTGCAGAAGACTGGCAAAGCCGTAAATAAGACAAGAACAAGTGTGGACCGTGAAAACAAGAGAAAAGACAAAAAAACGATTAACAATGGCACAATTTAAGACCTTTGCAATTGAGACAATTTGAGGATAAAAATGAAATCAAACAGAATGAAAAGCTATAAAAACTGCAATAGTATTAAAATAGTGTGAAATAAAAACTAGATTTATAAAATATAATAAAATCATACAACTTAAATATAATAAAATGAGTGTTTGATGAAAATAACACTCAAGATTTTCCAACAAAAAAATTAAATAAACCATTTTCAATCAGTTATTGTTGACTCTGCATTTTAGTTGCACTGACAAGAATGAAAATCCACATTCAACAACAAATGAGTGACGTTTAGAAATCAATTAATGTATCTGGAGTGGATGGATTTATGGATATGAACTTTGCAAGTTGAAGCATACACTGGAACACTTCTTCTGTAATTTGTAAAATCTCTTCGCAAACAGAGACATTCAACTGTTCACTGTGGTACATGTGCTTCTATCCAGACTTACAATAAATACACAATCTAAAGCACATGGACAAACAGGAATTGTGTACTTTCTGCTCCCAGAGTTTTTTTTTTCTGTAGCTTTGTAGCTTTGTCATTAGTTTTTTGTTTACTTCGGGGAGAAAAGAGAGGGTTTACTCACAGCACAACATATTTAGAGGGCTAAATCAACATTCTTTACAAATCAAGCTTCATAAGCACATTTAAATACATTGAAAGATGTATTAATCACAGATTGTTTTCTATTTATATTGGACAACCCCATATTGTACAAACAATCCACATCAATCAAGATATTAGAAAGACAAATAGTAATGAAGTGGTTCAAATGTGAGTGCCAAGCAGCCTCATTCCTTATGTAACCTGCAGTATAGTCGCCACTTCTGCTCAATAGTAATATGAGAGAAAGCAGCATTACATGTCAGGCCAATATTTAGGTTGTAAATTAGGCCTAACGTCCTCTTCTCTTAACAGATCCTTATTATTGACTCCTTGTGACTATAGTGGCCATAGAATGGAGGTGAAAAAAGGATTTAGATCCTTTAATTAAGTATAAGTATGAGTACCACAATGTAGAAAAACTGCACTTTATTGCACGTAAAAGCCTGGCTTTCAATTTTCTACTGAAGAAATCATCATCAAATTTGACTAATCTAATTTTTATCTTAAATGTTGGATGATTTTAAATATTTGGGGCTTGAGAAGATGTTTAAATAAAACCACCTGAGAAGTTCAGAGTCGCAATGTTGTTTTGGTCACTAAACCAGTGGTTTAATCTTTAACAATGCAATTTATCTCTGTGTTTGAATTTAAGGAAAAAAAAATGTCCACGACAAGAGGAACGTCAGTGGAGCAAGACAAGAAACTCTCTCGGCCTTTCAACTCCTGTCATGAAGACATTTTTATTTCATTCTCTCCAAACAAAGGCGGCATCATATTCTGAGTGTATTTAAATTCCCAATCTCCATAAAATTATTTTTCAAAAAAAAAAGGAAGAAATCTAAATTCCGCGGGCAGTATCAAAAACTGCCCTGGTGGTCTTAAGCGGTCATCATCCTTAAAGATAATGGACACCATGTGAGGAACCCCTGGTCCCACAGACATGAAAAAAGAGGAAAGAAGAGGTAGCATATTTATGTTTCCCAAAGAGCTCACATCCGGAGATAATCTGCAGTATCCTTAGATAATCTTTAGTAGTTTATATGCACCGGCTGAGCTGTAATTAATGGCAGGGAAGTTATGCCATGGTGACCCAGGGATGTTTGTCCTATCACAGTATAGGCTGTTCATCAGCACAAGCTGGAGCCAGTCACATCTCCTGCTTCTGATTTTGGAGTTGAGAGTGTAGCAAGAAACATATCAGCAGACGGTGCTCACCGGGACGACTTTTTAAATCTAACAACAAAAAATAAATGTCAGGTGGTCTTAATAGCTCCTGTCAAGAGATTATGTTTCTCATGTAAACATCGTTTTAATTCTGAGTTGAATCTCGCTAAGCAGACTTGTAGTACAGCCTGCCTGCGATATCTCAGTACAAATAACCTGAAAAGTCAATGAAAAACCAGTATAAATAGGATGTGAAATATGCAGTTATTTAGCAATTTAAATGTTGCTTTGGAAAATAGGATTAACTTGAACTGAATTTCTAACTCACAAATACCTGCTCTGTGTCAAGATCTTATTTTGAGATAAAACTTTTCTTGTGATGAAAGTTCTAAAGGTTCCTGACTGAAACAAAGCTGGTCTGCAGCCAAACCTTAAATGTTAACCTGAACCTTTTGGCTGGTAATGTCACTGTTGAAGTATTGAGTTATGTAACTTTTTTTGTCTTTCTCTTGTCATTGGAGGACATTTTGACATTTTGATTTTTATTTTGATACCGTATATATTTGCTTTTTCAAAATAACAATATGTCTATTTCTTTATTCCTGAGACAAAAAAAACAAACTCACAATATCAGAATTAAGGGATAGTATTACAACAATACAAAGGCAAATAAATAAGAAAAGCAAATCAAACACAGAAATAGAACCCAAACAAAGACAGAAATATCAGATAAATCATACAGTCTATCAACCTACAAAGCAAGAGAGGTTATCCATTATCTCCATTATCACAATCCTTTAGCAATTCTAAAGATATTATTATTCATCACCACCACTGTAATAATCACCATTAGTGACACTAACAATACAAAGCACACAGCATCACACTGAGTATTACATGATATATTGTCCTATATGACCCCATGCTTCATGTGTAATCTTGCAGTTTTTCTTGTAGGGTCAAATATTTTCCTTCTTAATAATACAAATCACCTTAACCTTAGCACCATAACCAAATCGTCACAGACTTCTCTGAGTTATACGTTTTTTTTATGTCACTAAGCTGCAAAACTTCAACAAGAAGTGAACCAGACAAGTCAAAATCCAGACTGGATGAGCGTACACGTCCATCCTCACACTGTGAGATGTGTGGGAACTCACTGCCGCCGCAGCAGCTCTCTTGTCATGCCGGCTCCAGTGTCTGGCCTTGTCATTTTTCACCCCACCGCCGACACCGCCATGGAAGAAGAGAGGATGTGTGTGTGTGTTTGTGTGAAAAGCACACCTGGCAGAGAAGGAGACCTATAACCCCACCCCTCCACCGACTGACCTGAAACCCCCTTCTCTCTCTCTCTCTCCCTTCCCCACCTCCTCTCTCTCCGCCCTCCATCCCCACCTTCTTTCCTTCCCTCCTTCCCAAGCCCCCGAGGGGAGAGATGGATCGGTGTCTGGCGGTGGTGATGTCACTCTTTGGCAACCTGAGGTTTGAGGGTTCAGAGGAGTGAACCGGAGGAACTATCTCACTTTGTTTACAATGCACGCAGACATGCAGCATATGAAAGTTGAAACAGTTTCTGTATACAGGTCAGGTATTGTATACAGCTTGTGGTCAAGTCCTTCTATCATTTGCTTTGTCTTCAAATGTATTATTATTTCAAAGAGACGGTTTTTGCACCTCATGTAGAAAAAGCTTGCAGCTTGTATGGGGTTTATTTTCTTCATTTACTTGAACGGCAGGGATGATGAGGGGAGCATAGTGGAAAAAAAATAGAGGCAAACAAAACTTAATGAAGACCAGGAAGGACACATGTTTCCAGAGGTGGGGATTAAACCTTTGAGAATCAAACCTGCCAAGCCTAGCCAACATGTCCATAAGAGCCAGAATAGAAGAAAAGCCTATCAAGTCAAATACAATAGCATGAGACAATTCAGGGGGTCAAGTAGTATCAGACTATTAGAAGAAAGCACAAACTCTATATATTGTTGTACATGTTTTATAAGTAGATCTTGAAAAGCAAACAGCAATGTTGATTGTTAATCGGTTCAAGATATTCTCAAAGTATGCACCCTCCCGGAGAGGAGTCCTAAAGAGATACCTTATGTGGTTTACATGTAAACTCCCTATATGTAAACACAGACATGAAGACGAATAGCCCCGCCATGCCCAACATGCTTTATGTGGCTGGATTCGTTTTTTTAGAGGATTCATGCCTTGTGTGCTGCACAGTCGAGCGAAGACACGCAAGAGAAGACGGCAGAGCACATGTCACGAAAAGTCAGTCTGGATGAAAAGACTTGTCTCTCTTTCCTCAAGTCAAGTCGTCACACTTGTGCGGTCATGCTGCAGAAGTTTATGGATTTTAAAAGTCTTGACATTGTCCCATCAAATTTACAGGGCACTGATGTCATCGGCCTATATCTGAGTCTCTGGGAATACTTTCAATATATACGCAGTCAAAGTCAGAGCAGTCAAAACATATTCCGGGCACATCTTTGACGCCCTCACTTTGTTTTTCCAGAGAACTGTCAGTAGCTCTCCTCGACATGAATGTATCAGCATGTGTGTGTGTGTGTGTGTGTGTGAGACATGCTGAGTGTGCACGTGCCTGTGTGTGCACGCGCAGTGATTAACACTCCCTTCTTGATGTCAGATAAAAGGATGAAAAATGGTACGGTGTCAAGAAAAAAAAGGGCGTCTCCCTCACCAGTTGTAGCTTTAGTTATCTGATCAATACCATGCAATTACAGAGATTTATGTCGCCCAACATTCCAGGGCGAGTTCGTCTCACAGCCACCTGTGGAAATATGATCTGTTTTTTAACTCACCTAACACTGGGAGAGGAGAGAAGAGGTGAGCTTCAGCAGTCAATTTCACTCAGGTTTCCACTATAAATACATCTAACCACACTCATCCTTCAGGAAAGAGCAAAACAAACCCACTTTACGGTGTGCCAACCAGTATGCATTCCCCAAACAACATACTATTATAGTTTGAGTGATAGGGTATAACTTTGCCTTCTGTTTGGGTCAGGTTTGATGGGTTCCTCAAACCCTATTATTTCAAGTGAGACTTAAGTGGGTCTGGAAACGTCTCTGTCCTGTTGGCCATCTCCAAATATTGACACATTTTCCAATGCTGACAGTAAACAGAGCCTAAGTGTACTTTGACACTAATATCCAGGTAATACATTGTTGGAGGCCACCATCTCGTGTCGTAAGATCATCGTATTTACCCGCAAATATAGCGAACAACAGAATGGATCCTGGGCTCCTATAGGCCAAACATTTACATAAATGTGCATTTGTATTACGACATCTATTGAGATTTTGATAAGAAGACATTATTGAGCCTATTTGGTTCTCAAAAAAAAAAAAAATATTAAAACTATTTTACAAGGAATGGTCAAAATAGGTGCGGAGATATCATGACTTTTACTCCCAAGTGTGGGTTAAACTCCAAAATGCTAGGTTCTACGCTTCCCCTTGTGCTTGGACCCTCCCTGACACACAAGTCTTTGAAACAAAGTTTGTCCAAAGTCCAAGTTTCAAATGCAGGATTTCGGTTAAAAGTTTTGCCCACGCTGAGATAATCTTAATGACATCATCAGTATTATTTTTCTCTGATTTTGGGACGCTCCTTCTGAAGCCACAGAAGGTATTATACAAATGTGTTCATAGACAGAGTAGTACTTCCCGTGGCAAGCAAACTAATCCTCGTTCATGAATGCCTCTTGAGACACACGGTCATGTTGCATAGCTGGTTGTTGAATAAGTCCTGTACAATCGTGGAGGCATAATAACAAACTCTATAGAAGATAGAGGATAGAAATGTAAGACTTCAAGGCGTTCTACTATACTGTTGAAATGCATGCAATCTTCTAAACAGCTCCTGGTAGTCTGAGGATAAATGTCGTCTCCTGGGCTCCTGCTTTAAGGCTTATCCACTGAGGCGCTCTTTGCTCCGTACGTGGCAACGGTGATTCTGGTTCCACTACATGGGCTCTGTAGGAAAACCACATGGTTGTAAAGCTCTGAATCAGAGATCTGGCTGTGAGGGCCTCTAACACTCACAGCTCCAGTGGAGGATGGACTGATGTCCATTTGAACATTTCTATTATTTTTTTTTCCTCCTTCCTTGTGTTCTCCCTCGCTGACTTTGTCTGCTTTCTTCTTTTTCCATTATCTTCCTTTCCTTCCTTCTTCATAATGACTCATACAGTGGGAATGAGCAGAACTCCTCAGCCCCCACCAGCCCTCATCCAACCCACATTTTACAGACAACCTTCATGGCAGTGTTATCTCGGAATTTCAAAAATCGGACTGCATTCTGCTCCTGCAGAGGGCCAAACGCATCCCGGCGCTCAGACCGTGAGTCTAAAATGCATCATTGTCAAAGAGGGTTTGCTGTGTAATTACCTGAAGTGCTCAAGTTTGATCAGATACGTTTGCAAAAGGTCAAAGCATCAGCCTTCGCTTCAGTTCCAAAGGGGAATTACAGTCATAGTACTTAAACAAGGTGATCTGTCAAACGTTTAAAGAATCCATCTTCACAACAATAAAACCTTCAGTCTCACTGAGTCCAACCTGTTGTTCGTGCCTTTCTAGAACTTAGAAGGTTTATGCGGTTTTTGGTAATCTTTCTTTATTTTGTTTTGAAATGAGTGTCATGTGTTTATTTGTGCGGTTTCAAAAGCTTTTGCTGTCGTGCATGAAGAGAAATGTCTGAGAGAATCACGCTGACCTGGAGCCTGTCTCGGATCTGGAAAGTGGAACATTTCACCGTAATAAATTACCAATGCTGACACGCTAAAAGGCTTTGTGGATCCGTCATATTCAAACATTTCATCAGACAATGGCATCGATACATGATGACACAGCTTAGGTCAAATCATTCCAGACCTGGTAACTGTATCTCTTATTTTCTCTCCCCACAGAGCTTCTTAACTGGATTTACTGCAATGTGATACAGGAGCAAGTATTGAGTGTGGAGATGGTGGTTTGTGTGTGTGTGTGTGTGTGTGTGTGTGTGTACATGTCAATGTTTTTGTGTTTGCGTGAGTGTATTTGTGCGTGCATGTCTGTGTGCTCGTACATTTGTGCATCTATGGACACACCGGTGTGTTTGGGTAAGAGATCAGATGTTTTCCTGGTCCATCTCTGGGACGGTGGAGGAGCAGAGGACGCTGGGATATGCCCGGCCTGAGGGGGATCCTCTATGTGTGCTGAATGGAATTGAGGAATGCCACCATAGACAAACACGCTGCGAGCTATGAAACAACCGCCGTACAACTGAAATCAACACTGTGCGTCCCTGCTATCCAACACAAAAGGGAAGTCAATCCAAGAAACTAAAGGAGAGAGCGAGGGAGAAAGAGAGGGAAAGAAAAGAAAAAACAAACATTGCAAGGGTGCCTCAGCGTAGCCCAAAGGGGTTTCAATGTAATGTCACAGCAATGCTTAATACGGAGCACAGCATGTAATGAGTTGATGTAATAATAACACATGCATTTCTTTTTTTTTATTCTTATTTAACAAGATCTACCCATAGTCTTCAAGACACATGTGTGGTGAAGCCCATATCACCATGCAGCCTAGGAACCCATGCAGTGTTCTTCACATGCTAGTAAAGGTACCAAAGGCAAGAAACGTTGTGGCATGCCTACATCCACTTACTTGTCCAAATTGAATGCAAACTAATAGATATCCATTTCTTTTTTAGTAAGTGATAGAGGAGCCTGCCTAGGGAACGGTCAGTTCCCACCATTTTGGAGTTTCACAAAGCAGGCCAAATTTCCAAACACTTATCATAAATATCTCTGATTCTCATATTTATTCCTTATTACATTCAATATCCGTAGACATTTTACGGACATTGTTTTAAATGATTTGGAATGACTCCCGACGGATGGTTAATATATCTGTTGCAGATGATGAAAAAGCCCAAGCACTCCAGAAGTTCTTGTACGATTCCACAGAGAAGCTAAGTACGGCTTATAGACTTGTCGCATACATAGACAGCAAAGACCTTGGATAACAGTACCGGGAGGATCTCCTCGGTTTGGGGGTCTTCTCCCAGGTTGTTTGCCATGTTTGCTTTGTGTAGAACACCCACAATTCTCCTGCTCAGCAAGGGGTTTATGAGGTGAGGGAGCGTTTTCTTTTCTGCATTCAGACGCATATCATTAGCATACCCTTGTGTGTGTGCGGATCCGCAACAATTGTCACTCATGTACTTTCTAATAATTTGGGCATGCTTGGCGGGATATTAAGCAGGCTTACGGGCATGTGAGACGAGGCGATTTTAAACTCGTGTTGTGATAGAAGGCGTGCATGTGTGCGGGAACGTAATTGATTGATTTATTTTTTTTACGACAAGGATGCAAAGCAAGTGTGAGCTTTTCTTCTGTACAGTAATGCGGCGTCGGAAGAGATACAGGGAGCCATTGTGGGATGAAAAGGTGGGGGGAAGGTAGCTTCTCATACGTGGCGGGGCCCTCACAATCCTTCCAAAAACCTTCCAAGAACGTTGATAAGCAGATCCCCGGAATGAAATCTTCCCCAGCACCCGGCTGGATCTGCCTCTAATCGTTTTATTTACAGTCACTATAAAAGACGCCTCCCTTTTAATGGCGCAGTGAAATAATAGGCAGACGAGGAACAATCGGTACAGTCCTAAGCGCATTCCCCCCTTCCATTTTCACATTAGGCTAATCGAGGCGAGGGGAATGGTATAAAGACATCAGTTGGATGAAACGAGTGTAATTGGAGAATAATGTAGTTAGTTTGCTCTAATCTTCTGCATAATATTAAAATGTTCTCAATGCACCCCAGCTGCAAGCAATCACCCCGCGCTCTGAGAGGAAACCTGGGTGACGACGTTTGGAGTGAAGAAGGATTGTGTAGAGTGCGAGATTGAGGAAGAGATATATGAGAGAGCAGGAAGAGGAAAGCGGGAGAAACAACTTGGAGCTTCAGTAGGACGTCCAAGAAGCTGTCTGTGAAGGCCTGTGCCTGGATAAACTGAGCCTTCCTCTATCTTTTTTTTTTTCCTGTCATGGAAAAGCAATCTTTGCACCCTGCTGACGGCTGGCTAATTTGTACTGGGGGCTTGTTGGTTGCCAAGACCGGTTATGGTGTTGTTGAAATCAGGAACAGTAGGGACCAAAACTGTCAGCATGGGTTTCAGAGGTTCATTTTCTCCATGCTGAGTACAGCCTGGAACAGCCTGACTGTTTTTTTTTGTGCTGCCAAAAAGCATCCTACAGTACACCAGCTCACAATGGAACCAGAGTGTTCTGAGCACTCAGATGCATTTCAAGAATTAACAAGTTTTTTTTCCCGGTGACTGGGGTACAATGACTTGCTTTGTGTACACAGAGAACCATTATTTGAAATGATTAAAGATCTCTCATCGAGGAGTGAAAACATCTTCGGCTACATCTATTAAATTCTGTCCAGCTTTAATGGCTTCGAGATTGGAAATTGAGAGGTCATCAGTCACTCGGTTCAATTTGGTCTCTTATACCTCTTTACTTTTTAAAAAATGACTGTTGCCTCAAACGCCTCCAACTCCGAGCCAAAGAGGCTAAATGAAGTCTTGATCATCCCTCCCCTACACAATTAGGGCTGAAAGGAAGTTATAGTGCGAGTAGCAGTAGCCTCACAGTGGAATTAAGGGTGAGGTGTATTAGTCCCCCCTTTGGCTTAGCCTTGTCTGTGATTTCAAGGCGAAAAAAAAAAAAAAAACTCGCTCTGAGGCGGCTCCTTAACTGGTGTTATTGTGCAAGAAAATTGTCATTAGACGGTGGAACAAATAACCTCGAAACGTCATGGGTGTCTTCGCTAGGGATCTAAAACAACAACAAAGAATTAATCAAATTAAAAGGAAGCCTTGTTATGCGATTTCAATTTAATTTCCACAACCAAGCCCTCTATTTAGTGTTTGACAAAACCTAAAAAAGGGGCAAGTCACAGTTTAGGGGCTCAGTAACAGTTTTATATTAGTGAAGAATTATCAATCCTTTAAGCTAATTTGGATAAGTTGGGGAGCCATAAAGTGGGCTATGAAAATGGAGTAGCCTATTTGTTAAGCTCCCACCCCCTTCCACACTCTTTTTATGCCACCGGGGCACTAATGCACTTTTGTTTTCCCTTGTTGATCATCTGCTATTTAAGGCACATTAAATCCTGCAAATTAATATAAATCTATAAAAGCTATTAGTGATTTCCGCCCCAAATCAGGCACCCACACAGACCTGTCTACGAGGCCTCGAGTCGGTCCTAAACAATCATCACAAAGATGTAAAGCTCTGTCAT
Source organism: Leptoclinus maculatus (assembly GCA_032191485.1). NCBI lineage: Eukaryota > Metazoa > Chordata > Actinopteri > Perciformes > Stichaeidae > Leptoclinus > Leptoclinus maculatus. The sequence continues at coordinate 11,774,282 of JAVDOI010000013.1, forward strand.
CGACTCAATGAAAAAAAAAAAAGAACACTACGGTGGACTTTTTTTTACAGTGTTGTTTTAGAGACGCCGTAACTTTTAACACTCTCCCTATTCTTCATTTCTCCTTTGCCTCTCCTATTGTCCCTTCTACTCTTTGTTTGTTCATCTTCTGAGACCTTCCTCTGCAGCCTCTTCTCCACTTTCTCCCAAATCCTCTCCTCTGTTCCTCATAGCCAAGCAGTTTAGGCAAGTGCCATATGCCCTGATTAAAGCTAGCGGCAGGCCAAGGAGCACAGGGAGGCTGTTTTGTCATTAGCCCCTCGCGCGGCTGAGGTGGAAACTCATTTAGCCCCATGCTGGACCTTCATTATGATAGACTTGTATCAGATGGCATCTCTGGCTGGGATCTCTGGCTCCTGGCTAACGGATGGGGAGATGCTGTGGCTTCGGCCCCTCTCCAGCCCCAGCAGGGAAAGAGAACGGGCTTTAAATGGGGGATAGGGCTGGAGGAGAATGGTTGCGGCTGTGTAATGGGAAGCGAATGGGGGTTAAGGCAGGGTGGAATGGCCTAAGAAGAGGAGAGGATCAGGTCAAGCCTGAGGTTAAAGGTTATGGGTCCTTGAAAAGGGGCATTTACAAGTATGTAGAAGGTTGAGACAGAAAGAAAAGAGTATTGTTGTATTTATTCTTGTTAGAGGAAGTCTACAAGAATAACTGCATTTGCTGGCACTTTTATTGCCTGACTAATGTTAGTGACACAACACGCAAAAAGGTGAGGAGACTGGGTTAAGGTAATGGAGAGGATTGTGAGCAGATTAGGTTAGAAAAGAGAAATGAGTTGAGGCTTTAGGTCAAAAAAACGGATAGAGTGACTGCATGGTGATGTCACTTGTTATCAATTAATTGCTAATTAATCATTCTCACCATTTTAGGGTCTGTTGACAACAGGGACAGAAGTTCAGAATAAGTAAAGCCTGTTTCTGATAAGACACAGAGAACACAAACTGAAAACACACGTTTGTGTTTGATTGACAAACAATCAAAAAAACCACTGAATTTGGACTGGAGCATGTCTGCCTCCACATCTTGTCTTAAAATGTAACGTGTACAGTTTTGCATGTTGCACCCACCTCCTAATGATCATCTGTAAGTCAGTGTGTCCACTCCTCTGATGTCTTATATCTCTGAAGACTTATAGATCTTTGATTATATGTATTACCTCCGTGCTACTCGTCTGCATGGATGTATGGTGGAGGGAGTTGGATGGGTGGAGGAGAGATGTGGAGAGAGTTTGGGGGGTCTTGAGAGGCTAAGGCTGGCCATGCAGCAGAGGAATGTGAGCTGATGGGGCTGGAGGGACCTGAGGCTGACGCTGTATGGAGAGAATAGATACAGGCCTGAGGGTCCTGATTCAGGGTTACTAGCATGGTCTTGGTGTGAAGACAGAGAGGTATGAGGTGGGGAGAGCAGAAAAAGACAGCTGGGCCTCGAGGAGAAGGCAGTTGACGGGGCTCTGGTCCTGCAATGGGGCCGTGGAAGGATCTGGGTCTTGCTCAGCCTGGTGCCTCTCTGGCAGATGCTGCAGCAGACTGGATGAGGGGACCACCACTGACAGACTGCTGGCGGGTAGAGCTGTGTGTCCCTGGTAGACCGAAACCACCTCTCTGTCTGTTTGCCTGTCCCTGCCTTAGTCTCCCTGAATCCACCCCTCCCTCTCTCCATCTTTCCCTCTGTCTCCAGTTCTTCCTCTTTCTCCTCTTTTTTATTGTACCCGCTACCATCCCTGCTTACAGCGGCAACCCCTGCACACAAATCCACACACACACACACGCACACACACACACAGCAAAAGCATGCTGACACACACAAAAAACGGTGCACACAGTGCCTACATGGAGTACAGAAATTATCAGCTCCAAATGTTGCAAAGCAAATGGCTGAAACAAATGTCTCTCTATTTGCTGACAGTTGTGCTACCTCCTGTAATAAAAAGTCAATGAACCAAGGGCAGTCAATATATTCCAATAACAAAGGCCGAGAGATTTGTCATTTTCTCACTCTCTGCTTTTTCTTTTCTTTTTTTCCCTTATGAAAACATGCCTTTCTTCCTTATGAGAAGAATTGGGGGGGCGGTGGGAGAGTCGCACGCAAATACAGTCACACCGTCTCTTAAAAAAAAAAAAAAAAAAAAAGGAGAAATCTAGGGGGAAGAAATGCCCGCACCACCACCCCCCCCCCCCCCCCACCAGACGCAACCTGAAGAAGAAGGCATCTGACTGTGACAAACCAAATACGCTCTGTAATAGAATTTTCCGTCTCCGCAAAACTGATAAGGAAGAGAAAACATAACAACAGCGAGTGGCACATATCTGAAGGAGGTGATTTCAAAGAACAACACCAAGGCACTCCAGATGCCTCCTCGCTGAGTTCTTACATAAATATGCCGTTAAGCAATATGATGTATTATTATTACCTGAAAACATGCTATGAGCCCGGGTAGGCAGCATATGAGCCAAGCGCCTTAGCTCCCCAAAGGAGATTGTCTCGACACCACATATCAGCTTGTGCTATTGGATTCCCTGACTTTTAACTGGGTTAACCCACTTCCTGGTGAATACAAATTCAATTTTAACTGCCGCAGTTTTTTATCACTATTTATAGTGACTGGAAATCTCCTCAGCAAGAGAGAGAGAGTGATCCCTCTAGTTTATTTTATTCCTTCCATCTATCTGTTCGTGGTGTGCCATCCGTGGTGGTAGATGTTGATCTTGCATGCTCTGTTTCCTGGCTCTGGATGGAGCAGCCATTTGTAATAGATACACACTCACCTTTAACCGCACAGTTCCGGGGGGGGGGGGGATTTTTTTTTACACTTTAACAAAATGTAGTTTTCAAAGTTTACCTCGTGAAAATACTGAAAATATTGCCTTCTATTGTTAAATACATAGCAAAGTCTGTGACTTGAACAAAACCTGATTAATCAATCAAGTCGACAACCTACTGTTACTCACTTTTTCATCGCCACATAAGATTATGTACTCAGAATAATCTGAGTTTTACCGTATGTATGAACATGCATGAACTGTATTTAAATGTATAATTGAAACGGGAGGAAAAAAACCAGAAGCAACGCAGAGTGACTACGTAAAAACGGTTGTAAAAATAAGTTTAAATCCTGAAACAGCCAAACAGCAAGATACTTGAGAGGACCTTGAGGTTCTCACATGCACCTTATAAGCTCTCTTTTTAGGCACACTGAGGGTTCTCGAAGCACCACCACAACGTTTTTTTTTTTTAAAGAGCGCAGGCCTGTGTGACTGTCTTCTGAATGGGCTAATGGCTTTCCTCAAGCAGAGGGAGGGAGAGCAGGGCCTAAACAAAGCCAGATGAGGGAGTCAGGAAGCCTTTCAGGACTTCATTAGCTCTTCTCTCTGAGAGGGGAGGTTAAGAGCCCGGCAAGCTGGTACTGTTTAGCTGCTTAACGTCAACAGGAATGCTCACGCAGCTGGCCCTGTAGACCCACCGACGAGCGCACACAGGACACAGCAATGTGAAGCAAACACACACACACACACACGTGCAGATGTGTGCCCTCAGTCTCACAACATGCTTCATGCACACGTGTAGACAGATAGACGACCACAGATACACTGCAGGTACACGCACATGCACAGACCCCATGTAGCCCCCCGGTTCAGACAACACACCACTAAACACTGGCTGGTTAGCATGAGAAAAAAAGGCCACACAGGGACTCAAACAGTCCCTCCCCTTGGTACAATCACACCGTTGCTACGGGCACCAACCACACACACACACACACACACACACGCACACACTGTACTATATGGACCTTGGACCTTTCTTCCCTTTTGAAGTACGATGACATGTTTATTTCATTGAATTGATATTCTGCTCTGTTTTGCTGATGTTATGCTCCACAGACTATGGACAATGAAATACATCCCATATTGGGTACTTCAACATGTATCATTTAGAATTTGCACAATTTGTCCAGCATGTAAACAAGAACAAGAATACAATGTGTACTAATGCAAAGTCTTTCCATTTTCAGCTGTTGATTTTGAAGTGTCAGTCATATAATGTTTATTAAGTGTATGAATCAGAAGCACCTTTACTGTAAATAAGCCAAAGCTTCGCAATGGTAAGTGAAGCACTGCTATAATTCTAAATAACTTGAATGGACAGTCTGAGTAGCAAAAAAATGATTAATTTCTCTCTGAATGACCTGGCCAAGCCTTTAACGCCGTCAGTGGAAAGTCACATGTGCCTGAACACTCTGCCTTGGTATATGGGGAAATGATACACTCTGCAAACTGCTGATACAAATTTAAACAAATATTTTAAAACATAAATATTTTTAATCGAGATGTCCCCTGCACTTGTTTCTTGAGCATTGTAATACTTGAGCAAGAACTTTTTACCCAACAAAACCCCCTCTGTACAACAGTAGAAGATGATGATTTCACTCTAATGCTAATAACATTTTCATCGCTTCACACACACACACACACACACACACACATTTGACCAAAACAGTTAAGCTTAAGCTCTGCTTGGATCCATTGTATGTGAAGAAACTGCATGTGTGTGTGTGTGTGTGTCTTTATACAGTCCATATGTGTGTGTGTGTGTGTGTGTGTGTGTGTGTGTGTGTGTGTGTGTGTGTGTGTGTGTGTGTGTGTGTGTGCTTTTCACAGGTATTGTGTTGCAACTGGTCGCCTGCCCCTGAAACACTGAGCAAGAAAAGAGAGGAGAAAAGGCCAGATGATCAGATAGATATCATAGCTGTAGACACGTGTAGCTGAGACTTGATGAGTAAGGTAGAGAGAAGTGTATTTGTGTGTGTGCGTGAGTGTGTGTGTGTGTGTGTGTGTGTGTGTACGCGTGTGTTTGTGTGTGTGAGGGCGAGGGAGGGAAGGGTGAAAGGGAAGCTGATGAATATCAAATTAACAGAGAAGAGGTCTGTAAGTTGAGCCTTGCATCTTTTCGCCTGCTTTGTATGTATGGATATGCATATGTGTGTGTGGTTTTGTGTGTGTGTGTGTGCGTGTGTGTGTGTGTGTAAGGGCAGGGGTTGGGGGTGCTTTGTTGTTCTCTTGATACTGTGTGTGTAAGGGGAGGAAAAGAGGTGTGCGTTTTGGTGTGTGTGTCTGCGTGTGTGTGTGTGTGTAAGTGTGTGAGGGCTGTGTTCAAGCACCACCTAGTGCTCGAGTGTGGCACCTCACCTGTGAAGGAAAGCACAACACCCCAACTGCTACAACCAGGAGTTCAAGCTTGAGACAATCATTCTTATCGGACGATACATATTATGAGCGTAATTTTATGTCCGATAATTAGATCTCATTCATTAAGAAACGTTTGAACTGTGCACAAAAATGTATATTGTGGTGAGAATATCGAAATGAAGGAACAGGTTAGGGTTATAAATAAAGTATTGCAAAGATATGCATGAGCATATGATGCAACTAAACAGACAATGTGTTAAAATATCAACATGTTAATATTGTACCATTAAGTCATTTGTTCATTATAATGCAATAGAAACATTAATGATGTGACAAGGCCCCTTGGAGAGGAAAATACTACGGAAATTGCTCCCACTAACACCTTCTGACTATTGTAAGATTTGGAGGCTATTGTGAGACGGAGATAATGTCACAGTCGATTCTTCACTCATCTGACAATCACCACCAGCCACCAGATAAGAGGCACGAGGAGCGCCCGGGATAATTACGGCACACATGGCTTAGCAAACTCCCCCCCCCCCCCCACCCCCCCTCTATTCCGCACGCTCATTTCAATGTGCCCTTGAATACAGTATACTGTCAACACACATCCATCGCAGTCGGCTTACTCTAACTTAGCGCCACAGCCCCATCAAGCCCTTCCAAACAGGCTGGTGACAGTGATGTGAGGCTGTCGTGCTGGATCAAGGTAATTCAGGCTGAGCCGCCGCACCCCCCCCCCACCCCCCACCACCCCACGCCTGCTCTCCCCCCGTTGTCAGTCGAGCACGCCGTGACCCTCGGGCCTTCAGATTCAGCTCCCCAGACCTGTTTATTTTTATCACAACAATGAAAATTAGCATGATGCTGAACGCCTATGCACACTGCACGCCTCCAAGGCTGTTTGCGCGTGCATGTATATATGTGTGTGTGTGTGTGTGTGTGTATTTATGTGATCTGGCTGTGTGTGTGTGTGTGTGTGTGTGTGTGTGGGCTGGAGTGACAGTGTCACCTTCTTATCACGGGGCCAGTGTTGTGTAGACAGGGAGATTTAGCTGAGAGATTGAGGGGGCTCGGTGGTTACTACTGTGTGCTCTGACAGGTATCACTAATACAAGGATTATCAAAACAAAGATTCCATAAAACTGTCAGAATGAGCGAAGTGTCCCATGGCGGTTTTCGCAGAAGAAACGTCAAAATTACTGATCACACACAGTTTCTTTGCACCTTATCTCATTTGGTTTTAACGTCAAACTGATTTCATTCACCTTCAGATATGCATCGTGGACCGAGTTTGTTTTTTAAAAAAGTTTGGACAGTTTTGATGGATGTGTCCGCTGTAACACTTAAATAAAAAGACTCTACAAGAAAATGTTTTATTGTTTTTTTAAATAAAATATCAGTGACAGAGTTTTCATCACAGAAATATAATCTTTCCAAACAATTAAGCCTAATTAGAACTTAAAAGAATCTAAAATTGATTTGTTGTACTGTGTCTATTTTACAATCCTCTGTAATACAATTAAATTGAATTGCTTCAGTGAACTGTGAGATATGTTTTTTCTGGCTTATTACACACTGGTGTTATACCCAGCTTCTGTTTTTGTTCACACTCATTTTGTTCACTTCTTACATTTACTGACTGAAATCGCTGAAATCTCAATGTTACGTCATTATTTTCTTGGGTTTTTGTTTACATGTCACAAAATAACACACACACACACACACACACGCTGGGCCTAGCATGACTGCAGGGACACTGACGTCATACAGTTTTAAACATTTGGTCTTTGTAGGGGCTGAGAAATACTTCACTAGTCAGTCTGGCTGGGCGGATGGAGCTGAGACAGATGTTTAACGCTTTTCCTGCCTACACACACACACACACACACATACACACCCACAGACACACAGACACAACCATACTGGCCCTGCACACAGCTGTGCATGAGCTCATAGGAGCATGCTCTATCTCTCATTCCACAACACACACACACACAAACTCCAGTGGAAGCATTTTCCAGTGTGACTGACAGCGGTGATGGAGGTGAAGATAAGCCTGATTAATTGGGAGGATGGGTGGGAGTGGGAGGCAACACAGAGGCTACGCTGCAGTGCTTCAGTGAAGCCTCTGTGGCATCGCGTGCCACCGCTCAGATGATTTGTCAACACTGCTGAAGGACATTTATTGACTGCACCCGTGGTCTCCATTTTGCAAAGCGGTATTTTGTCATTGCTGAAAAATGGCCCTCCTGAATCCACTTTGACACTCATCTCTGAAGTTTTCTTCTTGCTGTTCTTTACGCTATCCCCTGTGTAATGTAAGAGAAGAGTACGAAGATTCAGAGCACCAGACAAGGTCAACGCAACAGACTGTCCTTATGATGGAAGACAAATGTGCTCCTAATACATGGAAACGATGTCTCAAACGAGCCTCCTGCCCTCCCATTCCGCTCTCTCTCTCTCTCTCTCTCTCTCTCTCTCTCTCTCTCTCTCTCTCTCTCTCTCTCTCTCTCTCTCCGTGATAGAGCTTGACATTAATGCCACACTCCTGGTGAACCTCAATGGGACCAATTAGGCTTCAGTTGGACAAGGCTGATGTTGCACTGAATCGTAGCCACAAAGTAAAAAAAAACAGTATTTAAACGAAAAACAATGTCCATTGATTAAAAAGAAATGTGCCGTATTATTTGTAAAATCTAAGCACGTGGGATTTAGGCATGCTTTTTCTCACAAAAGCGTTTGCAAATTGCATTACCCAAAAAGCACATTTCAAGCTAAGATACGTTCTTCCCGAGACCTGATGGAAAATAAAGTGATGCCTGAAGTCTAATTGAACAATATTGTTATTTTGAGCATAAGTGTAGCTACAATGTAATAAAACTGTACTCTGCAGTTGGCCATTTACTAATAAAGCAATACAGAGGACTCTAAATGCTCATGGGTAATAAAACCTATTTTCTTCTTATTCAATATTAAATTGATAAACCTTTTAATGATCCAAAGTTGATATTGGTTTTTATTCTGCAGCTTGTAGAGTCCCACATTTTCCTACAAGTCAGAATAGTAATTTACAGTGTGTCTCAAGAGGTGAGGTTGGGAATGGCATCCAATGGTTTTACAGGGTATTGGGTATGCATTAAGACATATCGTGATTGATAAAAAAAAGAGACCCAAACAGAACAAAGCCAAGAAGAGGACATGTCAGCCTCAACATAATCATTAGAGAGATTGTGTAGTATGCTACTTGGTTTGAGCTGAGATGATTACCTCACACTAACTAAACTTTTCCCTCTTCAAATATGTTCAACGAACACAACCCAGTTGTGTGGTTTCCCTGTGATGCAAGAATTCCTGAGAGCACTCGTTCAACACGACTGCAGGGAGGGAGACAGATATGGCGGAGAGCAGTGACGATCCATTCAAATATGATTAGAACTGAATTAATAGACATTGACGTTTGTGTTTGTTCCAATGTGGTGAACAGCCCAGCATTTCCTGCCAATGGGCCCATGGATGACACTAATACCTTGTAATCAAAGGAAATGTGTATAGCTCCACAACCATTACATTCAGATTTTGTCTCTCTCGTTTTCTTACTTCACTCTTGTTTGTTTCGGTGTAATGCAGATCAGTTCTGGGTTTATTTTCTACCCTCAAAGCGGAATCTTTTATTTGATTTGCGGTAGAAAAAAATAAATAAATAAAAAAAATCATCCCGGTGAAATTACATCCACATGGCAGAGGCTCTGAGCGTGCACTATATGGTTGGCATTGACAACAGCCATGCCAACAACGACAAAACAAGGTTAGGAGCAACTGAGGAGACACTGAGCGTTAGGTGATGTATAATAAAATGTAGGTCACTACTCATTATGTTTAAACTATAGAGCAGGAGTGTTTGAGTCAATCATGCGTTCATATTTCTAGTACTTTGTCATGTGTTAAGATACAAAAACAACACAGCTAACTGTTGCTAAAACAGCTTTGGAAAGTGTCAAAATGTGAAATGGTACTTGAGTGATGCAATTGATTTACCTCTTAAGGTTTTAGATGTTAAAAGTTATCGGTCAACATGCATGCAGAAAGGTTATATGTTAATATTTGTACATTTTTTTCGGTGCATAACACTGACGTTACAAAGTTGCAAGGTGCTCCCGCTCAATCGTTCATTGTGTCCTCTTCACCTCAGGATGTGGTTTGACACGCCATGAAGGGATCTAGATGCGCTCTCGTATCTATCACTGAGCGACTTTTTCTTCCTTTCTTTCCTCTAATGCCTGTGAAGACAGTTCACCCTCAGGAGAGAGGCGGCTACGTTTTCACCTCTTTTCCGAAAGCGGAGGAGGGAATTAACCAGTTGAAAGGTTATGTGGTAAGTCAACATTAGCTTTACGGCTTACCTCAGTGATTGAGCCCTGTAATTATACGACACAACTCTGATCTGGTATTGGTGGAATCCTTGTCTTCCTTTATCCTTTAACTTTTACAAAATAAACCTGCTTTTTATGAATACATGACGGGTAATTGCACAGTGGTTCAGTCAAGTATTAAAGTACAGTATTTGTATTTAGGTCTGGTCTGATGGACTGGGGTGTGTTTTTGATCTTGCAACATTGTGTTTTTTTTTACTTGAGCTTTTGTATTCCCAATAATTCTCACTGTTTAACATTTAATCACAAATAAATGACCTTAGGGTAATCTTTTAAATAATATACATGTATAGGGAGCCATAGTAACAGCTTAATACTCATATCCTTAATGGAGCCATTTTCTGAACTAAAGCCCCTATAATTGAAATTGTAGTGGCTTTACCTCATGACAATGCAGCGTAACTACAGAGCACTTAATCCTTGAGAAAACAGTCTCGGTCTGTATACTATTTCTAATATTTTCTATTAAGAACTGGGACACGATGTCCTCCCCTAACACTAATCCACAATAAATCAAGGTATTTTCTGTTAATATTTACAAAGTCACGAAATAAAAAAGGCCGGTGTCCATCTGGATATAATAGAGATAGAAATGTCTTGCTTAGGACACACAGTAGGATGAGAGAAACAAGCTCTGCCATGCCATGAAAAAAAACAAAAAGCATTTGTTTATTACACTTTGTCACATGATGAAGGGACATGGGATATTCTTTCAGCTCAGTGTTTACAGCTGTGTGCTTTTTTTCTTTATTTCCACCATCAAGATCAAGTCAAATGGGAATCTGTTAGCATAAATGTGTGTATATCTGTTTTCATCCAGAGGACCTAATAGTCAACCAATAACTATTTTTCTATTTTTCCCACAATGAAAGTCAAGATTCATCCAAGATCCAACAGGATCCTATCCCAGCATGCAATGAGCGAAAGGCAGGGTGCACCCTGTGCAGGCTGGGAATTATTACTCATGAATACTTGAAGGACAAACAAAAGACAAAAGCGTGATGAAGTCAAATAACCTAGTATGTCATAATCAGTTTGGCAATAAAAGTCAGTAAATATGGAAAAAAAGTTAAGGGAAGTTTTGCGAGTGTTTGTCATGTTATTCATGAGTTGAGGCTTATTTCAGTTCATATTTGCCACGGCAGACCGTGTGCAGTCAATAGACAAACAGTCATTGTCTGCTGGAGACTTCTGCTCGTACTCCATTACCTCCTTGCTGTTGAACATAGCTCATTAAATCCCACTTTTCCATACCACTTGTCCCAGTAAATAAAGTTGTTGTTGGTGCATGCCGCCTTCACGATCTGCTCTCTCTCTCCCTCTTTCCCTCTCTCACTCACCACGCAGTGTTCGGAGGTAATTGAAAATGTGATCCATGAAGTCACAAGTGCAATTTAACTCAAAGCCTACCCATGATAGCGCTTCCACTTCGTAACAGGTCAAAGAATGAAATTAATTTTTTTTTAAAAGGCGACCCATGAAATTGCACTGTGATAGATGGGGTGTAAAAGCAATATTTTAATGCATTTATGGCTATAAATTTTCCATCCCCCTTGACGTGGAAACACCATTTTTGTTGAAAGATAGAGTGTTATTTGAGTTCACTTGGAGAATGAGAGGACGTGTCGTATCATCACGGTACATTGTGTGGAAGGCGAACTCTTGCAGTAGCATTTAAACCTCTTCAATCTTCACTCACGTAAATTAAGCTCATTAGAATGACACTTGCACAATAAAATGGCAACATAATGTGCAAATATATCTTGTCGTTTTTGGACTTATGTACGGACCAAAAAAATGCTATTATGGTACTCATATGATGCAGGAAGGAATTATGGAGTTTTTTCCACTATTTCCACAGGTTTTCAAGTTGTGTACCTGTCATTTTATCAACACTGGTTTTAAATCTGCTGACTAGCTGTATTCCATTCTATGTTTAACATTTTGCTAAATTCACACCATGTGCACAGCCTCTACATGAGGGTTAAGTTAAATGTCAGAAGGTGCAGGGCAGAGGGGAATAGCAGCAATTGGGAATAAAAAAAGGCCCAAGTACGTCAGTAAGTAAGTATGACATATCTTAGAATAGCAGCGCACATCTGAGACCATTTCATCCTCTTGAATTTACAAAGCAGCGTTCCAATTCTATGAAACATTTTTTAATAGGCCTCTCAAAGGTCCCTAACCGACTGTCACCTCCACCCCTCAGAGAGGAGGCGAGGGGCGATGTGGAGGATTCTGGAGGAAGACCGAGGTGCTGAAGGGGCAGCTGCCTTCGCTTCGGTCTGAGTCCTCTGACCCACTTTTCCCACCTTTCCCACCTCCCGCAAATCCCCCCCACGCCATCTCCTCTCCCGCTTTCTCTCGTTCAAGATTAATGGTGTGAACCCAAACCTGCTGGCCAACCGGAGGTAAGGAAGATGTCTGAGGTGAGGCCTGCCAGAAGTTTTTGGAGTGCAGAATAGGAGCGCTGTGTGGTTGTGTATGACTATTTTGTTCCCAACTAAATATGGCAAAGTCCATGGGGGAGTGTCCTTACTGTGAAGACATCTTGTTGCAGGAGCGAGCGAAGGAGCTGCAGCTCATATTTCACTCTCTCTGAGCTGCCGGAGTTCCGTCTTTCACTCTTTCTGTCTCTCTGCCTTGAGGGTGGAGGGGGGTTCGGGAGGCAAAATCTCAAGGCCTGAAAGTATGTGAGAAAACTGGGTTGGACAGAAGTTCAAGATGTCATAAGGGAAGAAGTTGTGTTTCGACACGAAACCGTGTTTGTGCTCATCAGTAAACCTGTCAGGAGGCCGTTTGATGTCGTATTTGGGCGATGTCCTCGGGCGCTGTGTTTGTTTACCTTCCATATGGATTAGCTTCATATAACATGGCCAACCCATCCACAACCCCTCACATTCACATGTATCCCTTCACATAGGAAAAAAAGGTGCCCTCACTGGGATTGGAATTAATGACAAGGTCCAAGAGGAATTCGTCAATATAATTACCCCGGGGGGGGGGAAAAAAAGTTTTCTACGGAGCAGAATGTTTCTCAAATCACCCCGATACCTCCACCTGCATAATTGATAGAGTCCTCATGATTAAGCTAATGAGGCTCAGAGCTTAAGCCCTATCCAACAGCCCCTAATTACAAATATGTAATATCCCCCCTCCGCTTCAATTAGCATTAGAACAGAAGGTTAAGAATCATTCAATATTCATGCGGACGGTGAACTTCAAGGTTAAGGAGACTGGTCATTTAACCTCAGCTTTGAAATAAAAGCAATTTTCCTTAATTGTCTTTGATGAGAGCCACTAACTACATAGCTGTGGGAGGTGCTTCATCAAGTCAGGTAAAAGCGAAATATTATTGCCTTATTACCTTATTCTAGCTTTTATACTTGGGAGGGCTTCTTCTTGTTAAAGTGCCTTAAGAACATCTAAAACATTCATACACTTTAAGATGAATTGCTGGGTTTTGTTTTAGTGTTTTAGACATTTAAAGCCGCTTATAAGTGTGCTTTTGCTTGTATTTCTTTGTTATCTACCCCTTTGCATATTTATTTTCGGAATACCTGAGTCAAACAGGTGTGTGACGTAAGGTAGCCGAGCTGTCAGACTTGTGGAGGGATGGTTTCTGATTGACGACCCTGGGGGCGATAGGCGTCATGGTGCATCATGGGAAAGCTTTCTGCAGACTTGTAAGGACCTCTCTCTTATGTAATGAAGGCTCGGTGAATAAGGGATCGAATGCCACGGTGTGCATGTGTAGAGGTTTGTTTTTTAGTACATATATCTTACATCTGCTTTGTCTTTTGTCTTTGAACGGTCAGGGATACATTAAACACCATAACAGAATAACGCAATTGTATGAGCCGGTGTTCTCAGTCTGAGCTTACAATTTTAAGTATGATTGCAGTCATCATGTTCATATTTACTGCTGCTCTACAGCAAGGAGAGACATTAGAGCTGCATGGAACAGGAGCTTTAACTTTGGTCTTGCTTGAGTCCACCTTGCCCAGAATGTGTCTGACCGTTGACTGGAGGTTTGACAGGGGACTGCATTGGCCTTGTGTCAGCAGTGGAGACCACAGAGCAGGGCCTGGGACTCAGAGACTGGGCTTGGAGCCCATAGCCTGGAGGCTGGAGGCCCAGGACTGCACCCGCTGGCCTAGACCAGCCCAGCCCAGCACAGCACAGCCTTCGACCAGCCCATCCCGGCTCTGCTCAGCCCCCTCCTTTCTGTGGCCTCCCTGCACCTTCACCAGCTGCGCTTTTCTGGCTCCAGCTGCTAGGTGTGTATGTGTGTGTGTGCTGCCCGCCCCTTCCACACCCCCTCTATCCCCTCCATCTCTTGCTTTTTTTTTTCCTTTTCTGGTTCTCCCTGGTTCTCTTATTTTCTCATTCCCGTTTTGTCCTCTCTGTGTGTCTGCCTCATCCTCTCTTTTTTTTATCCTCTCTGCCTCTCATCCTTCCCTCCCTTGCCAGACACAGGGGTTGTAATAGTGCCCAGCAATTACTGAGTTGGCATGTGCTGCATTGTTTACTCACAGTCCTATTCCTACTGGACTTTATTAAAACACCATCTGCCGTCAGCACTGGAATGGTAGGAGAGGTGGTGGAGGAGAGGAAGGCAACGGGAGAAAAGCGATGGATTTGGCTTCAGAACGGAAGGAGAATGGCTGGACTCACATGGAGAGTGCCGGCTGCCACGGTGGTCTCTTGTCGGAGGGACATCGACAGTACATGAAACTGACGACGCTAAATGAGATTTTCGGTGCAAACAAAGGGTCTGGTAATGGGAACAAACTAAGCGAGTGTGAGTTCCAGGAGATCCAAGATCCAAGTTTTTGGAGCAAATGATGCAGTCTTTTAAACCCTCAAACGTGCACGAAAATGGCATGAAAATGTGAAATCTGACAAACATTTTTTAACAAGTAAAAAAGTGCTAATCGCCGCCTCTTTGTCTTTGGTGCACAATTTGGGATTTCCAGATAACGTTTAGCTAGACCCTCTTCATCAAAGCCTGTCGATCACACAGAGCGACTCAGGTGCTAAATAGCATGTGGGGTAATAACAGCATGACCACGCCCGCTTACGAACACACATCTCGCTCCCTCACACAGATGCACATACAGAGCCATGCTGGGTAATGACATTCTGATGATTATTTCATTAGCTGTAATTTGTTATGGGACATGCCATTTCGGACGAGAGCCGGGATTGATTGGATAGCCGTTGAGAGGAGGCGGCCTGGACCCGTTTACAAGCTGGATCAATTAGTCAATTATTGCAGATACTTGGTGTGAACAGTTCTGGTACATTGGCAGTGTGTTTCTGTGTGTTATCAGGTGCTTCTCTATTGTCCTGTGTGTTTCACTGACTCAAAATGGGATTACCGATGATTCTGATATCAGTTTTTACAGTCATATTCATAAAAATGCAGGATTAATATGAATCCCAGGGATGATACACAAACACAAGTGTGAATTCGCAAAAAGGCTGCGACCACGTACTCATCCACACGTTCATGTATTAACACACACACACAGACAATCTCACATACACTTGACCTCCATGTGCAAGTCTGTGAATCCATTTGGAAATAGAGATTAACACAATCACACCCCTTCACACACACACACACACACACACACACACACACTTGACCTCCATGCCAAATGTCAGCCTCCTAGGGCAAAAACTGTTGCCGCCAAATCTTTGTGAACCGACCGACCGAGTGAGTGAGTGAGTTAGAGCTGCTGGTCGCAGCTAATGAATTCAAGATATGGGAGTGAAAGACGTCTCCACGTTCTCCACTAAACTAAAGCCATACACGCAGAGGACCGAATGAAACATTTTGAATTCTCGCAGACAATAGCAATCTCAAAAAGCAAAGTGAAAGGCTTGATCTCCAGTGCTCATGTGTATATCTGTTGCTTTTACTAAATGTGGCCCATCACGACAAGAAGCAATGTATGTTTTCGAAAATTCATACCAGGCACTGCAGCAATTATTGCCAGGCAATTAAGCTAATCCCACGTTGACATATACTGTCCATACAGTGTAAAGTCTAGCAGCCCATACAGTTGATGTTTATTTGTGCTCCGGAAATGTCTGTGGGAATCAATGAGGTGGAAGACAAAAAGTGCACTCGCGCAGCGTACATATGTCTAAACATAACATACAATTACAAGGTCTTTCTGGATGTTTTCCGTGGTGAGTCTGCTTCACAGAACACCCTCATTATAATCGGGTGCATATTCTGTAGGAAAGTAAAAGGCAGCTGAGGGAAGATGATGTGAGGGTTAAGGAGGGACCACTTGTTCAGGAAGCTGGGCTGTACAGCACGGGGGCCCTCATTTGTACATTGCGCAGTGTAAAGCAGCCCCGTGTCGCTGCTGATGTTCTCAACAGAGAGAATGTGGGCAGGATGAGAGACAGTGACGAATAAAGAGAGGAGAGGTATCAGATCCCAGTGTAGGACAGAGCTAACCAGTTTCTGCAGAACGACATGGCAAAGCCCGCAGTGTTGCAAGATAGCCAGCTAGCTCACGCAGATCACTGCATATAACCAAAGAGTGCCACTTTTGACAAGTAAGATACAGTATGCATTTCATCCTCTATATATTTCATGAAGTAAAAATCTGGAAATAATATTTTAAGTTCAAGTTTCAAATTAAACTGTAAAAACAAATCCTTAATGGTAACTTGTCATAATCACAAAACTCTCACATTCATACACTGTTTGAATTCAATTTAACTGCAAAATACAAATATTTTCCTTGAATATAAAACCTATCGGATTAAATTATTAAAATGTTTCAGTGCTCAAATTCTTGTCAGACTGCAATTCCCATACAGCATGTACAGATTTGGAATTTCTTTTTTAACAGTAGAATATAATATGACTGTAGGGGATTGACCAGAGTCATGTTCTGTTTTTATTGATATGAATATATTCAGTTGAAATACTGTACATAGACAAGAGACAAGAGACATATAGTGGAAACAAAAATCCCATTTGAGGCATAGACAGCAGATAGCACACTTGCAGTTAGTTATTCATGCATTAGAGATATTGTAGATTGACAGCACAATTATGGCAGAGGGTATTACGCATCAGCAACCATGTCGTGCCCCCTGGACGGGCACATACACCACAGCACAGAGGGAAAACAGAAGGGCGTCCGAGGTGAATTCTCTATAGCTGGAAAAAAAAGCAGTACTCTGAATTCAAAAAGGCAACTTTCAGATAAAACCATGAGAGCAGCAGTTAAATCTGTTTCAGTATTTAGAGAGACACCATAGGCCAGTTTGAGGAAGGTGTTAATTTATCATGACGGCAAAATGTGTCATTTTTTTGCTGCATTATTTAGTTTGTTTGTTAATCATTTTCAAAAATACAGATTGTGGGAGGACAGCTTAAACATGTGTGTGTGTGTGTGTGTGTGTGTGTGTGTGTGTGTGTGTGTGTGTGTGTGTGTGTGTGTGTGTGTGTGTGTGTGTGTGTGTGTGTGTGTGTGTGTGTGTGTGTGTGTGTGTGTGTGTGTGTGTGTGTGTGTGTGTGTGTGTGTGTGTGTGTGTGTGTGTGTGTGTGCGTGCGTGTGTGTGTGTGTGTGCCATACCACACAAGCAGACCCTCTGTGGCAGCCCTCAGCTGGCGATGTTGTCGGGGGTAGGAGGTCAAAGGTCGGACCGAGGATCATTATGGCCTGCCATCTTTCAGCCTCCCCAGACGGCAACACCCCACTGTCAGCGGCACGGCACGACACAAAAAGATCTAATGAAGGATTATTGTCATTTAGACACAATACATGAAGCGTTCCATTAACCAATGGGAAGATGTGAGAGCTAAACCAAATTATTTGCTGAGTGACTGCGAATTGATCTTGAAATATGGATCGTTCCCATTACACGGTGTGTGTTTTGTGAAATCTTGATTGACAAACATCTGGTCACGGATTTTTTCTTTGGGGAGATTCAGCATTTTTCGTGCAGATTCTGATCGTACAATGTGATCAAAGCTCAGCAAATTAAGGACAAATAACTAATATTGAATCATTCTATGCAATAATGACATAACGTCGGTGAAAGAGATTCACCTGCTCATTATATAGCGAAAATGAGCAGCCATGCCGAGAGAGGATACAGTAAATGTACCATAAAAGAGAGGTGTCGTGCACTTGTGTACAGTAGAGTGTAGTTAATCTTTAATGAGAGTGAAATCACTGTCTCTTAAAGCAACGCATACTGTTTTATAGGTCACATCAGAGCTGCGTTCAAAGCAAGCATCCGCCACAACAACAGGATGGACGGCTCACCACTTCCTCTGGTTTATTTTGCTTCCTCTATTAACTCTAATTTATTTACTATTCGGTCGTCATGGATGTCGTGTTTGAGACCAGAAGGTAAACAAACAGGGACGTCTGCGTCAACAGACACATATTTTTAACTCGTTGGTGTTGGGAAATGTTGGAATTCATTTGTTTAGTTAGTTAGTTAGTTGAACCCTATTTTTTGGCAGAGGGGTGTGAAATTATTATCAACAACCTATAATTTGATATAATGTTAGTGCAGCAATAACAATCCCACCACAAAAAAAGGATAATAAATCAGCATCACCATGCGCACCTTCTGTCCACTGTACCGTTCCCTCTCCTAGGGAAAATGGCTGTAAATGTAAACGTTTATAACAGCTGATGCGCTTTTTGACACATTTTTTATTTAGACGCAGTTTTAGTAGAGAAACTGCAATTTTAAGCCCAGGCATTAAAAAAAAATAAACACAAGAATTCAATTATCACTCGGGCACAGTTCATCAACCAGTGCGACAGGGAGTTAAAAGTAACAAGGCTGGGGTGTCTAGCGCCGTGTCAGCACGTCTCTATCACCTCGGTGATGGAGAGGCCAGCTGAGGATGGACTCCAGTGGCCTGGGACATGTTCCTCCACCCCCGACGCTCCCTCCCCTCCCCTCCCCTCCCTTCGCCCCCGCGCGCCCTGCCTCCTACAAGCACCTTTTGTGTGGGCTAAATGGGGCTGGATGCACCCCTTTAACTTTGATTTCCATTTTCCATTGTCCGCCCATTGACGGGGAGGGTGACTCCATCTGTGCCTGCCTTGCGTGGTGCCACCCTTTCAATAGGCATATGCTCCACATGTAAGAGCCCTAAACTTGCAAAAGAATGGGTGGAAGGAATAATGATATACAAGACGGGCCCCTCACTTCACAGAGTGACAGAGAGCGAGAGAGAGAGAGAGAGAGATTGGGGGAAGAGAGAGAGAGAAAATACTCCATTCATCAATTTATTGTATGGCCCTTAAAACTCTACAGCCTTTTTATGTATATTCAAGAGCGCAGAAGAGATTACACAAAAGCCCCCCGACTGAACTGATGGCGTTTTAAATTGCGGTCAAGCTGCTCCGCTCGCCTCCTGAACCGCGCTCCAAACATGTGCACGTGCGTTGTGTGCGTGGAGGGAGACGCAGCTTGCCTCGCCCACCGGCCACAATGGAAGCCCCACAGAACAATTGATAACTGTTAACTGAGGTGGCGCGCCGGGGTCAGTTTTGACTTGGAAATGTGCAATATGCTGTGAAAACAGCCCCTTGTGCTCGCGCTCCCCCCCTTCAGATCTTATCTCCACATGTGATAACACCACTTAAGATCTCATACAGTAACACACATTAAGTCATTTCCCTCTCCAAACAAGCTGAAGAGGAAAAGTCGGCACAGAAAAAAAAAAAATAGAACGGGAAATTTGGTACTAGATTGGAATTAGTGAGTGTTTTTTCTGTTGATTTTTATCTGCAAACCGGATTTTGATTTACATTTTCTTTTCCCATGTTAGGATTATATTTGTCTTGAAACCTCATTTAGCAGGAGAAGGAGCCTAAGACAGGGTGGGAGGAGGCGAAGCTCATGGCTTAATTTGCCTTCCCTTCCCTTCCACTTCATTCATTTACTTATTCATTCATTGCCTCTTTCTCTCTGTCCATCAACCTTATCCTAATCTCTCTCTTTATCCCTCTCCTCCTACTCTTTCCTTGACACCCATGACGCTCACCGCCCCCACACTCACCCCAGCGCCATCTAACCCCATCCCTCGCCGCTCCTCCTGTTCAGTTATAAGGCTCTATCGATTACAAGCCTGTCGTACAAAACGACCTAATGGAGGGTCAGCTTTAATGTGAGGGGCTGGGGCGCGGGGGGGGGGGGGGGGGGGTTCTCAGTCTTAGTAGGAGCTGCTGGGCCTTGTTTCAAACACCCCTCTCTCCTTCCTTCTCCTCCTCCTGTGTCCCCTCTCTCCCTCCTGCTGGGCTCCACCTTGTCCCTCTTAGCCCCTTTCTATTGGTGAGCGGGGGCCATGAAAAATCAACAGCGGAGCCGTCACCCCCCCCCCCCCCCCCCGCTCCCTTTACAAGGCCTACCGCCGGCTGCAGCGGCTGCCCATGTGCGAGGGTATTTAGTGGGGGCCTGAAAGCTGAAAGGAGAAGCGCTTGGATCAAATGCGTGTGTGTGTGTGTGTGTGTGTGTGGGGGGGGGGGGGGGTAGACGGAACAGAAGGAGCCCTCTCAGGAGGGGTGCTGAGGCCCCGGCTCGTTTTATAGACTCCCCTGAAAGAACGTGATTACAGATCATTATCCAATTGAAGCAGATTGATGGGCTGGGGTCAAAGTAATATAGCTCATAGTGGCTCAGAGGAAAGGGGAGGGGTGATAGGAGAGGACGGAGGGCAGCGCAGAAGTGCGGGGTGAGGTGGGGGAGGGGGGGGTTGCAGACAGGGTGAAGATGGTATAATGACTGGATTGTCACCACCGAGTGAGTGAGGGGGGGGGGGAGCAGAGACGGCGAGGGAGGAGGAGGAGGAAGACCCCAAACTTGTCAAATGAAAGACTGGGGCTTTTCTTTTTCAGGAATGGGTTGAAGCGGTACAACAAGTGCTGATGGAGAGGAGAGAAGCTGGATTGGCCTTGTCACTCGAGAGGGCAGATAAAGAGACCTTTATGTCGAGGGGAGGCAGGAGGATTTGTCCAGGGTGATTTGGCTGTGTGTCTACTTGTAAATAATGTGGTTCATTCTCTTCTTCTTTTTTCTTTTTAAATGAAAGAATTGAGATTTAATTT
Organism: Leptoclinus maculatus; assembly: GCA_032191485.1. NCBI lineage: Eukaryota > Metazoa > Chordata > Actinopteri > Perciformes > Stichaeidae > Leptoclinus > Leptoclinus maculatus. The sequence continues at coordinate 11,795,057 of JAVDOI010000013.1, forward strand.
GACAGCTGTCTTTATACAAAACATTTAAATGTAGTGTATTTTCACGATAAAGCTCACATTTTGAACTTAATGTTTTAGTTTGAGTATGAGTTTGAGGACAAGAAAAAACCATCTGCCTCATTTTAACAAGTTTCCAAAAGTTATTTTAAGCTAAGTTTATTTATTTCTTTACATACAGTAATAAGTCAATTACTGCCGTCAGCTCATGCCCTGACCTCTTTTTTTTTAACACTTCCGATTGACTTACTCACTTACTAGCCTGTGTACCATTTGCCTCAAACTGTTCCAATTACATAATATCGTGCATTACAATGCATGACGGTCCTGACCTTTCCGATGCAACTGGAAAGGTAGATCTCAGATGGATTACCCACCGTTCAAAAAGCCAAGAGCACGGATCCACTTCTCCTGCCGCTTGAACGTACATGTTGATGGCGAATCTGCAGAGCTTTGTTCGCAGAACCTGACATGACCTCATGCGCAATTCTGAATGAATTAAACAATAGCAGTGGCAATATTAGAATATGGTTTGCACTTTGTTAGTCAGATCGGATATGTACAGTTTTATTGCCAAAGGCAGATTCGTTTTTTTGATAGTCTGTAGAAGTGAATCTGAGATTGTATCAGTTGTTTAGTCAACAGGGGGTTCCTGTAGTTTTGTGAAAGTACACTGCCACTTGAATGAGTGCAGACTGCACACATTCGTGCACACGATATTCTCGCCCAACATGCCACGAGTTGGTATGTCATGGCGTTTTATGTTACATCCATGAATCTGGTGCATTCATCAATGGTTTGTTAGCAGGATCTTTGGTTCTGTAGATGGTGCCAGTCTTGTGACAGGGAGCGTCTTCATCCACAATAGAGGGCTTATGGGTAATGGCTATTGCACTGAATAGCCTTTTGATATTGGCCCGAGACAAAGTGTCTGTAAAATTCCCTCGCTTTCAAGATTTGAAGACGTTAAAAAAAAAAGAAAAAAATCCCCTTGAAGATTGCAGGATGTTGTGATGTTGATGATGATGTTTTTCGATCAAGCTTGACATTTCATTTTTTTTTTAAACAAAATGGATCCTAAATGATGCAGAACTTTGGGACTTTTAATCGCACTTGACAGATGCACACGCTGTCCGTGTTCCGCTCAGCATGCAGGAACTGGTACACGGCAATCACGGCGAATGCGCGTTGGGAACAAAATAAGGTTCACAACTTTGCTCCGTGCAGCCTTTTTGAGTAATTATCGGATTAAAGGAAGAATGCACTCATCATCGGTGGCTGTGACGCGTAAACAAAAGGGGAACATACTGTACATTTAGGAGGCGCTTTATGCACCTCCTGCTCATTTTAATGAATTTGGAAAGGCAGCGCTGGGGCAAGTGCAATTACATGTGTTCAGCAAGCACACACACACACAACAGCTTCGATACGTGCATCGACAGCATGCTCTGTTTTTATGGGGGAAAGTTGTCCTTTAATCTTTACCGTATTCTTTTTCTTCTGAGTCAGAAGCTTTGATTTGTGAGGAATGTGTGCTCGGAGACGACAGAAACACAGACAGACAGAGGCACAGGCTGTTAAAAAGCACAGGCAGCTGAAAGCCACGCTTCCTCTGATTTTCGGCAGTCCGGGGAACTGACACTGAGCAGACTGACCCATGTGATTACATCCTCAGAGAGAGCGTGTGTGTGTGTGTGTGTGTGTGTGTGTGTGTGTGTGTGTGTGTGTGTGCGTGTTTGCATGTTCAGAGGTACCGTCTGCATGCGTGTGCCTGTGTTTTGGCTGCACACTCCCATTTTCCTCATGTGTTTGTGGAAAGATAGCGGGTGATTTTGGAGTTTGTGTGTGACTCAGCACCAGCCACACCAGGTGGATCTGATTGAAAACATGGCTGGGTGACCCAGATAAACGGGGTAAACGATGTGTTCCATGTTCCACAGCTTCTCATTCCTGTTGGCAACCATTTAGTGGGGGCATTTAGTAATTCTCTTCAGTTGGTGCCTATCTCATCATGTCATGAAACCCTTGATTTGTGTTTGTGCTGGATATTCATACAGGCAGGGGGGGGGAAAAAATGATCAAGAGCCAGGCATTGCTATAGGTCAGACTGTAATTGCAAATTCTTGCCGATTAAAGCAATTGATCTTTGATTAAACCGCTCGGTTGCATCTCTCGCAAATGTCTTTGATACTGACCTCTTTTTCCAACGTTCAACCAGAGTCGCGAATAGTTCTGTAAATTACGAGCTTCACAGCTGCTGCCGCTGCTGCTGCTGCCGTTAAATTCACCTCAAACAAAGTGATGAAGATGCTCTCAAAGGCTGGTATTTTTCAAACATACTTAGGTTTCTGGAGCTTTTTCTGCTTGAGACACGGAGGCCTGAAGCATCATCAAACAGCATACTGCATTCTAGATCACAGCAGCATCTACACTCTGTATAATCTCACATTGTATATGGAATTGACACATGAAAGATAAGGAATTTTTACTCCTCATTCTTCAACTGCACCTCAATTCTTGCTAGATTAAATAAAGTTAGAAATTAACACAAAGTTAGTCAGTGTGGTAAGTCAATTAAACCATTGCGTAAACAAGTTGTCTTTGAAGACGCCACACACTGTAGCTATAGCTCTGCGACCTGCATGCTAAACCCAGTTACAGGCAAGAGAGGAAGCCCTGACTCCCTCTGCGTTACACTTAGTCAGATAATTGGAAATGCGAGGGCATTAACTCCAACGGGATTAAGAAGGGGAATTAAATATGTTAATCCCCAAAATAGGTAAATAGCCTCAGTGATACAATAACCAATTTCTAGGGTTTTCCTCCCCCGAGGACACGTCTGCCTTTGAACGCAACACGCTCACACACACACACACACACTCACCACGCACACATACGCACGCTCGCAAGCAAACTGCACTGGATACACACTTGCCCATAAACATGAACACACACACACACACACACACACGTTGCCGGGGAGAGAGAGTCTCGAGTGTTTCCACAAAAGTTCTCCAAGGTCATGCCTGTGGTGTCGCGTGGCCCCGTGGCTGACTCTTGAACCTCTTCTCCCAGGTCTGCCTCTTTGTTCTAGAGATCATTACCTCTGTCGCTCCGCTCCCCCTCCCGAGACAGCTTTGTCGCCGTGTGTTCATCTGCCTTGTAATTATAGCACGGTCCTGGATGTCACGGTTTAGGGACCGCCTGGGTGTGAGTGGAACGTGTGCAGTGTCAAGGGGACCGGAGCGAGTGCATAAGATGTGCGGCTTACATTGTGCTTTTTTTATGCCCGAGCGTGTCAGTGCTGGAGCGTGGACAGTTGGTGTCTTTACGAGAGAGCACGCCGTACGTTCTTATGTGTATGCATGTGTAATTTCAATCACCAAAAAAAAGAAAGGGAAGCTTTGAATATTGAATATAGTGCACTTTCTCTTTAAACTATTCAAGCAGAGGCATCGCCTTTGGAGATTGGCAACAGAGCTGGATTCTGATGAGCTACTGTACTACATGAAACAACTGAATCAAAAAAAAAAAAGTGTATATTCAAAAACACTGACACATAAATCATCAGTGCCGGGGCATCAGTTGTGGGCAAAAATCAAGTTAAAGTTCCCCCACTGAGTTCAAAGTACATTTTTATACACAATTAGTGGAGTACAATTTCTGTTGGAACTGAAGCGGAGCGAAGAAAGCCCAAGGTCAATTGCTGATCGCCTCTGAGAAACATTATTTTTTTCTGTCTCTGTGTGTCCAAAGATGAATGTCTTTGAGGGGAAGAGAAAATAAGAAGGAGAAAAGAAAACATTAAAAGAGAGAAGTCAATCATTCAAGAATGCAAGACCGTAATGCACCACAGTCAAATTCAATAAAGTCATTATTCCTGGCTTAGCCATAGCAATAGTATTTTTCCTGGATATCCTATACCGCTTATCCCAATTCCTTTCTCCGTCGCTCTTTCTCTCACCATTCCTCTTCTTGGTTTTGGCTACAGGGCATGTAGGATGGCATCAATACTCTCATTTCGCAACATGAAACCCTCTATTTACTCCAAAGATTCATCTGTGATGGATGTCATTCTGCGACAGGCTACCTCTACAAAAAGGCAGAAAGCAGCTTCATCATGCCAAACCTCTGCATATTACGCTCCTGACATATTCTATTAGTCCGATTACAACATAATGATGCCAAACAAGCAGCGAATGAAGAGCTGGGGAGTTATCGCTGCCCCCCCCCCCCCCCCCCCCCAAACGTAAAAAAAGAGAAGAAAAAAATATGCTCAGCAAAGTTTCTTATCTCTTTCCAGCTGAAGGAGGAACCACACACACACACAGTCCAAGCTGCACTTATCAGTCATTAGGCATTTAAATGCTTGCCCAGAGAGAAATTAGATTTCTGAGGAGTTAAGAAGATAACCAGTGGCACACACTCGTAAAAAAAAAAAAAAGGATGGAGCACTTTCAAACACATTTGAGTGGAGTGTGAGACAACACAATTACAGAGTGGCTGCAAATCGGAGCGAGCGATATTACTGAAGCATGCGTTCTGATGAACACAATTTGAATCGACAATTAACACAAGATGAGTTGTCCCTAAATACAGCATATTAGTACCAAATGTATTGGAAAACCTATTCAGTTTACTGCTCCAAAACAAGACGGTGTGGTGGTTTGTTTGTTTCTTACTGGAATAGTATAGTCAAAAAGAAAGCCATAGTCAAAGAAACAAGTGATTAGATTTTGACATGTTTCACCATTTTCTTACGCACTAATGCTCTTACTAGAATGAAATAAAACTCTTGTTACAAATGTGCAAGTATGTAATTTGATGTAGATCAGGATCCAAATGTGGATTGGAATTATCCAAACATTTTCCATTCTTAAACACAACAATTGTAGAGGATTATGCGCTTATTGGCAGAGGTTTTTCTTTTTGAGTGCTTTCTACTTCTTTCACGGTAACGTTAGTGGGTTTCAAAGTGCGGTCCAGGGACCCCTAGGAGTCCTGGGGGGTGCTCTCCCCCGGTACCATAATTTTACTACAACCTAATTCTCTAGAATTAAAGTGTGCAATGATACGTTTGCGCCTCTCACTACTAAATCAAACCAGCCCTCGGAAAGCACAGTAGAAAACTACAACAAATATACTTACCACAGTTTTGTGGTACCTAAATCTCATCAAGAGTTTGTTGTCCTTGAGTGGTACTTGACCAATCTGTGAAGTGTGTCAGTGTTCTTGAAGGAAGTGTGTGTGTGTGTGTGTGTGTGTGTGTGTGTGTGTGTGTGTGTGTGTGTTTGCTGTGTCCTGCTGATAACTACAGCACTAAAAAGCAAGGCCCCGGCTACAGTAACAGCACCTCGCCAACCACTCCAGGCTCAGTTGTTGCCAGTGGAACAAATTGCGGAGCATTTACCAAACTTTTATTGGGTTCACAAAACCAGATCCCATGCCCTAGATGTGGGCGAGGGGTATTAATTTAGGGAAATGAGCACAGAGCAAATAAAGGCTGTCTGGTTGCCGTCCTAACAGGAAACGCTATGCAGGGGACCGGTGAAGGAGGTGGGGGTGAAGACGGGGGAGGGTAAGAGGGAGGAGGGGGGGGGGGGGGACAATTATGACCTCATTTAATAGTCTCTTACTCTCTCTCTCTCTCTCTCTCTCTCTCTCTCTCGGCTCCCAGGCAGAGATCAGAAAGGAATGCCCAGTTTCAAAACCGCAAGTCACCTCTGAACATGGGAGCATTTGGCCTAAGTGTTTCCTGTTGCAATAAAAATGTACGTCAAGTATGTGAACCGAGGTTCCTCTGTGCTTAAAGACTGTTTGGGCACACACACACACACACACACACACACACTCACACACATATACTGCAACCACAGTATTTTGGTTCGGAATCCTCCACAGCAAAAAACGTGTCCGTTATGAACTGTATTGCTACTGCCCAAGCACAGCCGTGTGATTAAACCAAGCATGGAGTGTGAGGCTAAATGTGTGTGTGTGTGTGTGTGTTGGAGTGGTATTGTGAAATGGATGGGGGTTACTGTGTGATACAAAGCCATTGCCGTTCTGGTGCCGGGCTCGTGATAAGAGTTTGGGAAGTCGTCGCATAGTGATAGCCACAGGCACAAATGTGCAAAGGGGGCTCCAAGTGCTAATTTTATTCATTTACCTCCCTCTCTGGATAATTGTTTCTGTCAACCAGCGACGGCTTGATAAAGGATTTCACGCCGCTGAAAACAGTTACACGGCTACTTTGGAAGGTGATCGCCAGAGACGATTATATTTATCACCTTGCTTTAATATCCATAGTGTGGTGTAAATTGATTCTTTCTCCAAGGATTGCTGTCACAGGGAGCAAGGTGTGAAGAGTTCTGCACCCAAATAAGAGATCTGACATTTGACACATACTACTGCAAAACGAGCACCGCCGAAAAACCATACAGGCACTGATACTATTATACTCCACTGAAATGACTGTCAAAATGTTGATTAAACAATCCGCCCGAAATGTGTCTTAGTCCTGTTTGAATGAATTCATTAATGTTTGTGATTAGATGACACATTTGCGCAAACATGCCGTCATACTTGTCTTGTCACGTTAATGCTGTAATACAATATCTTTAACCAAAGGAGCGGACACAAATATTAAGATTAAAATGCTAACTTCACCGCCTGCATTGTAAAGTTCAGCACAATTAATGATCAAAGAACACTCTTTGTTATGAGATATTATATTAATATCTGTGGACAAATCTTAATGTGTTAGATACTAAAATAGTTAACCTCTCTATATTTGTGTCTATTTTAGGGATTCAGCAAAATTTCATGTATTTATTTAATCACGTTAAAATTGGTCCTCGTTGTAAACTTTTTTTTTTTTTTTCTGAAATTTTGATGCCGACAAATCTTTGAAAAAATAAGCATCACACTAAAACTCTTCTAAGAATTGAAAGGAAATAATTTCCTGACACATGCTTCCTGTCACGAAACCAAGCGCCACCCAGAACCAACGGTCAAGTCCGACACATTTTACGAGATATCTGTCAACGGCAACTGATAGAAATCTTCACAGATAAATCAGCTTCAGCGGATAAAAACACTTCAAGAAGAAAAAAAAAAAAACAACACTGCAGTTATTAGAAGTCGCCTCCAACATGTCACTCACAAAAGCTTTTAAATTCCACAACACACCTTTACTTCAGTGGCTGACAGATTCCCACCCATTGAAAAGAGTGGCCTGGAAGCCTTCTTCCACCCGGAGTTCAAAAACATGTCGCTCTGCCTCCACTCGGGGAAGCCTGCTTTTATTAGACCCTTTGTGGAACATCCTTTCTTCCCCCTCATCAAAAGAAGAAAAATAAGGCAAGGCGTAGTCACATTTCCCCCCTCTTTTATTACTATTCTAATAATACTCCATATTTGTTCGGCCCTTCATCTTTTCAATGCACTCATTGAATGTGTGTGTGTGTGTGTGTGTGTGTGTGTGTGTGTGTGCAGGACTATAGTGAGCCAGCGCCACTTTACTGACTGTACTCTAAGCCTCAGTGGGCAAATGCACTGGACGGAGAGAGGGGACTTCTCATTCTTTCCCATAGCTCTCTCCTGCTGCAGCGTGTCTGAGTGACTTCATACACGGGGTCACGTCGATGAAAAGAACGGAGTGAAATAGCACATGTAAGAGAGGGTGGAAGATATAAAAAAAAAAAACACACATATCTGGCTGAGATTCCAGAAATAGCTGCTTTTAAAAAGAGATGCAGGACAAGGAGGGGGATTGGTGATACAGTTTCTGTGTGTGTGTGTGTGTGTGTGTGTGTGGTTGTTTGAACCAGTCTATGCTAAAGCAGCTCAGGCCCCACAGAGGCCTGCAGTGGTGGTGGTGGTGGTGTCTGTGGAGGAAAAGGAGGAGCGTTCATTCGCTGACTGGAATGAATGGTATGGAGCAGTAGTGACCATTCATGCATGCCCCTTTACCTCTCTCTCTCTCTCTCTCTCTCTCGCTCTCTCCCCTTCACTCTCTCCCTCACTCACTCGCTGTTCCCAGATTTTTTTTTAGAGGGTAGGGAAATGAGAAAGAGAGGAAAAGGACAGAGGAGATATACAATTTAAGAGATAGAAAAGGGAGATAGAAAAGAGGAAATAAAAAAAAAGGATGGAGATACGCTGGGGAAAGAGATTAAAAGAAAGAAAGAAGAGAGGAGGTGTAAGACAGGCCAAAGAGAGCGACGCAGGACTCAAGTCACTGGGCCACTGGAGTTGGAGAGCAGCGCAGCGTGAAATAAGGGAGAGGAGCAGCTGAACCAGAAAGAACCCAGGCTGCTCATTACAAAAGGCCCAGGCCTGACTTCTACCCCTCCACACACTGTAGCACACGCCTCTCTCTCTCTCTCCCACACACACACACACACACACACATACACGTGAAGGTACACAGAGAAGAGGAACTCACACGCATCATAACGTATGCCATTTGGCGGACGCTTTTATGTGGCCGTGCACACACAGACGTGCAATGTCACCCATGTACGGGTACATGTGCTAAGTGACACACATACACACACACACACACACACACACACACACACAGGAGCCACAGACACAACAATTTAAGTCATTTTTCTGTTTGTGCGCTGTGAATGTATTCCATCAACAATAAACTAAAGTTTTCTACTTCTGCTGCTAACTACATTATGCAAAGATCTAAAGAATGAATCGCAAGAGCAGTCAATACTAGTTTAACTAGCCAGGAGCTGATTATCTGGATCTCCCATTTTTTATTTTTTCCCCCTCATGTTATCGACTTTAGTGAAAATGTTACATTCATCAAAAGTTTGGCAGGCTTTCCGAAACCATGCAGGGAGACGGGAGAGGAGGAAGTCTCTCGTCTCATTGTGTGACCCTCCTCTCGCGTCGCGACAGCTGATGAAACATTTGGTGCAACTTGTTTATTTAGATTTGATTTCCTCCCCTAACATTTGAGCAGCTGCCTCTCAAGGCACGGTTCACAAACATCTCATTCAAGGGCACAAATAAGTGTGTTCGCTCCACTGGATGGTATTGACTTATGAGCAGAGAGCGCAAATCTAACACCAATTTGCATCGCCGTTAATGGAGAGCGCCTTGTTTTTTAATCATTTTACATTTCAAAATAAAAGATAAATCAGAGCAAAGTCATTGTTTTGTATTGTAAAAATATGGTGGAACTTGCATTTGACTAAATTTACATTTTATATTAATAGTTGATTACAGTATTGTCTGATCAAATCAAAACTGGCGTTATATTATATTATTCAATGTAGATATATAATTCATATTTGACAGTAAACACAAGCACACAAGAAATGACTCCGTCTGTTTTAACAAATAAATTGACTCTGATGCAGTGCATTACTTCGTCAACATTACATCTCACTCTTTTATCTTTTTTAAACACACACTGGAACGTCGGGCCAGTAGCGTTATTCAATCCAGCAGGGAGATGTAAATATTAAAAAGAGACATATAGAGATGTAACAAGGAATGAGATGACAATAAGCTCCTTAGATATTCCTTTGCAAGTTCTCATAAGACCTTTTTTTTTTTTTTTCAATTCAAATTCAAAAGCTGTAAACCAGTGCTGCAGTGGCTGCTGATAATCCCCCCCCCCCACCCACCCCCCCTCCTCGCTCGCTGCCACATATTCTGTGAAATACTGCCATCTCTTGGTACTTCAAATGAGGGGCTTCCCTGACAGGGAGAGCGTTGGTGGCTCAGACGACTGTGACTTCAATCATGTGTCAAAGGCCACTAGAGGCCAGGTTCTCTGTTGAGCTCAGTAGAGATATCAAATATTTGATCCTGATTATAAGGAGTCATGCAAAGAAGATCAGAGTGTGACAACAGACACGTTATCGTAAGCTTACATTATTTTTTGCAGGTCTTCCTTAATAATCCTCACCCCAGCTTGACGACATCTACTTCCTGGGGAAGAATGCTGCTAAAAAAAAAAAACGAAGGTGTATGATTTGTTTATGCAGAAATGTAGTGGTAATTAAAAAGGCAAGTAATCTATGACCACAATTATTTATCATAATGTAATGAAACCATAATGACATTTTTTTCTTCTCTCAAAATATAAGTTATGACTACACACCTTTCTTTGGTTTGCTATGTGCTATTATCTTTGCCCGACACAGAAGTGAATAAAGTATTTTTTTACTGAAAAACAAAACATTTTTGAGAAATTTGTTTGGATCAAAAGGCCATCACTTGTCTGAGAAAATGAGTACATTTGAGTTATTTTGGTTGGTCAAACCACCCCTGTATAAAAGAAGGCTCCCTTTCTCACAGTAGTTGGGAATGCATGATTTACCCCCCAGTGGTGACATAATGCTTCCCATTTATTCAACTCAAATGCAACATTCTCAACATCGTTGTCCTTTGAACGCCACTTTACAAGAACTACCTACATGTCAAAAACTCAAGTGAAAAAAGAGAATGTGCATCTCCCTAAAACAGGGACACGAATCATTTCTTAAGTGGTTTGCTGTACAGTTTGCTGCACACACAGCAAACTGCGGTAACCAGTCGTGAAGCGGTTCAGCGCGTCGCAGAACTGATTCAGCAGCTTTCCGAGCTGAGATTAAAAAAAAAAATAAAAATAAAAAAAAGGCCGGATTTGTGTCTGTGCGTCGAGGTTGAGACATGCAGATAAAAGTGACATCTTTTGAAAGGCGAGAGAAAAAGTGTATTTCTCTTGCTGCTTCACAGTACAGTCGAGTTGTAATTCAATACTCCCCAGTCAGTGCTTTGCACGGCTTCTACAGAGGACTGTTGTGTTTCACAGAATGTATTTCCAGCATGGAACAGGTTGTTCATCACAAGGTCTGTTGATCTTAAACACACACACACACACACTGAGCTGGGAACTCTGAAGTGTGAAAATAAACATTTTCACCTAACCACTAATCTTCTCTCTCTCTTTGCTTCGGCTCTCTCTCTCTTTCTTCTTCCTCCCTCCTTCTCTCTCTCTCTCTCTCTCTGATCTCAGGCATTTTAACGTGAGCTTCATTTACAACTTTCATTTCAATTTGTCCCGTTAGTCCATATGTTATTGTAGCGGAACCGGCGCCAGGGCCTCTGGTTAGTGAAAATGTCAGATTCTTTGATTTGATTTTATAGGATTTCAGCAGGGACTGAAGAGGCCGTGTGGTTCTGGCCCTCTCCTTGCGAGTGGACCGACTACTGTTTGCAGTTAAACATCCATCTGAGCCAGATTCCCCCCGAGGATTCATTTGCTTCACAGAGGGTCAATTACTTCTCACCACCCAAATCCCCCAATACAAAAAAAAATCTGCTGCAATTAAACAGAGTTGTCCTGTTTAGGTTAGGTGTAGGAAGAGGGTGCCTTGACGAGTTGCCCAATAATAATAACAAACTGATTATTTGCCAAATGGCTCCAGTGAACTGAGGGCATTGATGGTCGACATGTTGAGAGCTACTCACCCTGAACTTTCTTTTCTGCCGGCGACTACAACGTGAGGTCACAAAATGGGCTTTGATTGAGGTTTCTATGGATACAGTAGGTCCCTGCTGACTTCTCTCTCTCTCTCTCTCCTAACCTCACTCTCTCTCTCTCTCTCTCTACCCCCTGTGCAGTGTCATTGCCGAGCGCTAAGTAAATACGTGCTCTTTATGTTCCTCGTTGCCTTTCAATATTTGGCAGCGTGGCAGCGGGGGATCAAAATGTGTGTGTCTGCTAAATGTCAGCGGGTAAAAAGGGGGCTGAGTTTAGAGCGGCACACACCGTGAAGCACCTGCTGTAAAGGAGAGCAGCGGGGGGAAGTTTCATCTCGGTTTGATCCGAAATGGAAAAGGCTACGAGCGCCACGTCGACATCAACAGCAGCCCCCCCCCCCCACACACACACACACACACCGGAGTCTATTTTCTACTTAGCCCCATTCAACAGATGGTGGTAGAATACCTCACCTTGGCATTTTAATCAGACGAGAGCACCATTAAGTGTTATTACGGAGATTGTACGCCACAATCTAACGCTGCCATTGATTATCGGTTTCCTAAATATTGTTGTTTATCCCGACATTAAGGTGGATACTTGAAAAGCAATGAGTCACAATTATCATCATTTCCAACTCACCTTAATTTATCTCTAATCAGATTAGATTTTATGGAAGGCAACCCACGGAGACATCTGTGCCTTCTTAAAAGACCATCATGGCTTAATGTATTAAAAATGCAGTAATTGATAATAACGCTGGAATCTGAAATTATTGAGTTTTCTTGTCTGCAAAATGGGGGGTTGGTTTGTGCAAATGGGACCATTTCCCAACATCACTCAGTTGCTTAATAAAAACAGTTGCCACGGAGGGGAAGTGGGCCTGGCTGCTTTGGGGTTATATGACATCAAATAAGGTTTGGATGCTATGTGAAATGGTCTGGATGAGCGTGACCAGCCATGGGAAGTATCTTTGGCCTCCAGGGACGAAAAAAAGGGAATGAAAAAAGACAGGAAGCCCTGAAGAGCCACTGCAGGCCATCTACTGCTCCTCCTCCTCCACGCCACTTGGCCTTTGTCTTTACTTGGCATGTGTGTGTGTGTCTCTGTGCGTGCACCCCTCTGACTGAGTGTGTGTGTGTGTGTGTGTGTGTGTGTTTGCATCTGCATCCTGTCCTTGTTGCCTGTCCCTGGCTGCACCATTGGAGGCAGCTGATGCTATCTCATGGCATTATTGTGGCAGCCCCTGCTGCGAATAATCAAAGGCAGCTGTTTGGAAAATACCAGAGATGCCTAATAAGAAGCACTGATGGCCTGGATTCACTCTTTACCCAACAAGCCCCCCATGTCTGAAATGAAATGCATCGGATCAATTACCATTCGCCGCATGCAGACTTCTATGCCTTCTTTTCAAGACATGTCATATTGTCCTTGTGCAGTTGACATTAATATAACAAAGTTTACAAAAAAAATCGTTTTCTCTTTGTCTGAATGTATTTTCAGCACGATTAGCTAAAAGATTCCAGCAGTATGAGCCATATTCCTGTTTTTTTTGGGGGGGGGGAAAGAGAGAAGGAAAAGACCTATTATTTCTATTATTTGGATAGCGCACCAAGGCAGCTTTTGGGGTTTGATTATGTTTTGTTTGAACAAGTCAGTTAATGAACGCCAATCGCGAGACGCTGGTAGTTCTCGATGCATATCTGCTGATCTGGGAGTCCCTGCAGGTCTTGGCTAAACACTGGGCAAGGCAAAAACAAATCTGTCTGTCAGTACGGGGTTAGGACTCCTAATTAGAGGTCCTGACTCTCTGTCCGCGGCTCCAAGTCAAGCGTCAGCTCTCCCTGATTGGTACAAATCTCGTTTTTCTAAGCCTCAAAGGTTCGCAGAGAGGGTCAGCGGCTCGCCATGACGCTGATTTGCTTGTACCTTTAAAAGGCCATTGATTACGTAATTAGAAAGGGAAAAGGTTGCGGCACTGTGGACTAGGAGGAGGGGTTGAGAGGCGGTGGGAACTTTTGTGCACTGAATGTGTACTCATGATAGGGAGGGGAGTTAGTAAGAAACCAACAAGTAGGCTAGTATCGAACTAGGTAAGGTTGTTTCTTCTGAACTTAAGCTTCCTTTTTGGTGTAGCATTAAGATGCTATCAGTCTCTTGAGCTCAAACAACACCAAAACTGTGAACAACCTCCTCACAGATCATCTCTCCTTTACTACTGACTCACGATGGAGAGAGACAATCTCAGCGAGGTACTTCTGAGAAACGCAGCCCGCTCATTTTTACACGATAGCATCATCACCTTTACTGTAACAACAGATAACTCTAGCGGTAAAAAGCATTGTAGGAAGTGGGATTGTGGTCGGCAGAAACAAAAAAGGATGTTGTTTGGGGAAAGTTTATTTCAGATCATGGTGTCATTACGTATAGGAGCACTTGGAAGAGGGAGAACTGCAAATTGGCCCCTTGTCTGCCAATGTTATTAAGGTGAAAAGAACAAATGAAATGGCCACGATTATCCTTGAATTAGATGTGTGTTCTTAATGCTACAACGGTTTCAGAAGAGCGAGCTGCTCTGTGCGTCTCTCCCCCTCTTTCTCTCTGTCTGTCTGTCTGTCTGTCTGTCTGTCTGACTGGCCAGGTTATGGATGGTCTGGTCCATGAACACTCGCTGGGAGCAGAGGCCACATGCACAAAAGCAAAATAAACTGCAGGGGAAGGAAGTGGTTAACATTAACAAGGATCCAATAAGAAGATTAAATGTAAAACGCTGGCGCTGGTAATTGATGTGTTCCTAACGTGCGTGTGTGTGTGTGTGTGTGTGTGTGTGTGTGTGTGTGTGTGTGTGTGTGTGTGTGTGTGTGTGTGTGTGTGTGTGTGTGTGTGTGTGTGTGTGTGTGTGTGTGTGTGTGTGTGTGTGTGTGTGTGTGTGTGTGTGTGTGTGTGTGCGTGCGTGTGTGCGTGCGTGCCTGTGTGGGTGTGTGTGTGTTGTAAATATGAGCTCTGTGTGTGTGGACATAATTGCTCCCAGGTCTGCAGCATAACTCTATGGGTTGATTAGCAAATGTCTCTACTGTAAATAGTTGCCACTAATCATGTAACACCACGGCTATTAGCATAAATAGGGAGGGCAGAAGTGTGCACAGGAAAGAACTTGGCCTTGGTTTTTTGTTTTTGTCCCTGCTACAAAACTGTGACAGTGTAAGATGATTCGCGAAGTGTAAGAACAAATGGTTCATTTCCTTATCCACCCAGACTGTTGTGCCTCCTGCTGCTGTATACTCTGCAACGTATAGTGAAGCAGAGAGGAACAGCCCTCAGAGTACAGTTTGTTCCTTTTAAACAAAGACTAACGAAACGGTAAAGGCTGCTCAAATACTCCTTAGATAAGTACTTATTAGGCCCCTCGCTCTATGAAACTTACAGTATTTTTTTGAAGACACATGAATGTTTTTTATGACGAGTAGTTGCACTTTAGTTTAGAGAAACCCTACGGGGCCAGTGATGGGAGGATGTCCAACTGTCAAGACATTCATTGGACTTAAAGTGTACATACGCTGTGATGTAGTGTTGAATGGAGGTGTGAGTGATGATGTATTTTATCAGCATTCTGCTAATGCAGACCTCGTTTTCTAGTTTTTATTCATTTAATTGAACATAAAAAAAAATGTAAATGAATAATACGTTTTTCATCATGTGTTTGTTGACTAAATGTTATTGGTATTGGTTTAGCACTAATTCAATTCATGGACTGAGGTTGCCAATTTCAAATACGTTACGCCGTTATCTGTGACCGCCATTTTAAGATTCTGTTTTCACCTGGATTTGATTTTTGCCAGCGTTTCAAAAAAGCATATAACCCACGTTTTGCATGTGTAGAATTAGCTACTGAAGTATTTCAGTAAAAAAAGGGGAATATTCATTAAGTTTAAAAATAAATGGAACATATATGGAAAACCATTAAAACACTGAAATGTTCAGTAATTAGATAGATATATACTGTAGCTATAGACCTGGTGGTCTAAATATGACTGGCCAATAACAAATAAGATTTTAAAAAGGTGTATCTGCAGTAGATCATCATCTTAAGAGCTCATCTTCATATACTGTAACTCACACCAGTCTGATACTACCATGTAAGCTGTATTGAGATCGGATTCTTGTGAGCCTGTGTGTGTGTGTGTTTGTATTTCGGGGATAGGATACTCTAGGATAGGGGCTGAGCTTAGGTGTATTGGGTGCGATCCCTCTCCATTGTATCCCTGGATGAATGAAACCCTCACGTGTTGTGTGAACTGTATTCAGACTGCCGCTGCTCATTCTACGACACCGTAGCTGCTTTTGTTCATTGCAGAACTACAAAAGTACCTTACAATCAAACTGCTCCTGTCAACTGGGTTTATTAGGGTTTATCGGTTTGTCTCCCAAAAAAAAAACGCCTACATTCACAAGACTGGAAGCTTTAATGCCTCTATTGCTGCGAATAACAAATAAATTGTCTCTCCTCCAATGTAAACAAAATGCTTTTCAGGTCTCATAAGAAACCAGATAGCGTGCTATTCCATTGCTTTTAACATGCTGCCACTTTCAATGCTGTGTTTGGGTGACAGAAGCCCAAGGCGAAGTTAGAAAGCACTAAATATATGCCATTATGGTTAATAGATTGAACGAAATCCAAGACACTCAGAGATTATCTTTTGAGACGCTGTCAAAGAGGGACAATGCATGCCATTGCCATCCCTATACACTCTGCTTTACTGTAAACCCATACACCTTGGTGTGGAGAAGAAGAGAGACATAGGGAATCGGGGGAAAGGAGGATAAAAATAAATATAGGATAAAGACAACCTAAGGGCAAGGCGAGTGGATTTAAGCAAGCGTTTATTCCGCTCAGCACACATCCCCTGTAAACTGTAGATTCCTAAATCCCATGTCCAAAGTACGCTGCAGACTGTGTGCAAGGGTATGGATAGCATCGGAATGTTAATGGTTTTCCGATAATTACCGCTATCTGTGCACCGTGATCCATCATTCGGAGCGGTTATAAACAAAAAAATGTGCATCTGTTTATTTTCCCGTTTGACAGGCGCAATGCGGGATCTGTGTGCGAAAGGTTGATGCTGTAGTTTCTTTTCCAAATGAAACCAAAGTTAATCTCCGCTTTTGAACCGTGACTGGCGTCGTGCGGCACCGCATCAGGTGGGTGGAGCAAGGCGCGGAGACACCGAAGCGATTCCGTAAAAGAACAAAATAGAAACATAGTGGTGGAATTTGTGCAAACATGAATAAACATGGGACTAATCCTCAGTTAAGATGTGGTGCAGATGCCTCTTGGTGCTTTAACTGTTTTTTTTACAAGGCCTTGGTTCGCTGACTCACTCATTCTACATATTAAATTAAACTGAAAATGTGACAGAGATGTGTATCACACGGATAAGTACGGTTGAAATTGATAACTTCTGGCAATTATTGCCATGTTTTTGTTTGGCACATGTGGTTGATTTAATTCATTTGCTGCATTTAGCTTCGAAACTGTAAATACCGAAGCAACTGCTTCAATTGATTTTTTGTTGTATTTGAAAACCGTGACAACTCGGTAAACCCAGTGTGCTCATCTTCTCTTTATCACCACAATCCCTCAGCTGTATGTGATTAATAATAGCCATCCACTGACGGGCAGAAAAGCTGAACATGACCTATTCTCATTTATAAACCTGTCCCGAACAATAGTGTGTCTGCCGCTAGTTGCCGAGCTTAACATGTTTAACCTTTTGCACGGGATTGGCCATCTTTGCTTTCAATTCAGCGACACAATGTCAGCCTAGTAGTAATGAAGACAGGAAAATCAATCGATTGATGAATGAAAGATTAGTCTATAGACAGAAAGCTAATTAGAGCCGTTAGGCCAGAATGAAGAGTGAGCCCAGATGGATGGATCCCAGCTCCATAATCAGGATATACTTCATTTGACACCTCGAGGAGCATAATTGAAATAATGATTTTATTGATGGTTTGGACGGCAGTTTATTTCTAAGAACATGTGTGCGCAATATACATGTGCATCATAAACTGGTCTTTCTTTTTTTCTTTTTTTTTTAATCACCAGAACTTTGTTGGGATTACTTCATTGATGCCAACAACAGACATTCAAATTCAAAGCCCTTTTATGCTAATGGGACACATTCACGTTCGTAGCTTACAGTCGGGTGCTTCGTACTATAAACAGCATGCACTGGGGAGGATGATGTATTGTACATGCATTTGTCTTCTTCATTTACTGTGTGGTATCCAAGGAAAAAGCGACATGTTATGCACATAATGCAATTACATGGACGCATTCAACAACAACAAAACTGCACTTTCTGCAGCACATGCTTGCGCGTACGGATTGTTGCCGTACGCATTAACACCTCCCATCGCATGCACACAGTAAACACTTAATACATTAGTGTTGATTATCACACCCACCCACTGAAGGGCTGCATGCATCCCTTTGAAAGTGTATATTACAGCTGATCTGCAACGCAGGCCTCCTTAGCATGAGTAATTGATTTGCGAGAATTATGGCTGTACACTGTCTTTTGCCCATTCATTAATCATACATGCGTTGTTTGAGTAAAACAATGTAGTGAGTAATGATATTGATGAAGTCTCGTCTGCACGCAGTTGTCTGGGGAAATGGAAATATAAAGCTCAACAGAGCAGATGTCTCATAATAACGGAATTAAGTGATTAGAATAATCGCCTTTGTGCAAATAATCTCGAACAGCGACATCCGCTCTGCCACAGCTGATTGTGCGCTCTTGTGACGCTGAGCAAAGACAGGAACGCGCCTGTTTTGTTGCCACTTCAGCTAATTTCCCATAATCCACTCTGATAAGGCCCCATGGTCCTCATCTACCTATGCAGCGTAGCGATGTGATGCACATTAGTCAATTAATAGTGTGTTAAATGACAGAGGTTCCAGTCAATTGAGTTTCTCTTGGGAACAGGGTTTGCCATTGTCCCACAATTCAAAACAGAGAGAGAGAGATGAAGACAAAGACATTGATGCTGGAGAAAACCTTTGCTACATTTAGATAGAACTGTACAAATATGATGAATTTTTTTGTGCCAGATCATTTATGTTTCTTTGTTTTAACAAATGATAGAGTGGTCTGGTATATTAAACTGTCCCCTCTCTCTTTATAATGATGTTAAAGAGCAACCTCGGCCAACATTATTAACACCAATCCGTTCAATTGCATGCAAGCAATCTTTAAAAAGTTAGCGGTTAAGAATAAGTATGCACAACACTTCTTTATATTCAAATATCCCATCCCCCCCAAACTCATCCACCCCCCACTGCCTTTGTCAAAAGGGTTGTGGCCCACATATCAAATGGAGATCTTTAGAGCCAAGCATTCCCGCCGGAGAAAGAGAGGAAAATGGCCCCCTATTATGCGACCCACAGTCGAGGCCTTACCTCATGACAAGGGTATTAAAATGAAATAAATCAGCCATTAAGAAGCGGGCGCTGGCAATTGAAACCCTATTAATGCGGCCGGCAGAGAGAGGTAGCCCCGGTGTGATGCGACAATGGAGCACCACAGTGCCCCTTTAATTGCATTTCGGCCAGGTTTTTATTCCCCCGGTCTGGGTGGGGATGACGGGTGTACGCAGGAGTGTGTGTGTGTGTGTGTGGACACACACTGTCGTATACTCGCACCCTGATGCACGTGTGAACACACCGATTATTACGGTGAGATTTGACTGTTAAAGCCTTTTGCAAAAAACGAACTAAACGTGCAACCACGTCATCAATTTTGTCGTTTTCATAACTCTAAACAGCCATTAATAGTGATGGTCAGCCATCGGTACCATTGTCCATGAGTTGTCGGCGGGCCAGGCCCCCATCAATGTTGCATAGGTTCCTTTCTCATTACCTTCGCTGTTAGACTAGACACTGGGTGATGGATCATGGCCCCGACTGGACCTCATTTGGGTGATGTATCGCTAGCGTTCCCCTGTGAAGTGTGTAGGTGATTATACACGGACACAAAGACAAACACAAACACTCACACGGGGTGAAAGACGACAAATCGGTCCCCCAGCAATCTGAGGTCCCCCACTTATGGTGTGTCCTTGATATAAGCAAATGTTGAAGTGAACTATCCTCGCTGAGACACGAGTCTGGGGGTATCATACGCTGTTCTACTGCAAGGCATCCGAAAGGACCTACGAGTGTACGCAGGGCGGAGAGTGCCGACACGGTTAACATTAAATGAACGGTCACGAAGAACAAAGATGACAGGAGGAATGAAACCCAGTTTAAAAAAACGTGCCATTTAGATTCAAAAATCAAAACTTCAGTTTAGATTTCCTAATAATCTGAAATATAAAAAAAAAAAAAAAATTTGTTTACAACATGACTTTTCATTATTAATTGTGTTTTCTCCTTTCTCGCCGAGACAGGATGTGCGGTAGCAAAACAAATGAAGGCATCCATGAGAGGTGTTAGAGCTTATTTGAAATTTCGTCAGGAGTACTCCTTCACCTGTCACCGGTTATTGATATATTCATTAGAGGGCCCTATTCTCTTTCTCTGGTATCAGTTTCTCTTGACAGTAGCACTGTTGACAACATCAGTCAATGAATCACTTTACAATTATGATTGTTGATGGCCCATGACACAAACTTGGAGGGGATGTCATTATATGAACATTAAAGTGATACACAGGGATGCTGGGATGGAGGACCAAGGGTGCTGCCGTCCTCCCCCCACAACCTCTGATGCCTTCATTTAAAACAAGGCCCCCGTCTTGTACGGCTTTATCGCTGAGGGTAATGCTATTATGTCTTCATCAATGGACACACTGTAGCACTTGATAAGGTAGGGGTTGATGTACAGTAGTTTGGGTAATCACATTGATCTGTCTTATAATAAATGTCTACATGTTGTGTGATATAAAACCAAAGGCGTCTTATCGAGGAGGCTGATGTTCGTGTTGAGCTCCTGTTGAAATGACTTAAATAATCTCTTCAGAATGATCTCCTGTTCAGTTTGTATTAATATTACATATATGTAGTCTGCGATTGATGTAGTCTAATTATTGGGCCTCATAAGTCTCCATAACATGCATAGATTCACCAAGATAATGACCATATACCGCTTAAGGTTAAGGTTAAATGACAAATAGTTTGATACATTCAAGTTAGTATCCCTAATGCTATAAATAAACATGTAAATAAACATGTTAACAAGGCATCCCTGTCCACCTGTGGTGTTCCATTCATATGTAAAAAGGAAATGATTATACTCACCTACCCCTCCCCATATACTGTAAAGAAATAATTATCTTAATACTTTAGTTATAGTGCGGAAATATAGTTTTCTTAATGGGTGAATCATAATAATTGATCTGTATGATTTTTTTATACAAGTACATTTTGAAAAATGTCAGATTAGGTTTGCTGTGCAAACACCTTTATTTAAAGATATACGAAGCAGCAAAACAGTGAAACATTACCCTTTCCACTGCATCCAGTGTTCGCTTATGATTTTCCAACGACACAGCTCATAACAAGGTTAGACAGATTCACTGGCCACTAACAAAATTTGCAAGTGCTTGGCCAGTGGCCAGTGTTCATTTACCGCCTGCTAAGTACTGCGCAACACCACGTCGCAACGCACCCACAATGCACTGCCAGTTTGCACGTACAACCTACACAAAAATGGTAATGATTTAGTTTTTGCTACATTTATGGGTTCCCTGCTTTCCATCAACCATCAGTCTTATCTCCTTCATCTCCTTTTTTTTAGGTTACAGAATTCCCACATTTCCCATAATTAAGCAACGTGCCTGGTCTTGTCACAATCAGTATGTGTAGCTAAAACCGGCAAGTAAGAGGACATTTTTTAGTTGCGCCCCTTCATTCAGGATGCAGCACGGCTTGAAGCTGCAGTACATCCGGGTGGACTGTATGCTAAAGCTACTATCAGTGAGGAAATTGGTTTCTCTTCCTCTTCTGTGATCTGCATTTAACCACAGAATGGTGAGTGGGCCCAGAAAGAAGCTCTTTGATTCTGAGGGCCCAACATTTGGCCAGTCAACCGCCACCGACGGTTTTCCCGGGTTTCTAGTTTCCCACAATAAGCGCATGAGCTAAAACCAGGGCTATTCTGACCAAGTGTTGAGCTTTTCAATGTGTTGACCTGAAACGCAGGACCAAACCTCTTGTCCAGAGGGGAAATCTCGATGCATGTAAACATAATCAGCGCTGTCGAAATATTCACAGGACGAAAAAAAAGTTGAGTTCTTTCGGTTGACATGCGATCGCTCTATGGGGTCTGCTATTGCTGCTGGTTAATGTGTACCCCTTTGAGAGATAGACTCTCATCTCCTCTCTTTCTCCCAGCAGCGTGCGCACACACACACACACACACACACAGAAACACATGTGGCTGGCCTTGTTGCCATAGCAGGCTAACGGGTTGCGGTAGCAGCAGATTTGATTGCCTGCCCGCCACTGAAGTGAAGAAGAGTAGACAGGACTAAATGAAACTCCATCCATCTTAATGAAACACAATTATTTTCCACTTATTAATCATTGAAAAATCAATATGTCTCTTCTCGGCCCAGTGTCGGCTGGATTTGTCATTTGAGGCTGAGCTGTTATGTATCATCCTCTGACGCCAGGACAGTCATGGGTTCAGTCACCTGTGTCCTTTAGGAGGGAAGGGGAGTTAGAGACGACGAGAGAGAGAGGGACAGTGAGCTATGGACAAATACAGAGGTAGGTATTGGATGAGATGTGGAAAAGGACTGTAAAGAGCCAAAAGATAGCAGAAGAGAAAAGAGGAATACATGAATGAAGCAGAGAGCAGAGAGGGATGAAGGGCTGCTCACTCTGTCTCTTCCCCGCTCTCTGAGACAAATGGGAACTCATTAGTGGCTGTTGGTGATTGTGTGTTTCTCCACAGATCAATTTACTAAACACATTGTTTAATGGCTCATTATTAAAGTCGTAGGCCCCGTATTGACTGGGAGACAGAATGCAAGGGTGAAAAATTGAGGGTTTGTGATTAAATATGATTTTTTTTATTTTATTTATTAAAACATAATTGATTTAAAAGAAAATTATTTTTGCATTTTTATTTTCCAACCTGTTGTTTAGTGTTAATTTGCCAGAGCGTTGCATAACATTATTATCCAAACTGACTAGTGTACAATATATTTCCTCAGTCACAACTTATTATCATTACTTAACTTCATGCTAGAAATGACGTACTGCTAATTTGTAACAGCAAATACATTTTGAAGGAAACATAACGCAGAGCGTTCCACTCGGAAAAAATGCTTTTAAAAGCAGCTTGGCCAAGGCCAGAAGGTTGGCGCCAGTAGTGGGAGACACCCGCTTCATACCCCCACTACCGCGATCGAAACCGCTTTCCTTCCGCCCCCCCCCCCCCCCCATTGAAGAGACTGAAGGGGGCTTAAGTCCCAAAATTAGGAGTCCGTAAAATGACAACATGTTTAATTTTGTTCATATTAAGGCAACTCATTGCACTTGGTTAAAGGTAAAGGTGGTGGTCGTGGTTTATTATTGAAAAAGTCAACGGAGAATTTAAGCAGAAGACATGATATGTTTACTTTATCAACACTTAATCAAAACCACGATCTTTACCTAACCTTAACCGAAGTGCTTTTGTTGTCTAAACCTAACCACAGGACACGGGAACTCTTTTTACGGCCCCAATCCAGCCTCATCACCTCCCTACAGCGTCTATGCAGTACATGAACGAACCACTGGGTTCCCGGAGGGGAAAAAAAGCCCATCGAACATAATCCATAACAATCTGACGACAACGGAGATAATATATTCATGTTTGTGTAGTCTGTCAGGTATTTGCTTGAGAGTTTGCGCAGTCAGCTCAGCAATTTGTGAGCAAATAGTCAAAAATGACAAAATCACAAAAACAGGTATTTCTAGAATGTAGACAGTATGTCATGAAAGTATTTCTCTATATACTGTATTTTCATAAGGTTTAGTATAAAAATGTCAACACCACTGTCCGGCATTTCTGAGATCCCTGCATATAAAGACGGATGTCAACATTTAGGCTATACAGATGTTTTCCCAATTTCCCTGTCCTCCTGTCCCTGACATTTGTCGAAGTATAGCTCAATAAATAAAAAGCGCTGCTACAGCTATTATTACTAAAACTACTACTAAGATCAATTGTGCATGGAAATTTGCAAGCGAGCATCTCCATCTGTCATAAGTAACTTTCTCAAACTCTTGAAACATAAAGAAACCTGATGTGCATCTCTCTTGTTTTTCTCCCCAGCGAAGGAATGAAATCCATCAATCTGCCATTCATCAATTTTATCGTCCGTTCTCTCCTCCTTGGCCACCACGAAAACCCCCAAAAGGAAAGCTTTTGGTGCCGTTTTGAAAAATCGTCCCGAGAAAAAAATGATTCCGACTGACTCAACCCTTTGTTTTCCCTCTCAATAAAGCAAGCGACAAGGCCGGCGCTTGATGTACGAGCGTCGTGGGCGCCTGGGCGTGCAGCAGAGCGCATAAGCAAAGCCATGTTTCACGGCAAACAGAGTGTTCTTTACAGTCACCACGCCACCCGGATGAGAATATAATGTTCTTCAGCACATAACTGCTTCAGGTCAATACTTGATTTGCTCCAGCATGTTGTAGAGCCTCAGCTCTGGTAGGGGTCTGGGGATGCATTAGGGGCCCCAGAAACAGGACATAGAGGTGGTGGGGTTTGGGGGGGGGGGGGGGGGGGGGCTGCTTCTCAGTGTCAGAACTGAGGTGTCGGCTGGGCAACACTCCCCTGAGTCCTTGCAATCATTTCCAGGTATGTGAGACTGCATGTGTGTGAGATTGAGACGTACTGCTGTTGAGATCCAAGCGTGCATGCTGTGTATGGGCACATCATTTCAAACTGGTGATGAGTAGACTGAAGGAAAAAGGAAAAATGTTCCCCTGTGGCAATCCCTCATGGGGCGGGGGGGGGGGGGGATATTGTCTGATCACCATGCAAGCCAGGTAGAAGGACAATTAACTCGGCAACGTGCATTTCGTCATATCACTTTGGTCCATTCGTGACCTCAAACGAATGCATACCAAACTATTTGCTTACATTTGCAGGTTTCCCCACCAGAGCAAAGGCTCATCAAACCAGGAATCACAGCTAACTCCTCCGGGAATAGATACACTCCTGTGAGTCACCTATGAGCGTCTCTCTGCTATTTCGCCATAACGGGGTAAGATTTGGATGCCGCCTCCCTTGGTGTCAGCCAGGGACAACAACCCGCGAGTGTCAGAGAGCGAGCCAAATAATGGATGAGGGTGAGACCGGTTGCCAAGGTTCCTTAAAATATTAATGTTGTTGAACCGCAGTCCATCTCGAACCCTGACACGGCGGTGAGAGAAAATCACTTGCCCTTTCAATGAGATAAAACACACAGTCGACACATCCGAGTCCATACGACTCTATATATAGATAGATGAATGACATCATCTCTTGTGATGACACTGGTGCTGACTGACACCTTGCTTCTGAAGATTTACTGTTGAGTTTAGGGAAAGAAAAAGCCCCGAGGCAGAGAGTGGCTCTGCAGGATAGGGTACATGCCATGGACTTGCGCTGTTTTCAGTCTACCTCATGACTTTCGTTGCTTGTCATCCCTTTTTGTCTTCCATCTTTATCACTATTACGCTATCCATGAAAACAATGAAAAATGTATATATTATAATGACATTAACTTTTTTTATTTGAGTTCATATTTACTTTGAAAAATAGGCCTTTTATATAAAAAGCTACTGAATCATCAATAACTAAAAGGACATTATGTTGTGTTCAATAATTTAGCGTAATGCTTACAACAATTTTTATAGAATAGCCTAATTGTTTTGCCATTTTTTATGTTAAATTAATGAGCCTACACTGGAACCAGTTAGCCTTCTAGAGGAAACTATTAATTTGTAGTGTTGGCTTGTGAAGCTTTTTTTTTTTTTTTTTTTTTTTTTTTTTAACACAGCTTGTCAGAGTGGCGGGCTTGAAGCTTGCTAAACCAAGTGCGGGAGCCTGTTTTTATCGTGGTGCTAATCCAGAGCCCCTGGGTCCCCTTGCCACATTGACCAGATGAAAGGCCTTGCCCAGATGTTTACAGCCTGTGAAAGTGGCAGGGAGCTGGTGTCGGATGCTGGCACAGCGCGCCGACAGACAGAAAACAAGGCAGTAAAGCCCCACGCTGTTCGTGTGGAGGAAACAGGAGGAAAGAAAGCGTGTCAAGGGGGGAACGATGGAGTTATAAGGTTTGAGGAGCATGCAGGTATGTGTGTTCCGTGTAAGTACGCATGCAGCACTGGGGGAGCATTTTTAATGTGTTATACACTACGATGCAAAGCAAAATGAACATTCCAAATCCCTAAACACTGCGAAATGCAATCTGCAGAACAAGGATTTTGTGCACCAGTGTTCAGCGAATGAGCTCAGTTGGTTCAGGTCACAGCTCGTGGAGGTGTAACCTTGACCCCAGCTTGCCAGATGGCACTCACAGTGGCATTGCCATACTTAGCACATTGACCTGCTCTGTGACACTGCGGAGACTGTGTGCGCATGTACCTGCTTCCGTGTGTGCGCGTGCGTGTGTGTGTGTGTGTGTTTATGTGACACTGAGAAGTCTGCCTAGCCATGCCAGTATGTCTAAAGCCCAGGCCATCTGGTGCCCTCTGTCACAGTGCTTTTTATTTAGCTTTTCCTTGATAAAACCTTTGGAAGTATGTAGGAAGCCAGACTTTCTCTGCCAAAGTGAGGTCAGAACAGGACAGATTCCAAGCCAGATTGAATCCTTATTTGTACACGCTATGCAGCATATTTGCAATACTTAAAGTTCATTTTGAGATGCTTACAATTTGCATTAAGACTTCGAGGAACGGCAATGTCTACGCTGCACTTTACATTGTGAGCCATTAGAAGTACTCCAGCTCAAGGGGATTACTTTATGGGACGTAGCTACTGTTAAGTGGCAGCGTAAATGATGCAAATGAAGGTTTCAGGTTCTGGCAGATGGCGACACAAGTGAAAGGCCGACAAACAAAAAAAAATGCCTCTAGCATGTTTATTACTCTTTAGGTAAGGCTCTTTTGAGATGGGTTGATCATTTTAAAACACTCTTTTTTCAAACAACACAGCAAGAGCAGTGAAAGAATTGTGTAAAAAGCGAGACTTTGGTACAGTAACCTCCCGACTTTCAGATCGGGGGGTTTCATTTATGCTTTAATATACTGTTTCTAAGCAAGAATTCAAAAAACCAGACAAGAGGTCTATACGGCGTTATTAACCTCAAAGCTATTGACCTGATCTTGTGTTTGGATATTTGTGCAAAGTTTGGCCTCGGGGTCCTTTTGTTAAGCGTGGAATTATGTAGATGTTGCCTCATTATTGCAATCATGTCTCGCGTATATACACCGGGATGCTCATAAACACATGAATAACTGCTCTTTTGGGTTTTGTACGACTTCAAACAAAAGCAACATTCACACCTCTCTTGCCTCCCTTCCACCGGCCCCAATTAGAAAAGCCTCTTTAAATGAATGTGCCGTGTGCTGCCGGAGCCACAGTGTCTCGTGACTTAATCTGGATTGAGCCGAGCACCCTTTTATTAGGTTACGCACGGCCGCAATGTGTCTTGTCACTTTGCGGGAAGACAGCCGCCGATAGAATCCGTTGAACGGAATTAGATTGTCATTGATGTGTCAGTGGGATCGTGAGAACAACAGATCGATGTTCCGAATCACCGTGAATACGTGAAGATGCAGACGACGGATAAATGAACAAAAGGAATTCGGCGGGGGGGGGGGGAAAGTTTGAGGAGCTGTGCACGGCCTTCTTCTCTCCCCGCTCTCCCTCTCTTTTATACACATGTGTGAAAAAACGCACGCATGCACAAACAAGCAGGTCTTTTCTCACACTTTAGCTCGGAGCGATCTCACCACCGCCGAACAACACAGAGTCAGTGAGAAAGGGAGAGAGAAAGGAGCCAAACCAATTCCAATACAGCACTAATGGGCCACATCATGCCAATACAATAAATAATGGCCCTTTCAGCTCAGTCAATAGTGAGTAAATGAAAATTTAACCTTTCATTAAATGTGGTCATATTATTTCCCTCACTTGCTACCCTGCTCTATTTCACTCTGACACTTTTTTTTGTCTATTGTGTACGAGAACCATCGAGCAAATTTTATGATGTAGGACTGTACACACTGGTGTTAAGTAGTTTATTGTAGCCTATTATAAAAGGTCTAGGTCATAGGTTACAGTTCATACAGTAAGGTCTATTAAACCACAGACAGTGGAAGAGTGCTGCTTATACTTCAAATCAATGAGCAACGCACGGTGTGGACCGGTAGTGATAGCAAGCTCACAGGAGACGAAAAAGAAACGTCTTGTTAACAGCTGAAGCTAATTCCCATTACAGTAAAGTTTTTCGTACGTAGCATACCTGTTCCTGTAGTCTCTGCAGGCTGTGCAGTGGCATTATTGGGAGAGGAGGCGATGAGTCTCTAGGCATCCTGTCTGGTAGTAGATGAAAAGGCTCTCCACTGTGGCCAACCTGCCCTCTTAATTAATTAGCGCTAGCAGGAAGCGCTGGCCCACAGGGGAGAGGAGGGCCCTCCAGAGGACTGGGCAAGGTGATAATGTCCTAAAGGGGAGACCAAGTCCTGTATGCTCGGGTGGCTAGCTCATGCTTTCCAGCTCTAAATGTACAGTAGGAATCACGGTTTCCCATCGCGCATGTGCCCTGAATCTGCTGGGAAGGCCTCACCAAGTCTGGAAACTTTCTATGTGTGTGTGTGTGTGTGTGTGTGTGTGTGTGCATATATGTATGTACCCTATTGTCAGAGGCCAAGGGTATTGGACGATTCTTCAAAAGACCTTGACGTTCAAAAAGAACTTTCTATTGTACAATATCTGTGCATGGCAACTATACATATGATGTGGTTATAGCGAATAAATTGTGATTAAGCAACCCAGTTGCTGCTAGAAATGACTGCTAGCATGCTAGTCATAGGGAGGTGGTCACGGTAGGTGGTGGGTGTACAAAGATAGATCCCACATGTTAGGTTTAAGCTTTCAATATAAGACCACGCTATTTCCCTGACCTTGAATTGTGCTGTGAGTACCGAAACAAGCAACTAAACAAACTAACCAAATTGTCCTATTTTACTGGCTACGCGCTAAAAACACATTAAATGCATTGAGAGGAAACATGCATGTTGTTAATTAACAACAGTTCCTCATTATGTTGATAGAAAACATCAACAGTCCATTTCTATTTGCTGTTGCAAATCAGTAGTATGAAAACCAAATGTCTAGGTGACAGAGATAGGTTAAGGTATGATTAGCATGAGGCCTCTCAAACATTTGGTTAATATTCGGGATACTTGGCTGATAAGAAACAATACGGGACTGTTCCAACACTTTCATCAAATATCAATGTACTGCAAAAAAGTGCATTTAAGTTCTTTCTTTGGCTTTGAATAAATCAGGTTAGTTACAGTAAATGCACATTGTGTGATGTCATAGCATGGTACGGTAGCAAGTTGGTATTAGCATTAGCATTAGCATTAGTTTTGTGTCTGAAAACAGGTTGGTACAAAACTACAGTGTAACGCGGTGATCTGCATGGAAGAAAGTCAAACATTCACATGATTCATGTCATTACTTGAGCTGTTAACACAGATCCTCATGACCCGCGTACTCTTAGCATGTGTGGTGCTGCGATTTATACTTGTTTTGTTTGTGTGTGTGTGTGTGTGTGTGTGTGTGTGTGTGTGCGTGTGTGTGTGTGCGTGCTCGTGCTGGAGTGCGTGTGGGCAAACTTCACTCTCTTTCTCTCTTGGTCTCCAATAATGAGCATGTGCACCTTTTCTGCCCGGGGCCTTCATACACAATTTAGCCAGAAAGCCATAGCTGATCATGATTTAGCTTTTGACACAGCTCGCCCCGAGGCGGGGGGGGGGGGGGGGGGGGAGACGACTAATACAGATATCTGACTCCCAGACTGCGATGGAGGGAAGGAGAGAGAGAGAGAGAGAAAGTAAGAGGCCTTTTATTGACTAAATGATAAAGAGGTTGGTAATGATAAATAACAGTCATTTTATTGTAGAATTCCCAGAAAAGACACATTCTACACAATATATAAAGAGAGAAATAATAGACGGGGAAGTTGCTCGCCAGGGTCTCGACGCGCTCGCTCCCTACAGAGCCGGCCATTGTTAAACTCCAATATTCCTCGGCTGGGGTGGAGGTCACAAATTGTGTTAGAAGGACCTGCTGCTATGAATACAACATAAGGCTAATGCAGAGTGGCAGCGTCATCCCCGTCTCTGGCACTAGAAGGAGGACCCAAGCAAGACAGCGCCAGTCTTGCCGATGGGCATCTCTCTCTCTCTCTCTCTCTCTCTCCTTCGTGCACTGACTCTCTCTCTCTCTCTCTCTCTGCACCTCTCTCTTTCCCTTTCTTCCTCTCTTTTTCATCCACTCCCTTTCTGTCTCTCAGCATGGTCCTTGCACTGTTTTCCCAGCACATCGGGGTGTCAGGGGAACCTGTCTCTGCTGCTTTTGCTCTCTGCCGCCTCCAAGTCTCCGGGCCTCAGCCATCACTAAGAAAGGATGTCTAAACCCTCTGAGGACAGATAAAGTCGTCTGTGTTGCAGCGTGAATGACATTACGCGCAGGGTACACGGATCAGTTGGTCGGAGGAGCAATGAACGGAGATGACATTGTACTGCGTTAACGCAATTAATGAAGAGCAATCGCTCTGTTTTAGCGTAAAGTGGAGAAAAATGCAGCTGGTGTAAACATATTATGTTCCTATTGCCTCGGACCCATGATGGATAATAGTGTGGGCTGACCGTCGTCGCCGTCTTTTAACATCACCCACACATTGAATGCATAATATCGTCAAGCAGCGATCCGGTTGTCCGGTGTCTGATCCAGCTGTGCTATCTGGTGGGAAGTTCCCTGCTCTGTTGGTGTGAGAGACTGGTGGCAGCTAGCGTGTGTGCGTTTGCCTCAGGATACCTCTGCAGCTCTGCAGTTCTTGAATACTGAGTGGAGAGTGGCCCAGAAATGAGCAGTCAAATCCAATTAAATTACTCAAATTAAATTGCACAATGGTTATGGAATACCTGATCGAATTACTCACATTCAGGGGATTTCGACAGCAACCAATTAGTTCAAAGTATAAAGTTCACACGCTCAAATTAACACCAAGAGAGGACAGGGCCTTTATTTGAGGGAAATGATACATCATAATTACATCACGTTGGGAAAAAATCACAAATTATACAGCATGCATTTAATAAGAAAATGGAAATGGTTAATAGGTCCTGATAAGACAAATCTAGCCCTGTCAACGGCGCAACATGGCTAGGTTGGCTAAATTAAAGAGGAGAAGTTATTATTGTTTCAAAAGGAGCTTAAGGGCCGATTGTTGCTCAGTCAAAACACAGGCACTCAGAACGCCCCCCCCCCCCCCCCCCCCCGTGTTTTATGTTGGCAAAAACCAACAGAAAAGACAAAAAGGTCGTAAAAAAACCTATGCAGACGGTAGTTAACTCTGCCTCCTCTGGTAATTGAGATATGTTGAAGAGGCTCGTCCGACAGTTAACAAGATTTGATTCGAGTTAATTTTAGTAGTCCTTTCTCGTTAGATTGGCCAAAATAGACACTTTATTCATTTCCTCAATAATGATGGAATTCTTTAGAAACTCCTGGCTTAATTGTACGAGGGACTTCCTGACCTTTTTTTTACATTATAAATTTAGCTTCTCAAGGTGCCTTTCCAAGGTGAATCACGTGAGTAATGAGATACAAAATCAGCCCGTTAATTGACTCTCAGCACATTTAGATCTGCAGGACCAACGTATGCATTCCCCTCTATTAAAAGTGAACCATTTTAGCTAATAAAGTTATTAATCTTGCCCATACAGTAATTATCTCAGCAATTATGCTGTAATTGCACATACATCAAGGCCACCTCATATAGCGGGCAGGCTTGAGCTCACTCCTTGTGATTTTACTCCCATCATGTAAAGACAATCACGGAAACTCAATGGACAGAATTGGCATTCCATTGAAATAAACATTGTGATTTTTTTATGTTTTGTTTAAAATGCCACTGGTGATATGCCGATTTCTTTTGAT
Organism: Leptoclinus maculatus; assembly: GCA_032191485.1. Classification (NCBI taxonomy): domain Eukaryota; kingdom Metazoa; phylum Chordata; class Actinopteri; order Perciformes; family Stichaeidae; genus Leptoclinus; species Leptoclinus maculatus. Next base: position 11,826,772 of record JAVDOI010000013.1, read on the forward strand.
GTGTCACGCACTGTGTGTGAGGATTTAACAACACAACACCTACTATATTCCTTAGGAGATTCTATGGCAGCCATATTAGCTGTATGAAGAAGGACTTACGTACTCAGACACACCCACAACTGACCTTTCTACACATTTAAATCACTTGATTACAACAACAAACAGGCAAATGATCTCTCGCATGCATCCCTGCCCGCATGGACGGCATAGAGCCGCAGAAGTACCATAAACGGCGTAACATGATAATGCTGCTTTAATTACCCCTTGGTCAGCCCACTTACAAACCTATTGCCGCAGCAGTCAATATCCCCAAAGATCCATTCATGCCTCGGCTGATGGTTAACTTGGGAGCCTTTGCTGAGTGCTTTAGCCTAATTGATATCCTTATTTAGCAATGAGCCAGTGGGAGTCGGAGGGGAGTTAAATGGAGCAGTTTACCAGGCAGCGAGCACGCTAAACCAGATCCCCGACACCACCAACATGGCCTGCTTGCAGCCCGGACGATGATTTATGCCGGCTAATTCACCGTTTCAAATTGATTAACGCCACTTTTGTTTTGTTTTTCTCTCATGTCTGCTTTCTCCATTTGTTCTCTTCTTTCCGTTTGTGTAAAAACCACAACCTAGAGCAAGTTTAGCAGGTTTTACAGCAAATTACACCTATTTACGTTTGACAGTTGACTGCTCCCAGGCCACCACTTACCACCGTGGCCAGGTCACTGGAGAGACTGAGACGTCAGCAGCTTTCTAAGGGCATACACACACCTACCCAAAAACACTCACAACATTCACAAACGCAACAGATCACACGTGATCAACAGCAACTCTTCCGACAAATTGTCTCCGATTTATTCACAAATGGTGCGATAGTTGATGCATTGTCCATCGGAGGCAGGAGAACACTCTCAGCAGAGCAAAACAGCAGGTATAACACATCCCGGAACTGCCGTGAGAGAACAATGCATATCCAACAGGTCAAACAAAGCCATCGGGAGCAATGGGAAAATCAGATTCTTCTTTTTTAAACTGGGTTTGTAGGTCTCTCCCTGTCTGTCTCCCCAGATATGTCTCCCTTAACAGCTCAAAGTAATTAGCAACGACCACATGCCAAAGGTAGGGTAGCTACCGTACACAGAGTAGGCAGACCTCATCTTTAATTTGAGACAATGAGATGCTCTGTGGGGGCTTGTGGAGAGCTGGGAGCTATGAGGTAGGCAGGCAGCCCCCCCCCCCCCCCCCCCCCCTCCCAAGGTCGCTACTAGTCTGGGGACAAAGGATACCCGCTGTACGTGAGCGCACATCATGACAGTTTAATTATCAATTTTAGAAGCAACCCCTTTTCCAGCAAACCAAAAGTCGAGTCTTGTTTGCATGGGAGGCAAGCGTTCTAAATGTTAAACGACTCACTGCCGAAGTGCAACTGTAAACACAACACTCTTTCTCACTGTTTCAAACTTTGTTTTTTGAGTGATACCCCCGAAAGTCCTCCAGGGCTTCCCATTAGTCACATTGTTGAGCACAGAGCTCAGCCACAAAATGGCCTCCAATCTTGGAAGAGCGCAGTCAGCCCATTCTTTATGCTGTCAGGATGAAGAAGAGCATACAAACTCGGAGTCAATAAAGTCATACGAAATGCTTGATATCGAAACGCGGCGCGCCCCGGTGACTGATTAAGTGTCCAGGTCCAATTGTGATGCCCTCGCATCTCGGAGGAAGAAAGAGGGGGGGGGGGAGGGAGGGGAGAGAAACATAATACAGAAACCTTTGAAAAGACATAAAGGGTTTTGCTCCGGTTTGCTTATGTTTCTGCTTCTTATGTCGCTTGATGTTTTGCTCTTTTACTCCAAAAAAAAAAAGGTTATGATGATACTCGTTGTTTGTCTGGAACATTATTGTTTTGTTTGAGCTTCATTGCTGTAATAGCTGTACATAATTATGGATCGTAATGAAGATCCAATACATCTTGGTTAAAACATACCAGTTATACTTCAACTTTACTCGCTTTGTCTGAAAAATGTCTGGCAGTGCCATTTTTTTTTTTTTTTTCATGCCATGAAGTCAATACCGACTCAGACAAAGACGGTGAGATGAGAAAAGGGAATGACAGAGATTAAAAATGAAGGAGAGTGCCACTTTCTGTCCAGATAGTGGTTTTCAGCCTGCAGCTCCCGACTGGTTCTTTTCTAACTGAAATACTTATTTCATCAAACTAGAAACTTAAACATTCGTTATGCGTCGGACGGATCGGCATCGGAGTTAAAAGGTCTTCCAAATGAATGTCTAAACTTCGGTAAAAGTTGGACATGGCACTTTTAATTCGCCCGAGAATACATTGGCTTCATGAGTGGAGGCTTGTCACCACTATGAAAACAGACGTTTCTTCTGGGTCCACACATGACGGGGGATTGTTACTGTTTTGATGAAGCCAGAGATCAAATTCAATTTCCACCTCATGACAATTTGAAACCACAGCTATAACGCATTTCAACACCCCCAATCTGATGCCACGAGCTGATAACCGAGAACGTGGTATATATCACCTTCGCTGCAGTATTTGGACGGCATTAAACTTCTCAGAGCACCGCGTACAAACACTCTCTGTCAGGCTGCAGCTCTAAATTTGACGTTAACACAGAAGCATTCCTGACTTGAGTGAACCACCAACTTGACATGAATGTTTTTTTTGGGGTTTTTTTTTGCACACGCAGGAGGAGAAAGAGGAATGAGAGAGAGAGAGAGAGAGAGAGAGAGAGAGGGAGAGAGGGGGAGACAGAGAGAGAAAGCGGTGCGGTTTTTTTGGACAGACCGTGTTAAGATCAGTGCTCGGGGCTAGGCAGGTTGCTATGCGCTGAAATGCTAATAAGCTTCCTGGCTCTCGGTTGCAGGTCGGCTAGCCTGTGCCGACTCGTCTTGACACTTCACACACACGCTGTCTTCCACCCTTTTTAATCATTTTTGATAGGCCTCCCTGGGATGCCAGCCATTTAATTTGAAAGGGTTGAGCCACCCAAACATTTTCACCATCTTTAAATAGAGGTCTGCCTCGACATGCCTGCTGCATTGTGACCCGACAAGGTTGAAAGCGGCGGAGTAAACTGCTGTTTGGGGTTTAGGAGGATAATATTAGGCCGACACTGGTAGGGACTCGAAAGGGAAGATGGCTGAGTGATGCTGAAGTGGGTAAATAGAGGAGACTTGGGGATTTTAACAAGCAGTGCACACGTGCGTAGAGGATTATCCCCTACTTTGTTTAGAAGTTTATTCCTTTTGTCAACCATTTTAACACATTCTATTTTACATAGTAGGGATTCTAACCCAGGAGAATCTCAAGAAAAGGCTGAAATAATATTATAACTGGAAATAAAATATAAAAATGGGAACGTTTTCTGATGAGATGTCAAATAAAAACGACTGATCTAAACTGTCGCAATCCAAAAGGGAATAAATACAATATGGGTCAAATATAATAAAGGCAGCATAATGCACCAGTTACGCTTCCAAATCCGTTTTTGTTTTTGATAAAACAAGTTGAGATTCCCTGACATAGAGTTTAACAACCAGTGTCCTCCTCTATTTATCTTATAATTCTCTCCTAGAGCCTGCAGCCAACGCAGTACGGTCAGGACTGAAGCCCGGGCCATGTTGTATGATTCATAGGGAAGGAATAACGTATTTTATTGGAGTCTGAGAGATTTATTTACTGGGGTTGTGGTGGATATGTAAGGGACACAATCGCCAGGGATTTCGCCAACCAATTTACCATTGTACTCCTCTATAAACATCAGTCAGAAGAAATGGGACAAATTCTACGGAAAATAATCATAAACAAACCATTACATCGCATTTTGGAAATTGTCAGGAGACGCTCTTGACGATGTCTATCTGCTCGGATTTAGAGGCCAGAAAAGCCCAAAAGGCAAGCGGGGGTTGTCTGTGTGCTATATGATATTACCGTGACTCTCAAGATAAAGATATCATACATTATTGGTTTAGACTGGCAAAGAAAGAGAGAGAGAGGGAGAGAGCAGTATGAGCAGATAGCTGGGGCGAGAGACAGACACATATAGGCAGAGAGGGGGGGGGGGGGAATGTTCAAATATATTGCCTCTTAGCAAAAGCACAGATAGCTTTGAGCCTCCTGATGTCCTTCTATGCGAAACAGCTGGAGCTCTCCACGAAAACCACACTGAACTCCACAACAAGCCCGCTTGTTAGTTTCTAACAGGGACCGATCCAGTTTTATACCCTGTACATGTACAGTAAACCATCATTCACTCCGGTCTAATTTACTCGTGTGTATTTGCATGCAGAGAGGCACGTTTTTTTTAAGACGCAGTAAACAGAATTGTTGTGCATGCTTTCGCACGGTTGCGAATCATGGCCCCAAACCAGCGTGTAACCAAAAGCTGGGAAAGGAGGAATTGACATAATTATTAATTAGTCGATATTACTGAATGGAAAAAGTCTGTCTTTGGTTTCCTCCCTAGAGCTTAATCGAACGCAGCCAAGATGAAGCTAAGCTAAACAACACCAGGCAGTTAATCTCCCCTACCATACAGTTCAGATGCTGATAATGTCCACGGGTCTTAAGTGAGCGAGCGGGGCCCAGGTTTTTTAGATTTACTTGTTTGCTGTTGTTTGCCGTCTTTAAGTGGTCCTTTATTAAAGCCAGCCATCTTCCATAGAGCCCTAATGCATTTCACTATTCCGACGCTAATGACGGCCTAAGAACGCATTATTCTGCATTAGTTTCATTTCCCTTTGAGCCTCAAATGGCGACAAACTGTCTTGTAACCATTAGAGTTTTAACTTGCATCAGGCACGCCACCCGCAACCCTTTTCGACAACGCGGCGCAAACGCGGGGTTGGAGTATTTCGACTTATGAGGAGCAGATAGCTGAAGAGAAGTGAACTCTCTGTTAAAAAGTGAATATGTGCAGACAGTCCTGTGAGGACACAGATGACTTGCAAAAACAAAGGAAATGTGGAATTCCTACCTGAATGGCTGCTTGCACTCTTGTGCGTTATTATGTTATCGTGCTTACGTGTCTAAATGCACCCAGACATGTGAGCGTTCATATGTCCTCTGTGTTGGCACACGATGTGCTTGTGTGCGCTTTTGGGCCGGAGTGTAAAGTTTGCGTGTGTGTATGCATTTATTATTTACATTTTTTTTGTATTGCTTCCGTTTTGAGCATTTCTGCCTTTGTGTATGTGTGTGTGTGTGTGTGTGTGTGTGTGTGTGTGTGTGTGTGTGTGTGTGAAGGCCGAGGACTCCCCACTGACCTGCTGTTTGGCAACAGACAGTCAGAGTGGAAATGGCCATATTACTGTTCTTACCCTGCCATCTGCTGGCTCACATCATTCTAGGCCCTGCATCCATCCCTCCGTCACAAATACACCCCTCTCTCTCTCTCTAACACACACACACCTCCCTTGCTGTTTCCTTACGTCTCTCTCTCTCTCTCTCTCTCTCTCTCTCTCTCTCTCTCTCTCTCTCTCTCTCTCTCTCTCTCTCTCTCTCTCTGCTTTACTAAGTTTATCTTTGTCTCTTCTTTTCTCCTTCATTTCATTTCTCTTTACACAGGAGCATCATCTCTCGTCCCTCAGCATTCCCTCTCCTCGGAGGGAGAGAAAGGGAGGCGAGCGGAGGAACCAAAGGGGAGCGGCGGACGATTGTTATCGAAAAAATAAGCACAGTGTTTGAAAGGGATTTTAATTGAGGCATTCGTTATATTTGAAAAGGTGAACTCCTGAGGGGACAGAAGGAGAGGAGTGGCGACCCTATTCATATCCGCCGACATTCATGAAGAATGGCATCTTTTGACTTTCCCTTTTAAAGCTGTGCAACCTTAAATGGCCTAAATATAGAGGAGGGGAGGCAGACACGGTAATTCCCTGCACCTTGGGGGGGCGCCACCAGAGTACGGGACGGTGGGAAACAGCCGACGACTCCAATTAAGAATGAGGGAGGGTCCAGCCACCCAAAATAGAGGGAAAATGTCCTCTCGACTAGCCCCCTGAAGGGGACGTAAATCCATCCCTTTTCCTTTCTAAAAAATCTTCCCTCTGCCTCATTCTAGCTTTTTTCCCCTCATTTTTCTTTGTTTCCTTTTTCATCCTCACTTCTTCCCTTCTCTCCCTCCCTTCTGTCTCCGTGCAGTAATTATGTCATTAATAATGTGTGGGCCTGATGATTGTCCCGCTAATACCACTTGTCCGGTTTTGTATTTCTACAGCTTAACTCAGGAGGAAGTCGACAGGGTGCTCGTTTGTTGTCGTTTTGGTAAGGCCAGCTCTTTACGAGCCCCACTTCCAGTTCAGCAGACGACCCCCTCACGTTTCCCCCTCGCTATATTCTGTCCGTCTGACCGCTGAGTAAAACACACAGTAGGCTTGTAGGTTTTTTGTCTTTGCGCTGCCCCCCCCCCCCCCCCCCCAATTCCATCCTGTTTGCAGATCTGTGTCCTCTCTGAGGGAGACGTTGCCCAAGAGTGCTGTTCAGTATTGACAACAGTGATCACCCTTCAGCATCAAACCCCTTCATCCTGTCATTTGATGTCTTATGCAGTTTTGCTGTGACTAAGTGATGAAGTCTTCCCGTATTTATTGGCAAAAAGTTTTACCCTTACGCTTTGGGAAATACCCGCAGGCACCCGCTCTGTGAAAGCATTCCGTGATGATTTATGCAATGTAACTGTAACCGAGGCGGCATCCTTGATGATGAAGTTATAAAACTTTGTTGGAAGTGCCGTGCCCACAGAAGGTATTCATCATCAGCCGTCATCTTTCATATCTTACAGTATCATGCAACATCTGTGAAAACTCATTAGATAAGACATCGAAATGCTGTGAAAGTTAGTGACAGCCACTTGTTGATAAACTAAGGTTCTTTTGTCTACTTTTGATGGGTACATTAAGATAATATCCCAGCAGGAAGGAGAAAGTGATGCCTGCTACATAGACGTACATATTTAATAATTACTAGTTTTTCTGCTCTCTGACTCCTCATTGGGTGAATGAAATGCTTCAGCCAATGTGTGTCTCTGATCTCCTGCAACGTTGTTTCGCTTAAAAAAAAATGCTACGCTGCTTGACATTCCATGTTGGATGGGATAAGGCATGTTCAGCTTCATGACTGTAGGTTTGACTGGTTAAGTGGTGCAGAGGTTGACATGAACTGAAGTATTCTGGGGGAAAACGTGCATATTTCTAAAAAAAGAAAAAGCAGTACGCACACGTGTGGATCACACACTGATCTTACAAAATCCTTGATAACAACGCTGATAATAATCACAGCTCCGGTTATTCATTGAGCTCCTTGCCAAACAAAATTTGGCATTCATTACTGTAGGTTAGCATAGACACACAAACTCTACGCAACAATACACAAACTCTTCTAGAGACACGGATGCAAAACATCCAAACACACAGCACATCTCGTACATTTTGCAAATATTGCACAGTGAGCAAACCGTAAACCCCTGTAAAGCAGCAGCAAGAGTACCTTAGCGCTCTCCCCGTGCTTTACCTCTTCTCAATACAAATTCTTCACAATTTATTCGCTGAAACTTAAATCCCACTGAAAGTCTAACATGATTTATTAAGCTCTGATACTACTTTAGACTTGCATAACACCAACAAGCCGCTGCAGCGGATCGCACAGCGAAACTCATTTGCAATAAAGGCACATTTCTAATATCAGAGAGCACGTTCTGAGCAAGTGACCAAGTTGAGGTGTGATCTGTTATTTAGACAGGTTGGATGCACTTCCTCACAGCCTGAAATTTCCCCCGGGGGCTCTCTTCCATTTCTCACTGTCATGGATTTGAATCTTTTTACCACTGAACTCTTACAATTACTGAACATTCATCACCTGCCTACCTTCTTAGCTACCCAGATACTGTGTGGAGACCAGAGATATGGGACAGAGCGGTGCAGTCGGGAATACCAAGTAACACTGCTGCTAACACAGTGATGAATTCTTACATCGTGGGATAGCAGGGATCTTTTTTTTTTTTTTCTTGTTTTGGTGTCCGTGTGTGTGCGCGTTTTTTCCCAACCGGGGAAAAGGTTTTGAGAGGTTTGATCTCGTATATATATATTTTGTCGACATCCTCAATCATTTAAATTCATATGTTTATATTACACACTTAAAAATCACAAAATTGACCCAGTTTGAGTCCCAGTTTGCAAATACTGGGTTAACTTTGCCAAGTGTTGACGGGGTGTTTTGACCCAATTTTACTTAAAAATGGGTTATTTACCTTTATTTATATTGAACTAAAATGTGGTTATTTTGACCCAGTGTGAGACACAACAAGCTCACATTTTACCATAAAACAGTCACAAGTCTATTTAAACAGAATGCTGATGACGTTCAAAACTGAAAGGATACACGTATTATTAACAATCAGTAAGAATTAATAACTAAAAGTAAAGCATTAAAAGTCAAAGTTAACTCAGAAGAAAGTTTGTAACCCTCGGGATTTTTTTGTATGCACATCTTCTAAATGTAGTCAGCGGTTGTCATTCATTGATTCATTTCATTCCTCCAGAGAAAACAAGGATCCTCCCGACTGTAAATCCTCCATAATAACTGGAAATGATCTTTGCAAGATGCATGCCCCACTGTACCTACAAGAACTTATGACCAAATGCCACTGTATATCTCTGCAGCTTTCCCCCTCATGAATAAAAGGCCTTCTCTGTGAGGTGAGAGGATTTACCCCCCCCCCCCGTGGCACTCCCACTCGCGCCCTCCGGTCCCTTGTGTTACTCACGCTCACTTGTAGAAGTCCCTTAACGCTGACCCAGAAAGCATAAATATATTATAATCTCATCACCTGTCCATTTATACAGGTGTCACCCTGCCTCGCAACTTGATTTCCAGGAGGGCAGCAGTTTTTCCTGTGGCGGGCGATTGAAGTCACAGCATTATTATCAGGCAAAATGTATTCATGATAGCAGAGGTCCGAGTGCCCTGTGGGCTTGGTAATATAATACCAGACCTCTTTATCAAATTTAACAGTTTATTGGAAACAGCTTGTACACATGATTTAGGCGCGGGACGGTGAGGCAAGGCTCCGGGTATCCTTCTAACACACCTCCCATACGCACGGCCACATGTACGTACACGCACAAACTCACAAACACATGCCGCACACACAGCGACGCTCAAACACGCACGCATTTAATCACACATCTCCCTCCTCCTCCTCCTCCTTTGCAGAGCCACAGCTCTCTTTTTTCCCCATCATATCTAACGCAAACCTCTCATTGGATGAGGCAGCATATTTTCTGCGGTGGTCTTTTGTGCGCTTTGTTGTTTGTTTTCTCTGAAGAGCATGTGTGATAACAAAAGCGTGACGTGACAAATGGACTTTGTGCCCCGCAGCCATATTTAAGTGATAGGTTACTGAATGGGAGCTATAGCCTCATTTCTATATACATATAGATGCAAACATGCACACAAATTGTACACACGTCGATGAACACACTTGACACTTGTGTGTCAGCAGACCTGTATGCAGACTCGAAAAAAATATGGATTTAACTCATTTGTTTCATATTATTATAAAATAAACCAGTCAGTATTTTGTGGGCTGCCTGGATCAGAAAACATGTGGAATGTACCGCCCCCCCCCCCCTCCATCTTAGTATCTCCATCCACGGCTTGAGAACTACCTTTGCAAAGGTGAGCCATATTTTTCTTGCAATCAGCCAATCAGAGCAGACTAGGTTTTTTCGGGAGGGGGTCTTAAAGAGACAGGCGCTAAAACGTCTGTCAGCGTAAAATTGTTCTAGTATAAATTCAAAATACAAGTATGAACCTTAAAATGAGAGTAATGTTTACCTTTTAAAGTTCATCAAGATGCCTTTAGTGCATTTTTTTAATTGTTTAATTACATATATTTGACTCATTAAGTTTTGTCTTGTCAAGAATCATAAAAAAGTGAAGAGCCATAGTTATAATATCATCCTTTTAATGTTCTTCTGTTTCACTTCAAAGGGTCCAGGAACTAACTAAACACGACACATCACCTCCAGTGTCACAACATCCTCATAACAACACGTCCTCTTCTCCGCTCTAAGATCTCCTATGGGGAAGGAAAATAGAAACCATCAGTTGGCCGGCTAACGATTTAAAGGGATGGTTCAGAGGTCGTACGCGAGCTATTAATGATCCCTTTTTTAACAAAAAGCACGCACAGGATCCGTCCAATCAGACGGAGTCGAGAAGTCACCCGGGGCCTCCAGAAGAAGATCTGTCTGGTTAAGGTTAGACTGAGGAAGAGCAGAGGCTGAGCAATCTGCTCTGATGTCTCTGTATGGATATGTGTGTGTGTGTGTGTGTGTGTGTGTGTGTGTGTGTGTGTGTGTGTGTGTGTGTGTGTGTGTGTGTGTGTGTGTGTGTGTGTGTGTGTGTGTGTGTTAGCAAACAAGGAACAGGTCGGTCAACTGCCTATCAATGAGTGTGAAAGCATGCACGAGTGTGTTCACTTGTTATTCCCGTATATATTATACCTTCATTACATATCATACCTTTTATACATTGTGTTTTATGTCAGTTAAAAAGTTTATTTTTGAAGCCACTAAAGAAACCTGTAAAATGATGAAAAAAACATTGCACCTGAAAACAAGGTGTTTTTGGCTGTGACACAAACATTTGTTTACTTCATCTGACACTTTCAAATTTGGAAGCACTCTTCTAAAAGAGTTTGTGGAAATGGAGCTCCAGATTTACACACTATTGCCTCTGGATAAAAAAATAATAATGTAAAAAACTACCCCGCTCATATTTGTTGGCAAAAATTGCCATATTCAGAATACTGGCTTAAAATGTTGCCAGCGTGCCACGGCTTAAAGGTTTTCGGCGTGTTTAGCAACTGCAGAGCTCTGAGTATAAACATTCATTAATCCTTTTGGCCATTTCTGCCCTCAACAGGAGCTTGCTGTATACGACAGAGGTTATCTGCGCAACAATGAATAAGTTTCAAGCATGACTGGCCCAAGACCTCTCGCTGTCAAACATAATCTGTCTGTACAGTTAGTGTGTGTTCTTTTGCTTCTTTTTTTTTTTTCAACATGTCTCATCTTCTTCAACCTCTTTCTCTACTTCTGCTCTGTTCTATTCCGGTAGCCTCCGACTACGGCCCCCCCCCATCAGTCCTGTGGAAGTTAATTATGGGAGCCAAGCTGTTGAGGGGTTGAGGAGAAGCTTTTTTTTTTTTGCCCGAATACTGGATATCCACCAAGTCTGGCAAACGCCCACCGAGCATTGTCTTGCCGTGATAAAATATGGACGGAAGTGCTGCTAGGCAAATCGTTTATCAGCCAGGTTTAGCATGCACATGTGAAAATGAAAGACTGTGCAATCTGCATAGGTTGTGTGAGCTTAGTTTAGTGTAGCCAACACCGTTTGTTGTGTATAAATGGCGTGCTGGCTGTCGCCCCCCGTGGGACGTGATCAATCACACATTGCCTTGCTTTGCTCTCTAACAGCTATGGGCAAATCTATTCAAAATATTCAAACTAACATCTCAGTCCCACCTTTAACTGCACGCTTTGTTGCTTTGTACTTTCTGTGTGAGAACCTGGTTTTCCTCCCGTTACGTATTCCACATTATAAAAACCATAAACTTATCTCTAAACTCCGCGAGACATCGCCCCATTTAGTACCAAAGCACTAATGGTCTATTATGATAATTAAATCTAACATATTTCTTCAACCCCGGGACAAGCCATTATATGGAGCATGAGCTGGCATGTTTGCTCTGTCACAAAGCGGCCTCTGAAATAACTCTGCGTGCTCAGTTTAGTCTCCCGTTCCCAATTTGCCTTAATGAGCCGATTCAAGCTGTCAAAGCCAGCGAGAGAAAAAGGGGGCTGAGATGACTGTCAATCCGTGGTGAGTGGAAAGGGGGAAGACAGGGGGGTGAATGGATAGACGGAAGGAGGGAGGAACCGAGAGAGGTTTAGGGAGGTGGAGAAAGGTCAGGCGCAGATTACACGTGCAGTCAGCAGAGCTTCAGGCAGAAGAAAGGGTGAGGATGAGAGGGTGAAAGCCTACTGTTGACGGCTGGTGTTCACGGGAAAACTTACCGACAAGCTTTGTAGATATTTTGTCTTTTTAATGACATGAAGAAAAAAAAAATCTGATGCGTGGACGTTAAAGTCACTTATAGATCATAAAAAAATAGATCTTTGTACAAATATTAAACATTTACGGAGCTAAATACCAGAAAATGACAAAGGCAGCAAGGTGCATTAAAACTACTTTAAATTCATCTTAACATACCTTAATGACTTAATCATTGACCGAAACATTGTCATTCTCGTAAAAAAATTCGTCAATTTAGAGGGGGGGGGGACCTTTAGTACATGGCTATTAACAAGTAATCACAAGAGGTGTTATAATGAAGAATGCCCTTCATTTTTGCAGAGGGCAAGGTAGACACCGGTGTCCAGCCCTCGTCTTCAGAGGGAAATATGGAGGGAAGTTAGGTGTTTGATGATGCGTTTAATCCACGCAGGAATACATTAATATGATAGTCAGTGGAGCGGCAAAGCCCTCAAGTAAGGTTCTCTCATTAGTATGTTTCTCTATTTCTTTTTTTAATTATTCAACAAAAAAACGAGGAGCCGCGTGACAGATGTATTGGCTGTGTCAAGAAGGAATGATTTGAATTTGAATTGTGCATAAAACCGTGCTATTATGAGGGCTCATTTGTGTATGTGAACAAAATATTTGCCTCTAATGAGAATTGGCTTCTTGAGTCAAATGACAGCGGCATGTTTTACTGCAATACTTTACTCTCTTCTTTCAAGGATCCGCTCACGTGAATATGAATCGAACACATGATATAAGAAATGACATTATTCGGAGCATAAACAGATACCCCCCCGATGATGCAAAAAAACAGGAAGAGGTGGACCAGACGCAGTCTACCGCGCTCCTTCTGTGTCTCCGACTTCAAACGCATACCATTTAGAGTGTGCAATGCCCCGTGCAACCCTGGTGCTTGAACAAGTCATTCTCAAATCATCTCGGTGGGTTATTATCTCACTTTGCCATTGTCACAACTGGTTGGCGAGGCTTTCATCACGCTTTATAAGGTTAAACACCTGATCTGCACACACTGGGGGTATTGTCTTCTAGCCTCTGCTTTGGACAGAATACAGCAGCCAACTGCATGAAGGTAGAGAGTTATGAACGACAGCGCTGCACGTAATCCAAAAAAAAAGTTATTTGTAACGATCGACATTGACGAAAGAAATATATATGTTTCTCAACTTGTCTGCAGTGGAGTTTATCTGGCTGGTTTGAAAAGGTTTCATGAATCAAGGAGTTGTGGAATCGTCTCAATCGGGGAGCTTACAAGCTATGGAAACCGCATGTGTGCGTTCAAGAAGCAAAGCCTGGATTGTGTTTAATACATTCAAAACATCTCGTGTCTTCAAAAAACTGAAAGATCCTGAGGTTTGTTGCAAGCAGTATGTCTCAGATTACCTAATTGCCATGGATGTCCTTTTGTTACACATGCAAGGCTCTTTCACCGATTCTCATTATTGTCTCCTCTTAATTTTCCTTGACACAGTTAACCACGCCGGGGTTCCACTGCTCTGACTCGAGGTTAACACCAACCTCCTGCAAAAGGTTAGCCAGGTAATTCATTGCTTGATTGGGCTCACTCTGCAATTAATCACGCTTAAACGCATACCCTCACAGAGCGATCGTTTAGGAATGATGATTAATGAAAGCGTCAAACGCTCCTCACGTTCCACTTCTTACTGGGGGGGGGCGGCTGCGGTAATGTGGGTCACAGCTGTCAAAGGAGTACCGCGGTCACCCTCGGCCTTCGACTGTTGACGGTGCTCACACGCCCTGAAAACAGGGGTTAAAAAGGTCTTGTGAGTAAATTATTTTTCTTTTTTTTTTCCCCACTCCCGTGTGTCTTCGGCCTTCTTTCAAAAGCCAGCTGCAAAGTGGAGCGGAAGTGATTCCCGAGATTCCGCACACGCATCAAAAATACAGGTGCAAAGGTTCGAGAGGACGCACCTCGTGGGCGTGTGAGACGACGTGCGAGACAGTTGTGTGTCAGTGATCGTTGAGTCAATTAATTATTGAATTTGGCAAGAGATCAATCGTTCCAGTGAGGTGATCCCATCTCCAACTTGCAACATATTGAGACAGTAACCTATGACAATATTAATCACTAGCACAACAGCAGGCTAATTCCCACATGTAATTAGTCTACATTTTAATTCATCGAAATCTAGCACTTTTCTAAACTCGCTTAATTATGTACTTACACTTAATTATAGCCCCCCCCCCCCCCCCTGGTTTGTTTTCAGTGCCACAGATGGAAAAACATATTTATTTTGGGGTGGAAGAGATAAAATAAAAACTCCACCTGGGAAAAAGGAACGGCAGGTCTCTGCTGAGTTGTGCTGCGTCTGGTAGGAATTTACTGGATTAGCTCAGTCACAAAATGTGAGATGAACCACATTGTCAATCACCCTCAGGGCAGAGCAAGAGAGGAAGAGCTGTCAATCAAAGCGGGCCTTCAATCGTCCCATTCACATCGCCTCCTGGAATCAGTCTCTCCCGCTGACTGCTCTTTGACATTTAACGCACCGGGGCCACGAGGATGGAGAGGGGAAAAAAAAACATCCTCAGATCCTCCCTTTTCTTTCTGTCTTTCTTGCCTGTCTGTCCTCAAATCTTTGTGCTTTAAGCAGAGGCTAAAATGTGTGTTTAAAGTAATGACGTTGTTCATTTAGCGCCAGACAGCGCAATAGCTGTGAGAAATAACTGTAGAGCGGGCAAAAGGTTGCTGTAACTCTTAAAGTGCTGTGGCAGCGGGGCAGAACTGTGGAGCATGCCACATCGAGACAAAATGGATTGGTACTGTGCAGACTTATTATATTCCGTTTGCAGGCTGGGAAAACATATGACTTCCCTGAACAGTATCTCTCTGTTGGGCTTCTACTTTCCTCGAGATGCATTATGAAATCCGCACCGAGCTCATTGATAAAATGCAATGCGTTTTGCTAAAGCTCAAACAATAAATGCACCCAATTTGGCAATCGAGTCGATAAAAAAAAAAAAAAAAAAAAAGAGGGAACGAAAATCTGAAAAACGGCTAATCTGCTGAACAGATAATACCTCCTCTGCCCCCCCCCCCCTTCTGAAAGATGCTGGGGGATGAAAAATCCAGCCGCAGTTTGTTGTCGTTTTTATGTGTTTTCTCTCCTCTTGTTTGTATTCCGGGGCAGCCGCCTGGCTCCGAGTGAGGTATACAGAGTCATTGCTCTTTTGGCTCCAGCCCTGACACCTCGTGCCCTCAAGTGTGGACTCCTTAGCCGCGATCTGATCAGCATCTTTATAGTTTATCAGCCTTGGGGTTCAATTTTGGCTTGGATGCTTTTACAAATGAACGCAATCACTGGTGAGCCTTCGCATCCTGATTGCATTGAGAGAAGCGGGTGGAGGAAAGTTTAGTGGATTACCGTGCCACTTGAGGATGGAGCACAAACACACCGCGGCAGCCACAGAGGGGGGGCCGCCTGTGCCCCCCCCCCCCCGCCCCACCACCCCCCCACTCCCCTGCCTGGGCTATTGGCACTCGCTGCTTGTACTCTGTCTTATTTCACTAAAATAATATAATTGTCTCCCGTCTTATTGCTTGTAAAGCCATCTTCTGTCTGCAGGCGATGTGTGTGATCAATGCACTATCTAACAGAATCAATTCTTCCAGGAATACCTTGTGTTTGTGAAATGATTCCAGGCAGATGCAGCAAGAGACGGGGCTTGAAGTCGGATCCTGTGGTACTAGGATTAGTTTAGCGACTTGGACCCTCCAGTTCACACCGAATACCGTGGGCTCTTCGCCCATTTCTCATGTTGTTCACTGTATGGTGTGTGTGTGTGTGTGTGTGTGTGTGTGTGTGTGTGTGTGTGTGTGTGTGTGTGTGTGTGTGCGAGCAAAATAGGCTTCCCAGGGAATTCACATTCATATTGCCAGTAATGGGCATCATCCCTCGAACATCTTCTAAGCAGTTTATTCCACTTGTAACTGCTGCAGTATTTGGTCCCCTTGAGATGTTTTCAACTGTGCTGGAAAATGGTAATACATGTCATGTCCCCTGTTTGGCAATAAAAAAAAAACGGATTTCCGGAATTTTACCGGAGAAAAGGAATTTGTTGTCAACACATGTTTTATTTCATCAATCAACAGTGTCATCGCTGTGACTACTGGACATTGTAGCATGGAAAATGAAATTCAAAAGAAGACTGTATACAACCAGGAAAAAGGTAAATAATAACGTCTTTATATTCCACGCGACTGCAACTTCCCTCCAACCAAAAAACAACCTTGACTCACGGCTGCGATGGCGGCGCCGATCTCGCGTCACACTTACGATGAATGAATTAACGTCCCACTGCCGGTCCTGACTGCCTGTTCCCAGTGTGCACCGCTCCTCTAATTCTACGACTAAACAATGATATCAAAAGTGAATTATGTGAGACCTCTGGGGGTGAATCGAGCGGAGTAATATGCCAAAAAACTATTACAGGGGGAAACTATGGGAATAGACCCCTCTGGAGGAGAAAACAAAAAAAAGAAAGAAAGAGAGAGAAGAGAGAATTGAGGAGCGGGATCAAGCCAAAGGGAACCATTTTGGCAGGTCAGGTTGTAATTGATTGTCAATGGAAATCTCGGTGGCAGGTTTGTCTTATCACATCTTTTCATGTTTTTGCAGATTTCTTTCTGACGTAGAAGTGAGAGAAGCGTACCGCAAAAAGACCTGAGAAAAGAGCAGGGTTAGTTTTGAGCATGTTTCTTTGTGATATGGTGTAAACTACTGGCTTGGAGAGCCTTTAGCAAAAAGCAGCATCTGGCTTAATACGCGTGCAGAAGTTCCCAGGAAGTTGCACGGCATATTGAGTTACTTCTACGCGCTGAAAGAAAAAAAAGAAAAAAGGAGACTTTATGCAAATTCAGGTATGCCGTAGCAATTGTCATTCAGTTGTTTTGTCCAGCGGTTTAATTCGATTTGAGGGAAAAACAGCGATGCCAAATTGTGTCTTTTGATAACATCGCTGCAATGATTGAGTTATGCGTTATTGCGTTTGTGAGTCTGAGTTTGGGTCTGTTGCTCTGCAGTTTCAGGCTTTACCTGAGAGCAGCTCAAGCAGCAAGAGGAGTCGGGTCCAAAATCCTTTCATTTCCTTTGTAAACCACATGTCATGCTCTATATTAGGTGGATAAAGGACGTATGTGCCTTCATGTCTGCGCACCTTAGATCTGGCTGGAGATTTCACCCTCCCCTTTTTCCTCCCCCTTCCTCCGCTCTGTTTACTTTCCGACGGTCTCATCTTCATGTGTCTTCTTGTGTCGTTTTTTTTTTTTCCTCTACCCCTCTCCACTGCTTCCCTCTCTCCCTCTGTGTCTCCGTCCATCCCGCCAGGCTCTGCAGCGCCGGCCTCGGCCCATTCTTTGGGTAGCACAGGAAGTGAAACTGTAACACAGAGTTCACTGGTAATTGGCCACGGTCACGCTAACCAAACAGGAAGGAATCTGCAACTGATTAGAATTCTTCCTCCTGCAATAATAGTCCTCCCCTAACCCCCCCCACCCCCACCCCCCCTTCACCCCCCCTCCGCCCCCACGAAATTAATTACATTCAGGGGTCTATTCCCACTATTGGTTTTCCTGTTTTGAAGCTGCATTATAGAGGGACAAATCCCAAGACAACACAGCCTAGCTGCTTTTTCAATTACAGACAGACGGGCTGAGGAAGCACAGGCAGGCATCCATCTATCCATCTCTTCATCCGGACGGAGAGCTACTGGCTGGTCAGATGAGTCCGCAAGTCACAGACTGCTGAATAATCTCTTCGTGACTCTCTCTCACACACACACACACACACACACACACACAGATGTAAATACACGCAGACATAAACGGACCTCACTATCTCTGTAAAACGCTGTTCAGAATAGACTTTCCAAACAAACGTTCCCTAATTGTTAATACTAACTCTACTTAGTCTTAGTTGTTCCTCCTCATTTCACCAAATGTAAGATACACAGTATTTGATAGGATTCAATAATACTGTCTCCACCATTCAGGCCTGTTGCTTCCAGGGTTCTTAGATTTGAGGAATTTATTCCAACAAAACCCAAAAGATCAAGAAGACTTTAAATAATCTAAGAAAATTATAAACATCACTGTTGGCGTTTTCACATTGTGGGTTTACTCTTAAAAAGGCGAATGTGGGATCAATCACCCCCCCTTTTGGAGACATTTAAACCAGCATTTCCTTTGTAGCTGTATTTGTATCATTTAGTATCTTAAATATTATTTTTACTGCTATTCGAAGATCTGCAAACAAAGAAGAACAAAGACACTTGTGCTTTGAATGAAAAAAAGTTTAGCAGATTTTATTTTCCTTTTATAGACCAAAGTCCAACAACATGTACGGTTTTGAATGTGTACCAAAAACAGTATGAATTGTATGTTAAAGCAGGACTGCGCGGTGCCAGCTGGCATCGATACCACAGGAAACCAGGGGTCCACCATTTTACGCTCGGCTGCTGCAGAAATGTTCAGAAACAATGGGCTTTGTGTGAACGCTGCCCACCTGAAATTGTTTTTGATGTTGCATTTTTGAACAAGTGCGTTTTGCTTGATGTGACATATTCATTCCACAAACGAGGTTAAGCACACAAGAACGGCGGGACGCCCCGAAAGGTGCAACATGCAACGTTTTAAACTGCTGTCGTGTTCCGCACCTTTCAAAATAAAACGAATATAAAAAATCATGGAGATGCATTTTCATCTCATCTTCACAGAGAGAGACACGGAGAGCCAGGGCTGCTTCAAAAATAAATGAATGCCTAACAATGTTTTTGATGTCCTATATTTAAATTTGTACGGTTACTTACATTACTCCTACTTCCCTGGTCTTGGAACTAATCCGATTGATATGGAAATGGGGTGCTCTGTTTCATGACAGAGTTGGGGAGAGCGAGAGAGAGAGCGAGAGAGAGAGAGAGAATTCCCAGGTTCGCTCCTACTCAAAATGTGCTGAAAACAGATTTTCAGAATCCTTTGGCTTCATGGTATTGGTTATAGGGGATTACACAAAGCACTTAAAGCTCGACAATGAGCTGCTCTTTTCTATACCGGGGGGGGGGGGGGGGGGGGGGCCTTCATGCTGGACACATTCTCCACACTCGAGAGGTTAATCAGGAACAAATTAAGCCAATATTGTGATTGTGTCGGGCGCCTTTAACACATATAAGATTATATATAATGACAGTGAAATTTTAGATTTTTTTTTTTGTAGATTTAAGGCTTTTTCAGGTCTTGACTGAAAATGAGTTTATCATGAGGATCATGGATTGTAATAAGATAAATATACAAAAACTCATGTAATATGTGGCAATCAAAATCATTATACACGCACAACCTTCATTTATTAAATTAAATGTTACAGGTAAATGTTGATTATTTTCTGCATTACATACAGCCCTATCTATCTATCTAAACTATATGTTGTCCAGTTTGTATCAGTCAGAGCTGTGCAACTGTTCTTTTTCAAACTTCAAACTTTTTTTAATAATAAAATTAGATTTAGAATCAGCAATTTCGTTTTTTTTAGGAAACATTAAAGTCTACATGTTGTTTTGCACAGTGTTACAAATCTTACTTATATTATATTTAGGGTATACATTTTTTTTTATAAACAATCTAAACATTTTAAAATCAGTAAAAAATAAGACTCAATGATGTTTTTTTATTTGTTTTTTGGGTTGAAATCAACACAGCTTCTTTATCAAACACACAGGTTGAAGGACATAATTATCTTAATGAAACTAAAAAAAAAACAGTTAGTCATTACTGTCAAACTAGCAGCAGTCTACAGCAGTGTTTCCTGAAGCTCAATAGCATAAATCACACATGTGGTGTACGGCTACTGCAACAGCACATTGAAACCAGTGTCCCCGAGCTTCCTGCTCGCTACCCGGGCAAATCCTTATCTGCCGCAAACTCTTCTTTTTTTTTCAAAAATCTTAAACAGCATTTAAAATCATCACTTACCAATTCCCTTCTTTAGCTGAACAGCCATTCAAGCGTGTGTTGTCTGTCATTGGGGTTGAAAATTGGGGAATGGGCTGGAAATTGGAACCACCGAGGATACCGTCCTGGAAAAAGAGGAAATCAAAGTTAAATGAGATCATGCATGCCAAGAGAATGTTTAACCAAAGGGCAAAAAGGAAGCTGGAGATAACAGAGAAGAGAAAACCACTTAATGTTGTGTTACTGCAGTCTGTTTGGAATCGTGCATGCTTGTGTGTGTGTGCGTGTGTGTGTGTGTGTGTGTGTGTGTGTGTGTGTATTTGGAGGGGAGAGGGGGTGTTACTCGTCAGTACACATTTAAACTGTCATCTTATGCATCTGTAAATGCACACGTTTGCGACTGCATCTGTAAATGTACATACTTCAAGTAAATAAATCACAGTGTTTATGTATTTGAGGATTTATGGGTTCGAGAATGCATGCATGCGTGTGTGTGTGTGTGTGTATGCATCCGAGCGTGTGTTTTTATAGCAACACGGGAATGTGAACGTGCAGCGCGTTGTGTGTGTGCAGGTGTGTGTGCGTGTGTGTGCAGGTGACGACGGGCCTCGCAAAGACACGTCCCATAATGCAATGTCTCAAAGGTGTTTGAAGTGGTGCACCGCGAACAATTAATCCTGAGCCTGTGATTGCGCTGAGTCCCAGTGATGCAGATTTCCTATGACAAGTTCACTTCAAAAGACCGAAATCCTGAAGTGAAGTGTGGGGGGGGGGGGGCATTCCTAACCTCTGTCTAGGGGGGGGGAAAGGGCATCATTTTTATGAATTCATATTTACCCTCCTAAAACATAAACAGAATTAAAAAGGAATGTGTGGTGAAAAAGAAATTGAAGAAATACTTGAAATTGGTTCAGTAAAATCTGTGATTATCTGACGTTTGATTAAAATCATGTTCATCAAGAGAAATAATCCTTTATCTTAACACCGGCTTCCCAGCTGCCATCTTATATTTGCGTTTCTTCGCGCGGCTTCTTCTCTGATGAACATCACTGCGCGACTTGTCCATGACAGACGGGCCGGAATGGAGCATGTCTGGATTATGTTTATTTAATGTATCTGAGCATTTATCCTCCCAGGTATTGTTGCCAGCGTGCGTGCCTCTGTGCGTGAGCTGAAGAAGCAGAGTGATCATGAGAGAGAGAGAGATGACAGGAGCAACGTTCCCAGCTCATGAGCAGAGGTGAGAGTGTGCGCTGAGAGGGAAGCATGCAGCCAGTCTGCACATGTCAAGGTCAGAAGTCCTTCCAAGGAATGAAGGGAGAGGTAGAGACAGATAGAGATCTGGTTCTCATGTGGCTCTGATGTGCTTCACAACAAAAGTTCTGAGTCACAACACCATCCACCAGCCAATTAAAGCATTTTACACACACATTTACACCATCAAAATGAAATGAGTGTTCACATAAATACTGCATTTGTTGATTGATATTGTCCATAACTCATTTCATGTGGTGTTGCTTTCCCACTGCGGTGTCTCTGGCAAAGAGGTTTTTATAAACTCAAGAGGACCCACCTAGTCTTAAAAAAAAAAAAAGAACACGTTGTCAATTTCACACAGTGTGATGTCATGTGCACAGAATACCTGTGGGTGTGTGCCATCTATTCACTGAATCATTTGGCGCTGCTGCGCTTTATTTCTTAATTCTCATTGCCATGAAACACTTCAGAAAGAATATCAACCCAGAAGCGATATTTTCTGCAAGCAAAAACTAGTTCAAAGACATTTTTTTCTCACTCTTCCCCCCCCTCCCCCCATCCTCAACTTACTGTCCTGGCATCTAGTCAATTTTCAATTTGCAATGACTTTTATAAGATTTTTTTTTTTTTTTCCTGACTTTGAAGCCCCCCCCGGGCCAGTGGGTCATATAATTATTATGTGCAGGAAATGATAAGCATGTTTTAAAAGTGAAAATGAGGTTTAATTGTGGTGCACGGTTGCAATGAATGTTGCGTGAAATCACAAAAGTCAAACTTATGAGACTTTTGGATTATTTAAGGAATTTGGGCTGGATAATTGATGTTATGACTCCTGTTGTTTCAACATTATGGGATGGTTGAGGTGTATATTCTGGACATATGACTGGCTTAAGGTACATTCATAAAGTCTATATCTTTTTACACTATAACAGGTGTCAAAGTGAGTGAAAATAGGCCTGAACTCGGTGCAAACTGGCACACAGAAGCTCCACGTGCTCAACGCATCGCTGACACTTAAAGATAAAAAGGTTTCACCTCGCACCTTATAGTCCCCGACTTGTACATCAGCGCAAATCGGGGAAAAACCAGGCCGAAGACGGGAAATGGGAAGGAGAGGTGTCCTTGGAGTAACCAAAACAACCGCGAGTCCAATTTCCTCCTTTGTCACTTTTTTGTAGCTTTACACTCAACTGGAGAGCGAGCTGAGAAAGGAACGTGTTGTCGGTCCGACTAAAACACTGGCAGCTCTCCTGCCCCGTGTGTAAAGCTGACATCCAGTTTCCTGAGTGAAGTCATTTCCTCAGTAGACGGTTTGCACAAACACAGGACTAATATCCAAAGGGGAGGAGGGGGGGGGGGGGGGGGGGGGTTACAGGGCTGCTTGTCTTGAAGAAAAGGGCTGATGGCAAACATTCACCTTTAAATTTAATTTCGCCCTCTTCGTCGACGGGCACAGATAAAGACATTCACTAGTCACGGTTAACTGGGAAAATATTATGATGAATGGACTTTTATTAGTATTTCCCCCCCCCCCCCATTATTCATGACAATAACAACACAATGTCCTCTGACGGTAATGGTGCATGTGTGTGGATGCATCACTGGCAAAGGCAAGGGTACTTATTATGGAAACAGTGCTGTGATGAATGTGCCGGAGCAACTCAAACTTAATCTAAACTGCATTACATGTTGTTTTGAATATACCTCCCTGATATGCCTATCTTTAATGTACTATCAAGTGCAGGGAGCAGAATTGCTTTAGTCTCCAAATTCAGAGCGGCAGAGGGAGAAAGAGAGGGAGAGAGGCTTTAAAATACTGTCTGTGAGAAATGCAAAATTTATGAATACCCCCCTCACATCTCAGCTTGATTTATGTGAAATAATAATACACTATTTAATGCTTAAACATAGCTAGGAGCGATCCCTGGCTATCAAGATGTACAATGGAGTAATGGGGCTGGAAGACAAATCACCTTGTGGACTTGTGATGCTTATTTAAAGGTGCTCAGGCAGATATATTAAACTATATGTAATTGTACACTAACTCTGTGCTGTAGGCAGAGGCGGCAAACACAGGAGGAGGCCAGTCGTGATGCAGATGGAGTGGTGTAATCAATTTGACTCAAAGCATCAAGATCCGCGGCGGAGAGGAGGGAGAGAGACCCAGGGAGGAGTCTTCGATCTGCTCTCCTGTCATCTTCTTTAGGCTTTAGCCTCCATTCAAACACCCAATCTGTACTTGTCAAAAAACTTCTAGCATTCATGGGATTAAAAAAAAAATGTCAAAATACTTTCTGCTTGAGAAAAGAAAAAAAAAATCCCACATGCATCTGGATGAAAAGTTAATTCTCAAGCTCTATTTTTAGTTTTTGGCACAAGGTGTGTCGGCTTTCAACAAAAAAAAAAAAAAAAAAAGGAGGAGGACCAGGCTCAAACGGAGCCAGTGGTCACACGGATTGTGATTTATGATTCGCTGATTGCCTCATTTAATTAAAGTAAATGGCAAAGCCAAAGCAAGGCCAAATTGTCCTGATCTGATGAATTGGCCGCCGTTTTTACCACCAAAAGCAGGTAGGGTAAATAAACAGGGTAATTACAAATGGTAAATGAAGCCTCTGTGAGTGAGCCCTGTGGGCTGTGGGCGGCTCACCCAGGATGTACTGAAGAAGTGAACAACAGGCGTTCCCGTAACTTTTTCTTCTATCATCCTCCCTCTGTCTCTAAAGCCCGGCCATGCCAAGAAAAACACGCTCGCATGCACACAGACACCTACGAGGTGCACACATGCTCTCACATAGTCGGTGACACACACACACAACCGCAGCTCCCCCCCCCCCCCCCCCCCCCCCCCCACACACACACACACCCCGGTGCGTTCGTGTACAATTATAGCGACGGTGATCCACAGGTGTTGAATTCTTCTGGCAAGCCATAAAACATGATATGCATGATTTGTGCAGTCAGCCAGGTCTGTAATTTCATTCTCCTTTTCTTTCATTTTCCCCCTTCCTGGGCCACACGATCCATTTTCCTGCTTTATGAGAGCGCAGACACCCAGAGAGACTTTCAGGATGATTACATGCCCCGTGCCATGGGGGGTCTGAGGAGCCAACACGCCAGCCTAAGAGCCGTGTCAGACCCGGGTGAAAAACACCCATTTGAATAAAGGTTTGGGAATATTTGAACCGCTCGAGGTGTGCGTCATTTATCCACCTAGACACTCGCAGATCCTCAAGAGAAACAATCAACTGCTAATATTTGTTGTTGTTGTTTTTTTTGATCCACTCAAGCATCAATAAAAAAAAATGCATAATCTTGACCAGGTATGCAGCCTGCTGTCACGCGCTGATTTAAGATCAGTGGTCCTGTGAGCGTCTGGGCAAAACGAATCGAGCGCACCTCACGTGGCTCATGTATTCGAGGCGATATACATATGCACACGGTGGGGGCATGATGTCACAGCACGTGGGGTTGGGTCGGCTGGCAAGAAGGACTGCCGTGAACCTCCGGGGGGAAAGTGAACAAACTCTGTCTGCTACTTTCACAGCGCTGCCTTGGACGTGAGCAGGGTGAGAGGAAGGTCCTGAGCACGCACGCACGCACACACACACACACAACACACACACACACACACACACACACTGGGTTATATTTTCCCACATGCACACCTACAGTGTAAACGCCAAAGGAGGGAAACTAAAAAATCGAGTTTGTACATATTAAAACTGAGTCATTATAATAATCTGATCCGAGAGTCACATAAACGTATTTCTTATATTACTTCATAGCCAGTTACCATGGCTTGCCATTATCATGAATATAATGTTAATATCTATGTAAATAACTACCTCTCATGGATTTAAGATGAGGCTATGTTAGTTATTGGGTGCATAAGGATGAATGCAAGTGAAAAGCTAAATGGGCCACAGAGCACAATCTTTGCATACAGCACACAATTTTGTTGTTTTTCGCAAAACCTGTCAACGGTGGGAACTCCTCCAGCTCCAATTCACCAGTAAATAATATTCAGACGTAAAACCACAGCATTAATCCTGGTGTGTGATTGACATTTTGTATCTGTGACAATACTCCAAATAATTAAAAACAGAAATCTTGAAAGGTAATGGCTTCTCAAATCCATTAAGTAGTTAAAGGTTATGAGAAGAAAAAAGAAAAAAAAAAAAGGATTATTGCTCACAGCAAAACTCCTAATTAAACGAGACTACGTAATTTGTTTCTCAATCCCTTTCACTTCATAAGCACAGCGCAGGTTAAATGAACGGGCAATGAAACACGCGTGTCATTTACCGTCACTCTGAGGAGACAACAACCAATCTCTTTTTCTTTCCTTTTTTTTTTTTTTTTTTTTGCTCGATGTGTATTAGTGCAAAAGCGAGTATGGTAAGATTGGATAAGCAGACACACAATACCTGCTAAATTGTTTGTTTAATTACTTTTTTCTTTCCTTCTCCTTGTGAGCACACTTCCAAAGAGAGATGCTTCCCCCTCCTGGCTGCTCATAAGAAAGCCAAAGACTCCCCCGGTCTCCTGTGGCTGCCCTCGGTGCCACCGTGCACTCGGTTGTTGCTGCTGCTGCTTGTGACCTGTGTGCGGATCCACATGTTAACACATCTACGCGCAG
Organism: Leptoclinus maculatus; assembly: GCA_032191485.1. NCBI lineage: Eukaryota > Metazoa > Chordata > Actinopteri > Perciformes > Stichaeidae > Leptoclinus > Leptoclinus maculatus. Next base: position 11,852,766 of record JAVDOI010000013.1, read on the forward strand.
AAACATTCGCAGTTCACTCAGTTACATGGGTTTTAGTTCACTGATGCTTTTCTGATTCCTCATTTGACTTTTCTTTGCTTTTTTAAAGCTGATGAGATGACATATTAATGTATTCTTGAACATTTACAAAGAGTTGTCAATAGGGCTTGGGCTCGGCTGCAGTGATTTGGTGGATTGGTGGACCTTTATGTCTCTCTGTCTCTCCCTTTCCTGTCTGACGAGTGTCTTTATGAATGGCCTATGACAAGGTGGGGGAAAAAAAAGTAATAAAATGCACATCGCAACTACCGGAAGCCAAAGTTGACATATTCAAACAGCTTGTTTTGTCCAACCAACAGCCCAAAACTCAAAATGTGTCAGTTAACTATCGTAGAAGTCGAAGAAAACTCGCAAACATTCACATTTGACGTGCTGGAGCCAACACATGTTTTGCTTTAAAAATTATCTAAATGACTATTCCGTTATTAAAATTGTTACCAGTTCCTATTCTGTCAATCCACTAGTCAATTACCCAGCTTATCATTACAGCTCTAATAAAAACAAAACATGGCAACCAGGGTTGAATTAATTCACTTGCAATACAGCAAATACAGTAAAATGAAATATAGCTCAATGTTCTTATGAAGCTGCTTCTGCAGTTTCAGGTCCTGTTTTGAATTGAATGGACTGTTTACTGAATGCCAATTGACTCCCAACCCTGATACCCAGCCCTGCGCTCATGGTAAAGGCATATTAAATGGCGAATCTAAGAGGCCGTGCACCTCTTGCCCTCCGATGACAGAGAACAGATGATCTGAATTTCAAATGTCCACAGCCTCCGTGAACCGGTCTGTGTCTGCTCTCTGGTCACTGGCAGAGAGGATGGAGGGGAAAATGAGGAGGGGGGGGGGGGCGTGAGATGAGGGGGGGGGGGGGGGGGAGAAAAACGTAAGAGCAGCAAGCCTAGCAGATCAAAGAAAATAACATGGGAGAGGATATGAGTGCTTTGAGAAGTAATATAGCCGAGATAGCATCTGTTTTCCGTAGCATGCAGGAGGCTTGAGACGAGCCCAGGAAAAAGACAACGGAGAGCGGGTGCACTTTAGCCGAGGATAAACCAAACACAAATGGGTTATTAAGAAGCCCTCAATGTAATATCTGGCTGACATAAAAGTGTCTCGTCTTGAACCGGTCCACTGCTGGGGATAGGGCGGGGGGGGGGGGGGTTTATGATGCTAATGTTGAATAAATAATCTGAAGGATCATTATAAGGGAGTGTTTATTATAAAGAAGTAAAAACAGTAATGTTATCAGCAGGGCCTTGCTGGAGAGTTTACTAAACCCCAAGAAGTCCTGTTCTGCAACGAGAAGCTCCAAAAGAAACATTTGAGATGCCTGTTAATGATTAAAAGTAGGCGTTGATAGTATTTCATGAGTCTCATCTCTACACTGACCAGAATTTAAATAGGTTTTAATGAGGAGGGAAGGGAGGTGATGGCTAAAACCCTTTCATTATGTGCGTTCAGGTCTCATAGCAGCCATGGTTAATCACACAAAATCCTATTCAGCCCAGTTTGAAAGAAAACTTCAAAATGTACATCCCTCCCTCATTATATCTCCATAAAGAGATATTGTAGTTTAAATTCCACAAATGTTCAAAATCTGAGACAAAAACTCTGTGCAGGACACTCACCCAGTTGTCTTTTTTTCATTTCTGAGGTCCATATAGTATATCAAAACCATTCATGGGTCGCGCTCCCATATGAGCTTCCTGAAGATTGAATAATGTCCTTCCTGATCCGCGCTGCAAGAGGCCATATTGGATCCAGATTTCACTGGTTCAAAAGTCATTTCATTCCCCTTCATTTCTCCCCCTCTCTCCCAAGTCTCTCTCTCTCTCTCTCCGCTTTATTTCTCTCCGTCTCTCCCAAGCCTTCTCCTCCGCCTGCTTTATTTATTGCAGGTCCAGTGGTGTGGTACAAAGCCATTACCCGCGCATATGTACCTTTTTGAATAATCAATAAATAATTATTTTATTATTTAATAGGATCGTATGGGAAAAGGAAATGGGTTTTATTACATAAATCCATCACGTGTGATGAATGGGCACACTTGTAAAGCTGGACGTGGGAGATGGGGAAAAGTGGTTCGGACGGGCCTGCGCCTGCGCCCAACTGCCTCTGTGAGCACTTTCTCCATGCGAGGTTGTAAATATGACATTTTTGTCTCTTTGGGACTGTCAATTGGAGTGCAAAGAGGGACTGGGGGAAGGGGATTGTAAATTCAGAGAGATTAATTAACCTTTTACATTTGCGATTCAGCCCTGCATCTTGTTCTGTATATTGTGACCCCTGTGAGCAGAGGGGTGAGGGACCTGGCCGCAGACGTCCCATTCCAAATGAGTTATTAACAGAATTTTTTGAATAGATGGAAAAATTGTAGCCTGGCCATTTAGTGTCATAAAGGCCGGGTTGGCGAGCAGGCAGGGGCCTCCCAGGGACAGGAGGCAATACCATTACAATCAAATCTGAGATGGAAGAGGGATTGAGCTGTCCATTCTGAATTTTTATATTGTCAGAGGGGCCGGGGAGGAAATAATGCCATCCTGGAGTGTATTAACCTCTGGCTGGGGAAAGAGGACAGGGGTGGGGAGGGAGACAGAGAAAGAAACAAGCCAGGGAGAGGGAGGGATTTTAGATTGGACAACAGGGAGAAAGGAAAGCTAGAAGCGGGAGGGAGAGGAATGAAGGTGCCAGAAGAGAGTTCCGTGCCTCATGCTGGGGAAGCAAAAGAGGGAGAGACAGGGATATGAGATGGACGAGAGACAGAGCCAGAACAGAAGTGGGGAAAGTAGGGAATAATGCAATAAGGATTTAGAGAGAAAGTAGTGTTGGGGGAGAAAAGCATATATGGACATGACTGGGAGATAGGAGGAAAGTTGATGGGAAAGAAGAGGGAAGTCTGGAAGGAACTAGGGAAAGACATGGAGGGAGGAGAGGAAGGAGGCAAGGTGGAGAAGTTGTAGGGAGTGATGGAGTATAAAATCGTTATGAGCTACAAAGCTGCTCTAGAGTGTACAACTAGATACATGAACACCATAATCATCATATTATGCTGTTGTTCAATGCAACTTCTTTACACTTGTATTTCATTACTAACAGGTAGGTTTGGATGTGGCTTCACACAAAGACACTTTAAGTTTCAGATTGTTTACTGAGTAGTGCCTTCCACAAAGTAAAAAATACTACATTACAAGTTAAAGTCCTGCATTGAAAATGGAGTGAAAGTACAGTCATGTTCACTGCAAAATGTACTTAATTAAAGTATCAAACATAAAAGCAGAATGGCCAGAGGTGTCATATTTTATATGAAGGGTGGAGTACAACCGAATGCTGAATAAGACATTTTTAGGCAACCAAAAAGGTTATAATTAACTTTCATGAAGTGAAAACACATTGTGAAAGGCTTAAAGTTCAAATAAGAAGCATGACGAAAACACGGACAACTACCAGACCAGACAACGTCCTGGAAGCCACCTGTCAATCACAAGGTTAGCCACGCCCTAAAGCATACCCTGTATTATCGTCTATTGTACTCTAAATGGGACCATAAGTTACTAAATCAACATCATGCTGTATTCAAGAAGACTTGACACTAGCGATTGAGACAATAAACTCATGTTTACAATGTTTAAATCAAGTGAGAATAAGGGTCATTTTCTCATAGAATTCTATACAATCAGACCAGAGGAGTCGGCCCCTGATGGCCATTTGATAGAATGCAAGTTTAAGGCGCTTCCGGATTGGCTTCACTTTTCAGACCTGATTCCGATATCTGAACTTGCATATTGGCCGATACGGAGTACTGATCCAATACCAAAAAGTTAAACAAGTCATAATTCCCTCTCTAATATCTTTTTGTTATATTGCTATGAAAACATATCCTTCAAACAACTGGATTTACCAAATTGTACATGATTGCATTTCAGCACGTCATGATAACTTCATAATTTACCTTCCCCAATACTCATTTTTACCCCATGAACCTTGAACGTATCATAATGTAACTCAATAGAACCTCTGTTAACAGCTGTTAGCTGTCCCAAGCCAGACTGTGCTGCTAATGTTCTCCTCCTGATTTCAACAGAGCTTTGTTGTTCTCAGTGTAGCATTATAAGAGTAAATAAAGTGTGCACAAGAGTGTTTAACCATAGGTCTGTAGTTCTAGTTTGCACATGTGCAGTACAGATTGAGCAGAATATACAGATCAGTGCCAACTACTGTTGTTGTTCCTGCATAGCATTAATAAGTTGATTCATGATATGACAACGCGGTATCAGATCGGTGCAGAGACTTGCATACTCAGCGATACTAGATCCAGTGTTTTTGGCTGTATCTTAGACATGTCCGGTACTGGTATCAGTATCAGAACAGCTCTACATGTCACAAGCAATAGCCTATCAACACCACTGAAGGCTAATCTAATTTGTATGTATATTGGTTGCAAAATATCGGTTTGGTCTCCTTGATTACTAATAATTGGTATCAGCCCTCAAAAATACATTTCAGTCACTGCTGATAACTTACTGAATATGTCCGCAGCATTTCAATGTTGTATTTGAGTAAATGCACTAGTTACTTTCTACCATTGGGGGTTTTCCCCAGGCTTCTGATTTAGAGTTCACATTATTAATTTGACAGTTGAATAAATGGGCATTGTTTTTTATGTATTTTAGCAGAAACAGGATATTATCAAAAAAAAGATATGTGCAGGAAAGAAAAACATGCGTTACGAGGAGTATCAGGGGAGGAAACTATATTGCTAATCTGGACAAACTAGTAAAACGTGTATGTGCTCAGTTGGACGTGTGTGACTGGAGACAGCGAGCTCACCTTGCAACTCTAATGGATCCTTCTAAACAGGTAACACATGCAGTCTCTGACGTTCAACTTCAACTAAAACCATGCACTCGTTTCCACTTTTGCGCTGTTGGTGGCGCAGGCTAATACAATTTTACAGATTTAAGACCGATTGCTGGACCGATGATGTGTTGTGATATCACCTGCGACAGGGTACAGCTACGTAGCCCTAAAGCGTCACAGGTCAGAGGTCAGAGCGGAGCGGAAGTTGTTGGCTGCTCCTCCTCCTGCAGCTGAAACAGTCGGCTTTTAGCAGGCTAATACGCATTCCAACGTGTTCTAGCTCTTTGTCACTGTAAAAGAAAAATATGAAAACGCTCAAAATGTGCGAAAGAAGAAGACGGCACGTCCAGGGAAATGATTGTCACCGGCATCGCCTCTGAAGAAGCGGATAAGCTAACGTAAAGAAACCCGGAAGTGTTGTTGAAGGTAACAAGCTTGCTACCGTAGCCTGCCTGTAATGTTGAGAAATCAGCGCCGGGAATGAAATACATCGCTGATGCAAATCACCTCATAACATTGTTATGAGGTGGTCCTGATTGTGAGGATTACCACTCGTCTGTGGATGCCTAATCTGTGCTAACTAGTCAAAGGAAAACTTCCGCTTAAGTCGTTAGCAACCGGCTACTTCATGTAGCCCAGCTAACGTCACTGGCTATCATACTTTTTCTAAACACATGCTGTATGTATTACATTTATATATCACGCTACAAATCTACAACTAGGCGGGTGTTGAGTTGAATGTGATGCGGTGGTTTGGGGTCTTGATAAGTATAGGCTGTGATTAGTAACGTTGTAACAAAAAGATCAGCAGAAAAACATGTTGCATATCATGTTATAAGTGCTTAGATAAAAGGCTTTTAATGGATACATGACGTGTAGTAACTGGTGTGATGCAGCAGCAGTTTGAGCATGAATGCTAGTGGGTGCTCAAAAGATGTGTTAAAGCGTGCTCAAAGTTTTGATAGTGTTTCCAGTGTCACAAAGCCTGACTGGATTACTGAATGTTCACTTCTTTGCATAACATGATCCACAACAGCCATTCAAATAACACAGGAAGTGACATCACCTGTACTGTGACCCTGAGAATGGTCACTATCTTAGCTGAGATGATGAAAGTTTAGCACCGGGCTAAGTTTGTCCCAGCCATCATTTAGTTTTATTTTGGTAATCAACAAGAATGCTGTGATGCCTCCTTTGAACGTTTCCTCTGTTCCTACAACAGCTGCGCTTGATACTTAAGCTGAAGTAAATGATTTCCTTTTTTTGATTATTGCCTACATCTCTCTATATGTTCCCGCAGCTCCCAGCAGCCACAGACACAATGAGTGCCAAATATGGCCTTGTGAGCTACAACAGTTCACGGAAGCACATTTCGATCTCCATCCCGTCGTCCACGGAGGTGATGTCGCCCCACATCAAGTCCGTGGAGGAGCTGAGGGTCCTGGGAATCAACCTGAGCAGCTTCAGTCCCCCCACGCAGTTCATGATCTGTGTGGCCGGAGTCTTCGTCTTTTACCTCATCTATGGATACCTGCAGGTAACACGGGGAGAAAGGCAATCTGAGCACACAAGCATATGATTGTTACAGTGGAAGGATAGTGCTGTAAAGGCTCTGTGTGTCTATTTGCATGTACAGATGCAAAAGATGGGGAAATGTAGTCTCACCAAAGTTTGTTTACGTGTACTGTTGTATTGGATGTCGCTGTGTCGCTTTCTCTATAATTGGAAAATTACAATGCCAGTACTGATGGCACACAAGACAACCCATGTGACGTATAAATACAGTTCTCATTCCACGAGATGGGCTTCAGAAAGCTACCGGTACCTGCTTTGTGATTATTTATTTGACCCTCCATCCAGGAGTTGATATTTTCCGTGGAAGGATTCAAGCCTTTTGGTTGGTACCTCACGCTGGTCCAGTTCGGCTTCTACTCCATGTTTGGACTGGTGGAGCTTCAGCTCACGCAGGACAAACGCAGAAGGTGAATAATCCCATGACCCCGGAATGAAAGACTCGCATTCAATCTTTAGATGGTGTTTTTGTTAAAACATCTGTTTTAAAAATCTGTCTCTCAACTACTTTATATATCTTCCAGGATACCGGGGAAGACCTATATGATCATAGCGTTTCTAACAGTGGGCACTATGGGCCTGTCCAACACCTCCCTCGGCTACTTGAACTACCCTACACAGGTCATCTTCAAGTGCTGTAAACTCATCCCTGTCATGATCGGAGGAGTGTTTATACAAGGTAAGCTGATTCTACTGTATCTGTATTTATACACAGGTGTTACAGATGCAGCTATATGTGATTAATATGTAGGGCTCTGTAGCTGTGGATGTGGCTCTAAACCTCTTTTAATCCTCTCGATGAAATGATTTGATCTGCTCTTAAATTCTGGGGGTTGAAGTTCTCTGTTATATGTGTTGTTTAAACGAGGCTTGTCGATCAGAGCGTTAACTCTGAGTTGGCTTTGTGGATCAGCTTAAACCGGAATCAACAGTTTAAATTAACTGAAGTTCAGTTACTGTCAGACCGAGATTTTTAATTGGTGATCAGTTGACAAACGCACCAATTAGTATTGTTTCCATCATTAATACAAACTCTTAAACTCTCAGTCAGGAGAGGGAACATTTTACACCTCATTTCAGTCCTCTCGCACGTTTCCTTTGAAGGGATGACCACCTTTCAACGTTGGGTACCTCCTTTTTCATCCACGTCTGTTGTTTTCGGTTGTCAGAGCCCAGTCGGCTGCACTACTTCTGTCCGTCCTTTCATCCTCACACCGGCCCACTCGTGGTTCTGCGTCCTCAACGTCAGACAGGTTTTTGCGTATTTTTCTTTCCTTCTTGCGTCTCTCTCTCTCTCTCTGGATGGATAGATGTGAGGACCAGGGTCCCTCAAGGGGTCGAGTGGAAAACAGAATTTATTCACTTAGAATGCAAAGAGGAAAGAAAGTGTGAGCGAGGGGGATGGATGAAGGGAGGGGTGTGGCGTTGCATCTGATGTGAGGCCCTTCAAAGGGGAGTCAGGGAATCAAAGCCGACCACGGTCGACCTGATGCTGCGTCCCCTTGTCAACCTCAAGGCATCTATCCGTCAAACTGTTTTTGGAAGACTCCTTCATCCTGTTGGTGTATTGTTACAGGCACAGCCTCAGCTCCAACCTATTGTCAAGAATACTCAATGTAAAAAGTTTTAAGTTACTTTTATTTTGTAATCCAGTGTCCAATATCATCTTCTTTTATTTTGAAAAGAGGGTCGGTCATCTTATGAAGATTCCTTTGCCAGCCAAGCTCGAGGCGTTGTGTCTCAGATTGGTGCCTCTGTGTTTGTGACGTTGTAAAAAAAAGCTTCTGGAAGTTTTACCGCTTAATCTCGAAAACTTCTTCCTCGTTTTTCCCAAAAATGTAATTTAGGAGATTTTCAGAAGTCGAGGTTTCCTATTCGGAGTTCAGAATTTGACGTGCAAAACGGTTTGTTTTTCCAGGTAAACGCTATAATGTGGCTGATGTGTCTGCTGCTCTCTGCATGAGTCTGGGGCTCGTATGGTTCACGTTGGCAGACAGCAAAGTGGCCCCCAACTTCAACGCCACAGGTAACGTCTTTGTCTGCTCTAAAAGATGCGTGTGTGGCATAAAGAAGTGTGGAGTAGTAGCTCATCTCTGTGCAGCTTACGCTAAAATACACAACGCGCTTGTGTGTTTTCGGTGTGTGTTGTGTGTTTAATGGGCGTTTGTGGCACACAGGTGTTCTCCTCATCTCGCTGGCACTGTGCGCAGACGCCGCCATCGGAAACGTGCAGGAGAAAGCCATGAAACTCCACAACGGCTCCAACTCTGAAATGGTACCCTGTTTTACATAAGAATGTACATGAGTCTATCTGAATTGTGGTGACTGCTGTTATTCTGTGTGTGTGTGTGATGTCACTGACTGGTCACATGCGGTTGCGTTGACAGGTGCTGTACTCGTACTCCATCGGTTTTGTCTACATCCTGACGGGCCTGCTCTGTGTAGGCGGACTGGGGCCAGCGGCGGCATTCTGCTCAGAAGTGAGTCTAGCTCAGGACAATAGGACTACAATCGTTATGTTGCAGACGCGTTGCAAACGTCAAATCTTCTTTTTAACATATACGCAGATTAAAGACGCTTTCTTTGCTTCCTGTAAGTCCCGATGTTATTGCAGCATCAGGAGGAGGCAGCTTCTCAGTTGTGTTTCCATGTCTTAATAGTTATCTGTTCTCCTCTCCTCCCTCGCAGCATCCCGTGAAGACGTACGGTTATGCGTTCTTCTTCTCCCTCACGGGTTATTTTGGCATCTCCTTCGTGCTCGCCTTGATCAAGCTCTTTGGTGCTCTGGTTGCAGTCACAGGTCAGAGCCGCAAGTTTGTCAAATCTGCTCTAATCTTCATTCTGAGAATTTGATCTAAGACAGAGAATTGAGTCATAATTCATATCCTATTTCAAAAACCACAATAGATATCACATCTGTTGAGCTTGTATTTCTTGTTTGTAATTAAATAAAAACACATGTTTTTTTCCCTCCTTTGCAGTGACCACCGGGAGGAAGGCCATGACTGTCGTACTTTCCTTCATGTTCTTCGCAAAACCCTTCACTTTTCAGTAAGTCCGGTCACCTTTTTTTGGCTTTGATCAGTTTTCTCCTAGTTTAGAGCAAGTCTACACTGGCCTCTCCCCCCCCTTTTGACTACTCAAACTAGACTGTGCTCCCCCGCCCCTGGATTTCATGTCCTCAGTCCATTTTCAGAACCTCGACTTCTCCTTGTTCTTCACTCCCGCTCGCCCTCCAACTCCTCTGTGCTGTCAAAGGGCTCTCGTTTTCTGCTCTACCTCTCCTGCTCTTTTATCTGTCGTAACTTTCTACACGCACACACACACACACACACACACACACACACAAAAAACTTGTGCATCTTTCGCCAACTTCATTCTCCCTCCAGCTGGTGTGTGCCCTCCACCGATGCTGGACTCACAGTCCCCTTTCACTGCAGCAGTTTACACTTTTTAAACCAAAATCCAGTTGTTACATCTGCTGATGTCCGCTTCATTTCTGCCGTCTCCTTTTTTTTTTTAAATGTCTCACCTTTCCATGTCTCCCTCGTCAGGTACATCTGGGGCGGCCTTCTGGTGCTCTTCGGCATCTTCTTGAATGTTTACAGTAAAAACCGAGAGAAAATGAAGCTCCCCTCCATCAACGACCTTAAGGGCTGGCTGCTGGCGGGAAAGAAAGTCCGATTTCTCTCCCAAAACGTATAGGAGGCACCCCACGGGCGTAGCGGAGGTCCTGCGCTGGCAGACCGTCTCGTCTGTTCAGTTGTAGAGTTGGCCCGCCCGTCTCAGCGTGCAGAAGCACGTTTCCTGAGCAGGCGAGCCACATCAACATTGAGCCAAGGCTTGGGAATACAAGGTGTGGCCAGCAAATCGGCCTGGTAAAACTGCTGACACACAATTAAACTAGGCCCGGGTGACGGAGCCGCTGTATCTCATCTCTATGTACCACTACACCACCGGTGTAGAACCGCCTGAAACTACTCAAACTCTCTGCAGCAAACTGAAGGAACGAGCTATTTTTGTTTTTTTTAACAAGGGGATCAATGCTGGTGGGCTCTTTTTAAAGCAATGCTTCAGAGCCCCCCCCCCCCCCCCCCAACACACAAACATTCCCAACATGGAGGGCAACACTGAGGACTTTTCTAAAGGGAAGCCAGCGCCTTAGTTAACCAAATCGCAGAGTTTTGCACTGGAAACGACTCGTTCACCTAAACCCACGAGTGGTTTGAGGAAGTACAGAGCGACACGCTATCCTGTCATGACTGAAATGAAAGTGACATATTGATTAAAAGAAAGGCATATTTGCCCCCTCCCCCTGCATGTGCCAGAAATAGGGAACTTTGTTTTACATAATCATTGTCTCGATGAAAGTGGCTTTTGTTTTCATAGTTTATCGGTAATTTATATCTGGTTGTGCCCTAATTCGTGAAAAATGTGTGATCATGTGGTTACATTGTGGGGAATATGGAGACATTTGCTCCAGTGTACATCAAAAAAATGTCCTAATTTGCTAACCATGTGTTTGGGTGAAAGGGTACTACTCTTTTTTTCACATTAAAAATAAAAAAACTGAAACAATTCTCTCGAAGTCCAGTGTTTTAAAAAAAATGCTTGTGTTTGTGTGTGTGTGTATGTCTCAGTTGCACAGCTTGAGAGAAGAGTTGAAATGTTGCCAAACTGTGTGTTTGTGTGTGTGTTTATCCATCCAGTGGCCTTAGGCATGTTTGATTAGGAGTCCTGAAAAAAGATAGCACTGCTAGACAGAAAATAAACAGCAGTCTTCACTGTGCCCAGGCTGTCCTATTCATTTGGATCCATCCTATGAGAGTGTGTGTGTGTGTGTTGTGTTGTGTGTGTGTGTCATCCACCTGAATACCAGTCTCCATTCACTCTAACTGATGATGTGATGAAGCTCACACCTGCTTCTTCAGCAGCACTGTTTCCTCTGTTGGGCCATTCATGGATATTTAGTTGTTTATAGATTATTTTAGCAGATATTTCCTCAGTGACGCATTTACATTATCATGCAGCAGTAGGTGATTGCATCATCACTGAATCCCTGCTTTTAGTATTAATGTCACTGCATCTTTTTGATTCAAAAAGAAAATGTAATCCAGATGATCATGTCCCAGTAGATGATGTTCGTGTCCACTGACTGTTTTTCGCATTGTATTGTAAAAAATAATAATTTTGATCTAATAATCTAAAACACATCCAGAATAAGTTAATGAGTCTAAATATCCACAAAACATGATTAAGTTCCTCTCTTGAGATTAACGAGTTGTAAACTGCAGGCCTGCAAAGTGATTAGAGCAACGATCCTCGTCCTGGACCCAGAATCCTCTCTGTCGAAGTGCCCTGCAGCGCTGATGTTCTGTCTGCTGACCATGCATTTTGACCTCTCGATAGAAAACACACTGGTGAGAAGAGAATGTCCTTACAGCGGTCAATAAACTGTTATAACACATCAATTAACATGCCCAGTGCTGAAAATCTTGCTTTGTTTAATCGGTAGCAAACCCAAAAGGCCCAATCAAGGAGGTGTTTAGGTAGGCTTGGAATATATTGGAAATGTTTGAGAAGTCTTTTGTCCTTGATGATCGCTTTATGTGTGTGTGTGTGTGTGTGTGTGTGTGTGTGTGTGTGTGTGTGTGTGTGTGTGTGTGTGTGTGTGTGTGTGTTAGTGTCACTGCCATCGCATGGTGTGAAATGAGAGAGACTTGCCAGCTCCGCAGGAGGCAGCTGAGTGTGGCTCTCTCTGTGATCCTAATAGAGGCCCAGATATTACAGTTTCACTTCCAGGCGGGAAACCTAACGCTGGGCCAATTAGTAATTTGGTATTTCATAAAATTTGGCAGCTTGTGTCTGATGACAAACTGACTGAGATCTTCTCTCCTCCAGGGAACCTTTGGCAGTACAGCAGTACACACACACACACACACTGAGAACTGCTAAGTTTTTCTTCCAAAGAACGCAAAGTGGCAAGTGTTGAACATACTGGGAGAACGTAACTCAATTGAAAAACAGAAAATGACTTTGGATGCATTGCGGTTTGGCTGCGGATTCTGGTTTCACACAAGCACGAAATGTGGAGAAGACTTTCTTCAAGAGGCCTTTTATTTATTTATTTATAATGATGCACAGCGCCGAGCTTAGCCTCTGTTGTTGTGTGATTGATGAACAGTGAAACGGTCCATTAGAGGTTGAGAGGTCGCGTTGCAGCGTTAAAACACTACTGTGCCATTATATACACCTTTGATGTGCGGCGTGCGGTACTGCTTCATCGCCGTGGGAACCGCTGTTCTCTTTCGAGCTCCCTGAAAGGTCATTATGGGATGGGAAAGCCCAGTTGACCCAAGGCAAAGTACATCATTTGTCTTTTAGCACCAGGAGAACACACCTAACAAAGCAGGCTGACCCCGGTTAGAACGCTGAGGATTTGGGCCATTTTTCAAAGCCACACAGGAGTTTGCTATCCACTGAAGTCAGCTGTTTGTTTCGGACAAATATCTTTATATTTTTTATATAATCATATGTGACTTTAGTAAGGTGATGAAATAATGAAATGTGTGGAATTGTTTCCATGTATGATTAAGGGACGTCCTGTAACAAAATAGGCCTTCAAGTGTACTCTTGTCTCCAACCCCTGAATCTCCATCATACACACACACACATGGTAACCTAGGCCACCCAACCTCTGCTCTCACACGGCCGCGGCCCAATCCTAATAAATAATGTGAGGTGTCCAGAGCTCATCATCCCAGCAAATGGGCTGCTATATAATATGTGGCCCGGGCCTCGGATACCCACAGCAGGGAGGGCTGGCAGCCCATTCATTATGGGCGCAATCAGTTCAGTGGGGGCAGGAAGGTGGCGAGGTGAGGGATACACAGCAGTTCTCACAGAGAGTCACCGCTTATACGTATATATTTCTTGAATGTGTGAACATTTTAAAATCTGTCGTCATGTTTTTCAGGAACAATTTTGGGAAACACGCTTATTCACTTTCTTTGCTCAAGAAAGCAAATATGCATATTTCCCAAAATGTTAAACGATCACCCTCCCTTTCTTCCATCTTCCTCTGTCCATTTCCCACACACATGGGTTCTCTCTTTTCGATCCTTACTTTTGACCTCCTTCCCTCATTCCATCTCTCCCCCTTTCCTTCCTTCCTTCCCTCTCCACCTCTTCCTCCTCCTCTTACCTCAGACTCATTACACCCCACCCACCCGTACCCCAGCCTCTGCGAGGAGCTCTCCTCATATAATATGATGGCCATCTGCTCGGCTGAGCCACGCTCTCCAAAAGCCCCGCGGCTGGATGTTTATCTGTCGTCCCCCTCTCAGGCTCCTTTAAGGATGCAAAACATATCAGCAATCATCGCCGCCACAATTAGCACAGGTGCTGCTGAGCTGTAAAGTGATCAGGAGAAATGGGAGGAAACGTAATTGAAGTGGATTAGAGCGGAGAGGTGGGAGGGGGGAGGGGGGGGGGGGGGAAATGAAATCAAAATTCTGGAGGCTTGGACAGCGGCCCCCTTTCTCTACTGCTGTTTAAAAATTCACTGTGCTGTGATTAAAACTGGTGCAGAGCGGTGGTGGGAGTCCTGGCAAGGAGTTTAAGTTTTTAACAGCTGTCATAGTGTGTTCTGGTGTTTTTCTACCATAACTGTTTCCATGAATGTGTATGAACAAGATCAGGGATTTCTATCCATGTACTGCATGCATGTAGCTTGTACAGCAGTGTGTGTGTGTGTGTGTGTGTGTGTGTGTGTGTGTGTGTGTGTGTGTGTGTGTGTGTGTGTGTGTGTGTGTGTGTGTGTGTGTGTGTGTCTGTGTTACTATGAAGAGTCTAACACATGACAAACCAAATCTTGCCTTCAGCCTGTCAGCATCCTCTGACAACATGGCAGCAAATATTTGTTTTTGTGCATTGTAACATATACAGATGCTGTAGAGACACACACGCGCGCACACCCTCACTCACACCATTTGGTAGCTCAAGCAGGGCCGAAATATTCCGCAGCAGTCACTCATGAAGAGAAATTCTTAATAATAAATATCTAGCCAATAATGAATGTGCTGCTGGCTGCAGTTGTCTTGGGGGCATAATATCTAATTTCCTCCCAATGTTTCATATCCCTACTCCTGCATGTCGACACAGTCCATCATTACACCCCAATGCAGGTTCCTATCACTTTTATTTATTTTTCAAATCAATATATAAATCAAAGCCTGGACAGATGAGATCCAATAAATTACAGAGTGCCGGACAAATGCGGAATGTTAACAGTGTGCCAGGAGAGGAGATTCCCATGGGTGCTGCCTGGTCTGCGCTGTGTGCTAGAAGGGAAATCTACTAAATGTCATCTTAAATCACAGCTAACTTGGATATTACTCAGTGCTGTTTTTAATACAAGTGGAAAAACTCATCCAAGGCCTTATCTGAATAACTTTTGTGAATTGCATGTGCCTTCACCGGTGGTCTCTACATCTTATTGTGTCTTATTTTGTGAAATAAAAAAATTCAAGGGTGAGACAAGGAGGTCAGTGATTTCCGACAGAAAACCTAGCCATGAAACAGCATTTGAAATTCCTGGTAGGGATGGACCCCCATTTTGCATCCCTCCCCACCAGGCATTCATTCAAGTTGCACTGGGGGGATGCAAAATATAGAGCAGCGGAGCCCTAATCTCCTGTGCACCAGCCACAGTGTGCGGGTCGGCCCTTCTACTCCAAGCTCAGCCACATGGAAAAATGTGAGGGTTAGTGGAAGACGGGTAAGACACGCGGGCAAGAGGATAAAGGACCAGGTGAAATAGAGCATAGAGAACAGGGGGAGGAGGGTCGGCAAGCCTGGTAAACCTGGTAAACCTGCAGCTGCCATATTGAATCCTCACTGCGGACTCACGGAGGTGCAGGGGGCTAACCAGTCAGCTCGGGCACAGTCCCATAACATGAAGGGCGGGCTCAGAGGGCACACACACACGCACTCAGAGCTATACCTGAGCACGGCAATCATCGCTATCAGCAGGGAATATGCTACCATCAGGCCCCATAACATCAGAGTACACCTTGGCGCTGACACCACATGACATGCATATGTGCGGAGGCAGCGTGAGGCGATGCCAGGCCGGGCAGCAGCGGGGGTTTGAAGGGGATTCCCATTGACAGTGGTGGTCCGGTGGGCGGGGGGGGGGGGGGGGGGGGAGAGGAGACCTCCACTGCAAAGTGAAACAGCAGGCCTTCTTCACCGCATGGTAGCAGCACAAAGACAGAAGCAGAGCCACATGGGTACTGAGAGAAAAAGGTTTATGTCAGCTGGTGTGTGGTATACAAAATGATAACAAGAGTGAAAATAGGGATCTATATGCATAATGGAACACTTAATGCTTAATATGAAAATATTATATAATATAAAAGTCACATTTAGCCAGGAGCATAGACTCTATGTTAGGGCTGCAACTATTTATTTCTATCATCGATTCATCCTCTGTTTGGTTTTTTTTCTCAATCAATTAATCCTTCGGTCTATAAAATGTCAGAAAAGAGTGAAATATGACCAACACAATTGTAAAAGCCCCAGGCGACATTCTCAAATTGCTTGTTTTTGCTGATCAACAGTCCAAAACCCAAAGATAGTAAACACTTAACGGCAGCACATCCCCAATCACTGATAAGCTGGAATTTTGGTATTTTTGTTTGAAAAAACGATTTAGACAATTTATAGATTATGAAAATGGTTGATCGACTAATCTTTACCGATCTAGACTTCAGGCGGGTAGCCTGTCCAAATTGATGATTTGATGGGCTTATTATAGTCCTACGATAGCCACAGAAACCATATATATATATATTATATATTTTGTCAGAGCATTTGATTTATTGATTGATGTTATATAACTATAGCATCTTTGTCTTTACATCACAATCATCCCATTGAGCACTGATATGTGCACGGTCAGACAGGTGGGAGAAGAAACTCAGAACACGATGCCTTCAACCAGTTGGTGCTCCAGAAATGACTGTATGCTACTGACTGACACTGAGAAGAAACAAACCATTCTTTAAACAACATAGACATAAATAAACACCTGGCAGACAATTATTCGTTTAGATGTGATCCCTTTTATCCTTTTATGAAAGATTATGCCTTGGAACCAGTTAGACATCAAACGGAGGCAAAAATGTGCCCTTTATTTAAATTTGAATTCTTCTATTATTATTTTGGGCATCATTTTATTCTTAAATAGGCAAATTACGTTTGTGGTCAAACATCACGAGACTAGAGAATAGCAAACCTCCAACCATGTGATGGTTTGGAACAATTACATACAGTATCTTTTGAACACTACACTGGGAAACAAGATCTCATTTAAAAGCAATAGCAAAGCAGAAGGCAGTTGTTCCAATATGGAGAATATAAAGAATAAATAATCCAGTTGTCTACAGCGCCCAACGCAAAGCAATTTAACGCATCAGTGGCAGCCGCCTATTAATTTCCTGAGGAAGGAAAGAAGTGTGCGTGCGTGTGTGTGTGTGTGTGTGGGGGGGGGGGGGGGGGGGTCTGGGAGCACTGATTGGAGAGACAACACAGCCGCATCATGTATCACTTCAGAGCCAAACAAGGCACACAGGCGCAAATAAATGCATAAAAGCGCGCTCACACACACACACACACACACACACACACACACACACACACACACACATGAATCCCCACAAGCAAACGTATGCACGTCACAGTCGTAACGGTGCTGTTGTTTCCCACAATGTCAGCGGCTGCATGCGAGCGAGGTGGCACTTTATGCTTAATGATAGCGAATTAAAAAAGGGAAGCCTACAGATAGAGAGGCCCATATGTGACTCGTGTCCTCAGGGCTTCGCATCAATAATAGGCCCCCCAGGCAGGACGTCCCTGCTTCTCCTATGCTTTTCCTTGCAAATCCCAGTCTGCTTTAATTAGGTACCCAGCTCCTGACCCCTCCCCTGCTTTCCCAAATAACTAAAGAGGGCGTGGCAGCACCAATATCGCTGGCGCCGATCCAAACAACGACACCTCTCTCACCGTGGGGCAGGAAGAGGGGGGAGACCACGGTGCTATAAATCCAGAGGTATTTGGACACGGGCCACCATCAGTCCCAGACGACCACTGTGGTGGCAATAAACATGCAGGGGCCACAGCCAATAAATACACGATCCTAAAAAAACATCATAGCTGGTGAACCTCACGCTGTTTTTCCTGCAGAGGGTGTCTTCAATTTCAATACGGAACAATTTGTGTTTCCGGTCCCGCAAGACAAAACCACGACTTCCTTCTCAGTGTGCAGAGAGAATTATCTTTACAAAAACTTTTGAATATTTTGCCTACGAAGGTTTTCCGTTTACCAGTGAAAGAGCAAATTCCTCTATTCTTGGTAGAAAACTGCAACACTGGACTTGCTCTCTGCCACTCTGCCAGCTATTCATTTGACCTGTCTCATAGAATCAGTGTTTTGTTTGATGCATGGTTTTTCATTATCACTATGGCCCATCATTACTTTCCTCTTATTATAGTCTGGGGGACATTGGAGACAGTTCAGAAGAGCTGTGGATGAGGGACAACACACACACACACACACACACACACACACACACACACACACACACACACACACACACACACACACACACACAATAATTTCTTTCTTTTGGGGGAGAAAAAAAAAAGAAGTGCCCCACAGACATAATGTCTGTGTTTTCCTGCAATTAATTAATGGGTCCCCAGCTAGTTAGCAGTAGGCAGCACTTGTTTCACCGTGGCGACTGAGAGAGGGCGAAAGGGGTTGGAGCCAGGCTCGCCTCGGTAGCTGCAGGCTTTTAGTTGTGAGCCACTGGATTTGGACTATTTTTAACGAAATCCTTTTATGGATAGATAAATCTGATTTTATGCAAGAAGAGTCTCCTGGGTTTCAATTAACTGGGGGTCACGCTGCAGATCTATCACAAAAAAAAGAAAGAGGGAAGGGAAGAGAGAGAAGGGGGGAGAGGAAAAGATAGAAAAGAAAGAGAAAGGGAAGAGGAAAGCCTTTGATTAATACGGCCTAATTAAACATTTGTAAAATGCATTATCTGCACTGCTTTTTTTTGTGTTTTTTTTTTCATGATGAGCCACGGTTGCCTAATTGTCTGTTTGTCCGCCCCCCCCCCCTCTCTTAAAAGTTGTTTTGTGGTTACATCATGGTTGTTAATAAT
Organism: Leptoclinus maculatus; assembly: GCA_032191485.1. NCBI lineage: Eukaryota > Metazoa > Chordata > Actinopteri > Perciformes > Stichaeidae > Leptoclinus > Leptoclinus maculatus. The sequence continues at coordinate 11,871,472 of JAVDOI010000013.1, forward strand.
GCAAAAGACGCGTTGGAGTCCCTTTTAACTGCAGTTTGTCTTTCCACAATTGAGGATTCAAAGAAAAATTAGTAATTGGGATTGTCTGTGTTTCTCACCCTTTTAACTTAGAGTCCTCTGGGTGCCTCTTGAAAACATTGGACTAACCGCAAAGATTTGGTGGCAGTGGGTGGGGGGTTGGTTGGTGTGCACTTCTATACACCATACTCTGGAAACTAATTTGATTCCTAAAACATGCAAGGTGACAGCTTCCCGCTGCACGGCGGAGGTAGATTTGACTTTGAATCATGACACACTGTTTAATCACGGGCCACGAGGCATGGAGAGCCGCTAGACCTGAGAAGAGCCACATAAAGAGTGTCAAGCATGCGGTGGCGAGAGATAGAGAGGGAGAGACAGAGAGAGGGCGCGGAAATCCATAACAGATTAAACAGTGTTTGGTCAAAACACACAGCGTGATATGTGCGTCTATCACCTCACCGCTCTCTCTGTGTCTCATTGCGATGCATATTTCTTCCCAGCCGGCCCCGCTCTCTCGTCGTTAAACTACCCACAGGGCACTTCTTAATGTGAAGATGATCTCAGGTTGTAGTCGCTTACACATGCACGCACGCACACACACACACACACACACACACACACACACACACACACACACACACACACACACACACACACACCGGTTCCACTCAGCACACTCAACCCCCATTGCTGCTATGACATTTCTCTCCCCATTCAATTCCCAGCGTGTGCAGCAGCAGCAAAGCGTATTATGTCCATCTTTCTTCTCTCTCTCTCTCTCTCTCTGTCTCTCTCTCTCCCTCTCTCTGCATAGTGAGGGAATGATTCAGTTCATCAGAGCACGGAAATACGCTTTTATACCTTTGGCTGAAGTGCACACACACACACACACACACACACACACACACACACACACATGCTGGACCACCACAGGTTTATTAGATGATACAAGCCACATAGCTGAGCTGAACACAGCGGAGCGTATACTCACACACACTCACACACACACTTGTAACGCTGATTAAACAGGCAGGTTGAACAGCGTCAGTAACTGATTCCTCTTTCATTACCTTTTATTATCATGAGCACAAAGAACACTTGTGGGTGCTCCTATAATTTCCATCCAAATGTACTAACATCCAGACTGGCTGGTAATTGTGGTCTTTGTTAATATCTAAAGTATCAATAAGTCTTCATTTGAGTATCAATACTACCATAAAAAGGCTGATCTGTGCCATGTTGTACCTATTTTTATTCAACAGTAGAGAAACTGTCTACACAAAAAAAAATGTATTGCCATCTTCAAGTCATTATTGTAATTCTCCATTAAAGCTGTCCTATGTTTTAACATGTTTGTGGTGGTTAAATCAATGTTTTTATGTTAACAATAGGTCACATGACTACTAGTATAAAAGGAGTTGCTTGTAAGAAGAACCGGTGATGAATTCTCTGCAGTTCCCATCAGCTCTACGGAGCTCGGTAGCTTGTTTCAGCTGATTGTTTCAAGCTTCCGGCTCGCAAATTTACTCTTTTGGTTCACTGTCATTGCTCTCAGAGCGTCATGTTGGGCCTCAGCAGGCAGTTTTTGAAAGGAGACAGCCTACTGCACTCTACCTGCTCAGCACCAAATGGCCGGAGAAGTTAGTGGCGATAGCTGGTGAACATGGTGCCGTTACTTGAGATGGAAAACAGAGCTGAGAAGGAGCGAATGTTGAGCTTGAAATTCATCGTTTAGGGCCACCTGTCTTGCTATCTGTTTGTAATTTGTAAAGCAGCACTTTGCTGCCCTCTCTGGTTGATAGATTAAGGCTTGTTGTACCGCTGGGTGTGCACCTTTATAACCACACCCAACAGTGATGTCACTGTGTACTGACCACACCCAGGAGTGCACTTGTACATCACTGCAGAAAGGTGAGAAGCGAAACCACTGGAGCTCAGCAAAAAAAGAGACTCGGAAGGTGTTGAGTTACCTTTTAAAGCAAGAACGGCAAACTCACTCTGTGCGACACAGAAAAGCGCCGCTTATTGAGGTCACTTAAATGTTTTACGCTGCTCCCTAATCCCCACCTTCACCGGTTTTGTCTCCTCTCTCTCTTCTCTTCTTTTTCTACACAGTTCTAGCTCTCTACTACTACCCATCCTCCACCTCTCTGTGGTGCCTTTACCTCCCCCTCCCCTTCGACCACCGTCTCCTATATTGAGCTTGTCATCCCTAGTTCCAAGTTGCTCTAAGTGGAGGCAGCGCTATGGTGCTAGCAGGGTGCTAGCAGGCTCTGCACTGAGCATGCCCGGAGAGCCAACCTTACTAATTAGAGATCCAACCTTGATGAGCGCGCTCTCTCTCTCTCTCTCTCTCTCTTTCTATCACACACACAATCGCTCTTTTTTTTCCTCCATAATCACGTGTGTCTGGGCCCAGAAATTACTTAATATGATATATTAACATATTTCTGGCAGGAACAGCAGGAGGAGGGTGCTCGTTGGAGACGAATTTTCCAAATTAATTTCTAATTTAAAATCCTATGCCTTTTATTATAAGCTGTGGGCGCCCTTGGTACCAGAGACACAGCGAGGAAGAGGGAATAAAGGCAGACAGAGAGCAGTGAGAGAAGAGTGAAGTCAAGGATGGAAGGAGGAATAATAACCTAGGCCGGTCTTTGCCCACAAACCAAATGAATAAACGGAGAGGGATATGAAGACACAGGAAGAATTTAACTGCACATGGCCGGCTGAACTCGGCCCAGCTTAATTCAGCCATGAGAGAACATCCCCAGAGAGGAAGAAGAGAGGAAAATAGGTCCAAAAGTTTTAGGCTTGGATCTCCCCTTTGCCCTAATTAGTGGCCTCACATCCTCGCTGAGCCTGAGAGGGAGGAGAAGCCAGCGGCCACGACCATGGGTGAATCTTTTAGAAATTGTTATGAGTCGACACACAATAACCCCGGGTGCTGATGGGAAATGTAGGCCCGGAAACATGTCCGCGTAGAATGGCACTGGAGGTCTTCAGAAGATCAAAATGACCAATTAGGCCTTCTTATTTTGGCCGGAGACAATGCAGGAATCGGTCAACATCTTCTGTTCATAATTCATGCCCATTAACTGAGGATTAGCCGCACTCATCCTTTCAAGGGCTGAGCAGTTACATGCAGTTAAATGATTCATTGACTCACAAGGCGTGAATTGTAATTACTGCACCAATTTGTAGAGGATTTCTCTTTGGTCAGAATAAAGTACAAAAGTGTGAAAATGTATGTACGTACTTGTTCTGTAACATTTAGGTCAATGTGCACGTGTTCTACTTTGATTTTCATAATACAAAAAGCCCTGGAAATCAAGTTAAAATGGAAAACTGACAGAGGCGTCATGCCTCCACTGAAGGTATTATGAAGCACTGTAATATATTGTTCTGAGTCTACCTCCTTCACTGTCATAGAAGTGCCAGTGTGCATTTACTTTACAGCGTGTTCATTCTTGAGTTACACATGAAGCAGGAGCTCTGGAGGATGAGGCTCTGTCTGAAGTCATTCCCTATGTTTTACCCCTTTTTAAGGCGTGTTAGTAGAGTAACATTACATGATGTATTGTCATTAACCAAAACATAATTGTGACACCATTTCAACATCAAAATAGCAACACTTGTGTCTCTCTATTTACAGCTCCATGTTTTGCACTTTCTGAAAGACGACTGTGAGCAAAACTGTTTCCCCTTCAAAAAATCAAACTTTGTTTACTGTACAGTTAAAGCAGCCACTTCTACAGTGGTTACATCAGTATGTTAATAGCGCGTGGATCAGTCATTATACTCCTTGTTAAGCTATTATCCACTGACGCACCGCGCGACACGCATGGACTTGTAACTGCATGTTTAATCACCAATCTACCCAGGAGCCTACAGCTTGTTTCAGCTAATATCAAATAATAGCACAGCTCACCGTGTAATGAACAAACACCCGCTTCCCTACACAAAGACACGCACACACACACACAGCCTCCCTGCTACACCCTTCAAACATGGCGCAGCATAGCGGACACGGACATGGGTCTTCTATTTCGGCTCTCGGGGACGAGGAGGTTTGTGGCTCTTGTGTTTCAGCCGGGGTGTATTTCTGCTGCAACTCTGGGTGCCGTGTTGGCTCGGGGAGAGGCACGGCGCTGTAATTAAGGACAGAGGGAGGAGGATGTTCGTTAGATGTAGTGTCCTCATTAGTGTAAGTTCCACCCGGAGGTGGTGCTGAGCAACGAACACCTAATGAGACGCGTATTGTAATGAAAGCGGGGGAACCAACAACCGCCCAGATGCAGGCAGGGGCTCCCAAATTGGGGTGTGAAAGACTTCTGATACGTACTGCACAATGTATAGATTTCTTTCTCTGTAGGGTGCATATTTTGTATCGCATCGAAGGAGCAGATATAATATGACAGCTTTTGGGAATATCCTCAGTTCTAAAGACTTGCCACATTCAAATGTGAGTCGGTGCATTCAGATCGTGTTATGTGACGAGCTGTCCGGGGGTAAAGTGAGCACAAGAGACTATTCTATTCTACTTTGTCACTTTCTGCTTTCTCTTTCACTCCTATCTATTCATTTAGGCCTCGGATGATAAGCGCTGCATTTGTGTGACCAGGCTACAAATCACTGTTACATACAGTAAGCAGCCAGCCAGCCATACAGACACTGTAGGGGCTCACCTGCCCTGTGGCTAAAGACGACTGTAGCTACTGTATCCTGCACACGCACACACACACACACACACACACACACACACACACACACGCATATACGGAATGTCTCACAGCATGCTTCTACGCCACAAGTACTGTACAGGTAATCTCACTTAATCATCTCAGAGGTCACCGCAAAGCGAGGTGGGGCGATAATTGCTGTGCTGAGCAGCAAAAAGTGAAGGATTGCAGGGAGAGAAAGAGGGAGAGGGAGGCAGAGGTGAATAGAAGAAAGGAAGAGAGGGAGGATGAGAGAACAGAACAGGGATGGAGAGAAAGTGTGTGAGCATGTGTGTGTGTGTGTGTGCGTGAGACTGCTAGAGGGCAGCTCATACTGGCGCTGCAAGGACAATTGCCGGCCCTGATGCTTAGACAGGAAATAGTCCTTTAATGGAGGATATTATACATATGTGACATTATTCAAACTAGTTTATGTTATTTTGATTTATTTTGTGGAAGATTATTTCTTCTCTTTTTTCAGAATGGCATAATGAGTTACTTTGACAGCTATACTTGGTATGTCATTAGGAAAGCAAGAAAAAAAAAAGAAATAGATGCAACAAGAGGGAGGGAGGAGGAAGGATAGTGAGAAAGAGAGTGAGGCAGCGTGACAGTCTCTCCCCCCCACCCCCCCCCCCCCCGGGGGCTAACAGGGTCTGCTGGCCTCCCTCGGCCCGCTGACAGCCAACCAAACAGGTACGCCGCGAGATGATTTAAGGCGATAATAACCTCCACTTTGGCGGATGCATGATGCCTCTCGCGTGGCGGCTGACGCTTAATGAATGAAACATTAGTAAACACTACTAAAATCGGGATTAGTGAGCCCCCCCCCCCCCCCCCCCCCCCCCCGCTGACAGCAGGCGTGGAGGAAAGAAAAAAAAAGATGAGTACGCAAATGTATTTTCACCACCACCCACAGACACACCGCCCTCGCCTCCCTCTCGTCACTCTGACTGGATTGTCCAATTGTTTTTTCTTTTTCTTTTTATTCCCACTCAGCACTTTTGAATAAAAGATGAAAGAGAGGAGAGGGGGACCTCAGGAGGCAAATATGTATCAGTGTGTGTGTGTGCGTGTGTGTGTCTTCTGGGTCTGTTGCCACTAGACCAAATGATATGTGTACAGCAAGGTGTGCCGCCCGCAGATATGCACAAGCCCATACAAAGTGGCTTTATATATAGGCAGTGAGACAGAGCTCTCCAGATGCAAGGTGAAAAGAGGCAAGGACTCACTAAAATAGATATGCACTGTCACTGCCCTGCCTACCAGCCAGCTTCAGTCAAGGAGCAATGGAACGCACACATGATCGCCTCAAACCATGGGCAAGAAAACAAGGAGTCAGTTAATAAAAAAAAGCCATGCAAGGGACCATAAACAAAGATCTGTTCATGGCATGTCACGACGTGTGCTTTAGTTGGAAACAGAGGAGAACATTGATGTTAATTAAATACCAGAATGACATAATTGATACTTCTCTACATAATGCCATCATGTACATCATTACTGTGTTTTGGCATTGTACACTCATATGCACAAACTTACGGTAACCTCAATGCCTCCTCTACACAGAAGGGCACGTCCACAGAAGACCAAACTGGAAACTGCAACCTGGCTCAGTAGCAACAAGGTCGGCAGCAAACAGCAGTTAACTGTCACCGAGGGAAAACGCCGCAGCGATATCGTCCGGCTAGCAACGCTAAATAGGACAACAGCGAGTCAGAGGGGACGCAACCAGAGGAAGTGCTCACTCACCTATTTCTAATCATGGACACGTCTTTGGCAGAGACGGAGGGACACACAAGGACACACAAACAGGTCAGACCTATCTTTGACTCTGGAAGGGACGATAAAAAAACAAACAAGGGCAGAGAGGAGAGAGGGTGTGTAGCAGAGTTTGGTACACAAGGAGTGGAAGTGGGGAAAGCAAGAAACAACATTGTAATTATCTAAAAAAAAAAAAAAGAGGTAAAAAGAAATGTGGACTTCAATAGTTACTGACAGAGCTTTTAGATTGGTTACTAGCTTGGTTGACATGTTGATGGTTATTAGCAATGTGTAGAAGAGAGTCATTGCACTAACATGGTCACAAAACTCAAAAGGTCCCCACATACACCTAATACGTGATTATTTATGGATTTAAGGGGCTCACTCCTCATTAGTTCTATCCAAAACTGTCAAGTGGGACTCTTTGGTTATACAGACATACGACTGATGTAAAAATCTCAAGTTAAGCTGAATTAGCATCAAATCCATTAATAACATCAAAGATGAAAGATAAATTTCCACTGAACATCGACGGTTACCATAATGTTCATATGTATAACACAGTGTGACTTCAGAGTCAAATTAAGTTCACTGGGCTAAATTATGCCAGGCTGAATTTACCCATTTATATGACTCTTTTTATGGCTGATTCAAAGCCGCCTAGCTAATCAACGCTCTATTACAAAGCTTCTCCATGGCGGCAGTTTGATTGGCTTCAATTTACATAATGGTGGAACGCTGAGAAAGTGAGGCCTCAACTGCTTTCCATTTCTCCGCCGAGCCGATTAGATAGGTTTATGGATTTAAAACATGTGCGCGGCATTGATTTTATTTATTTCATTATTCATTCATTGGTCTATTGCACCCGGGAACAAGCAAGTTGTCGGCCTGTGACAATCATGAGGGGAACATTTCTCCCGTCCTGGACTACGCTTAGTGCCAGAATCCAATTTGTGTTTGGAATGAGAAAAACTGTTTCATCTGCAGGTGCAGACCTCTGAAAGTGACACAGATACACGCATGCACAAGCATAGGGACTTGCCGCATCAATAGCGGTCATTTTTACACCTATGTTATTTGCACATTTAAATGAGCGCCCTTGCTATAACATGTGATAACAGATAAGGACTACAGTTTGATCATTTTGCTTGCTCAGTACCTCCCTTTTTCACTTGTTATCTATCTCCGCTTTTTTTTCCACCCTTAAGATTCATTTGATTTATCTGTATTGATGTTGTTATCATCTGCTACTGCGTCATTATGCTGCTGAGAAACAGCTAAAACAAGACTGTGTCTACAGTTAGCGGCTTTATGAGGCTGCACTTAGGCAGCGTTGCTTTGAGCTAAATGCTAATGTCAGCATGCTAACACACTAATAATGACAATCCAAACATGCTGATGCTAAGCAGGTTTGTTAGCATGCTAACATTTGCTAATTAGGCACACACAAAGTGCAGCTGAGGCTGCTGGAAATGTCATTCGTTTTGCAGGTTTTGTGCCAATCCTTGTGATAGATTTTGTGTAAGTGAGAATATTGACTCGCTGGTGAGAAAACGCCAGGAGAACACCAACGTCTTTAGGATTCATCCTCTGGAGACCATGAATGTCTGCATCAATTTTAATGGCAATCCATCCAATGGTCGCTGAGATATTTCAGTCTGGACCAAAGTGACCGGCGTTGCCATCCCTGGAGTCATGCGGACAGCATGGCTATTAAAAGACAGTGTTCCCAGTCCACCTACGCAAACAGAAGATTTGAACATTTTCACAGTAAGAATTTATACTGTGTATATAGTGTCCACTATTTGTTTTTTATGTCATAGCTGTGTAAAATCAAATAAGAAATCAAATGTTCCTCAACCCTCAGAGTTTCATTTTGCAGCCACATTTTTTAGCATCCAGAAAGGACAAGGAAAGGTCTAACAACAGGTTGAACAACACTACTTTCACAATGTAATATGCCTTTTCAGCTGTACAGCAATTGAGGAAATAAGATAAGGTGGAGTCCTTCCTGTTGCAGTAGGCCTTTTTATGCAAGGTGTGGAGTTTCTAGGCCAGCTGCTACTACAGTGTATATTGTGGACCTGTAAAGAAAACTGGGTTAGAGAGATAATATTTCAATAACACAGTGGTCTGAACATAAAATACAGTGTGTGTGTAGGTGTGTGTGTGTGTGTGTGTGTGTGTGTGTGCGTGTGTGACTGGCTGCCAGAGGCACCCCAGCAGGAATCTCTGCAGTCAAATGATTTCACATTCCCTTTTCTCCTTGGCTGCCTGTGCTGCCATTTACAAAGAGCACCAACAGAGGACGGTCATACGTGCCTTGAACACATACACACTAACACACACACACGCACACAAACACACATGTTACATGCACAAACCTAGCTCACACACGCGTGCAGCGTCAAAGGCAGAAGACACACACACAGGCACAGTTGTCTTTGATTGAGGCCTTGTGGCAATCAGTCCACAGTTTCAGGAATAAACAAATGAAATTAAGCCGTGTCCAGAGATTATGTCACAGAATAAGAGTAAAAATAATGACGTTTATCATAATTACAAATCATCTGTCAAAAGTCAAGGTGTCCTCATCCAACATGAGCACAGCTTATAAAGCTTCATATCTCTTTGCAGCACCTTTAGCTGTTTGTTTAAATTGTTTAATCTGTTTCATTAGGATCTCGGTATTTCACTACACCACACACACATGCACATGCACACGCACACACACACACACACACACACACGCGCGCGAGCACTCGGCATCAAAGAGGGACGCCCCAAACGCACCACCTCTCCTTTGGTCTCTGGCTCATGAGCAAGCCTGAAAGCCAAGTGGTGGAGGATATTAAAACAGGAGAAGAAGAGCAAGAAGATCAAATTTTCCAGAGCAGCGAAGCTGGGGGCGCAAAGCACCCATGTGTTTCCCCCCTCTCATCTGACGCCACATGAATCCTGGCGCAGGTAACTGCACTTTTTAATGATGCCATTTGCCTAATGCCTTCTTGTGGTTGTCAATCTATCTCACATTATCCCTCATCTCGCCTGTCTCGCTGTATCACCCGCACCCCCTGACTCCAGCACACCAAAGAGCAAAAGAGCCTCGCCTGAAACATCGCTGCAGCGGCCCATTAGGAGCATCCTCCAGACTAATTGGTGGGGAGACACCACGTAAAAAAGGCGAGGAGGAAACAACAACAAGCAACAACAACAAAAAACAGGGGAGAGGAGGACGGTGATGGGCATATCTTTTATCCTGCATCCTCCCCAACTTCCTCTTTCTGCTGATCCGAGTGGTTCCACGGGGGCACAAATTGGGATGAGGGAGGAAGTCAAAGGGGAGAATGTGTTAAGCCATAAGTTGACAGCTCATGTTCAAGCTCTCTCTCTGTTGCGTTTTCTTTCAGCGTCTGTCCTCGTCAATCTCCTCTGTACCCCCACACTTTTGTGTTAACCTCTCTCTGTCTATCGGCTTTGGACTCTCTACCCCCCCCCACCCACCCGTCTACCGCCGTTTCTTCTGCGTCACATCCCTCGAAGGTGTCTGCTCTCAAACACGCCGTCTGTTGCCTCATCTCTACCTTTCCCGTGACAAATCGTCTGACATGACGGCGAGGTAGCTTTCCTTAAAAACAGGTAATTGGTGATACTATGCAACACATGCAGTTATGCAGACATGTATCCAAATATTGCCACGCATGCAAGCGTTTTCTTTAATGCAACGTAAGCATTGTTTTGAGTCTGTCAAAAATGGAGAAACACAAAAAGTCCACCTGCTGTAATGTCAAAGAGGAACACCTGAAAGAGCAGGCACTGTATGCAAAGTTACAGGCCCAGCATACACATACATACTCACTTATCTTATTTCTGAGACCACAAATATACGCATCTATATACAAAGGGCTTTGTTTCTACAACATGCAAACCTTGTGGAACCAGACACACTTGAAAACACAAGTGTGTCCGTCATTTTTGCACACTCATACCTCTCTACCATAAACACACACATACACACCCTTCACCTGAATCACTGGCGCAAACACACACACACACACACACACACACACACACACACACACGTCTCCAGCACACATATCCCAACAGAGGCTTTTTATGACAGGGCCGGGTGACATGGAGTCCGCTGGATGAATAGTTTGATAGCCCCGGGCGGGCGAGGGGAAAGGATAGGCCGTAAATAGGATTGAAGTTTAAATGGAATAATGCGGCCTGGAAAAGAGCTAGGGCCTGGAGTGGGGGTGAACCCAGAGGTAATGTAGAGGTGACGAGTTCGCCCGGAGAGCAACTGGAGCAATAATAAGGGTATATTTTTTTTGGATGGATGGAAGTGAGAAGAAAGAGGTGCTTGAGACAAAGTTAGAAGACGATACGACGACACAGTCAGGAGTGCAGATGAGGAATGTTGCCTTTAGCTCTAGCAAACAAATGAAACTACTGTGTTTGACATGTTTCACTCACAGATTCTGTATTGTTCAGTTTCACCAGATAGGGATCAGTATAGATGAGACACGGACAAAGGAAAATAATTGTAGCATAACTTACATGTTTTGAAAGAGAAAGGAAGGGTTGTCCTCTGGAACTGATGAGTGGACAGCCTGGTGTTCGAGCATGGGGGTGATCCCAGTAGGCCCACATTAAGAACAGAGCACTGCCTTCGTTACGAGTCATTAGACAGCCTTAAAGCTGACGGCATGGGCAGGGAGAAGATTAATAAGTATCCAACAAGAAGGCCATTTGCAGGATGTTTGTGTAACATTTGCACGCGTTACACTTTATCTCTCGTCTTGAAGAATGTACGTCACAAACACTAGCTAGCTAGGTAACTTATATCCACGCACAAATGTAACGTTATCTTACCTGATGTGCTTCGTGCAGCGAAAGAATGAGCTTTCTTGACTCGACGCGAAATTATCTTTTCAATTGACGAATCACGTATTTGTGATTCCTGCCGCGATTCAAACAGGATCAAAAAAGGATTTGTCTCTCGCCGTTTTCTACATATTTTTACCAAAATAAGGTTGCCTAGTGGTTCACCATAAGGGAAGGGGCTTCCTCTGTCTACATCACCTATGACTGCACTACTTGTGGTATGTGCTTCTTTATTTTGTGCCTTGCATTGGATGGATGAAGACAATTACTAATTATGGGCACAGCCAGTTATGGCAATAAAACATGGGCTACACAATACGGAGCAATGGTCGAATTAACGTTGGATAACAGCTGCTGTTATCTGTATTGTTTGCAATGGTAATTTGCAACAAATCCTTTGCAGTACTTTATTGAAATAACCATCTTTGTCTGATTGCAGCATTTTTTTTGAAGCATTTATTTTTACTTCAATTAGAGGTAGGAATTGACAACCCAGATTAATTTTAATTTTCCATACATTTTCCTGAAACTATAAACATGGACCTAACATTGTCAACTCACTAATGCAGATCTTAGCCCACTTTCATCTTGCTCTCTCTCTCCTACTTACATCGATAAATAGCAAGCATAAAAACCATTATGGCTGCTCCCCCAGCAACTGCAGCTTGGGATCAGCTTCACAGTAAATTAGCTACAATTAGCGCTGCAGCAGACATCGACAAGACCATCCCCCAAATGCTATTAAATGCCCACCCAATCATATCTGAGTTAGTACAGTCCACTGGATCATTTCTCAAATCAATGATCTCAGTAAGTGCTGGGTAAAAAGGCCTCCTATGCCTGATCAGCTGGATGTGGACAATTAGATTGGAGTTAGGGGACAGCCTTGATTAGCACTTCGCTCGAGGGGCAGCGCAAGTCGTTTATTATGCATCGCTGCGCCAGGGTACCTCGGGACACATGTGACAGCAGCGACTTCAACTTCACGGCATGCAGGTTAAATGTGTTTTATTTGGGTGATCACTTCACTTTAAGAAACTTCAAAAGGAACTTCCGACATTTCTTCTAGGATTTATTTTGTCATCTCTGTTCTCCGAGCTGAGTGTACTTTGGTTTTTAACGATAGTGTGTTTATGGAGCTGTCAATGCTAGAAAACAAAACAAGCCAAAATTGAACCTGAAATGTCTAGGTCACGCAACAGTTTCAGGCAATATGAGAAGGAATGCAACTTTGGCAATTTTGCCATCAATTACGACCGACCTCAGCTTTCATTTGACTTTTGTTTTACCAAGTGTAATGTGTCACCCACTTATATTTTTCCTCATATCCCCAGCTTGTTAAAGTAATGTAGTCCTGTCCTTTCTTTTTTTCACTGTTACCAAGAAATTCCAGCTTTTATTTTTTGTATTATCAGTTTGGGTTGTGGTGCAGGGAGCAGCACAGGCGGATCGGACCCAAATGGAAACTGAAACGGTCTGATACAAAGACAATACTGTCATTTGACAAAAAAAAAGCTTAATTAAGCCAAAGCACTGGCAGGAACAGCAGGCAAATACAGACAAACAAAGCTCCATCCAGCAATGAGGATTGAACAGACAAAAAGACTAAATACTTAAGGAAAGCAGGGCAATAACGAAGGGACAGGTGAGAGCAGGGCTGACGAGCAGGTCAAACTCATGAGGGCGGAGCCGACAGTCACAGAGCCAGGAAACAAACAAAAGCAGGAGGTAAACCAAGACAAGACACAAGAGGAGAGGACGTACAAACTAAAGCAGGAAACAAACTGTCATGATCCCAGGCTTTTTGTTAGAATAAACAAGAGGCTCCTATTATTCACAGTGGTATCATTCTGTTACCATTAACGTACGTTTATTTACGGCAATGTACTGAAAATAGAACAAATTAATTATAATGTTCTAATATCGCTCATGTATTGCAGGGTGATGTGTCTCATTCAGGTTCAAACCGGCACTGCACTATGCTCACTCACCCACGCCACCCACAGCCACCAGGTAATAGTTCTGCTGCCCAAGCAGCATCAGCCTGTCCTCACCTCCATGAAATTAAGCATAAAACATTGATAGAGGCAGATTAGGTCTTAAAACCAGACTAATGTAGCATGAAATGCTGCGGCCATGCTCTAGCGATCAGAAGCTCAGAGAACTGACCCATTTTATACCGGGCTGCATCTGAAGTCTCAATAACATTCACACACACACACACACACAGGAATGCAGTATGTATTATTTTATATGTCTCTTTCATAAACATGTTCACATGTGTGCACATATCCTACATGCACACACACAAATGTAATAGACATCAACAGAGCATTAGGATTTTGTAGCTTTATTAATGTGACAGAAGAGGAAATGCTTATTTATTTGTGAAAAGAGGAGGAGGGGGAACAATAACAGAAATTGAAAATTCAAGAACTGGCAAAGACACGGAAAGAGAATGGATAACTTTTTCCCATTTAGAGCAATGTAAGAAAGTTCATAGATGAAAATCAATTGTCTTTGCAGAATTGCTTCATTATTGTAACGGGCCCTGTGCATGTTAGGTAAGATGACTCAGGGGATAAACTGTCTGCTTCATATGTAAGAACTCACGGTGAAATGAATTGGAAAAGACTCCAAATGCTCTAAAGGGGAACAGTTAGACTGAAAAAGGTCAAGGGTTTGTTGATTTGGAGGTTTTTATTTGTCAAGTGGATGTTTACTGTGCTTCACTTTGGAGAGCGGAGTCTGCCCCGTGAAGGGGAGCCGCACAAAGACAGATAGGCAGTGAAGCGGGCAACAGCACTGTCGGATGTTGCTGTTTATGCTCCCCATCATGCACACACACACCAACACACACACACACACACACACAAGTGGAATGCACATCTTCTTGGCACACACACACGTGGTGACAAACACACACACAGACACACTCAGCAGCAGACAGCAGGGCCTTGTCTCCGATCACGGCGGAGCATAGATCTGCAGCGTGGTGAGAGCAAACGATTTGAGGCATATGTCAAGTCCTTGTGGATTCAAAACAAAGCACTGTCAAGAACGCTCTGCCTTGGCCGGGCAGCCTGCTCCCCGCTCTGCTGTGCTCGGCATGCGGCGGGCGATACAATCCTCCAAGTCCAAGACGAAACCCATCATCGTCCTTTCACATCGGCCCGTTCTTTGCCCCTACAGACTGCTGCAGACTCCGTGTGTGCCGCTCCCGTCTGAGCGGCTGCCGCAGATTTGCCTGCGAGGCTAGAGAGGGGGCCACGACACCCAGGAGACTGAGTCCATTCACATTACCCACTGCGGGAGAAGCTGCATGGCGAGCAAGGGACGGGAGAGAGGGAGGGAGGGAGGGGAGGGGAAGACGGGGAGGAAGAAAGTGTGTTTGTATGTGTGTGGAGAAAGACGCACAGAACTTCCTGAGGTACAAAGACAGTCAAAGGTTTCTAAAAGAACAGAGTCTTTAGAGAGAAAATGTTTTCTCATCTAAAAATGCTGGGAAACTGAAAACGATCATATTTTAATCAGAACCAAACTGCTGAAGATGATGTCCCTTCTAAACTAAGCTGGAGGTAGCTTCATATTTACCACGGACATGAGAGTATTATCACTCCCCTCCTCTACATTTTGAACTATTCCTTTATTTTCTACTCCTCTTTAAGTAGCCTAATAATGAACTTCCAATAATTACTTCATGTTTCAGCATAAAAACATGTCTCTTTTCTGGTTTACTCCCCATCTAATTATATTCAGATAAAATAAGCTGAAGAGACATCTTCATTATTACAATCAAACAATGTGGAAAACATCACATAGAAAGGGAATAAAAATGCAATTTATCGTGCAATTAGTGGCAACCCAAAATATTATGGATTAAGAGATGCGGGCCCCACTAATGGCATTCTCTCTCTGTTTGGATCATAATGACAGTGGGCTGCTTAATTTTAAAGAGCCCTCTGATTAAAGGGAATTAAATAATCTCTAATTGCGGTATCGTGATAGTCTTAAACGTCTAATTCAATTATCAACACAAGTGGTGTAAAAAGAGGAGTAGCGGGGGGAAAAGAAATCTCATTGAACATGCCGTGCCATGTCAAATGAGTCTCCCCATTATCCAGAGTCAGAAAGTATTTCCAGCCGGCCCCTGTTAAAAAAAACGAATTGGTAAAAAGAGCCTTGTTTGCTCCAGGGCAGTGTTAGACTCCATAGCCTTGTAGGTAGCTTGCTAAACTCAATCATCATAATCCCGCATAAGCAAATAAGCAGTTTTCTCGATACCAAAACCACCATATTTGTCAACATTATTTCCCTCATGAATACAAATCAATCCATGTGCATTTGTTTTCATATGTCACTCCATTTTTTTACTGGTATGAACAGATAACAATACAAATAGGTATCTATCAAAACTAGGACTATGACAGACATGATGCATTGGGAGGGGAGAAAGGAATCTGAAGCATGTAAATATAAATAATGTTAAGGAAACAAATGGGCATGGCAATTCATTGTACTCCTTGTATAGTAAGTATATGAATTACAATACATTCACAAGTGACAGAAGTCTAATTGTAGGTCTGAAATGCAATATAAATAAGTCCAAAAAAGCCAGGGAAAATATTCAAGGATATTGTTATGGCCATTCCTCATTTCCCTCTCTCACCCCCCCCCCCCCCCCCCCCCTCCATAGAAACCATGATGGATGTTTTTTCTCTGCACCCCACAGGGAGATGTATAATGGAGTTAAAACAGGGATTGTTGAGTCCCATATAGACCTCTTCTCAAGACCCTAGAAAATGACTCTCATAATCCTTCACAGCAGGCAGGAAGGATCCACTCAGTGTGGACTTGTCGCTCCCTGAACCAACATGGCCGCCCTGACTTTCTCTGTTTATTTATCAGTTTGCCGTTTCCGACTCATAAATGATCTTCTAGTATTCATGTCTGTATGCACGTACACACAGAAACATGCATACAGACATTTTGTCCACCGTCTAAACCCACTTCATACACACACACACACACACACACACACACACACACACACACACACACACACACACACACACACACAGCCCTCTTAACATGCTGCTAATGGTATTCTTCTCCTTGGTCTTTAGTATGTAAAACTGATGTGATAGATGATCATAGGAGACACGGAGCAGGCTGAAACACAGTGGTGGTGGTAATACACTACGCCCGGTTCACAACAGAGTCGACCCAAGGCCCCGGCTAACGACTCCTTGCCAAGTAAATGATGATAAACACAAGCTTTCCTTCCACCAGTGAGTGCGCATTACCTAATGATGTTCAATGGCAGTGGTGAGCGGTAAAGACAACAAATATATTATACCAATGCATCTTAAATGGGCATCCCTAAGGAAACCCATCTGAATTGTAAATTCATGCACGGGCCTCATTTTTCATATTCGGCAAGGGTAAAATTCCAAACAACTGTGTACTTAATGTGCAATGTGGTTTTTTTTGGGTATTCTTACATCTTTATAAGCACTTAGTGGGGTGTGTATGTATTTATTTATATGAAATGTGCAGCACTTACCCATTGTCAGAAATGGACTAAGGTTTAAATTGATGTTTTTATGCAGTAGCACGCCAGAGGTCAAACTTCTAACACTTTGTAACCATGAAGTCTGAGAAAAGTGGAGAAATTGAAATGTTGGGCTTATTTGTAATGAATAAATCTTAATATATTCAGGCTGTATGACTGTCACGCTGTAAATCTCCCACTAAGAAACGTTATTCATTCAGGACTGCGCCTCAAATTGGAGCAGTAACTTCTCCTTTATTATTTTTCCTTTCTTCCATACTACTTTTAACAACTAACTCCAGTTTTGTGTCATGCCTTTCCAATCCAGCAGCCTGCGGTATTGGTATACATCCTCTATATGAGAATCAAAAGTTTAGCTGGGATCCATTACAGTGTATTATGGGGATTTTAAAAACAAATTGCACACTCAGGTGGCCACAAAGACCCTTTATGTACATAAATTAGGCTATTAGCCGGAACCAGAGATGTCCTTCAGCCTCAATATGAAAGAATAGCTGGCATCAGGTCCACTACTTAGGAATCAAGCTGCCTTTGAGAGACACAAATTGCAAGAGATGGCGGTTCCAGGCAGCGAATGAATGCTGGCCGGACTTAAAATGGTTGTGAGATGGATAACTGGCAGCTGCTTTGGTGCGCAAACAGGTAGAGCCTGTTGGATGTAAAGGGCTGGGAAGGGAGGGGGACAAAAAACAAGCGTCCAAAAAGTGGAACACGATCTGATAAGCCTGGAAAAGACTCAGGCCTGGTGACATCTGTGCCAAGGGCCTTTCAGCAGCTTCAATTTAAACGGCCTGGACCAGCAGGTCTCCTGGGAGAGATGGAATGGAGTGTATGCACAAAAAAACACACACAGACCACACACACAGCACACCTACATGATAAGTGCACAATACACACATCAATGCACACATCATTACGCCACATAAAATCGGTGCACATCTGTGTCGCTGATGTTAAAGTAAATGTGTGTATTCACGTGTTTTTATGTTAATAGTAAGTGTAAAATGCTAAGGTTCATACATCCACAGTATGATTTTTTTTTGTATTAATACAACACATTTATCAAACTACAGCACCTGAAATAATTTCCCCTGAGCATCTTCCTTCTGTTGTGAGTATATTCAGACAGACTGCCGAGTAGCTGAACTCTGATCATTCACAAGCCGATACAGATCTTCAGTCGCTCACCTCAGAACATGAAAAAAGAAAGAAAAGGAGACAGAGAGAAAAGGAGAAACATTTGTTTCCCTCTGGGCCCACCTATACTCACTGTGTTGTAGGGACTGTGGATACAACCGCCCAACAAAGGGCATGTGCATCTGCTCCCTGAGTCAAATTTGAGAGAGGTTGAACCTATTCTATTTCTGAAATTGTGAACTTTGGGTTGTCTGGGTGGGTGTAGCACTGAGAGCCTCACACACACACACACACACACACACACACACACACACACACACACACACACAGTGCCTCACGGTTTAGCAGTCAAACACTGAAAAGTAGCTTAGTAAATAAAAGAGAGCTGCCACAGCTGCACAAGAAAGAAACACTTAGCTGATAAAGTTTCCGCACACTTCTTACAGGAGTCGTCTTGTTGATTTTGTATATTGCGCAAAAATGAATGGAAATCGATGGCTGTGTGTCATTTCGAGATCTGAAAATGTACAGCATGGATTCAAAAAGAGGGGCGCCATTGCTGCTATACCCTTAACGCTAAATGTGAGGAGCCATCACCCCATTAGCCTAGCGTAGCATAAAGGCCGGAAGCAGCTACAGTTAACACGTAAACACATACGCACATTCCCCTTCATATCTCTTCCTCAGTCTCTCACGTTGAATGTGTGTCTCAGTGCTACTGAGGGCATGTCAACAAGGGGGAATTGGTTTGTCTTCTTAGATTCGGGGGGCTGCTGTCGAGGCTTTCAGCCACCTTGAAAGTGCTGAACATCGCCCATCTGACACATGAAATAACACATAAGCGCTCACTCGCGTACAGAGCACACCTCTGTAGTTTTTTTTTATGACCCCCTTGGTTGAAGGTATGTCAAAGCGCGGCCGAGGGGATAGCTGCTAGCGTGTCACCAGGGTGGACGTTAGCTGTCACACATAAACACACGCAGACCAGGCTCATGCCCTCTCTGCTTATATCTGCAGGCTGTATGACAGACAAAGCCCTCTACACTAAGGAGCATGTTTGAATCTTTCTGTCACGGAGCTCTGTGTGGCTTGGAGGAGAAATCTGCTGAGGCACAGAAACTGTCCTCTAGAGCAAAGAGACGCAGAAAAGTGTTAGTGTGTTTGTGTGGGTATACCACATGTGGGATGGGTTTGGCCTGCGATGCCTTTTTCTATTGGTTAAATCCCTCAAAAATTAGGATTTCACACTAAATTATCTCATTCACATACGGTATTAGATACGAGTATTCACCTCCATACGTCATGACAATGTAATTCTCCAGTGAATAATTATAATTAATCATGTCAAGATGTAACATGGAAAGCTTTTAAAAGTCAGGGGTCTCTGTACTCAAAGATGCCTCAGGTAAAACTAGTAAACAACATTATATGAAGGGTAAACAAAGGGTTAATGAGAAGACCACCCCCATGGCCACCAGTTTCCATGCCAACATTTACTCCTTCCGTGCCCTGAAACATCCCCAGATGATGTCGTGTTGCTCCATCTATGTTTCATCTATGCATCTCAATCTCTCCCCTTCTTCTTATTATTTGGACGGCACCAGACGCCGGTCGTCCCGACCCCTTATACCCAGCCCTGGTGGCCCCTGGGTTCTCCTCTACAGCCCTACACGGCGCCTTCACACCAGTCAGCCAGCAGCCATCTGTCTGTTCATCCGTTTCCGTGCCCGGCTCATTTGGCCGCTCAGTAGGACTGTGTCGATTCTCCAACGCTGGAGAGCTCTTCTTATCAGACCCATGCGGAGGGCCTAATTAGTCGGTGGGCTTTTGGAAGTGCCTGGCGGGTCTGACATACGCGGGAGCTGGGGTTAAGAGGTGGCCAGCAGGGCCTAAGAGGTGGTCCGCTCGATCCCCTCCAGCAAAGCAAAATGTGAGTGGAGCAGATTGATATGGGGAGCTCGAATATTCCGATGTTTGATCATGAAAGACAGTGTTGTCAAAGTTTCCTCTCATTGGTCCAATAGTGTCATTGTTGTAGATTCTGCATGCAGAATTTAGATATAAAGTCATACTCACTGCAATTTTCTAAAATCAATCAATGGACTGGTGCTGATGAACTGGTGCCTAAATCGAAGGGTCAGTGCTCTGAGGTCAAAGGTCATGGACTTAAAGTACACACACACACACCTTTAGCCTGCTGCGTCTTCCTGTTACTTACCATAGTTGCAATAGGCAGAACAATGAACTCCGTGAAACGGACAAGGTGACGACAGATGAGCGCTAGGAAGCTACTGGGAGAAGGAAAAAGGGAGGACTGGAGGGGTCGGGTTGGGAATATACAGTGGAGGAGAAATTAGAGTGAAGAAGAGGAAAAGGGGAGGAGGAATCAGGAGCAACAGAAGGATGATGAAGGAAGAGCGTTCAAAAAGAGGAGAGGAAGGGAGGAGGAGGCAGGGAATGAAGACCCCACTCAAACAATTAGGTCACTTTCGTGATGTGTTGTGCGGAAAAGGGGTTTCGGGGTCACGTTGTGCGCAACGGCATGAGTGTTCATACATCTTCATGAGTGTGTAGTATTGACATTACAAAGAGTGGGAGCTTATTACAAGGCTGTCATTCCCCTCTCATCAGGTCACATCACAGCCTCCTGGATGAGACAACCCACATAACCCAGCTCACCTCTAACGTGATGTGGGCACAGCCAATCACAGACTAACTTACCTTTCCAAAAGCAAATCAGTGTCTGTAAGTTGTTGTTTTTTTTTCTTCTTCTTTTTTTTGACAAAGGGTGCAGATTTGCATCCACTCCCATCAGAACATTTTTGTGAACAGGTTTTGACACAAATCCAACAGCATCATCATTAGCCTTCAACAATGATACCTTGTTTAGACAAGATCTTGACAGGCCATGTCAGCGGACTTGATGGAAAATGATTAACATGATAAAACTACAAAAGAAATGTTACTGTATTTACAGTAGACGGATGGGAAGGTATAAATTAATAAAGGGGAGTAGACTCCATCAAAGTGCTTTGAAGACGTCACTCAAAATTATTCTGTTGCTCTGCGCTGACAGTATGCAGTGATCTGAAATACCCAAGATGTGAAAGTCAACCAATTTCATTATATTTGATACAGTAAAGATGCAGCATGTCTACAGCAAAGCATATCTGACATGTATGAAATACAAAACATAATATGTTTGATTGTAGATACATGACGATGCCCACAATCAGCTCTCACTCATTCAGCTCTATATGCCGCAGACAAAGCATACCAAAGCATGGTATGTCCTCAGGCGAGTTAGGTAGGAGCATCTAAGTGGCACTTTGTGTATTTTTGTCATACATTAGAAGGCCTCTGAGCCTCGGCAAAATTATTAGACACACACGCTCACACAGGTAAACAGACTTCCACCTTCGTCTGAGCCGGTCAGAACTGTGTGTGGCGTCGCATGTGACGAGGCCCAGGGTGAAATACAACAGTGGTGAGGTAAATTAACGAGATGAATGCGGCCTCACTCTGTGACTTTTCCCCGTCTCGCCGACCACCATTCATGTGGTGGCTTAAAGTGTGTTTGTTCATGCAACGGGGTCGTCCAATTAGCCCCCTCTCTCTCTCTCTCTCTCTCTCTCTCTCCATCTCTGTATCTGCCTCCACCTCTCTTCCACTTCTCCTCCCTCTGTTCTCCCACGGCCCCGTGGGCAGGTGATTATCAGAGACCAGTTCTTCCTTCAATTCCAGAGACTTGAAATGAAAGATGACTGTGGCTATCGAGTTTATAAGCGATTCCTTCATCTTGGAAACAAGCGGTGACTTTTAGGGACTTTTGTGCCATTTATGTTTGCGGTGAGGGAATGATGTCATGGGAGATGCTGTAGGGTGAAGGTGCCCATTAGTTTTTCCAGGAGCCTTTTTGTGTTATAGCATGGCAGACTAAACAACTGCGGTAGTTTATATTTTTTTAGGGAGCGGGGGGGGGGGGGGGGGGGGGGTGGCTTTATTATTGTGTTGCCAAATCAGCACATACATTCACCCGTGCTCAAGGCGTTTTTCCTAGACTTTACTCATCCTCAACACCCTCTTTTCTCCATTTTTTTTTCCTTTGGACTGTGTAAAAGTTAGGTTCTTCAGATGTGTTAAGATAAAAGAGTCACGGCGATAGCCAGCTTTAAAGAGACTTGGTAGATTTTACCTGAGGAATGAAGAGATTTCTCACACCTCAGCGTTGGAAGCTGCAGCTACAAGAAGGACACGCCGGCACCATGCTTGGCGAGGTGGGGATTGATTTGAAGGGGAACGTCTCCCTTTCAAGCTTTCTTCCACAAACACATGCAAACACACACACACACACACACGCGGTCTCTCACTTCACACACACACACACACACACACACACACTCGCAGTAATCATTCAGCAGAGACATGTGCAGGTGGCTCAGGAGAGGAGGCAGAGGAGAGAGTCAAAAGCCTGACTTAAATGAGAGAGAATGACCGCTGGCGCTGCTGTATGGTGTCGGGGTTTGACAGCAGCCTGAACAGAGGCCACTCTGACTAATTGGGCTAATTTGGCAGCAAGGGAAGAAAAGGAGTCTCAAAGGACCAAGTGGCTACTCTTTTCATCATCTCTCTCGCCTCATCTGAACCCACTCACACTCTCACCAACTCTCCTCCTTTTCCCGCTCGCCGGCTCCATTTCACTTTCTCTTTATCTCGCTTTAATGACCGCCCCTCATCTTCCAATCAAGGGGATAGTCGAGCCATCTGAAGTTACCTGGCTGTCAAAGCCACCGCTATCCATCCCACAGATGTATGTGGAAACACCACTCACAGGCGCATTAAGAGTGGCCCTGCAGTCAAGATTTGCCGCTTGCGGTATATCGTTCTTCTAGATTTGCGCTTATTTATCCTCCTCGGTTCTGTTTTTTTTCTCCAGAACAAAGCTGCCAGCGTGCCCTGCAAGCTTGGTGTTGAGTGAAAGATTAGCATGGCCAAGCCATCTAGTGAAACATGATACGATGCAAAAAAAAAAATGAAAAAGCACAGATAAAAACACACACCCTCCTGGAAAGCAGCAGCAAGTCAGAGTACATGCCAAGGAAAAGATAATCTGCTTTGTGAAGGTTCCTCAAGGCAACGCAAAGACTATTCTCCTCCGATATCAATAAAACATACAGGCAATACATTACAGAGCCATGTTTGGTGGTGGCGGTACTCTGAATTTAATGCATTACGGCTCCTCTTCTGGGTTTTGATAGGGAGGGTTCATATTATTTTGCTCCTCACTGTGGAGATGAATGATAGTCTATGTGACATGTTTCCAGAACACCCTCTTCTTCTTCCTCCTGCCTTCCCTCTTCGTCCTCAGCCCTTGGCACTGGCAGACTCACTGGTCATCTGCACCAGTGGGATAAGGGGAAGAAGGGTGAGTCTGAGACACAACATATGTTATTCGCTTTTCCAATAGTGTGATGCCTCGCAGGGAAATTTGTGCTATCGCATTATGACACAGAAAATGAAAGAGGCTCCATTGTGCCCCAAGATGGAGTACGGACAGCCAGAAATAATATCTAGAATGTAGACATTCGGGGCTGGTGACAGCCGGCCTTGCATGGAGACATCACAAACAATATATCTGACTTTGACTTCAAAAAAAAAATAAAAAAATCATACCAAAGATAGAGAATGATAAAAAAAAAAAAGGAAAGAAAAACCACTTGCAGAAATATGTGTGTCTGTTTGGAGTCGAGGAGGGATGGAGAGGAAATTACAAATTGAGTTCTTTTGTTCTTCTTTGCTCTTCTGCGTCTGTCGTGTTGCATTTGCACATGGATAAAAGAAAAAATTACATATCAATATGAGCAGGAGAATAATAGATGATGTAAGGTTTTCAGATCGGGCTGGAAAACGCCTGGAGCCCATGTTTCCCAGCCCCAGCCAGTCACAGCTTCTGGCAGATTGTCACTGTTTGCTATTCTTAGTGGTCGCTTCTCTGAAAAGAAGATTAGCCCACTTAACAAACAGACATGGATCTGCAGATGAACAAATTACTACATTTAAAAGCATTAATTAAAGGCACAGTCCATACAACAAACAAGTGTACTAAAATAGATATGCAACTAAATACATCGTGCAAATATTGTCATGTGCTATTCTCTCTTCTTTCAATGCCTTGGTCATAAAAAACAAGAGAAAGTTCAGAGTTTAACAAAATGGCAGCATGCCCGTACACTTACATTTGCAAAGGCCTACTACAGCGGCACACATGTAATCCTTGTACTTATGCACATATGTAATCGCGTAGATATGACATACATGTGCTACATGCGGGGATTTTTGAGGATAATCACTCATAATCACCCCCATTTGCAAAACATGGGGTGTGATATATATACAACCTGAAATTATTCATGCTGGCGTATCAGAAAGCTCGACATCCCGCATTGTGCATTTATGCTCACAGTAAGACTGTAGCACCCGTGAATTTACAATCACTTAAAAACACGCCGCAGTGTGAATGTTGCACGTTGAGTTGTTGTGTGATCAGTGCGGGAGCATTCACAGCACAAAAGGGGGAGGTCAGGAGCCAAGGACACAGACGCACACACACACACACACACGCGCACCGATATGCACATACACGGAACTAAAAATGTACAAAAAAACACATGTGTACAAATGTCAAACATCATGGATTCTTCTGATATGGATATTTAAATGTAGAATATTTGAATACCATACACAGTACCTACATATACTGTCATCTTCCATGTGAAACAATACACTTTAAAGAATCATCCAAGTTCTGAAAACTTGTCATGTCAATTTGGGGTTTTTGCATAACTACAAGTACTGCTTTTGTTTGCTGCTTTAACTCACATGTGACCAGGCATCTAGATAGATGTAAGAGGAATAAATAGCTGGAACATTGGAATCGGATGGACCTCTGAGACGCTTTCTAATCCAAAACTGAAATAACATGTTTGTGCACTTTGCAGCAGGGAAGGTGAGGCAGTGCTGAGATACACGGGCACAACAACACAGAAGCGTGTGCGCGTAAACACACGAGGCTCAGCAGCAACGCGGGTCATCTGCAGCGATCTCGGAGCTGTGTGGCCAGGGTTCTCGCAGCAGGGGATCTACGGGGCCAGTCGGTCCTCCATAACAGTGCTGTGCTGCCAAAAAAGCCTTCGTTTAGTGTCACAGCTCTGAATTTAGCAGAGTCAAACAGGCAGGAGAGGGAGGGAGGAGAGGAGGGAGAACAAACAGAGGGAAAAGGAATAAAGAACAAGTACAGCTAATCTGATAGTGAACTTGTGGTGATATTCACATAGACATAAATACTAACTTATAGTTCATTTTAATGTGATATTCTTTGATTGTGATTGTTGTCTTTTATTTGGATTAATATTACACTCCCTTATCAAAAATCACACATGGTAAAACCAGAACTCTCATTGTGTGATGTTATTAAAAAAAGACATTGATCAGTGGTATATCAACATAAGTGATGAGAGATCACACAGAAATGTTTACATTGTTAATGTCAAATGACAGAATAATCAGTGGCTGCTGTGAGGTGTCTCTTTTCCAAGAGCCCAAGCTGAATTAAAGGTCTAGTGCGCAGGATCTGGCCGCTTACATATGTAGATATTAACGGCTAATTCTAAGGTAAAGAAAACACAATGATTCCTATTTTCAGGTGATTATACATCAAAGAAAACATACTTTATAATGGTATAGTCCATTTCTGCTAATTGATCCCCCTAAATGCTACACACTGTTCCTTTAAGGCCTTTACACGACAGGGGCGTTTTTTTTTGTTTGCAATTAATTCGCATGTCAAAATTTTTTTTCTCATGTTTTTCTCATCAGTACTTTCACACAGAATGTGAATATAATGAGGGGAAACTGCGACATATTTCATTTTCAGTGCAAGGTTACTTTTTGTGAGCTTTCGCACCACAAATAAAGGCATCGACCAATCGTGTTGTGTGTTACGGCATATTCAAAACACACAGTAGAGTTTACAACAACAAGGAGGCTCCATAGCTAAATGTATTACTCCTTTCAACCTTGACAAAGGCATCGCAGACCAGATCCCCTCTTTCCTTTTCATTCCTACCTTTCACAATAAAAGCCCTTGACATATATATTCTGCATAACTGTTTACCAAAGAAAACTCAAATTCAGCATTTTGCTCAAAGGAAACTCAGGCTATACAGGAATTTACCTTAGTCCTGGTAGTTTGTCCTCTGCCTGTGCCAACCCATTCTAACCTTTTATTGAACAAGTGTTGCAACTGTTGCAAATTCCCATCGCGGCCAGTATGAATATTTACAATGAGAAATATTTGCGTGGCGTTCATTTGTCATGGCACCGATATATATTCGTGTATACAGGAGAGGGAAAGGGGGGATGAAGAAGCGACAACACAACAGTCAACAGGAACAACACTGTGAAGACTATGTCTACTGGTAGCACAACTGACACACGCACACACATATTCATTATGGCATTACTGACAGTGTTCTAGGGGGAATTCAGTTCAGCAGTAACCCCAACACGCACAGACAGCAATATACAATAATACGAGAAAATGTCTTGTGGGTGCACTTTCAGGTGCACACATGCCGACACACCCAACACCGCTCCCACCTCTGCACTGTGAAATCATTAGCAGGAGATAATGTGTGTCAAGGCATGGCAGGCCTGCATAACCTAATATCACTAGCAACACACACACACACACTCTCTCTCTCAGTGAAGGCTGTAGTAGGTCCGATGCAGGCAGGTCTGGGTCACCCCCTCGCCTGTCTCTGCAGAGACGAAAGGGACAGATGTGATTGGCTGTGACAGATCCTTGACGAGTAATTGCTTTAATCACTCGACGGCTCACGACTGAAACAGCTCCCCCCCCCCCCCCGTTCGTTTGCTCGTCGGCGTGGTAACAACACAGGGGTGTGGGCGGACTGAGCGGTGCAGGGATGGCTCTTCTGGAGCTGTCCTGCGATTATTAAGGCTCCAGCGTTGACACATATACACAAGCGTCTATAGAGCAAACGTGATCTCTTGTGGTACGGCGCTGAGAGTGCTCCCCACTTGTTTCACCCTCCGCCTTCCCCTGTCACTCTCTTTTCTTCTCTGTCCATCTTATCCTTACTCGTTACATCTCTTCTTCTCTTCTCTTTTCAGTGCACATGTCAATTCCTGCTTTTTTTTCTCTCTGGTGATCTCTGGTGTCTCTCATTTTCTGGGACCAGGATAAGCTATTATTCATTCCCCAATGCACATTACGCAATGCTTAGTATAGCCTCCTTCTACGGCACTATATTGAGAAACTGCATATTTACATTGTTGGTTTCGCTGGAGCAGCAACTTGAGGTCTCTGACTCTTTCTTCCGGCTGTTCAGGAGACAAGAGTGGAGATAGAAACATTAAGAGAGGCATACTTCTGTAGTAAATGTGTCAGACTTTGCAGAGAAGCAGGCCAGGAGATGCACCAAGAGGGGGTGGGGTGATGGGGGTGGGAAAAAGGGGGACGTCTAGATATCCAACCACCCCCCAATCCAAGGGCAGCCACCCCCACGCCTCCTCACGCCCACCCAGACCCACCCTCCCCGAAATAAGAGACCATCAATTAGGGCCAGTGGGTCCGCGACCGTCCCTCAACCTCCCCGCCGCTCCACTGAGCTGCTGCTCAACCGGTGCAGAGAAGATGGAGGAGAAGAAGGAGGAGGAGAGAAGCTATAGGTAGGCCTCTCGCTGTCATCTCCACTCATAGGTAGCGCTGCATTCATGGCCCTTAATTATACGTGGGTTGTCAGCACTGGTAGAAGACCCGGCCTGTGAGTGAGGGAGAGAGAGAGAGCCTCGGCCGTGGGAGAGTATAGTTAGTGAGATTGGCGAGCGTGGACGAGACAGAGATGACAGGCAGGCTACCCGTTCTGCAACAGCGACGAGTCTTGCATCCCATCCCACCCACCTCCCCCCCATTGTCCCTGGCCTGACTGGGCCAGTTGACTGGGAAGGTGAGGTGGAGGCTCCCTGCTGTTACTCTGGGTAATGATGGGGCTGTCCGTCTCGGTCAGTTACCGCTCGCCTTC
This sequence comes from Leptoclinus maculatus, assembly GCA_032191485.1. Lineage (NCBI taxonomy): Eukaryota > Metazoa > Chordata > Actinopteri > Perciformes > Stichaeidae > Leptoclinus > Leptoclinus maculatus. The sequence continues at coordinate 11,899,686 of JAVDOI010000013.1, forward strand.
AAAACAGAAGAGCCCCAAAAAAAGAAATCGATATAATGCATCCCCATTTCATTTTTTTTTATTCTCAGATGATTTATGTGTACTTCGTCACGGCCACTGCACACATAGTCTGGTTGTCTTCAGACAGGTCATACTAGCTAATGTGTTGGGTTTTCCGGTCTGTTATTGCTTTATTGCTTCTAAAACACATAGAAGTTATCATTATTATCATTTGTTAGTCTGCTTTGTTACATACACTACATGGTGGCCTATCCGATAAACAAGCAATAACAGGGTAGTTTAGAAAAAGCCTGAATGACCCAAGACAGACCGATAATCATCTCAGAATAATCTTGTATTTATCCAACCAAGACAATAATTAAACCTTAATAACTTGTTAGATTAAACTGCTCTTTTCTTTTTTCTAAATGTATGAAAACATAGTGTGAAAGGTTGAATATTCAAAGAGGTGCCTCCTGTACAATTCCCAGCGCACAGTCAACAGAAAAGGGTATGAGCAATAACAAAGCGCTTGCACTGTATTTGACATTGATTTGATGAGTGACAAGACTAATAAACAGGACATCCTGGTTAAGTGTTTCCAGGAAGTGAATTTTTATCTGGAGTGATATACATCTCAGCCACTCTCCTGTCTGTAAGCGGATAAGGCAGATGGGAAATTAACAGAGGCAGAAACCCTAAATGCATGTGTTTGTGTTTTTAAGCTGTGTTGTTTCTCTGTCTGGCCCCCTCAGGGCTCCACCCCCGTAGTCACAGAGCCCCCAAAAGTTAAAGTTTATTCAAAATCAATAACGCACTTTTATACTGTATAACCTACCGCACACTCTCAGACTCTGTTCATTACTGTTAATTGTTTTGTATTGTTTGTACCAGGATAGATTGAGAGTGACAGACAGAGAGAGCACAATTAGTATTGTTTCGCAGTTATGCGTCATCTTTGTTGAAAGACAAACTCTATGAATACCTCAGAAACTCAAACAAAAGATGATAAAAGATGATTTGGGACTACAGCTAAGCTGCTGATTTGCAATCTCACAGAGAGTTAGATGTGAGGATCAATGCCACTTTGTCTATGAACCTACAGCCAGAAGACCATTAGCCTAGCACAAAGACCGGAGGCAGCTAGCCTGGCTCTGCCCAAAGGTAAAATAAAACTGGAAAACTCACTAATTAACACATAACATCACATTTGTTTAATCCATATTAAAAAGCTTTGAAACCAGAATTAGTGGGCTTTAGGGCTCTAGGGCTCTAGGTGGAATTTGTTAGCTTATAAGCCAGGCTAACTGTTTCTTCCTGTCTTAATGCTAAGCTAGCTAGGCTGACAGTAGCTTCATATTTAGCATACATGAGAATGGTATCAATCCGCTCATCTAACTCTCGGCAAGACAACAAATAAGTGTATTTCACAAAATGTCAAACTGTTGCCATAATAGCTTTTGAATAGCAACACCTGAGAGTTTTAGGAATAATGTAGGTGGTGACACTGGCAGTTTATTTTAGGCACAACAGCCTAGCGTGCAAAACTAAGTTTGGGTGAAGTCCCTCCCAAGAAAAAGTTAGAAAACCAGACATGCACACAACATTAGTGTTTGGATCTGGTTCAGCAAACAGTTTGCCATGTTGTGCCGCAGGTATGTTCGGTAAACACCACTAGATCCTATTGAGAGTGACGAGTGTAGTGATTCCACCACAGAATAAATCTCAGTGCTCAGCCCCCGAGCCCAAACAACAGGCCCTCATCGTGGCCTTCAGGGGCTTGGTCCCAAAACAAGGAGGAGAGCACCTGGGACCGCACTCTGTACCCTGACAGCTTATAGCATCAACACACAAACACACACACACACACATACCATGCTAACTAGGGTCAACACTGACACACATGCAGGGAGACTGCGTTTCCAGAGTAGGTCACTTTATTTGTCAAAGTGGTTGTTTATCATCATTTTCTAACAAGTGAGGCTGGTCGGACTTCCTGAAAGTAGCCATCAGAGTTCATCCATCAGCATTTAAATCAAGCACCAGCTTTACAATGTTGTTTTACTTTACCAGTCATGCCCATGTAAATCAACTTTCAATAAAGCTGTATTTTTGCAGAAACAACATGTAAAGGGATAAGCAAATACAAAAAAACAGTATACTGTAGGCCTGCTCTACACTGCTCATGAAATAAAAACTTTTCATTGAGAGCGTAATCTTGTTTGGTTTTTAATTAAATCCTCTTTCAAAGTGAGGAACAAATGAACCCTCTATTTATAATGCATTAATTATGGTACACCTGTCTTTGTGTCCATTAATGGCCATTGGTTCAGAGTACAGGGGCTGACGTTGACCCTGATAGAGTCAAATGAAAGTTGTTAGTGCCGGGTCATTACACTGCTAAACTGGGGTGTCATACAGAGGGCTATAGGGGAGATGACATGGGTGGAAGTCTCTCTTTCACTCTCACTCTACGCCCATATTTATGTATCTGTCTGTCTTTATCCTTTTATCTATAGGTTATATCTATGTGGCTAGCTACCTAGCTACCTATTTCTAGCTAAAGAGTAGCTATACAGATAGTTTGCATTTTGCTAGCTAGCCAGCTACATTTTTCTGGTTGGTTGTTCAGTCTGGCTCGATTTGGATCTGTTTTTCTCTCAATCTGTTGTTTTCTAATGTACAATCCTGACAATAAAATGTTTCACATATAAGACCTCGAGTCATGCCAATTTCATCCATTTTATTGTAGTAAGGTCCATTGGTGTAACACAAACATATTTATTTATGTTCAATTTGTTTGTACTGAAATGTTCAATTCAAGCCAGCCAAGAGAACTTTGGTATCCTAAAGTCAGATGCCAAATCAATAAGTCATACTAATTTCACCTTATTGCAGAGTTAGAAACAACATTTCACTCTTGGACATTATACAGTATAACACATAACAAATAAGCCTCGGAGCGCTATCTCTTTCAAAAGAAAATACCCCTGAAAACAGAGCAGCAACTTTCCAAGAAGAATAGATTCCCCTCGTTCCCCTCTCGCCATGTCTCGCCCTCCTTCACTTCCCTTTATTGCTGTTGTTCGTCTCCTTAGTTTGGTAGCTGTCCCTGTAAAGCCCTCAGCATGCTGGTGCTTTCAAAGCATCCCAGAGTAAATCAAGATCAGTCAAGATTAACGGTGGCAAATTATTCATGAACCCAAGATCTCCTGGAATAGCACAGAGGGAGTGGCCTGTGCGACATGTCACAAAGCATCGGGGCTGAGGAAAAAAAAGTGCGCTCACACAACAGACACGCTCAAACACAAATCTCTCCAATACTACTGCTGCCACCAATACAATGGAGTGTTTTGGTTATTCACCGTGTACAAACATTTCATCCCTAACAGCCAGAGGGAAGGCAGGAAGGTAGAACAGGAGTGGGTGACACCAGAGGTCAACAACACAGAATGTGGTTATACTTTACATTTTACAAGCATTACAGCTGCTCACTGTTAGCCAATCTCTGTTTATGTAATCAATAACACAACGCAGTTTGGAACGATGAGGGATTTCAGCAACATGATTACCGGCAGCCTGACTGGCTGACTTGAGCGGACGTGGGAACAGCGGCCCCAATAATGCAGTCAAGGCAGGTGGGAGCTCGGAGGGAGTATCCGTTTAGCAGTGACCAGCCGCGGCCTGCGCTGATTCCCCCGTAATAGGCTTTGGGCTGGGCTCCCACCGGAGAGTTTGGTTGACAATCTGACAAAGTTATCTCAAGATAAATGGGTTACGGGTCGGAGGCGGCAGGAGGGGAGAGAGAGAGAGAGAGAGAGAGCGACTTGACTTCTCTGTCAGTGGTGTTTTGATGGAGGATGTGTATAGCCGCAAGCTCCTGCGCTAGCAGGTCCCCCCAGGTAGATGGGAAGATTGTCTTTGGCTGTATCTGCAAACAGAGCACTTCTGAGTGTGTGTGTGCGCATGTGTGTGTGTGTGTGTCTATTGAGAGATCTGATAGCTTTATTAAGAGGGAGATTTGCAAAGACAGAACACAGCGCATGTGAAGCGCCACCAGCAAGCCCCAGAGAAACCTGGGGCAAAGGTCACAACATTTTAGATGGACAATTTTTGGATGGACCATGTTAATAGGCGTAAACAAGCGGACGCTCCGTATCAGCCTATATCATGAGCCATTTAAGTAATAAATGGGCCTGTCTCTCACTTACACACACAAACACACAAATGCACAAACCCAAGTTCACACACGCATGAAAGCACAAAAACTTCTCACACACACACACCGTACAGGAGAGTACCTATCACCAAGCCAGGCCTCTTTTTACCCTTTAATTCGTCAGATAAACAGACTTTCCTCTGATCCTGTCAGTCCGCGTTATCTGCAACGCTGGTCAGCCGATCCGCAACTGTGGAGCAAATTAGGCCCCTAAATGTCAAAATTGCTACACTTTATTAAGTTAATTAGAGGCTGAGGTCGGCACAGGACGACAACCACAGACAGACAGAATGACGAACACTGAGCAGCGCTGACAGCCACTGCAGAGTATACAACATAATGCACAGGAGCCAAACACATAGAATTAAATAGAGAAATATAGTATACGTGCATGCATTGACTTGTACTGTGCAGATGAACAGTCACACATACTGTGCGGTACTATTTGTGCAACGAGGCAGACACTCCCAGGCACCTACACACATGAAATGATGTTATGTAATGTAGCTTATTACTTTAATACAATCCACTGAAATGAAATACCATAAGCCTGTGCACCTGCATGTCTGTCATCACTGCACATGTGGAAGTGAAATCATAATTGACTGCATATTGCGATAGATCTGGCCAAAAGCAATAAACACCACAAGGGCAAAACATTTGCAATATATCACCAATATATGCACAGTATGACACCCAGTTTAAAGGATTTACAAGTTCGTAAAATAGCAAAGTCAAAATTCTTCATCATCAACAACATCATGAAACTTTCTGTCAAACTTAGATTTTTACTTTTACTCTTACCTCCAAGAGGCCCTTGTGTTTTGTTGACTTTAACCTTACTTCCTCATTATTTGGGGTCAAATCACTGCTATATGTAAAAAAATATATATATATATTTTAAAAGATTATTGCATATTTTGTCATTTAAATACATATTTCATTTTCTTCTAACCTTATAAAAAATGTTATATGTAGAAAAGCATTTAGGTAGTTTCTGTTCCCTTTGTCATAAACCGGGCCGCACATTTCAAGAAATTACCCCAAAACATTGTTTTGCAAATATTGTACGATATATGGGCAACGCGTGAACAAAACGATGCTCATTTTTGTTTGCCAACAAGTAATTTATAGACAAAGGAATGTACAGTATGTTGTCTCTGTGATGTTTGGGGTCAATGAGATGCAAGAGAGGTCTGACTCCCATTTGTGAGGGGTAGTGCTGCATAGAAAAGTATACTGTCAACCCCAATCACAGCTACAGAGCCATTGTATTAATTGTTTTACAGCTAAACCAATGAGTCAAAATCATATTCATTAGCAATTTATTAGCTCGTACAATTCTCATTCTCACAAAGCAGAACATTAGGGTTAAGATAATATGACCTTAAAAGATTTATATGAGGCTTGATAACGCCAATTGTATCCTCATACTCTTCTGCTTTACTATATTCAAACCCACAAATGGAGATTTTATTATCTAAACCTGTCCAATGCCCTTAAATCTGTATTTTCTAAACCTCTCCGCCATCCCGACACTTGAAAGCGAAACCGCTGATCAATGCTTTGCCGACTGTACTAATCGATTAGGGGTGAACAGAGAGAGACGGGTCTAATGGCTGGTCCTGACTGAACAGGCCTTCTCATATGAGAGCAATTGTTCATTACAGGGCTATTTCATGGTGTTCGTCACTTTGCGAGCTTCTGTCTTTCATTCAGCAGCGCGTTGGATGGAGGAATGGCCCCGGGATATATTGTCTGCTCAGAGCTTGAATGTTGTCATGCTAGTTCCCAGTGATTTGCCTCGTGCGATTCAAGACTTTGAAAAATGGGGGAAATGTGTTTCGCAGACTTGGGAGCACGGGGCTGAATGTGATATCAGTGTTACCCAGTGCAGGATGTTAAGAAACGTCTGTGGGAGAATGGAGTTATGTTTCGGTTCAATCAGAATCTTCAAGTAATGTTTCAGTACTTATGGGGGCTTTAATGTTTTATTACAATCAGCGTTACATCCAGGTTTAGAAATGCCTTTTAATGTTTGTCAGGCGGAACAATACTCAGCTCATATGCGGCACAGAAAGGGTTTATGTGGTTCGCATGCAGTGCGCTATGGCTTTGTTATGGGATACGCATGTTCAACAGTCGTGTTACTCCGAGGTAGCCAAAAGCAATAAGTCACGGACAGATCCTTGACTGTTGCTCCGAGTTGAATTATTTACCCTACACTCCAACAATATGTAAAGTATCCAAACCATCTCAATCGAAATCTGCCTGCAACACAGCTCAGTGGTTTTCTCCATACTAAACAGAGACCTCTGGGCATGACAGCAGCCATACATTATTTCTACCGCACACACACACGCTCATGGCTCATACGTCTACACACCACACATTGCTCCACATATAACCTCTGATGCATTATTTCTCTCGCCTTCAGTGCGAGAGTCACAGGTGAGTCCTGGGCGCTTTCATCATAGTCTGGCTGTCCGGCTGGCTGGCTGCAGTCTCATCTGTCCCTGGGTTGAAATTGCCAATAAAGAGGGTCTCATATAGATCACCCCCGACGGGGGCTGGCGACCTGTCATGCAGACCATGATTCCTAGCTCTCAGAGAGGGGAAGAGGGACAAATAACCCTCTGAATCTCCCTATATCTATCTCTCCTGCCCTCCCCCCTCCTCCACTCTCCGTCTTATTTCTCAGTCACACACACACACACACACATACATGCCCCTTCCACCCTTCTTCAGTAGGCCATAAAGTGCCACGCGAAAGGGATATAGTGGACACAGTCATAGGAGAGACAAGTGCCGGCCTGAGCTTTCACTTTCCCGCTCCAGAGGTAGTGAATCAAACTAATGGGTTAAAGACATGAAGACGGATGGGCGGGAGGATTAGGACCCGGGCGGAGGTTTCCCAAATGCGTTCTCATACGCCTGTGATTCTTAAACATTTCAAACTTTGCAATCAAAAAGATGGAGTTTCATTTTAACCTTTTGGAAACTGCAACAAAAAAGGAAAAAGTCATTAATGTGCCCCGGAGCACTGCACTAAAACAGGCCCCTATAAGGCACTAAACTCCCCGACTGAAACTGTTCCTCATCTGATATTATGGAAGATGAAGTTACCTAACTACACCATTTACAGGCCCTAGATAGAAGGTCATGTCTGCAACATGTTAACACATAGATTTGACTCTTTACTTTCTAATGTACAATTATAATCTTTCTGAAAAATGCTGTTAAAAGTGCTCAACTGTCTGCTCACTGATGAGCTGAACATACTGGTTTCATTCTTTTTCTAGATACAGTGATTCTGATACTCCTATAAGTTCCATATATGATCCCATCTCTTTTTATGAGTCACTTTCTTATTTCTAAGTCCAAGTCCCGGTTGAGATAGAGCCGGGGCTGTGTAGAGAGCTGGACTTTGTGATTTTTGAAAGACCCACAGTGCTCCCTGCTGGTGAAGGACAGAATTGTTCTGAAGATGCACGCGGAGGTTTCCAGCTTCAAGCCAGCGCTTGAGTGTGTGTTTGTGTGCGTGCTTCAACCTCTCGTGAGTTGCGTGAGTTCAGACCTCCAACAACATGGGAGTCTCCCTCGTCAACCTCCCGGCCACGTAACAGCTTCCTCCGAGAGTTAGTCTGAATCACGGACGAGAGAGAGAGAGAGAGAGAGAGAGAGAGAGAGAGAGAGAGAGAGAGAGAGAGAGAGACCTGCATGGCCAGTGGGCAACTTCAATAAAAGACAATCTGACTTTTCAGAAGCTATAATAATCAAGATCCTCCCACCGAGGTTGTTTGTCTGAGGGGGACACGGATGGCTACGGGTAAGGAGGAGGAAATTCAGAGCAGTAATTAATAGTCCTAAGTGACTGCTGCTGGATGGGAGGCAGGGACAGGGTTTGTTGTCACTGTGAGCTGGTACTGTGTCCCCCCAGCATGTCCCACGGCCTTGTGGGTTGGCATGTAAGCAGAGGAGGAGGAAATGGAGAAACTGCCTTTATTACTACGTTCGTTTATCTCGGGGGGCCTCTCCTGATCAGTCGGAGACTTTAACCACCCTACTTCTACACGCACACACACACACACACACACACACACACACACACACACATAAGAGCGTGTGCCCTCCAATGCTAATCTCGTGTCACAAATGTTAAGGGAAAGACATGAAATGCCACAAAAATGTCATCATTCCACTCCTGTCACTGGCTCACCCAACCCTTCCATCCCCCTTGTAAACATATTCTAACATGCACTCATTTGCATGTGTGCGTGTGTTTGTGTGTGATGGAGTGGGGGACCAGCTTGTTGTTTTTAGCCTTTGGGTGCCTGTTTCTGCGTGGAGCAGCAGGGTGGTTCCTATAATCCCATCACTGTTGTCGTCACGAAGGCCCAAAGGTCCCGCCTGGAGGTACGACATTTCTGGCATCCTCTGACTCTCCTCCGCTGCAAGAGCCAACAGCTCCGGAGCCAAAAGACACACTGTGTGGACTACCACTAGTCATATACTGCACTGGCTGAAAGTCACTGAATAGCAGGCCTGGCTTAGAAGTGAAGGTTTGTCATGGAGATGAGGTTTACGTTTTGTCCTCAGATTAAGTCTCCATATGGGAGCGTTAGAAATTAAAGCTGAAACAAGTCACGGAAATTTATCAGCGACTGTTTTCGATCATCGAATCCAGTGCAATGTGAGGATTTGCTGCTTTTCTCTGTTTCATGTGATAGTTAACTAATATCTTTGGGTTGTGGACTGTAAGTGGGACAAACAAAGATGTTTTAAGGTGCCAACTTGGGTTTTTTTTAGCTGTTTTTATCTTATTTAGTTATTTATTTTTACCATTTTCTAACATTCTATATTGATCTTGAAAATAAACACAAAAAAAATACTTACACCAGAGATTTTGTTGTTGAACATAATTGACTTTTTTCTTTGTGTCAGTTTTCAAATCAAAGGAGCATCGTGTGATTGAAACAAACCCTTCAAGAATTTGTAATTTACATCTATTACAAAAAGCAATTCTGCAAAAAAAATATTTGTTTTATTTAAAGCGCACTTTGTGTGTTCTACAAACTATCATCCATTTACCAAAAAAAATCTATTTTCTGGCAGTTTTTTGAAAAAGTCAAACATCAAGCATCAAGCTCTTTGGACAAGATCAAATCAAAAATAAAACCTGACAGGAGCGGAAGGTACGGGCAGCACCGCAGCCGACCCCCATACATCTGTCTGTCTTCATCTCACAACTCGCGGCCTTCTCCCAGACTGTCACCCCGCCTCCTGGCGCCCGTCCCCACGTTCACTCCACGCCGGGGATCCGACCTAGCACCAATATGCAATTTCACCAATCTGTGCTGACAGCGTTCATGTCGACTACTCACAACCGATCCCTCCCCTTTCCTTCTGCGAGCATCTGTGTGGCTAAAATACAGTATTCAGTCAGAGAGCTTTCACAGGTCGTGAAAGGTAACAGAGGAGACAGGCGGGGCTGTGGCCCTGAATCCCAGCTAGACAAATCAGTGTAACGGCATATTGTAAGTTACAGACTGGGCAGAGGGGGGGATATATCTACCAGGACTGGGGCTGTGTTTATGGCTATGCCTGCCTTGGGAAGCCCCACGGCACTAACGGTGACCCCCATTGTAGATTTCCTTACTAATGTGACCCCAGATTGTGTATCACAATCGGTATGAGAAAACTCCCACAGGCTACAGTTAGTCCTGGGCACTGGGGATCGTTGTCCTCAGCCCGCCTGAGTACAGACAGGATGTGGCAGCTTGGAGGCATTTAGTTAAAGGAGACGCACTTTAACGCTGCAGGCATTCATTTATGGAAGCCCCACTAGGGTAAAAGTGTACGACGTGCTGGAGCCCATAAACAAAAATGGTTAGATGAAAAAAAAAAAAAAAAAAAGAATACAGAAATTAGCCTTACCTTGTTTCATGGCCTCTAATCATTTGTGATAGTCTGTGTACTCATTCTTATAATTAATCTGTTTTCTGGGACAGCTTTTTCTGAACAAATTGGGTATAAAAATATCATCTGTTCTTTTATATTAAGTCCACATGGTGAAAGGGAAAGATGTGGATTCATGGGTGGAAATAGTTCACATGAAGCACAACTGATGCCCATATGAGAATCAACTGTGATCCAGAGCACCATAGGTCCATTGTGTAGTCCAAGCAATGCAACTCAGCATTAAGAATGTATATATGTTAGACATGAATACTGGCCACATGATGATGACAATTGGGTAAAAGATCGAGGGACTTCTTGCCGTCTTGTAGTTACAAGCTAAACAGAACAGTGTAGTGTTGTATGCTTTGCCGAAAAAAGTAGATTTGAATGCCACGATGTCAAATATGAACATTGTATTCATCTTTGCCCTCCTCAGTCGGCTTCAGTTTAGACTCCCCAGCCTCTGCCTGCCATACCTTGCTTTTTATATTTCATTGCAGTCTGAATAACGTCAATAAAAATCCAGAGAAAAAATATGAATTTCATTTGTATTGCTGCAGTGGCTGACATCACCTCGAGCCTTGTCGTCCAGGTGAGCTGTTACAAAGTGGGACTGCTGGGGATGCAAAGAAAGCTTGTGGTGTGACACCTCAGCCCAGCTGTCACTCTCTATGGTATCACACACACACACACACACACACAAGTATATACTCACACACTTGGACAGTATATACTTAATAAGCCCAATTTTGACTGACAGGTGACATTTCATTATGGAGAAATCATAGAAGCACGGTGCAAATGCAAACAGACAGGACACACACAATGTCACAGCCAGGACACACTGCAGAGACGGACAGACAGGACAGGGACACTTTGCTGCAGGACTTCTGACTGAAACTCCAGACCTTCCACTGTCATTTTGATTCCATTCAACATCAAATCCTTATGAAGAAGTTCTGCAAAAGAAAAAAAAGGCATGTTACTATGAACGGGCAGCATTGTGTAACACTCGTTTTTGATCAGATCATCCCACGCTGCTGGGGAGCTTTGGATTTCAGAGTTGAGCCCACCTATGGAATGCTGGGATATAATCATATCCAGTAACAGCATGCTGTACTGATAGGGTGTGTTTGTTATTCAATTAAATAAGTAGTTGCAGTTTCTTTTGGTATGTGGTCAAACATACTCACAAATCACATCAGTCTAGCAGATCAAATCACTACAGATGGCCTAAAAGGAAAATATTAATTTCCTTAATATTGATACATTTCAGATTTAAATTTGTACAATTCTAGTTCACCTACTTTTTTAAATTTATTTCATTTCATTTCATTTTATTTTATTTTATTTTAGATGACTGCTCATTCACTGACGCAACGTAATGACAGACTTGCAGGCTCTGTGTAATTGGTTAACTCTACAGTCAGTCAAACTATAGTGGGCGGGAGTTGAGAATTTTACCCAATCAGGTCACACGCACTCAGCACTGCCCCTCCGACAGTCAGAAACATGGCTTTACGGGAGCTATCGTCGCTGGAGAAATATTTAGGATTTAAAAAGCCGAACAAATACAGTACACAGGGGGACAAAAAGGTGACATGACCGTACTTCTTTGTGGAATCAACTGTAGGCGTTAAAACGCTGTTTTATTTCATAGGAAGCTTGTACACTATTGTAAATAGGACACAGCAGCTAGCTAGATAATGCTAACAAGCGAGTCATGTGTGTTGACAATACTGGCATGTTCGTGGCATATCAACCTTGTGTTATTAGTTTGTGATCTTTTTCATCGGTTAGGCTGACGCATCAAATCCAGGCAGCAACATTAGATGCCAGTTTTCTATATTTCCACAACTCAGCAACATTGGAAATAGCCCCATGATGTGCGCATGCCCGTCAATTAAAGTGAAGTGAGGGAGGAGTGGGACGTCATGCCTGCTATATATTAGCACTGTAAAATGAATGTAACCGTATTGATGAGTTAAAAACGGGGAGAAAGTCCAAAAATATTCATGGGAAATGTTGCAAGCAATCATTTTTGAATAACCCCACTGAGAACTCATCTGGATATTAACCTAAATACTCAACCTCATTTACTTAGTGTCTTTTATCAAGTGAAAAGTCAAACGGTTTTACTCACGAATATGTAAAGATAGCAAGGGTGCATTTTTTGGGAACTGAAGAAACATGTTCTTTAAGAAGGCACAGCTGATGTCTGATTTTGAATCAAATTAAATAAAATTCCCCTTTTCTCTCCACCGTCATCCCCATCTCCCTGTTTCTCTCCCCGTCTCCACGCAGGTACCCGTGCTACAGAACGCCAATGGTCCTCCGCTGGTGGGCTTGGTGACCGTCGCCTGTCACCTGGTGAGAGAGGCCAAGCGCCCGGAGCTGCTGGGAGACTGTGCAGAGAGCAGGGCTGTGGTGCAGCAGTGGCTGGAGTACAGAGTCACCAAGCTGGATGGCTGCACGAGGGAAGACGCCAAGACCATCCTGAAGGTAGAGAAGGGGATCTTCAAGGAAGTCTTTGAAATATATGAAATATTTTCTTTCAACTTTGTTTTGGATTGTCAGAAGAAGAAAATTATTGAAATAATTCCCTTTTCCTTTGAGAGGCGCCACAGCATCCCACACATTCCCTCCCTCTCTCTCTCTCTCTGTCCACCAGCTAGGCCACTGTGTGTGTGTGTGTGTGTGTGTGTGTGTGTCTTGTTAAAGTGTAAGCGACAGGAACACAGACTGATGTATGGCCCTTCAGTGACATGGCCCCACACAGCAGAGAAAGAAAAAAAAAGCCTTAATGTGCCTGACGCCAGTCAGCGTGAAATGGATCGGCAGCCACTGGTCTTCAGGACGCTGGGCGCCTCTTGGCACTGTCATGTCAGCATGAAAGTGTGTGTTTGTTTCTGTGTTTGTGTTTGTGTGTGTGTGTGTGTGTGTGCACACTTCTCAGCGTGACACACTGTTGTGGCATGGCTGAGGAGTCATGCTGTGCGGCAGCGTGTTATCTGGACAGGCCTCTTAAATATTTTAATGGTGCCGCTTACAGAAGGAAGTCGCCCTGAGCAGCTCAGTTGTGGTGCCTGCCCGGTGGCCCCCTGTCCCCCCGTCCTAGTCATCTCCCATTAAATTATCCGGAGATAAAAAAAAAAAAAAATATGGAAAAAAACAACTGTCAACTGCAAGACTTCTTAAACTTTCTCACCCCAGGATGCAAATACGAAACTCACAGTTCTCTCAAGCTGAGACGTGTTTCTGAAGCGAACGCCTTGTCACTCGTGTAATGTGATGATACCCACTGAAGGCCAATTTGGCCCTGAACCCAAGGATAGCTGAATATTTGGGGAATGTCTGTCACCCCCACCTTAAACCAGTTATGCTGGTGCTGAGTGACTTCCTGCCGCCACACAAGGATGTTCATACAACTGTGCTTTTTATGAAGCAAATGCTCGAACACACAGACAATTACACCCGGGTCAGTTCCCCACTTGTCTCAAGTCAAAGGAGATCACCAATGTCCTGAACTCCATGAACAGCATTATAGACTCATGACTGCTATTTGGTTTTTTTTGCACCACGAATGTAAAAGATATAGAAAACATGATCAATTTAATTTGAGGTTTTCCTCAAAGCATTTAATGGTATTCAGGATTTCATTCTGGAAGTTGTGATCGATCAACAGTCGGCCACTCGTGTTGGGACTGTGAATCCACTGTGTGGAAAAGCAGCAACAATAAAAAACGGTGTCCGGACGATCGCGACAGCAGTAGCTATAGAAAACTACTCTCGAAATAAATGGGCCGGAAGACATGCAAGGAATTGCGATATTAATGTAAATATATCTTGTGCGGTAATCTTAGCTATTTATTAGCTCCATTTCCATCGAATGTAATAAAAGGAACAGCTGCGCTTCTCTGGCCTGCACATGACATACCCAACGGGCGAAAATAACCAATTCAAAAGACACGTTCTTTCAGTTTTTCATATTGTATATTTCATATTGAATTTCTCAAAGTGTTTGCTCCGAACTCTGTTGTTGTGCAGGAGCACTTTGACTAAATTCTGTCACAAACTTTGGTGTGCAAATAGGTGTGCACAGTTTCGGAGGGGGCAGGTAGAGAGGTACCCGGGGTTCGGAGCTCCGTGTGTGTGTGTGTGTGTGTGTGTGTGTGTGTGTGTGTGTGTGTGTGTGTGTGTGTGTGTGTGTGTGTGTGTGTGTGTGTGTGTGTGTGTGTGTGTGTGTGTGTGTGTGTGTGTGTGTGTGTGTGTGTGTGTGTGTGTGTGGTGGGGGGGGGGGGGGGGGGGGGGGCAGGAGAGCTGCCCCTCCTCTGATGCTCCACTGGGCTTCAGCTCCATGGCTGTAGGCTAAGAAGAGCAAGGATCCGATTGTGGAAGGGGAGGAAGTCTGCCGTCTTCATGCCTTGCTTGGCATCGCCCACTCTTGCCGCACAATAACTCCATTTGCCCCCAAGATGCTCCGTGTGCGTGGCGTGATCCCTTCGCACAATGTACAAGTGCTAAAGATGGTCCCTTCCCCTGGGACCAGCACTTCCATGCACGACTTTGCACACACACACACAGACGTCGGGACTGAGAAACACACATCGCGACGCCCAAGTTTAGGACAGCTTCATTAGATCTGCGAGCGAGAGTTGAAGTCATTTGGTAGTGAAGTAAACAAATAGCCTGTTTTGCACAGCATCTGTGCTAAGTCGCCAGTCATGGGGAGAGATGCTAAAGCCCCTCAGGTTACGTATTATTCTTACCCACATAGCACAGCAAGCACACACACACACACACACGCAAGCTAGGACCCAGACTCGTGTACATCACGCACCCACAGGTCTGTAGGTTAACGAACCTGCTGTCATACATGCCCCCTTTAGGTCTGTAGCGTCCATCAAGAGAGTGACATTCAGTAAAGAACAAAGAAATTAGTCTTATTCTACAGAGCTGCATACTACTTAGCTTAGTTTTTCAGCAAAACACAAAAGAGTCAGTTGGTACAATAAATCCACGACAGTGTTTAGTGAAATACAGAATGTGTAATGTATTCATCTGTCACGTGAAGGAAATGCATGCCACGCTGCATAAGTTGACCTAATTTGCTTTTATTTTCCCGCAGGACCTCAACCTCTACCTGCAGGACAAGGTCTACATGGCTGGCAACCGGTTCACCTTAGCGGACACCTTCATGTTCTATGGAATCCATCCGCTCATAGTGAGTTACCCAATACGCAATTAGTTCAAAGAAAAGTAATGAAGCGCTCCAATCGACGTCTATTTTTGGAATATTCAGATTAATTGTTGCTCATTTATGTGCACTACGAGGACACACAAAAATAAAGACGGTAAACAATTGAGAAAAATGGAAGTTTTCCAAAGTGTGGGATTGCACATTCAGGGCTACATGTGATTGGGTTGTTGTGTCTCTGTACCAGTGTCACCAGTATTTTCCAAGGACTCCGTCCGTCCATCCCTTTCCCTCCCCATCAGCGCTCACTTCAATCAAACCACAACTTTAATAAGCAATCTGTCACAGTGCGTAGCACACAATTAGACCAGTCATCTGGCCAAAGGGCATCAAGAGCAAGTTGGCAATGAACACACTGGGCTATAAACACATTCTCACTTCTCTTCAGAGAGCTAAAGCGATGTGGCACAAAGTGATGTCTTTAGCCTCAGACCAGGGACAAGTAAGTTTGTTAATGCCTTCCAGGATCGAAAGAAAGCGAGTTCCGAAACGGGGGAAGACGGAATGAGACGGGGGGGGGGAGGGAGAGATCACATGTTGAGGGATGTCAGTGGTTGTGGCGGAGATGGAAGGTTGCCCCCCCCCCCCCCCCCCCCCACCGCCACCAGGCAGAAGAGCGTCACTTTAGTTCTCAATCAGTGTGGTTTTTAACCTCGGGGACAAAGGGTCAGCTAGCCCCACCCTGAACCAGCGCTCGTCCTGATGTTCAATTCATGGAGACCAACATGACACGAGCATTAAACCTGACTGATGCTAGAATGCTTTTAGGCAGGATTGTTGTGTGTGTGTGTGTGTGTGTGGCGAATGGCCACATTCCAGTTAATGAGATAATGAAAAGGCACACGTCCGATACCATTTATTTTCCTTTCCCAAGGACATCCTGGTTTGTTCTGTTATTAGGATTATTTTATTGTAGTTTGCCACCTGCATTGACAAATAACAGAGAAATATGTCAGAAAGTTGCTCGTGACAAATGAAACATTGTTAACTCGTGACCAACAGGTTAAGTACATCGATTATTAAAGCACGATGCTCCGTCTTTCAGCCTGTTCCTCTATAATCAGATGAACCTCTCCTCTCTCTCTCAGGTGGACTTGGCCGTCCAGGAGAAGGAGCAGTATGTGAACGTGACACGATGGTTCGACCACATTCAGCACTACCCAGGCATCCGGCACCCCCTTCCGCCCGTAGTTGTGCTCAGGAACAAAATTTACTCCGGCAAACACCACTGAGACCTGAGACCCCCCCCCAACCGAGCCTGACTCGTCACACTCTCTTCTGTCGTGTGGAGCGGACCTGGGCTAAAAGTCTGTCACATAATCATCATCGTTGTTTTCCACATCATGGTTCCTGCCTTTATGTCTTAACTCTTCTACAATTTAAGTTTAATCAGGAAAATCAGTAAAGAGCAAAAACAAAACCAGTTTTATTAGTTCTGAAACTCCATTAAAGGATTGCTAACTAATAAAATCAAAAATGTTTTTAATGTTTCACTGCCCTGTGCCATTGGCTGTTGACTTTAACTCATTCAACACTTCTCATCAGAAGTTTGGTGTCTTAACTCTTATTCAGTATCTAGGGAGCGAAAATGTCAGACAATTAATTTGCACTTTTATGCCTTTTTGTTGGTTATTTTGACTTTTGTCGGTGACTTGGAAGTCCATGTTTGTTTGAATGCTGTACGGGGTTTCTATTTATATATGGTGGTTGAATGGGGATTTATTTTGTCTGAACTATGAACATGCGATTACAAGTATTAAAAGAAGCCTTCAGAGATGTCACTTAACTGGCGGTACATTATGTCTTTTAGCGCAAGCCGCTTCCTTTAGGCCACATGAATGCATTTTCAGCAACAGTTTATCCAAATACATGTGGTCGCTGGTTCACCATCATGACCCCGTGATGACCACAGTCATGCTGCCGTCTCTCTCAAGCTCTCATCCCTAACGTGACTGTAGCGTTTTGTTTGTTTTCTTAGGATTTTATGTTTTTCACATGCAACTCTCAGCCATTGGACTGGACAGTTGTGTGTGTGTGTGTGTGTGTGTGTGTGTGTGTGTGAGTGTTCCTGATTGCATCCACTTCCTCACCACCAGTCGTGTGGGCAGCAGTGAGCAGTTTGAGCGTCAGCCCCAGAGTCGGAGATCAGAGTGAGGCTCCAATCAGTCCCACTACCACCACTGTTGATGCTGCAGGCCAGAGAGAGGGCAGCGGGCTCACCAGCTGCCACACAGATCCAGCCAGCCAAGGCCAGAACCCAGGCCCCTGGGCGACAGTCAGCCACTGTGTGTCATTTCAACCCTCGCGCTCCCACGGGGCTGCTTGAGAGAGAAGGACGAAGGGAGGCAGCGAGGGAGGGAGGGGAGGGTGGGAGGCCACAGAGAGAGGAAAAAGAGCACCCAGAGGCCGAGGGATCTTTTTGTGACATGTGAACAATGATCCGTGCCTCCGAAAGCCTTACTGCTGCTGGCTGGATGTTTGCTATTAGCGCCATTAACAGGCCTCGCTGTGGCTGTGGCGGCAGATCCTGTAAATTACCATTATGAAGCTAATGATGAGTAGACAAAGAACAGTAGGAAGTTAAATCGTGTTCTAAAAGAAACACTTGTACACTCAAGTCTTTGAGCGCAAGAACTCTGGTCTAGATCTTATAATACTGGTTTCTTTTGTGTTTGCATCAAAGTGTCTGTTGTACTTTACATGCTTTCAGCTACGTTTTTACTTTCCTCCATCCAAACAGATAATGTTTTTTTTATTATCTAATGTCACCATGATGTTCATCCTCTGCCAATAAAATCAAAACGATACACAGCTCGTGACCCCTGACCTCTCTTGCTTATTTGTCGGTGTGGATATTTCAAATTCTCAAAGAGTCTGTTGTCCGTAAACCAGCCAGAAGACAAGAGTTCAGTGGCGTTCTGTTCAGACTGCTCGCTGTGTGTTTGCATGTGAAGATGGGAAGGATAAAAACAGCTTGCAGTCATTTGAGCAAAGCCTTGTGACTAGTCGGGGCCCTTTATGGTGCGGTCCTCCGTTAAAGAAGCCATTGTCCGCTCGGTTATCTTAACATTTGGTTTTTGAATGTGCAGCATCAGACGGTTTCATAGTCTGAGGAGTATTTAATGAAGCTTGCAGCCGGACACATTCTTCTTTATTCACTTGTATTGGTGGTGTTGCCACGGTTACCGACCAAGCAAGGTTAAACATGACTTTATTTGTAAAGATTTATGTGACCACTGTTAATCAAGTACAACTAAAGCCCATAAAACAGATACTTTAAATAACTTTTGCAGTAATAATATTCACTCCGGCTCACAAGGGCTTCTGAATGCCGTTGAATTTGACAATATTTTTATAAAATCAGGAGTCACGAGTCGATCAGATTGTCCTGCCCGTTTATGCACAACCAAAAGTATCCTTCAAGAGGTTTACATATGGAGGGTTAGAAAATACTTTGCAAAACTCAAAAGATTTAAAGAAAAAAATGATGGCAAATGGACCGACACTCAAACAAACTGATAAAAAGGGTCACAGCTAAACATTCCTTGCAATGCTTCAAAACTCATCAGCACCTATTGTGTGTGTTTTTAGAGGATTTCATCACAAGATACAAAGTTGAGCCATTTGAATTTAGAGTGTTGATGGTTTCCTTCTAGTTCATTGTATTCCAACAAGACATTTGTGCTTGAAAATGATTCCAACTATAAAATATACAGAGATGATTAGTCATTTTGAAACTCATCTCAAAAAATGCTAGTGTGGTCTCACGCAGTCAGGTTCCTTCCTGATCAAACCTGAGAGCAGTCAAAGCCACGCGCAGTGATGAGGCCACAGCAGGTAACCAGGACAAAGGCACCAATTAGAGACGACCTCTACTACCAACTTCTGACGGCGAGAGGAGCAACACTCCGCAGGGGTGGCCCTAAATGGATAAGCTCAAGACCCTCCCATTTTACCAACTGTGTCCCGCCCCACAGCGGCGTACCGACCTCTGACCTCCCCCTCACCGCCTGGTGAGGGGGAGGTCTAAGGTCGATAAGGTGAGATGATCATCGGTATCTGCTGATGGCTTCGTCTCTCACCGTGGAGCTGTGGCTGGGAGTGATGCTGACGCCTCACTCTCTCACACAGAGCAGATCATAGAGGTGGAAAAAGCTGCGAAAACCTCCTCAAGAATTTTACACTTTGGTCGGTTTACAGAACTGAAAAAGTTGACGTGTCAGTTTTTATCATTGACTACAACCCAGACTTCAGAAAGACCCACTAAAGGTGTCGATGCAGGATGCAGGATACTACATCGGGCTCTATTGGCTGGCCTGCATCAGTAGAAAGCTTGAAAATGCCATAAAATAATCGTGAAAGAGCCCCTGGTAACACTACACAATGTCAAGTGTAAAGGTTTTGCTGAGGTGGACTCAGAACCATCGGGATCATGCTGCTGCAGGGTTCACCTCAAGCAGGCGTCACTGTTTTCAAACGAGTCAAGCGTTCAGCTTTCACCCACGCCACCTCCTCATCGTCTCCCAACACCTTTGTCACCTTGAGTTTACCAACCCGCATTAGAAAGACAACCCCCCGATCCACCCCCGCAACCGTGCCGGCCGCCACCACCACCCTTCGTTAATTCTTATTAACAACATCAGGGAGAGGGAGGCGCATTGGTCGTGACATCTGCTAGGAACAGGCCTCCTCGTCCCTCGCTGACTGATTCAGTGGAACAATCAACGCCGCGTGGTGGTGAGGGCAGCGTTAGCGCGGCGTAAGCTCTTTTGACAGGACTTATCGGCCGCGCTTTATTGCGGCCTTTACACTTTGTGACAGTTGTACCATGCGCCTATAAAGATGGCATCTGATTGTCTATTGCAATTACATGAGCGTATGAGCAATGGATGCAGCTCTGACGGACACATGGAGGGAGGAGGGAGGGGGGGGGGGGGGGCATGTGTTTTTCTCAACATGCTCTTACAGTAAAGTTCCTCCTGTGGATGTGAAGGAGAGAAGTGTGTCTTTAATTCTCCTTCAACTTTTCGATTAGATTAGCTAGCGCACCTTATCTCATGGTCCGATGGATGGATGTAGATGCTGATGATCCTTTCTTTCTTCACCATCTGTGGAGAAGTACTTCATTGTTTTAACAACTGAATTGGACATCTGTGTGATTGCTTTCCTCAAAGGGTTTTATGCCACTACTGTGAAATCTGCAAATACCAGTTTACCATATGTATGCATTTATGCCAAGAGAACTTCCTAGATTGCTTTTATTTCCTCTATCTCTCTCTCTATCTCTTGCGAGACACAAGCCTCACCTTGGATTGCATAAGGATCCCAGGTGTGCAGCCAGACCAGAGTTTTTTACGGGATGCAACTACTCAGCTCATCAATCAGAGAGATGGGTGGCTGATTCGGCACGTTGGTGCTAGAGTACATATGTGTGACCCGGGGCAAGGAGATTGCACAAGATTGCACCTTAAGTCTCTCTCTCTCTCTCTCTCTCTCTCTCTCACACGGATAACTGTTGTTGAATTAGCCGCCTCAATTGCTCCTCACCCCTTCTGCTGAGCTACCTCAGCTGCAGCTTCTTCGCATTTTCCTGTCTGCGTGTGTGTGTGGTCATTCATGGGGTTATGGTTTTGGCCTGGGGGGTAAGAGGTGAATTGGGGGTGAAGGAGGTAAAAAAAAAAAAAAAAAAAGAAGCCAAGAAGTGAGTCGACCCACTCAGCTGAATGAGTTCAAAAGACGGGCCTGTAGCAGTAGTTGGAAAATGTAAAAAAATAAAATATATATATATTCTTTCTTCTGAGTCGCACAATTCTCCCAAAATGATTCCACGATACGGTGCTCTTGGCCTTGAAGTGACTTCTCATTTGCCGTGCCGTCCCATCGTGTGGTCCTGTCACAATCCTCGTCCCTTTATTCAAATGTTCCACAAATTAGCCATACATTTATCCCCCCCTCTCTCCTGCTCCATCCAACCCACAGGTCATGCCACTTAACTTCAGCCGGCCCCCCTGCTGTAATAGGTTCTGATAGGAAGCCTCCAGGGAAGTTGACTTCTCACTGAGAAGTGATACTAAAAGTAATTGCAGCTGAAACCCTGTGACAGGGGGTGTACTTTGAGGGGGGGGAAAGAGAGAGTGCAGCGCAGGGAGGATGGCATTTGAAATAAGCATAGAGGATATTTGGAGGGGTGGGGTGGGGTGGGGGGGGGGGGTGTAGAGGAGCTAATAGACAGACTCCTGGGTGGGCAGAGAGCAGAGAGCACTGCCCTTGGCCATTTACTGTAATTTGACCTCCATGGGAAAAAAGAACGGCAACAGCCTCCCTATTTGCATATTTCTCGAACTCATCTGCATACGTCACCAGGACCGTCCTTTTTTATTATAACAGTTTGGTTTTAATTTGAGATGACTAATTTATTTAAACCTGGAGTTAAATGCAGAGCGCTTTCCTCTTTGTAACGCCGTCTCATTTCCCTAATGAATAAAAATTAAAAAAAAGGGAGCTGATGACAACGAACAAGGAACGTAAACAAGGCTTCATATCATTAACTTTGAATATGAGTTGTTAACTTAATGACCCCCCCACCCCCACCTCTCCTCACTATTATTATTCTTGTGTGGAAACCAGTTATTTTTAATGAGGACATGGATGTGGTGTGGAATGACCTGGCACAATACTTTCACCATGAAAACAAAATGTTTTTACTTTACTCCAAAGAGAGAGGAAAGTCCATCTGAAGACAACTCAGGGAAGCGCTTAAGTTCCAGTAATGTAAATGTAAACTCTCCCTCAAGAGTCACCGGTTTGCCCATTTATCTGATAACCCTGGCCTCACCCGATCCACTATGGAAATCTGATTTTTCAAACTCCACACAGAAAGGGAATCGAACCTGAAACAACAGTGACAACAGTTTATGTTGTCGTATGAATATGAATAATGGCTATCCAGTATAGTGCAGTCAGTACATCATCCATTATGAGCTAAAGTGAGTGATAGGACAACAGCACTTTAATTGATTGATCTTGAGGGGACGTGATTAGGAAGTAGAAACACACATTTCACTCTTCTTCTTTGTGTGTGTGTGTGTGTGTGTGTGTGTGTGTGTGTGTGTGTGTGTGTGTGTGTGTGTGTGTGTGTGTGTGTGTGTGTGTGTGTGTGTGTGTGTGTGTGTGTGTGTGTGTGTGTGTGTGTGTGTGTGTGTGTGTGTGTGTGTTACGAGGGTGGCTTCACTGCTGACTGGTTATCTACTGGACTAAGGCCATGAAGCTACAAGACAGGCGTCTTTAACCCATGTGTTGCAATAGTTGTAACTTAACACATTAGAACACTTTAGAATGACTCTTTCTGCTGCTCTTCCAGTTATTCATCATTGTGTTTCCTGTCCATCAAAGTTCATTTGAGTTCCATTAATAGCTGCAGCAGCAACCGTTGTAAATTCATTAAGTTGATACATAATAAAATATAATTCGGTTGAAATGTATTGCATGTCATAAACCTTCAGCTCAAGGGTGGATTGAGTGTGTTGAGCATGCAGGCATGTGTGTTTTACAGTGACAGGCATGGATAAGCAGAAGACAAACAGATCGCTGAAAGGTTAAAGACAAGCTTACTCTCCAATTCACAGTGTGCGCTGTGAAGGGCCGCTTTTATTTCCACTGGCTGTGTCCCATGAAATGAATTACAGCCTCTGTGTACAGTACAATAGCCAGTGGGCCTTGTTGTCAAAGTGAAGGGCCAGGGGCTTTGATTCAAACCCTTTAATCCAAGTGCCAGTTGCATCTCAGAAGAAGAGAGTCAGTGAATGGCATGGTAGCAGGATAAACACGCATTACCGATTAAGTTAAAATGTCATAAAGATAATTGATGCCACATTAAAAGGTTAAGATCCTGCCTACAGTTAGTGACCCAGAGGGACGGTCACTGATTTGTTCACAGCGTGCTTTACTAAAATGTTAATAGCATTTGATCTTGAGGGAAAACCAAAAAAAAAACACTCCTTTATTCCGGCTAAATTTAACACCACATGACACACAGCTGATCACTGGCCTCCATGAAAGGAACCACAAGCGAGGGGTGGTGTGAAATCGACATTTGGACAGGAAAACACAAAGTCATCTCTGTACCTCCTGATCCTCTAATGTTGTGCTGCTGTGGTTCAGACACACACACACACACACACACACACACACACACACACACACACACACACACACACACACACACACACACACACACACACACTGTTTTAACTATCAATTCATCTCAAAGAGGCCTCGGCGTTTCACTGACTTTGACCCTTCCAAAACCACCAGTCTTTGAAGTGAAATCCTGAAGATACAAACACACGGTCTCACACTCACACACACTCACACTCACACACACTCACACACTCACACACACACACACTGCCTGCCTGCCTCCGGGGTGAAGGTGGGAGGGTGAGCCGGCAAAGAAAGATGCTGTTGAGGATGCCGGGCGCTGATAGAGTGATGATAGGATGTACAATGGACTCCAGTGTGTGGCATTTAGCTTCAGGATCGGCTTCACACAAATGCATACATATACTCAGACCGGCTTATTTTTGTAAAACATACACACATACAGTATGTAGATTATACTTTCTCACATATATATATATATATATATATATATATATATACATGTATGTCCACAAACACTCAGGTCATGCCCAGAGGGAGGGAAACTTTGCCTTCTTTACGGCGTTGGTGGACTCCCCTTGTGACTTTCACAGCTGTCATGCTCCTCTTTACAGCCTTCATTCATCTATTAACCTCAGGGACAGGAGCATGTGACGATGCCTCACACACACACACACACACACACACACACACGAACACACACATAGTTAATGTACACAGATGCATAGATACAAGCAAAAAGTTAAGACACTCGCCAAGTGCTGACATGGTGTTAATGTGGTGTGTTATTAGTCCTAATGTCATTTCACACTGTTCTGCCATTGCAATGATAATGATATGGTCATCAAGTACCTTCTTGTGTGTTGGGGCTAATTATATCAGGGTTTATATCAATATTGCTGTGAAAGAAATGGGTCTATTTTGAAAAGAAAATTGCATTAAAAATGGGTTTATTTGCATGATTATGGTTGGAAACTTTTTCTACTCTCAATGAATGCGTCTGTAAAATGTCAATAACTGCAAATTAGATCCTTTATGATGCAGTTAAATCTGAACAGAATCAATGATGTGTGACTGAAAAGGTTTTAGTCACTGTAAATAAAGGCAATGCATTCATTGGGGGAAAGGATTTCATCAAATTGAATCATCCCTGCACGCTTTCAAAAGGAAGTACATTCTTCACTATGGCACACAAATAAGATAGAGTCAGTTTATTCACAAGGGTTTGATTTAAGAAAATAAAAAAATCCCTCTACAGCTAATGTGACACAGCAGTCTTCAATGCTTCATTGGTGAGTGTGACACAACAGCATGACCAAAATGGAAATGTCCCCTCTCTCTCTAAAGCAGCTCAATAGTGCTGTTGAGTAGATGATATGACTTTTTATCTCCGTAGCCAGGAGTGGTATGCACCCCGCCAGTTGGCTTTTGTGCTTTTTGTAGGTGACACAGTGTGATAGACCCTGCCCTCAAACCCTCCATTACAATCATATTGGTCTCCTCTCAACTGTGTTCCTATGGGGCACCGTCACTGCCAAGACTGGCTGAAGTTTAGTCAAAGACATTAAGAGAGCTCCTCCAGGGACAAACATCAGCAGAGAGGAGAGGAGAGGAGAGGAGAGGGGAGGAGAGGAGAGGAGAGGAGAGGAGAGGAGAGGAGAGGGGAGGAGAGGAGAGGAGAGGAGAGGAGAGGAGAGGAGAGGAGAGGAGAGGAGAGGAGAGGAGAGGAGAGTGACGATGGCATAGCTGCAATCCATAACTTTGGGCACGTTCAAAGTTGAAAGTTGAAAGTGTCTCGTGTGGCTCTTGTGAAGATGTTTCAACATGTTTTTGTTAGTATGCAAAGAAAAATAACACAACCGGAGAAAATGAATGCAGATGTTTCTATTTCAGCTAAGCTAAGCTAACTTATACATTCAACCCATACCGTACGCTGACATCTGTGTGTCAATGTGTCCTGTGGCATTCCTGAGAAGAAGAGCAATATGTGTCTTTCTTTTTAATTGAGTCTGTTCATAGCCTACTTCTAGCCTTATTTGAGTGTCATCATCTGTTTTAGTGCTTTATTGGTTGTCTGCTTCTGTTTTGTTTCGTGTGCGACTTTTTACGCTGCCGTCAAGACCAGGTCGGCAACCTCAATGGAACTTCAGGATGAATTAATTAAATGGAAAAAAAGATTGTCAATTGAGTTATATTCTTTGATATTTCAGAGAGAAATGATGGGGATACCAGGTTAGAAATATGATCGTATCGTACAACAGTGGTTGAGATAATTCAGTCTGGACCAAAGTGGTGGACAGACTAACATTGTAGTCCCTAAGGCTGCTGGCGTGGCTAAACGTCTTGACTCAAGGTCAACTTACTTGCTTTTTCCCGGATTTTCAACTGCATCTCATAGTCTTCATCAGTGGAGTTTGCGCAGTTGTCACAGAGATTGTTATCTGTCATATCATATCATCGTCAACCTGAGGGTCGCGACCATAATTTGATGATTTCAGGGGGGTCGGCAGATGGTTGTGGAGAAAAAAATAAAAGATTATTAGACTGGGCAATGGTTTTTCCACCTCATGCTCACTTTAATATTTGCTGTGATATTTTACATTTCCAAGCTGTAATGCCAAGTAACAGTCCAGTAAAAGAACTCCGCTTCAACTCTACTCAAGTGAACAGAAAAAGACAAATTGAGGAACAGGAATGTCACTTTTCAAGCCTGAAGAAGCTCTGCGAGTAAGAACAATCACACACCCACACTCATGCAAACATAGGAGAGTGACAGTATCTCCCTCAAGGAAGAGTGCTGCCATCTCTCGCCGTGGTGGTCATCAGCGCTAAACTCCTGTCAGGTTCCATCTTACACCCTAACGCACACACACACACACACACACACACACACACACACACACACACACACACACACACACACACACACACACACACACACACACACACACACACATACTGGTCTGTCTCAGACCGGGACAGGCTCTCCAAAGGGGTCAACATGTTGTCACACACACCAGGGAGCAGTGTTGTTGTTGGCTAGTCCGTACCTCCTCACTATTGTCCATGTCACCTCACACACAGAAGACCTGCTGTGGCTATTAGCGTGCCAGCATGGCGGGGACACTTTGGACATCGCCTTGGCTAAAACCTGGCAGCCATCTTTAATTTATTTATAAGCAGGTCCTTCTCCTGCTTAGTTTGCAGGCAGTGCATAAAAAAAGTCAGGGTCTTTTTTTGTACCGATACATTGTTGAGCTCGGTACTGCACAGTCCTGCATTGTACACTTACATAATGAAGTACGATGAAAATCATAACAGGCATTTTGGAGCATTCTTCGTAAAGCTTTACTTTCTTTATTAGGTCAGTAATTTTCTAATAATCTTCAAGGAACTTTCCTGGAAATAACTATTTAATTTGTTATTAATTATAGCAAATATATATACAACTCAGTTTGTCAGATTCGGACCTGGGCTGCTGCTCCTTAGTACATGGGGGGCCCGCTCCACCAGGGCATATTA
The DNA here is from genome assembly GCA_032191485.1 of Leptoclinus maculatus. Lineage (NCBI taxonomy): Eukaryota > Metazoa > Chordata > Actinopteri > Perciformes > Stichaeidae > Leptoclinus > Leptoclinus maculatus. Next base: position 11,926,784 of record JAVDOI010000013.1, read on the forward strand.
AGGTTTAATTAGATTAGGTTACTAAATGTGTAATGCACTGAGTCATCAATGGTATCGTACCAATTTTGTAATTAAAGAACAGTTAAACGTTAGCCCCTCTCCTCACGCTTACCGTTATCTTTTCAAAGCATACAGTACATTAAACCTGATGAGGTGACCAACAGCTCTTACTTAAAGAAAAGTTGTAGTTTTTTTAAGTCTTTTATTCATTTACATCTTTTGTGTGTCTAAGTTCATTTAGTGTGTGATGACTCCTATCATGTTGCTGCACTACTTAGAAACTAAATGAACTATGTTGTCAGTTTTTTTTCACAGCAAATATACGTGATCTCATTTTGACAAGATTGAGAACTTAATCCTCGGGGCTTTCAATCACGCACGTTCAACAGTTGTTTCAAATCTCACTATTTAGGCAGGCCCTCCTTGATCATTTCCTGTGATGTAAATGTTCGCTGAGGAAACATTTAATGTTTTGTTTAATGTCATTTCTGATCATGTGCCTGACATTCACAGCTGTCTCACAACTGGGACAAGAAGAGGTAAAAAAAAAAAAAGAACTCTTGGTGGAAAATGCCTTTCCACTCAAACATGGTACATCTCTCCCAGGTGACTGCTTAGCACTGGCAGTAATTGAAAACTTGCCCCTGGCACTGTGTGTGTGTGTGTGTGTGTGTGTGTGTGTGTGTGTGTGTGTGTGTGTGTGTGTGTGTGTGTGTGTGTGTGTGTGTGTGTGTGTGTGTGTGTGTGTGTGTGTGTGTGTGTGTGTGTGCCTGCGTGTGTGTGTGTATGTGCCTGCGTATGTGTGTGTGTGTGTGTGTGTGTGTGTGTGCGCAAATGAGCATGTGGGGTGCATACGTATGTGAATGCAAGTCATGAGGCATGTGTGCATGCAATAACTGCTTTTTTCCCCTGTGTCTGAGCATGTGCATTTGCTAGTATCAGCATGTATGTGTGCGCATGTGTGTTTCCGTTGTTGTGTGTGTGCGTGTATGTATGTAAACATGTGTCCTGTGTGCGTCTTCATCACTAAAGCCGACAGGTTCACACTGATAAGTGCACCTTTCCTGATTCGTGTTGTTGGGAGTTTTCCCAACAGGAGTATGAATTAATAACATTTCTTAACACTGCCCTCCCCCCCCCCCCCCCCTCTTTTTGCTCTTCCACAACGAGGGGGCCAAATCTCTTCAGCATTTCCAGCCCTGTGAGCTAATTTGACAGCTCACGGGGGTGACGCTGATTCCACTTCGCAGAGACAGGTACCCTAGGGCTAGCCAGCTGGATCGCAGCGGATGCTTACAGATTTGGCTTTAGCTTCATGCTGGGTGTCATCTGTCTCTTTGGTCTGGCGCGGGATAATTTTTGTGTATGTGCGCATGTGTGTGTGTGTGTGTGTGTGTGTCCGCCCTGACATCATGTGCCTGAGCAGTTTGTGCCTGGCAGGCCTTGTCTGTCCAGGTTGGCCATCAAACACAGCCAGCATGGCCCTAATCTGACGAGGCACTGCTCCAAACATGCCACAGCAGCCCGAGAAGTGTGTGTGTGTGTGTGTGTGTATGTGTGACCCCAGGGCAGACCCCCTTTTTTTCCTACTCCTTGCCTTCCTCCTCTGCTCTGTCCCACGTCGAACATCACCGAACACACACATAAACTGAGGAAAAACTTCAAAAACCATCAAGTTGAGCTCAGTCGACGCTTACCCGCCACCTCGCAGTCTCAACTCCTCTGTGCTCAAGTTGCACTGCGTGCATATATGTGTGTGTGTGTGTGTGTGTGTGTGTTATTAAAGTGAATATGTCTGGGTTTGAAACGCTACGGCCAGGAGAAGCAATTTTGCTCACCACAAACGGAGAGATATCCTCGTCCAGCGCTCCCTCCACCCCACATCTGTCACTTCGATTGTGGGCACTTTGCGGAAAACGCTCTGCCTCAACAGGTTTGCAGCCTCCCCCAGCCTGTTGCCCTCAGTCGACTTCGACGCTGCCTCTCGGAGAAAGAGGCGATCCCTCCCCATGTTCGGACGGGAGAGGACAGGGGGACAGACCCCCTATGGGAGAAATGACAGTGCGGTTCCCATTAATCTCCGGGACGAGCCCCCGAAATGGCGGCAGGGGCCCCGCCGCGTACACTAATCGTAGCCGACACACCGGTCTCCCCCCTTCACACACACTTCCACAGTCCTCCCTCAGTGCCGATCTCAAGCTCCGAGGAAAAGGGGCAGTCAGTCATCGCAAGATGAGCCTGACAAGGTTCCGTCCGTTTTTTTTTGCTGTGAAAGAGAAATATCTTCCCTTCCCTGAAAAGCGCAGGATGATGAGTACATATGTTGATTTTCAGGCTGTGAGCCATGTTCCGCCACTGTGTCTTCCCATCAGGCCTTGGGACAGAGTGACAGCAGGATAGTGTCACGGCACACAGTGACTTGTAAAGTGCCAGTGCATAAAGGCCTTCAGTGTGTTTATTTGGGTCTCTACCTTCCCGCCGCACTCCATTCTTCACGTGTTTACTGACTATCTATTTTTTCTGTTTCCTGCTTTCACCCTCCCTCCACCTCTTTTCCATGGTGGACAGCTCAGAAGTATATCGCCTCCAGCAGGTGGAGGGACAAGAACGATGGTGGCGCCGGGGACAAACAACCTGCTCCCAGCCCAGGGACTGGGAGACAGAGAGACGGTAAATGAACTAAGAAACTGGATATGGACAGAGAGAAGGGCAGAAGCGGGTAGGTGGGTTGCAGGGCAGCAGGTCCTCTCATACCACACCTCCACCACCCCCCACCCCCATCTTCCCTTAGGCCCACAGGCCTTGGCATCCAGTGAGTAACACCCCCTCCTTCCCTTCCCTTTCCCCCTTTCCCATCACCACCCCCCACCTGTTCGGAGCCACGGTGCAGTGAGTGGCGTTCAGCGTGTTGTGAACACAAAGCAGCGGCCCCGCGGCCCTCCGCCTGGACCTCGGTGTCAAGACCCAGCCGAGCTGAGAGAGAGAGAGAGAGAGAGAGAGTGAGGGATGGAAGACATGAGAGAGAGAGAGAGGGAGAGAGAGAATGGAGGGCAGCAAAATGCAGAATAATTATACCCAGTGGGTAATGTGAGCACCGTCGTTACAGGGGCGGTGTGGTCGGGCCGGGGAGGAGAGAGACACGGAGGCAAGAGCGTCACCGGGCCGAGCTCGCAGGGCCAGTGGGCATGTTTGGTAAACCACAATCACAGACCTCCCACTGCACTGCTGGAGCACCGTATGTGGAAGTGCTGCAGGAGATCATCTGGATACTGGCTAGCATGTACGCACGGGGGGGGTGGGGAACGGGGGGGGGCACTGCTGCTTTGGTCCTTCATACTGTGTACAGATCTAATGTTTCAGTGTAATACAAAGATGAGGGAGAAATAGTGTATCTTATATGATAAGGGTATTGTGTAGACTATACTCAGGTACATAACCCACAATACAACTCTTCAGTTAGCTTCAGTACTAGCCTGCAGCTGAAGTCTTGGGTTTCAAGCTGATGGATAATTCAAAGAGACTCTGTAATAGGAAATGGTTGATAACAATTACACATATATATTACATATATATTTATGTAATTGTTGTCAATTTGTGATTAATTTAGCTTCATTCATATTTTCCAACCAAACTAACAAAATGTAATTTGCAGAGCTTCAAAATAGTCTGAACTTAATAAAAGCATTAATATGATTACATTTTTAAAATACATGATAATATATTAAATTGGGCATTTACACGGAAATAGGATAATGTAAACATTATCATGCTCTATAATAAGGTAATGAACTGTTCTTACTGAATTACAATTACCTGAACCGAATTCAATAGAATGATCATGAAAGGCTTTTAAGTCTGAACAGAATATAATTGATCTTATGTCATCTAATGTAGGCAGCTCAAATTAAAGTATGGCCTATTAACCATACATACGTTTCAATTCTGTTTTATGACTTTGAAAATTGTCTTTCCTTTTTAGTGACAATTTTGGAGAGTGTCCCAGAAAGGCTTTGTGCTCTGCGCAGGGGTGTCAAATAGAAAAGTAGAATTCAGTTAATAGACCAGTGGGACACGAATATAAAGAAATACATGATCTGCCTTCATGCAACAAGCTCTCGCATGCAAACTGCAGCCGAGCATCAGAACGCTTGCAGGTAATGATGCAGAAGGACAGATATTTCCTCGTTATGTTGATGTCGGCTTTGCCCTCCAAATTCTATAATGCTGTGGAAATCTCAACTTTGGATAAGTTTCAGAGTAGAGGATGTTTAAACTGCTTTTCTCCCTCATCAAAGTAGGACAAGAAATGTAAAATGTATTATTTCCAGCACTAAAATTAAGCATTTCAATTTTCAATTTTTTTAAATAATACATATGACAGATTATTTAAGTTCTGAATAATATATTATAATAATAATAATAATTACTATTATTATTATTATATAATTACTATTATTATTATTATTGGGTCAAGAAACTAGAGTTATTATCTTTTACATAATATTGTTATTTGTAAATGTCTACAAAATATATATACTATATAATATAGAGTAAGTATCTCTTTAATATCTTTTCTTTTATTAGTTATTATTGTAAAACACAAATTGGAGTTCTATGTTACTCTGCTTTTCTCTTACAATCTGAATATGGTAATGATTGCTGCATTTAACTCGCCTCTCTGCCATTCTCAGGGTTGATGTAAATGTTTTTAATTTCACCCTGCAGATTCATGAATAAACAAAACAACGGGATGCACGGGATCCTGTCACCGAGTTATTTGCTGGATCTGACATGTTCTGTAGTCGGAGATCCTCTCGTGCTTCTTCAGACTAACGTGCGGCTGCAGTGAAGGGCTTGTTTTTATCCCTCGGCTGTTGATCAATCATTTAATCTCCTTAATAGGCCCAAATCAAAACTAATGGTGCATGTAATAAGTGTTTAACTAAACAATGTGGACAGTGGGGGACTTAAGTGGTGCCTTAATGATTTTCTCTTAACTGAGCATGACAGTCCTAATGAATTTAGGGCTCGCAAACAAACTTTTGACAACTAATATGCAACGTTTGCCCCAAACAACGCCTCTTCTCACTCTCACTGAATATCTGCATGTGCTTTGCAAGTGCTGTTCTTTATTAATGCATTTATGCCAATATATTTGCATTTCATAAAGTGTAATAAAAGCCTTTGCTAATCCAACATAATTCAGTCAAATTTATGACCAATCCAGCCCTGCATTTTCAAAACTCATGTGAGACATTTGGTGCCATCTTGTGGTGACTGTGGTGTTTTCAAAGAAACATAATATAAATGTTATTGTATCTAATATCTATAGCTAATTACAATATAGAGACATCTTGATAAATGCAAATGTTGTATACCTAATCTACTAAATATGAATGTCAGTAGAAAGGGAACTTAGCCTTGTCAATACTCACACAGAGATGTGTGTCTATTTAGAGGTACGCCATTTGTCTTGGTATATTTATCGCCTGTAGTATCATATTTAATAATTACTGTAAAATTATTAAATTATAATCATATTTCTACTAAGGTACCCTTTATTTGGTGTTTCTAACAGAGTCTAATAATCATCAATTTATGCTTTATATATGAGTTACAAGAAATTAATAACCCCCTTTGGGTTCGCCAGGTTGTGAAAAAGGCCCTTTGGTTGTTGTTTGGTAATGATTCAGTTATAAGTGTAGGAAATGTATTAATATATACGTGTGGGTTTCACACCTTCTAATAAACCATCAAGTCTAGCGCTATAACACACCAGCTAGAGGGATTGGGAACCTGGCAACCTCGAAGATATTCTTATTAATGGCTATAATTGACAAAGCATGAGTAAATGAGTTGTCAACCATGACTAGACCATTAGTTGCCATGTATTTATTAATAATAAAGTTGTACTATGATTTAAATTTAACAATTGGGGAAAGAGTGCACACAGAATAATGAATAGCCTACTATTTGTTTTTAAGTCACAAAGTCATGATAAAATGTAGGGTCTATATTTTAAAATATAATTTATATATATATATATATATATATATATATATATATATATATATATATATATATATATATATATATATATATAAATTATGATTACACTGTTGGATGTATTCTGAATGAACAAGTAATGTCACTTTGTTCCACCATAGAGCAAGACTGACATCTGCTGTCCTCACGCAAAACCTCACACGTGCACACACACACGCACACACAAGCTTTTACAGACTTTTAAAACTTCCAAATTAAAAAGCACGTCGCTGTAGTTTACCTCGACACTACAGAAGACAGAATTTTAAGTGTACTGGTAAAAATTAACGCGAGAGGCTCTTTCTCCTCTCTTATTAGGGCGGATGTGACACCCCTCTCCCAGCCACTTGGTTCAGCCCACAGCCTCGTACCCGGAAGTAGTAGTAAATATTTACTTTGCGATCAGCTGACTTCCATTCATATGACTGCAATTAGCAAAAGACCACTGCAGTTTCTTAGCATATTGTAGCTAGCATGTATAACCATATAATTAAAATATAGGCTACGTTAATGACGGGTGGTTTAGGTCAGCTAAATACGTCTTTCGCTTTCACAATTAACGTCCAGTTAGCTTAGCATTTGGGACATTCAGGCCTAGCAAGTGAATAGCAGTTAGTAGCTGGTTGAGCTAGCTGCTCCACAAGAGACAACACTTTGATTTAACTACTACAATCAACGTGTCAGCAGACTTGGTAAAAATGGACAAGATTGCTAAAGGTGAGTGAAATCCACAGCAGAAAACAATCATTCTCATTGTGGGCATGTTAGCGTGTTTGGCTCCACTGTTTACCTTTAATGCTCTTGATCTCAGATGGCTACATATGAGGCTATTCAAAATATCATGTAGTGCATTGTGAAAGACATTAGGATTTGATTGCTTTTATATACATGCAAAGAGTGAATGAGATGCAAAACTTGGTTTGCATTATATTAATAATAACATTATAACTTTTTATAGCATGCAGGCATCAGCACAACATTATTAAGGTGTGCTCATAGTATTGTTTGAAAACATGATACTTGCTTTTCATAATAAAGTTGTAAAAATGCTGTATCCTGTGTGTCCTTTGTGTTTAAACTGAATGTAATGTGCGTTGTGTTTGGTGCTGCAGATGTTGGGGATATCCAGTCGCGACTGTTAGACCACAGACCAATCATCAATGCAGAGGTCCGCTACTTTGTGAGAGAGTTTGAGGTACCTGTTATGAGCATGACAGATGTGTCTCAGGCTACATTACTTACAAATGTGATGACTTTAGGGTTCAGTGCCACTGATGACAGATAATTGGACATTTTACCATCATTTAGATTTGTAACCTTCAACGCTGCTGTAAACTAGACGCTCAGAATCTACATGTCAAGACAATTCACAGAATGTTTAACATCTCTGCTGCTCCATGGAGTGATCAATATACTGTAAATATACCGTGTTTTCTCTTGTTCTTGAGCAGACGATGCCAGGGGAATGATTTCAACTCATTTGTTGTTATTTTTCTCACTCGTTTTCATGGAAACAATATGTTATGAGCCAGATGTTTTTGTGCGTGTGGTATGCCTGTGACAACACTGAGCTTTCCTCTGCTGCTGTTTAGGAGAAACGTGGACACAGGGAGAGCAGACTGCTGGAGAACCTCAATAAGATTGTCCCGGAAACAAATGAGCAAATGCTGCCGACAGATTTCGTGGGCATGCTGTCTGATGTTGTTAGACGTTGTAAGTCTCCTCTCTCAGATTCACACTTTATAGAAGTTACACACTTTGTAAATTGTGGTTAGATTGTGTCATTTTATGTTTGACCTGACATCTAATCAGACACTATGATTTGTTGCCATTTCTTTAGACAAATGTTTGGCAAAACTCTTTCCATGATGTCTGTAATGCATTATAAACATACAATGTGTTATATTCTTCTAATGGAACTGTATATTTTTAGTTCTGTGTACTAATGAATAACATCATAACACATCATCAAGCATTGTGTAATGACTTATAAAGTCAAGTATCATGAGCCTCCATAACTGACTTTTTTTTGCAAGGATCATATTGTATAATAATTCCCATTGTTGTAATACATTATAATCTTATAATGCATTATAACGACTATTCTAATACATTAGAATAGTGATATTAAATGAAGTGGCCCCTGTATGCTTTAAGAAAAGTAAAACATATAAAGTTGTGTGTTCTTCCAAATGTTTAATCATATATGTTTTCACTCTACTTAAAGCAAACAGTGGCAACTTCACTTATAATCATATTATAATAACAGTGATTATAATGCATTATGAATATATTATCATGTATTGCAACTATGGGAATTATAATACATTATGATCCCTGCAACAAAAAGGTCAGTGAGTGACCAGCAGTTATGAAGTATGATGATACTTGAGCTTATAAATGTGTTATGATTATTATTGTTATAAAGCATCATGGCTATTTATGAGTGCTTATTACTATAATTACACACTGCTATAAGCAAATTGTCGTGCCTCTTGCTAATACAAAGACTTATTCAGCCACAATGTATGTAAACTTTCATTTAAAGACATTCAACAACACATTGTTTCATGTAAATGTGCGATATTCTGAATTCCTACGGTGGTACGATGACACAAGAAACCTACTTTGACAAACAATGTCAATCTTAGATTATTATATCAATGTTGTGTTAGAGTAAATGAAAATGTTCATTATGAATATTATATATATTTGTTGCTTCTCTCCCACAGTGGAGGCTGCTAAGCACATGGCAGAGAGAGTCCAGCAGAGGGAGCTAGAGGCACAGCAGGTAAAAACAACTCCAAGCAAAGGACTTAAAGCACAGGTGGACACATTATCATACAGATTGGATTGCAGACTGTTCGGGCATTTATGATATTGTGTGCATTTACACTGCCTTGTGTTATCCGCATCTTCAGTGCGGTGTGTGAATGCAAGAGGGTGTGGCAGCTGAAGTAGTACAAGAGAGGCAAACATCATCATTCTCATCTTCTTGTGTCGTTCCAGAGCACCCAGCTGCAGGGGAACATGGAGCGCTTGAAAGATGAGTGGGCAGAGTTTCTGAAGGAGCAGCAGAGATTAAAGGAGGAGGTGGACGAGGAGCACGCCAAGGCTGTAGGACAACTCAGCACCCAGTACAGCCAAAAGAAGAAGGACTTGACCAAGTTTTCACCGCTCTAATCAGTTCGCGATGGTGTGAGTGAACAAACCTCTCTTACTCCGTGCGTGCGTGTCCGCCGTGGACACGGACGTCTGTTCAAAGCAATCGGCTTTGACTGATGAACTTCGTTGTTTGGCGTAAAAATGTAGAGGTTTTTGCACAAGACTAAATATTAAAGTGTGATTAACAACGTGGAATTTCACAGGCCATTCAAACGTACACGTTTCTGTCTTCAGCACATGGACTTTTCACGGTAACCTAGAAGGCCTGGAATATGTCCTTTTTTTAAACAAGCAATCGTTTGATTGTTCCTTGGCCGTGAAGTTTTCAACATTTCAAGATTTTAATGGATGCCCGCCTGAAGGGTGCTGATGATAAATTTGCGTCGGCCTCAAGTTGAAAGCAACCTGGAGTTTGGCACCATGGCGAGATATTCGAAGCACTGGAAGCCAGATCGTTAAATGTTAGAAAAGCCATGAGCAGGTGTGTTTAAAGCACAAGTCAAGTGTTGTGGAAACGAGAAACTAAACAGTTTCCAGGACAAGTCATCCCTCACCAGCTCCCCCGTGTTTGGAACATTTGACCTCTGACTTCAAGTAAACCAACTGTCTATGAAGTAACGTTCATTATGAAAAGGCCTTTGCTGAAACCAATAATGATTGATCTGCAGCAGCTGCTTTTTGTTTGCTTTGCCACCTCAAATCTGATTTGAACAAGTCACAAATCCAATATTTATGTTCCGTTTCAACAGAAAAAAATAAACATAAATCAGATTTTGACTTTCTGTTTTGTTTTGTGGTCGTGTTTACGTAAAGAAAAGAGATTAAACACAATCAAGGTGTTAATTTACTTTTTGCTTCTCCATTTATCATATGAATTGCACACAGAGGCATGTGCTACAGTGGAAGTATTTATCAGTTATAAAGCATAACATATAGAGAAGTTGTTACATGAAATCGTCAGTGTGGGTCTTGTCCCTACAGACCCTCTGAGGATGATGAGGTCGCTGCACTTTTTACATTTTTTTATTTATTTAAACAACAAGAGGACGAGTGAGATACAAGCCAGCAAACATCATATTGTGTGTGTGTGTGTGTGTGTGTGTGTGTGTGTGTGTGTGTGTGTGTGTGTGTGTGTGTGTGTGTGTGTGTGTGTGTGTGTGTGTGTGTGTGTGTGTGTGCCTGAGCCTTTTGAGATGAAAGAAAAAAAACATAAGAAAGTACATAAATGAGGGCAAATTACATGAATTATAAAATAATAACATCCGGAAAAAGAAAATGCTTTTAACGTAAACAAAGTCGGGGGGGCGGTATTGCCCCGTCCGCTGGCAGCAAACCACGACCAGGGTCGCTGCACTTTGAATGAAGTGTTTTGTTTTGGCTCCAGACAATAGATTCTTAAACAGGTTAATGGCTGGGCGGGCATACTGGGCACATTCCTGGCATGGCTGAGAACAGAATTCATCTCAAACAACGTAATAGAGCAACAACCACACACTCCTTTAAACTGCCCCGGACACCTCAGCTTGTCGAATGTCTCATCTGAAGAAGCAGGTTTGGACTTCGCCTCGTCCATCAGCAAGTAAAACTCTCTCTCTCTCTTTCTATGAGAAAAATAAGAATAAAACAAAACAAGCTAGCAGATGAGTCCCTTCCACTGTGTGGCAAACACAGCTGCAGGGAACTCGGTTCTGTATCCCCTTTCACAGAAGCTGCAGCTTTTTTCCATTTGGCTAGCAATGACCTGCCCCCGTCCTGCTCTCATGCAAAACCCTGCTCTGCCTGTGTCTGTGTCTCTACACATGTGTGTGTGTGAGTCGGTGATGGCTGGCGTCAGAGATCAGAGAGGGCACGGACGTGCCAGCAGATGTGTGTGTGTGTGTGTGTGTGTGTGTGTGTGTGTTTTGCGTGCGTGCCTTTCCTCCGCCTCGGTGACTGCAGCTGTCCAAGTCGGAGACGGGCCATCATCGGCTAACGAGGAGCGACAATACGGAAACGTGGCCCACCCGCGCCAGCAAGGCACCTTTTCATCTGCCCCTGTTTGCTTTCTCGGTTTTCGTTGGAAAGAAGGAAAACAGTCCGAGTACATGAAAGGTCACCATTAAAGTCATATGAGCGTTAGCTATTCATGAGTAGAGTCATAACGCTTAAAGTGAGTTCTTGCTGGGCCTGATAAGTGCAGGAGTTATATCTTCGAGAATGAGTTTTGATATTGCTGTTGTCAAGCCAGATTTAGGAAAAAGTCAATAAATCCAGACAAACACATAAAAGTGTTTTCTTCCAGGAATCAAACGTAGACACAAGTTTTGCCATTTTCTCTGTTCAGATCAGAGTAACCTTCCACCATCTTCAATTGCTCTACAAGACCACCGCGGTCAATAATAACACGCGCTTTGCCAAACCCGAATTGACATTAAGCAGTCTGGGATTCAGATCATCTGTTTGTGGCCGAGGGATTTGCAACAACAACAGGTTTCGACATTCATAGGAATTTGGGTCCTAAGTTGAAGTGCAGGCTGAAAAGTACGTAAAGCCAGAAATCTCTGCGCCTGGTAAAGTATTTGTTGAGCGACTGGTACTGATCAACAACAACAATCGGTGCCCTATTTGGTGGCGTAGAACAGGAAATGTTACACGCTGTCTTGGACTTTTTAGAGAGAATCTGGTCCATCTTGATAGGTATCCGTCAAACACTGAGAGGAAACCGTCAGGCGTCCCGTGTACTCAGGCTGCTGACACAGAAACTTTCCCCTCTACCCCGACCCCAGTAAGACGACTCCGCGTGCAGAAAAGAGTTGGGGCCCTTGGCTGAAATCTCCTCTTATCATCCTCCTCAGCCGGCTGCCTCAAGTCTCTGGACCTTAGCTGGTGTGTTTTTTTTGTCTCCAGTGTGCATCAGAGAGCAGTGAGCTCTTCCTGTTTTGAAGCGAGAGCAGTGCTCTCGGGCCACCGAGCTGCCGTTTCCCTGTGCCAACACAAATGGTAAAGGAAGCAGCAGCACCCAGCTGGAGCTCCAGTGGGCAACACACACGGAGATAAAGGGGGTTGTGTTGGTTTTATGCAATCTGATGCCCTTGTCTGACAAAGAGCTTTTCCACATCCACATGGAAAGGATGAAACGTGTCACTGGGATCAACTGCGCAGGTTTACGTATGATGAAGACGTTTTGCTGAAAAACAGGATCTGGTTTTCGTCTGCAGAGAACGGTTGAAGCTCAGCTCGCGTGACAGTTTCAGTGTGATCGAACCCACAACGCTACTCAGCACATTCTTAAAGCCCTCCCAACATCTGCTTTTAAGAGTGACCAAATCTCAAGATGTCAATGAAACTATATTTGACACTAATCGCATGCATATGAACTGTGTAAGGTGTGCTTTCCTCAGCTCTCAGCAACCCACCCACAGGGTAAGAAAGCCCTCAAATGAGGATATATTATTATTATTATTATGTGCCGATTCAACTTAGGAACACTTTACCACCAAACTTTGGCCTCCAGATTGAAACCTCAGCTTTCTGACAGGAAATACTGGATATTGTAAGCTTAAAACGTCATAAACATTCAGGTAATTGCAGGATGCCGTACTCTGTGTTCATGATAATATCTCCACTGTCTGGATATGAACCCAATACCATCCACGGGTTCTTTCCCGTGAGCTTAGCGAGTGCTGGACGGATCAAACGCGGTGTTTGAGCACACTTGTGTTGGCTTGATGTTTGAATGTCTATTCCCTCTCCTTTAGTGCTGTGCTGTTTTTGAAAATTAATCAAATAGCAGCGGAGGTTGAATTTCCTTGAAAAAACAAATAACATACACACGAACCTCGGAGGACCGCTACAGTTTCTTCAAAAGCTGACAGCAAATTGGCCTTACTAAACATTTTCTTTTTGTTTTCGGGATCACCTTTCGCTTCAGTCGACTGATGAGAAAAAGCAGGTCTAACAGCAACACAATTTCACTTTTTTTTTTTGTGTGTGTGTGTGTTGGAACAATGGAAAGCGAGGAGGTATTCGTTCACCCCCCCGCCTTCCTCGCAGCTTATGAGAATTTCTCTGCCTCTGCGTGCTCCCTCTTTTTCTTTTGTGCTCCATGATGGGGCCCCTGTTACTCAATTACTAAGGGGGTCCAAAATGAAAATGCCAATGAACAAAAGCACCACGCTTCCGAGTTAATAACGCGGCATAAAACCACCCCAGGGATTCGGTGATGGGTCTTGGGGGCGGATGGTAAAGCAGGTGGCAATGTGAATTCTTTGGCAGTAGCAAACGTTCACCCAGTGGATTTCTAAGTAAGAGCAGGAGAGCTCTCAAAGCTGCAGTGAAACAAATTAAGAAATTGATATTTCTCTTGAGGGAAAGTTGCAAGGCATGCTGGATAGTCTCAGACTCTGGCAGCTTAGAAAATGAGCACTGGGTGGCATATAAAAGCAATCACTGGAAAGAAAAGGGATGGAAATTAAATGTCCCACCTTTCACTATAAACACCAGCGTTCCCTTATTAACGAGCACTGACATGCTCCCCCGGTGGAAGCTGACACTGTAACATGTCACGTTTTTATTCTGTACAGTGAAACACAGTTTATTAACCGGATTTATTGATCAGATTGTCTCTCTTTGAAAGACACACATTCCGTCTTTTGTGCAATAAAAGAGCCTAATTAGCTGAACTGAGCGCGATGTTGTTGTTTTTTTGCGTCTGTTCAGTTTCATCGGACAGCCTCGCTTAATAGGCCTACAACAGCTCGGTGGTCCCGCCAGGTCCAAGAAACACAGGTAAGAGTCCAGCAACAACAAAACACCTTCCTCGGGACAATCACGGGGCAAACAATAGCCAGAGAGGAGGCCAACGGCCACCAGCAGCAAAAAAAAGGCTGTTGTCGTCTAGATTCCTGAACCGTAGAGGAATGTCTGGCTTCACTGCCAGACACATACCTTCTCAATGGCTTTGATTTTCTCTGTTTTCTGGAGGTATTTTTAAGATGTTATCTCCCTTTGACTGTTGCTGTTTCAATGATTCTAAACCCTATAACTATTGAAACAGAATTTCATACAGCAGAGATGAAAATGTACTCTTTTTACTTTAAAAAACAAAAAACCGTTAACATCAACCGAAAGGTTGTAAATCCTGCAAGAATTGATTTCTGGCCACTTGTGGGCGGCAGAAACAATGTAAACCCAACACTGACATATTATCACCCTTTGCAGTTCTTATTCACTCATCCAGCAGATATGACACGTTAGTTTTCATTTGGAGCCGTTCAATATTAAGGTACGTTTTTATCATCTGTATTAAGCTCTGTTTTGTTCTCAACCTACTCCTGGGGGAAATATTTGGCCAGAAAACAAAACAATGAGCTGCAAGACACTAAAAAGCTTCGTACTGCCGAAGGAAACTTCAAAGACGGGCAATAATTCTTAGTGAGTTTGACGTACTGACTGTTAGTCAGCACTTCAGTCAATTGACTCTATTACTGAACATCCTGCCAGCTCATTGCACTCTAGATTTACATCTTCCTCTATTGAAATGTTCCTGTTATGAAATGAGGGGTATGATTTAAACCTACTGGGCACGAGAAAACCCACTTGCTCTGAGCCTTTTTGATCAGTTATTCACTACTCATTATCTGGGTATTGATTTATGGAGCTAAGTCATGGAACGGAGAGGAGAAAGCGATGCAATATAAAAGATGATTCAAGGCCGTGGTGATTGAAGTAACAGAGATGCTGAAGTGCAGTGTATTAAGAGGCAATATCTGGTAATTAAAAATTAAATGCTTAAAAATCCCCAAGTGTGTTGTTCATGAGTTCAGTGTATGTTGTTGAACAATGTTGTTCAGCCATACCCGCAGGGCTTTTCAAAGGAACATGTTCAGTTTCTGCAACGTTAGGAGGATTATAAAATAAAACTGATATAGCTGTTAAAAGTGTAAAAAGTCAATAAAATCAGACACCATTCTCAGTGAACAGGTGGTTTCCAGATGTGGAGAGGATGACACAATGTTTTACTGATGTCTTACTTATCTTTAATAGATATGAATGGAAGTCAATGCCAAGAAATAATCAAATACATTTTACAGGCAGAATTTGTGACTTTCAAGATAGTTAAGACATAATTACTCAAAAATAATTGTTCGTCATAAAACTACACAAAGAAAGTGTGAATTGGCTGTAAATAACAGTGACTGTAGGATTCTCCTTTCTTCCAGTAGAAGCTTTTTGGATGCCCCTGTACCTCATCATAAATGATAGGCATCTTAAAAACATTTTACGGAGGCTAAACTAAATACCGTAATAGAAAAAGATAAGCTCCCAAAGTAGCCAACACTTCACAAAGGTAACTAAGCATAATGGTCCTTAAAAAAAAAAAGACAGCGGAATTTCTCCCCTGTTGTTGTCAGAGCAAGCCCTTTGCTCTCGCTAAATGATCTCACGATGAGATCTCCAAGGAGCATCTAATATCCCACCTACCTCAGCCCCTAAAACCCAATAAATCAATCAGTTGTTCTTTACAAGCCTGCCTGTGTGTGTGTGTGTTACCCATTCAGGAAAGAGGGAATCCCTGCTGTGGCTCGCAGCTTAAAACCATCCTGACTGACAGAACAATGAGGCAGACGGGAGACGGGGGAACAAGATGCATGCGTGTTTCGCCTCCGTGTGGAGGTGATTTCTGCGTCCGTGTGTGTTCGGAGCGGCCCGTGAACCCCCCCCCCCCGTCCCCTGAATGCGAGTCAGCCTCTGATCCTGGCTTTCTCCAGGGAGGCCCTGGCTCTTGGCAGAGGAATGCATGGGAGAGTGGGCTCCTTCAATAAAGGCAACTCTCTTTCAGGGCCCGGGGAACGGGCCCCGGGCTTCGCTTTTCATCGTTTCCCTCCCCTGTCTCTCCGAACCCAAGTGGGCTGCTGCTTTCGCTACTGCTGCTGCTTCGTTTCAAGCGTAATGGCTTTACCTTGAGGCTGCGGGAGAAAGACACAGAGGAAGGGAGTCCAGAGCTCAAATTATGACTCACCTACTGTATGCCAATGGTAAGCACAGGATGTCATGACATCTTGTTAGAGCTCGACATGTCTTTGTCTGTCATTCAGCAGATAATGCAGAATCCCAAACAGATATGTCGAAACAGTCTAGATTTTTGAACTAGCTAAGAGAAAGTGAAAAAAGTGAAGCTAAAGCCAGCAGCAGTTCAGCTGAGCTGTTGGTGAGCTTCAGAGGTGCTGGTAGTTTTTGTTTGATGCTTACAAGAGGGGGCCAGGCTAGCTTTTTCCCCATTTGCCTCCCGTCTCTATGCTAAGCTAAGCTAAAGGGCTGCCGGAGTGGTATTGATCTTCTCGTCTAACTCTAACAGCAAGAAAGCCAAGAAACACATTTCCCAAAATGTTGAAGAATGTATTTTAAAGGTGTGACTTTGCTCCGTCTCTTTTAATGACCCATTAAATGCATTCATTTAAACTTGCACCCATCGCTCTGTGGTGTCGTTATGGTCGAGCAGATGTGTGGAAGGAGTACAACTACGCTTTGCGTAGAACAGAAAGTGAGGCGGGAGACTAACAAAAGGAGAGTATAGGAGAAAAAGGACCTCTGAGGATAGAAAACCTAAAAAAGGAAAATCAAGAAAGATAAAACAGAAGAGCCCCTAAAAAGGAGAGTCAGACCAATCAAATGAAAGTAATGACAACGGGAGATGAGAGGGAGAAAGAGAGGAACAAAGACAAGGGAAAAGGAAGTATGGGATGGGAGGGAAAGACACAGAGAAGGGAAGACTGGTCCCTGGCCTGCAGATCAAAGCAGGCGGTGAGCAGCAGCTCCAGGCCGATCCTCCCAGCACCTGCTGCTGCCGCCCTGCAGCCAAGTCAAACACTTTATTCCAGCAGACGAACTGCTTAATGGCTTCTGTGGAGGGACCTTTACCGGGCCCATGACTGACTCTGCAGACGCTCAGAGGTGCAGGCTGCTCTGACACACACACACACACAGAAACACTCAAAGGCTTCCTTAAACTCGTTCTTACTCACTGCCTACACAGGGTGACACATCCAAGAGAGCGCACACAACTTTCTATGTGCGATCCATCCGATCATTTTATTGCACATCTGCTTCAAGAGTGGAGAAATCCAGACACCTGTCAGAATCATAAACTCACTTTAAGGTACCCACGGACTGATGGAGCATGCATACAGTAAGAGACATTTACAATAAATCACAAACACCTGATTCAAGCATTGTGCACTTTTCTGCCCACTCTAATGCAGCGCTGTTAAAGGTTGTGGTTGGACCTGAGTCAATACGGCGCAGAGAACAAATCATCCTTAGAAAAACAGTAAACATCTGTTTTGTGACTTGGCCACCTCTCACTGGCAATGTCAGCCTGACCTCAACGAGGCTGGGCCCCTTTTTACATTTTCCATGAGAGCAAACGGGAGTACCAGTAAGCGGGTGACAGCATCTGTAATTTCTTTTTTTTTTTTTTTTAAAAAGCAGGGGAAAATAAAAACAAACCTTGACGCAATGAGGGCAGGTACTGCGGCACTCGTAACGTGTCTTGCATCGTTTGTCCAAAAAGAATAAAACCATGGACAGTCTGTGCGTACGTCCTTCGCTCAGGCAAAGCGAAGCCTCATTGGTTGTTGATGACATTTACGGTTCGCCCCACGTGAAATACTGTCTCCTGAAACATCGCTTTAGAACCCTACTCTCCTTGTAGCTATAGTCCACATGGCCGCAACGTGATTTGTAAGTTGTGAATGACATGTGGATGCATGACATTGGATTTTCTCGGACACGAACAGTATGTCATCCTCGATTGATCTTTGTTGGGAAATTCTGTTTTCTATTTCAGAGGCCGGGCCTGGCTGCAAAGCGGCAACCATGGCACCGGTATACGTCTTGCTCAAGGGCACTTTAGCGAGCAGCATGCATGCATTCCAATGTGTGGGCTTCAAGGGGATCTCTGTTGTTATTTTTACCGCAATATTTATTTGTGTAGCATATAGCGTTTAATAAGGCTAAGGGGATAGATTAATACACCATTTTTAAAACTGGATTTTAAGGAACATCTCGAACACGCTAAACATCAAACCCTGTATAATTCCTTTTAATGACGGTTGAGCATTAAAAATATCTCAAATATGTTGAGTTCCAAAGACCCCAAATTACGATTCATTCGAACTCTATTATGATATTCAGCACAGCTAAAAACTTTCCCACTGAGGCACCAATGATCATGGTGATAGAGTGTAGTGGCTGGCCTGCAATCTGGAAACGCCAGGATGTCCATGAGTCCAGGTCTTCTCTTTTCTCCCACTCTTTGTTCTCTACCTTCTTCTCCCACTCTTTGTTCTCTACCTTCTTCTCCCACTCTCTGCCCCACCTCAACCCCCTCACAATCTGGCCCGTATATCCTGATTGCTTTACCAGCAGGAAGTGGGGCTTTTACAGTAAAGGCTCTACCAAGAAGTGAGATGCAGAGTCCAAGTCGATGTGCCTGTCACCACCTGTTGTGTCTCACCTCAATGTTCAACAAAATGTCAGTGCTTTGCCACGTCTTTTATACACTTGTCGACATAGACACCACTAGAAATGACAAGTGGTAGAGTGAGTCTCATGACAGGGCTGCTTACAGCTTTGTTGGGGAGCAGTGATAGGCACCATTAAGCAGTATGTATATAGGGTCAGAAAGTCAGTGTGTTTGCATTTTCATGAGACTCTACAGCATGCTGCAGAAACTCTGTTGGTGCGAGAGGCACTATCTGGTCACCCAGGCATAAAAAAAGGAGGACTTCTTCAATCAAACTTTTTTCCTCAAAATGTCAGTTGAACTTCTTTCACACTTTGCACCGATAAGACGATCAAAGTTGACCATCTAGAGATTCTAGAGGAAGTCAAAGTTGTAACAAGTTTTCCGTAGGTGAGCCTGCAGAGGGATCATTCTCTTCCAGTAAACCTCAATAAGGAATAAGATCTGCAGGTCAAATCTGTAATGTCAATAACTTAAAAAATCAGATTGTAAACTAGCAAGGCTCAGAGTCTACAGCCATGCTAGCGGCTCTTTAAGCAGCAGCATGCAAGCTTTCTCAGTGAATGAATTAAATGTGTTTTATACAAATAGACCTATATCATAACCATTGAATGCCCTGTAATCCACGTAGACCTCTTGCTGCTCTCTCAGCAAAATGACCCCTGTATGAAATGATTGATCCTTTGCCAAAAACTTACACTTTTTAAAACATGTTGTGGCCATTTATGTTGTTGATTCAAATTCAATGACGATTGAAGCCAAAGGTCATTTTTGCAGGATAATGGTTTTTCCCCAAACAACGTTTGATTTCCAGTAGCACCTGTCAATATCCAACCTGTTTACTGCAGCGGAGTTTCCAGCAGTGGGAAAGCCGCTGACCCCGTAAGCACACAGACCTTGTGGAAAATGATGGTAATTCCGATACTGTTGATACCTCAGGAGACTTGGCACGGCTTTAGTCATCCGCCTGGATCCAGCAGAGAGCAGTAGAAGATAAAAACACTTGGGATACAGCGGGGGTTGTCATGGTAATCCACAACCACCATAATAATGTCTTCTCTTCCTTCATATATCCGATTTCTCTCTCTATCCCACCCCTACTATTACTATTATTATTTAGCATTTTCTTTCTTTCTTTCTTTCACTTTCCATTTCCATCATTCTCTTTATTTCTCTTTATTTCTCCTCGCTCTCTATTAGCCGCCCAGATGAAAAGACAAGGGGCTTTCCGAGTTTCTGGGATTGTTCCAATCATGTGGGAGAGCCCTTTCCTCACCGTCTTTTCCCAGCACAGGTGCCTGCTGCAGCGGCTCTCGTAAGCTGTCTGCAAATGACATTGGTTCCCCTCCGTTGGTCACATCCTGTGTCCCGGATATGATACTGCCATGAGTCTCGGTGTTCCGAATGGAAACACGTCTGGCTCTGGATTGCATGATGTCCATCTGTGGGAAGACTGCGCTGAAAAGCAGCAGAAAGAGTGTCCAACAAGGTAATTCCCATATGTTTACATGACAGAATTAGATTTGGTCAGAAATAGCCTCTGAAATGTTCCAGAAAGTCTCTTTAAAGGTTTTCTCACTGTGTTTATTGGCAGTGCTGAAATGCAGAAATAGATACTGTTTGTGAGATTCAGTGTACAGCTGTTAAAGAGGAGGGTTTCTGCCATTCATTGACATTTTTATGATGATTGAGTCCAAATTACTTCATGAACATTTTTTAAGTTCACCTGTGGCGGTAATGTGAGAGTACATACAAATTCAAAGCAATAGTGCGACATTTTCGGAAATATACTAATTTATCTTGGTGCCAAGGGTCATGTTTGAAGAACGATACCACTCTCATATCTGTGACTTAAAAACAACCACCCTTACTGTGTTCAAGTACTTTGAATGTCCCAATCAGCAGCTCTAAAGCTCTCTAAAGACAGGCGAGGAACTTAACCTTCTGGTGGACCACCATGGGGTCTTCTTTCAGACAAAAATATGAATGGTAGTTAACAACGAGGCACAAATCATTTTGAAATGCACCATAAATTACACATATCTGGCAATTTAAAATATGATTTCGCAAGTCCTCCTGAAACACCACAATGTGTTGTTTCTACACCTCAATTTTTTCTGGATTAAACAAAGTCCATAAGAATCTAGACCAGGTGTGGACAACCTTGGTTGAAGTTTGATGGGCTTAATGTCTACAACTCAGATGTGGATGATTTTATAAAGATGGCAGCCTGCTTGTATTGTGCTCTTATATATAATTACTAGGCCCTGATTATGGAATTTGTAAATGTCGCTATGCACATCGCCTATATGGATGGCCTATTTAAACTTGGATGTTGTGTCATAAATGAACTTAATGTTAACCTAAACTAATGTTGATCGGGCGCACTGATTAACAAGAAACTGCCACTTCATATGAAAAAGGTACCCCTGATATAGACAATCAAATATCCTGTACCTGACCAGCCTGCATTTGTATATACAGTGTATTTTGCTCTGATTGGAGCACTTTTTCATTCAGAAAAATGTACTTATATAGAGGTATGTAGTCCAAAGAGTCAGAGACACTTCATGAAAAAAGTCTGAGCACCCTGCCTAGAGTTATTGCTCACTCTCTGAAGTTAGTGGCCTCGAACAATATCTATAGTATGGACTGTTTTAACACATTCACACACACTGCTCTTCTCTGTTATTCTCTGTTCTCACTTTCACCCCGTTTGCCACCTGTCGACTCTTGCACTCTCAGCCACTGACTTCAGTCAATTAAGAAAATAAACAGAATGTCCAAGGGTCCCCAGGGTCCATTAATCTTTATTTTTCCTATTACACAACGCTATAACTGGCCTGGCAACATGCCTGGTCATCAACAATGGTAACCAGTAGACACCCACAACTATGCAGCCCCCACTTCACCACATGAAATGTAAAATGTGTCAGCAGCAATTTGGTCATATTTACCACAGCTATATGACATGTTGAGATTAAATAGTGATGTGTGGTTATTGGCTTGCCATGGTAACAATAGAGCCCATTTGGGAGGGTTGAGCCTGTGTGTAGATGTTATTTATCATGTGCAAAAGTCTAGGAAAATAATCTCATATATCATTTTTCACCTCCAATTAACCATGAAGGCATTTGCGTTGCACAGAGTGAGCAGCGGCTGGAATGTGAGAGTGTAGTGAGAACCGTGGGTCACGAGTGGATGTCAAGGCCGTTTTTTGATATAATAGCTCAAATAAACTTTAGTGGGTGGGAGTTCTCGTACCGCTGACACCTTCATGTCAGCACAGTGGACTAAATCAGAGCAGGAATATGATCATAGCAGTCATAACAGTTCATACCAAAATACCTTTGATGTGAAATGGAAAGTTCAAGAACTCAGCGTGTTCTTTCACTCAGAGGCGAGTGTTGAGCTTTCTTTTTTTTAAAGAATAGACATTTTGCGTATCTCTTGGAAATATTTCAAACGGATTAAATAAACAAGATAAATGTGTTAGTTCGTGTTTACCCCCTTCGCCAGTCTTTATGCTACGCTAAGCTAACCGGTTGCCGGCTAGCTTCACATTTTTCATGCAGACTTAAGAGTGGTATCAATATCGTCATCTAACTCTTGGCAAGAGATGAGCAAATGTACCAAAGTGTCAAACTATTCCTTTAACCCTTTGGCTATCAGAAAATGAGTCTTCAGGCCCACACGCATGGAAACAAATTGATGTGTTTATGTGTACAGCTGTGAGTGGGTGGCCTAAAAAAAATCTGTTCTGGTCCCAATGCGCAATTCAAAAAGCATTAAGGTTTCTGCCGGCTTCTGACCCTTTTGATTTATCTGTTGTTTTTTCATAGTTTGCTCCTGGCATGTGGGGGTCAGGGCCAAAAGGTAAGACATTTCAAGTTCTCCCATGTTTGAGCTTTTACAGCCAAAGGTTAAAGATCGTCTCCTGTAAGCCTTAAGTTCAATGTATCTTATGGCTTCTCCAATGAATGTGTGTACTCTCTGTGGACAGAATACTCTGTGTGTGTGTGTGTGTGTGTGTGTGTGTGTGTGTGTGTGTGTGTGTGTGTGTGTGTGTGTGTGTGTGTGTGTGTGTGTGTGTGTGTGTGTGTGTGTGTGTGTGTGTGTGTGTGTGTGTGTGTGTGTGTGTGTGTGTGTGTGTGTGTGTGTGTGTGTGTGTGTGTGTTTAACAGTGGAATTTCAATGGTTGTCAAGGGGACAGCAGGACAATGTCCTGAGACAAGTGGCCTCAAAAGTACCGAAACACACACAGAGAACTTCATAAACACCTCAGCCTGTAACACATCTATTTCAAACTTCAGACACTGACCGTGCACGGTAGAATCATTTTCACCCACTTCTAGCGTATAAACTTTCAAGAAAACCTGGTTTTATGAAAGAGATGCAATCGTCTGGAGTAGTGTCATACACCATAGCGTGCTCTGGGCGACAACTCTGTCTGTTTCCATGCTGTAACCTCCTCCTCTCCTCATCCCACTCTTCCTGTTGTCCGGATGAAAGGAAAAAAGTGGAATGATTAAAGGGAAATACTGTACATATGAAGGTTGTCTCCATTTGGTTTCATGAAATCATGACTGGGTTAAAAGTGAAATGGAGGACTTGCCAAAGAACTGTCAATCCGTGAAGCCAGCAGGGAACAGACACACACACACAAACATCGTTGTGGGAATAGATGCATGATTTATGTACACTGTCGCCATTACGCGAGGCTACAGCCCCCACGAGAGGCACTATTTATCCAGTGCAATAAATTGGATTAATTATATTTGTCTTAAAATGTGCTCACTCTCAAGCATCGTTTCCATCGTTGAGGAGGCAACTCTGACTCATATCTGACCATCGGTGCAGAAAACCAACAGTCCGTCTGTCATCTGAACCGGCGGTGATGTGACACCTGAGCTGTTGTGCACATGTTCTTATAGTTTAATCCTGGGTCCTATTTTCATAATATTTCATCTTTTCATGGATGTTTTAATGGATTCATACCATTAGGAATTTAAAGAGTGGCCAGTTTGTTCTAGAGAGACAGCCTTAGGTGTGAAGGAAACTTAGACTGCCTGCCAAAGCGGTGCAGTCAACCAAAACTTAGTGAACCATCAACCAATTTGGCTTTTCCTTACTGTACCAGAGGTAAACAAACTCTCAAATGTCTCCTAAATTATATCCTGAAGACGTATTTTTCACTGAGCTTCCTAGTGTGACTGGCCTTCTTTCAACATTTAAAGTGAAATTATATTCATCATCTTATATTTGATGCTAAACTGTTAACCAGGTGTCGACATGTGATGTGGCACATGAATCACCCAACATTTTGAATGTAATTATACAGTATATGGGGATGCTGTCTACATACAGAACATTTTCAAATCATGTCAAATCCATTTCATGCATACAGCCCAAAACCACAAATTACCAATTTGCATCAAAGGGCTTTACAATCTGAATATGAGACCATCTATTGACAAATCAATTGAATAATTATGTATGCAATAATGTAGGCTGCGTCCTTAGCAGCGGTCCAGGTTCAAATCCGACCCCTGGCCCTTTGCTGCATGTCGTCCCCTCTCTCTCCCCCTTTCCTGTCTATCTTTGGCTGTATTATAATCCAATAAAACTCAAAAAATGTTTTAAAAATAAACACACACATGAATCTACATTATTGTTCATGGAGACCATTAAATAAATACCTTGTGACTATTCGAGTCTATCATGCAGCAATAAAAACGATGGGACAATACACGCATGCCTACATCACAGAAGAAATAACGCAAAACATCTTTAACAATAAAGTCGCTTGTACCAAATGGGCTTCCGTACTTCCTCAAAGATCGGCATTTGTTTGAACCTGTCAGCTAACGCTTGCAAAGTACTTGCGGGCTTTCGCAGATCTACACAACATCCAGTTTGCATGCCCTGCTGCCTCAACCAGCAATCCCCATATGCATGTGTCCCATCCACAGTCCACATTCCTTTAAACGGAGGCTGTCAGAGGGGCGTGTACGTTGAGAGTCGGTCTTTTCACTCCACCGAGAGAGATTCACCATGGCCTCAGCACTGAATTGCACACCCTTTATGTTGTGTTTTATTTATTTTTCGTTACTGTTTACCAGTGTGTTTTGCGACTCTGATGCAGAAGAAGATGAACATGCCAAGCACACGTACACGGTGGAGATGTTCAACGAGGCGGTGCCCACTGCACCTCACTTTGTCATGTTTTACGCTCCATGGTAAGTGAACAGTTAGCTAGTGAACAAGTTTTTTTCCATACAACGTTGAACAAATGAATTGCAGTAACCTGTACAACCTTGTCTTTTTTTTACACCGCCCTTACAATATGGAAAAGGTTTATAGAAAGTGGGATTAGAGCTAACCGGCAAGTTAGCAAACAGGCTAGTTAGCAGGCATGCTAGTCTGCTACCTAGCCCCGTCCTCTTGGACAGCCGGTGTTTAGCTTAGCCGCTAACTAGCATAGCCAAACAATTAGCAAACTGCACTTTACTGCAATTGTAGCACTTTTCACAAGGGCCTCGGTGCTTACAATGCTAGTAACGTTAGTTCACTAGCCGTTGAAATGTAGTTGCAAACTTTGAACGTGGGAACTCAAACAAGTGCACACAGTTTGTGGTGCTATGCGTATTAAGTTAGTGCAGAAATAGTCGGTCACAGCTCATAGTTGTAGTTTGGGAAGCCGTGCTTACGTGGCACGCACTGATTGACTCCTGTATAACGTTACATGCCGGCGGTTCCAAAAATGTGGTCCACGGACCTTCAGAGGTCCTTGAGGGGGTCTAAGGAGTACAGAAGGCCTTTCAGAATGTAATGCCTCATAAACACCCCTCTGAGCCTTCATATCATCTTCATCGCGTGGCCTGTAATGCATGCAATTCCACATTTCCCTTGAAGGTGCAGACGGTTCAGATAAGTTGTCTGTTTGTGTAAAAGCTTTAAGAATATTTTCCGTTGTACACTGACGGTATTTGTACTACTGTTGTGTCCAGGTGCGGCCATTGCCAGAGGCTACAGCCGGCGTGGAATGAACTGGCAGAGAAATACAACAACATGGAAGAGCCTCCAGTGTATGTGGTGAAAGTAGACTGCGTCCCGGACACCAAGTTCTGCTCCAATAACCACGGGGTTAGGGGCTACCCCACGTAAGTAACCCTCGCACCAATTCTTGAATCCATCAATTCATATTAATCCTTTTGGCATGCATTAGATCTGCCCAGACATTTTTTACATCAACAAAAAAAGGCATTTGCATGTAGGATAAAAAAAAAACAACATAAAGTAAAAAAGTCCTATTCATCACTGATTGACAGAGGGGTGATACGTTGTGCATTGGCTTGCATTACGTTTAATATTCTGTCAGTATCTTAATGACATCCTGTTGACTCTAGGATGCTGACTGCATGCTGTACCTGCAAACACAGCAGTCACTGGATAATGATTGACAGAAGCTTTATAACCATCATTTTACAGGTCCTAGAGCTTGTAGTAATGAGACTAGTTAGTAGTTTCATGGCTCACTGAGTTTTTCATATACTTTCTTGTGAAGCAAATGTCTGCCATGCCAAAATTCCTTCAATTCAAAACTTCTTCTTTTTTGTGTTGCATGTAGGCTGATGTTGTTTAAGCCAGACCAGGAAGCAGTCAAGTACCAGGGGCCCCGAGATCTGAGCTCTCTGGAGACCTGGATGTTGAAGTCAATCCAGGAGGAGGAGCCTTCAGTGAGTTGTGTTCACGGTTCTAACACCTCAAGTTTATGAACCAGTGACTCTTGCAGCACGAGAACGGCCGTATTTAAAGATGATGGTTGTTGTTGTTGTGTCCTCCAGGAACCAGAGACTGAACAGGAGCCTCCTAAAGCCCCGGAGCCCAAACAGGGCATGTATGATCTGACCGCTCTCAACTTTAAGGCCCACATAGCCAAAGGTAACGCTCTAGTAGAAAATATGCAGTTCAATGCATCATGAAAGCTCTGTTGTGCCACTTAACAGAGGCAGATGAATAGTTAACTTCATCCTGTGTGTTTGTGCAGCTGCATCCTGCCTGCAACAGATAACTTGTTTCTGTTGCGGCTCAAATTTTCAAACATGCTTTCCGTTTTCAACCACACTAAGTAGTGTTTCTGGATCCCTCCTTCGAGAATGGAAACACTTCATTGCCTTGATCGACATAACATTTCAACACGAGCACCTGAGTCACAATCCACGACGTCAGTCAACTCGAAGCGACTCTATAACACTTGTCTCCTGTCGCCTCACGTTTCTGGACTTTCAGACAACGAAAGCTAAAACAAACAGTGCTCGTGGTAATTGTCTCGTTGAAATTGTGTATTTTAAGCTCCGCTGAGGTTGAATGTTTTGGTTTTGAAGAAAAATAAATGATTTCTTGTTTGGAGAAGAAGAAAAAAAAAGCAGGAGATGACATACGCATGTTTATAGGTCCCACCTTCACATCTTGGCAACAGAGCTCCAATAAAGGTTGTGTAGTTGGTTGCGTATAGCCTCTGTATAGGAGGTGTATATTTTCATTTTCAACAGGCTGGGCTGAGTTTGTTGTGGAATCAACTTTTTACAAAGCTCCATCAAATCGAAAATATTAACACTTTGCTGCATTTTACTTTCTTACTCTTTGTATTTTTGCTGGTTATCTGCAGTTTCTTTTTCTAATATGGTTCTCCTCTTGCTTCAGGCGCCCATTTCGTTAAATTCTTTGCCCCGTGGTGCGGTCACTGCAAAGCTATTGCCCCGACCTGGGAGCAGCTGGCCACCTCCTTTGAGCACTCTGATGATGTCAAGATAGGAAAGGTGGGTTCTTCAGATTTTTCAGTCTCGCAGGTTTGTGATCAAACTACTTATAAAGCTCCACTTGCTCTCGTCCTTGTGACGTTCCTTCACACTACCGGTAGGGATGTTAACGGGCTGTTGTCAATCTGTGATCTGTACCGATCCCCCTCGCATGTGAGCCGCAGAGTACACAGATTATCAGGACATCAGAATTCATGTTCTCTATTCACCGATCCCTGATAATGTTACGTCGTTCATATTCACAGGAGGAGAGCTAGCTACGATGGCAGCACCTCTAACGTACTGAGGTTTCATTCAGTAACATTATGATGCGTTCAGGCTCTGTTCAGTATAAATAGTATGAGGCGAAGGTAAACTATGACATTTTCATGATGTGTTCAAATTTTAATTTGACTTTAATTAATACAGTTGTTTAAAGAAGATGTTTTCATAGTAATATAAAATCGATATTGGAGATGAATTATGACCGGTTCAACACCAGCTCTAAAGCAGCTTATACTACATCAGTAAAACTACTAATGACACAAAAACACCATAGATGACTACAGCAAAGTAAAAGGATAACATTTAGAATGGTTTACGCTGACTTCAGAGCGGTTGGAATCATTTTTCTTTTGTGCTGATCCGATCCGAGTCGTGAGTTTTATGATCCGTTGCACTCCTAACTACTGGCCCGACAGAACAGGATGCTGGTCACATGAGAAGCTACCTGTTTGCCTACTGTGTTATCAAACACACACACCTCCTAATCAAATTGACAGGCTCAGTATTTGCACTGATGTTTCATTCTAGTTTGATAACACGTGTTCATATGTTTCTGACCTAGGTGGACTGTACGCAGCAGTATGAGGCGTGCTCTGACAACGGCGTTCGTGGGTATCCCACACTGCTCTTCTTCAACAACGGACAGAAGGTACGGAATCGTTGACTGCTACACACTTTCCTTTCCAAATACTCTCTGCATGCACAGCCATTCGACACACGTTTTGGCCGTTGCCTGCGTCTCTGACCTGCTGCCACTGCGGCTGTCATGTTCTTTCTCATCGACACCTTCTCAGATTTATTGCAAAATATAACAACCTCCCTGACATTACATCATACTGGGATGATTAAACACATAAATATTAAAAACACTGACATGTTAATCACAGCAGCCATCATATGATTACATTGGCGCGGTTTGGAGATCCGAGTTTTAAGATTGAAACGTGTAAGTACGGTCTTCATTTCAGTGTGTGTGTGTGTGTGTGTGTGTGTGTGTGTGTAGACGGATCAGTACAAAGGAAAAAGAGACCTGGACTCCTTCAAAGGCTTTGTGGACAACCAACTGAAGGCTGCCGTCGCTCAGGAGCCCGAACAAGAACCGAGTGAGGAACAAAAAGCAAACGAGATCCCCGCTGACGAGCCAGCCGAAGAGGAGGTAAAGGTGGGTGTGAGCCACATGCCATACACAATAAATATGTGCTGCAGGTGTTCATCCATTCAGAAATGGTCAAAGCATATTTTAGCAATAATTCTTCAGTTGCTCTAATGTGTTGGAGTTATTTTGCCTGGCACATGAAAGGCTTTAGACACCTGAACATACTCGTAAAACGGGTCTGACACATTGCCACGTTCTCAATGTTTGGTATCCAACCAAGTGTTGCAGCCCATATATTATGATTTGGGAATATTTGGGGAATCTGCTTTGCATGAGAAAGCTGTAAAAGGAGGGCGATCACTTTTATGTAAAGTACAATCACAGATGTATTCATTCGGGTGGACCAAACTAATTGCGTCCATCTTTAACCTGCACACAAGTAAAGATCTCTGAGCTGAGCTCCCACTAAGTTATTAGTAATTATAGTCAGGCTGATGGATGCCAGAATTTCAGATTGGCATGCTGATGACAACGACGTCATCCTTTTTAAGAATGTACAACAACAGAAGTGAAGCAATGGTGACGGGCTGTTTTTGTAAACCTGGATGCACCTTGGACACAACATCCTAGAGCAGCATCGTGTGTCCGACATGTTCCTTGTTCTGGTGCTCTGAGTGACTACTTTGATAGAGTCCATGTCAGAGGTTTGTGTTTAAAGCTTAACACACTATACCGTACTGTACTAAGACTTTTTTCGAAACACTTTACTGTGATCTTTTTCGACTTATAATTTGACTTCCATAAACATATTATACAATTTTATTTTAAACTTTTTTTAATCACCACATATATGCGAGTAGGGGTTCTCACAATCAGCACCGTTTAATATCCGATGTTCTGTCCTCTCCACAGTCCAGCGTGTTGGACCTCACAGAGACCAACTTTGACGAGAGCGTGGCAAAGGGCTTCACCTTTATCAAATTCTACGCTCCATGGTAAGATCGGCTTTTTATTTGTCTTCCTCTTCAGCGTCCTTTTTCCCAAGTAACACAATCACTTTCAAACGTCTAAATGTGTGTCGTCCCTTTAAGTGATGTCATTCCTGTGTCGACTGTAGGTGTGGCCACTGTAAGAACCTCGCTCCGACATGGGAGGATCTTTCCAAGAAGGAGTTTTCCGGCCTCACTGACGTCAAGATCGCCAAAGTGGACTGCACTGTCGAGCGCACACTCTGCAACAAGTACTCCGTAAGTATGTGGGCGTCATCCACAATTTATACCTCACGACGCCACCCGACGAGAACATGCAGCCCTTTGATCTCCTCTCACATACCCTTCTGTCAGCGTTTTTAATTTCCTCAAGATGAAGTGTGTTTTACAGGATGTAATAAAGTGAAGATGGTTTTATTACAGCGCCATAAAACAATAGAACTGCCACATACTTTAATTAGATGCTACGCAGATTTAACAGTTGTGGGTAAATAAATTGTCATCAGCTTTGATCATTAAGCCAACTTATCATTGTGTACAATGAGAGTGGTACTGCTTGCAGAATTCTTGAGTCAAAGGTCAACAGTTCAGTTTTCTTTATGACTTGAGTGATGATTTATTGATCAAATGTAACCTTTTTGGTGTGTTTTCAACTTCACTCGGGCACCATTTATTGTTTACTGTTAAATATTTTAACGCTGCATAAGAATGAAATGGTTTTGTAGGATGACAAAGCACATGGATTGAGCTGCTGCTGTTGTTCGTCCCTCTTTATTCAGGTCCGAGGTTACCCCTCCTTGATCCTCTTCAGGGCGGGGGAGCAGGGTGACGAGCATCATGGCGGGCGGGACCTTGAGAGCCTGCACAGCTTCGTGATGAGGCAGGCAAGAGACGAGCTGTAGAGTCAAGTCGGCACTCAACTCTCCACCACTCTGCATATCTGGCCTGTAGGACACCACTCTCTCCCCTACAGTAGCCAAACCTCTCTCTCTCTCTCTCTCTCTCTTTCTCTCCACTCGGGTTCTCTTCAGAAAGGAGGCAGCCAATGACGGAACGATTCAGCAGAGTGTTTGTTTGGGATGTGAATATATATTTTCGTTGCCGTCGCCCAACCTTAAATCTCCTAAAATGGAGAATACCATCCTATCGGTTGGGTCTGCAAATGAAGTAATATGTCGGACAACCACTTTGCAAGCACTGCTCAATCAATCAGAACCAGAACTCCTCGCACAGATAAAAGGTCTTTCATCAAACCGGTGGCACTCAAGGAAAGGTGTGCCACCTTCTGCCTGTTGGATAAAAAGCATTTGTTTCTGATGAACTTCTCCTGTAGCCATTTGACTTTTTTTTTTTAAATGCTACATTTTATACGTGGGATCTGTTGTTAAATCACAAGCCATTAATGTTACGGTACCGACACTCTAACGTTTGTAAAGTTGAGTGTACTTTCTACCCATGCCAGCGATAGCCTATCTGACTTAACTCTCAGGAAAACGCCCTGCAGACTAGAAGAAGTTGTGATGGAGTTATTCTTATCACAGGTCTGATAATGGCACATACAGTTTTTTCTTAATGCCGATTTATATCTTTTGGAAAGAACAAGATACATTAGGTAAGCTTTTGTGCATCTTACCCATTTTCTGACTCCTGTGATCTCAATCAGCCGTCCCTCTCCACTCCTTCTAGCTTTCAGGGTCTCTGGCCTGGACCATATCTCCATTAGTGACCATCTGCTGCTGCTATTGTTTTAATTTCATCTTCAAATGTAGTACAAACGGTGTGAATGTAAGGTTTTTGTGGTGTATATTGCTCAGGCCACGGCCAAAGGATTTGTGAACCCAGTAAGTGGAGCGGGAAAAGACAGTTGGGTCACTTGGCGTCGTTTAGAACCTTTTGCACTTTTGCATCTTTTCAAGGAAGTTTAGGTTTCATCAGTGCTCACTCACAACCTTACTTCCGTTTGGCATTTTTTGTAACGATACTTGTGAAGGACTGAAACGAACATTGGCCACAGCTCCGGGTCAGGTGGGCTGACTAGCATCGTATCGCCCTTCTGACCGTGATTGTGGTCTAAGAGTCTTACCTTAGTGATTGAACCAGCTGCATCACCGGCCAAGAAAACGTCACGTGTCACAGACCTGTATTCTCAGAGCAGTTTCTTTTCCGGACCCTTTCCTGTGACGGACTTCACCCACCTGTTAGGCCATGTCAATAACACTGCTAATGCTCTTTGACCCAGGTCATGTGACGAGTGTATGCTGCATGATGCAGGGCACCGTTGTATTGTCTAACCCAGGTACACAAACAGTCAGACACAGCAGTTTTTTTTTTTTTAGTCGGTAAAAGTTTTTATGGATAGCACATGGTCGAAGGAACTCCAGTGACAGAAGTATTTTTTTTCCTTATGAGTCATGGGTTGTGCACTACCCATGGGTTTTGTACAAAAAAAGTGAATAATGGCAAGTTGTAACATGAGATTTCATAATAAAAATTTTCAAAAATAAGTTTGTATTTTCATTTCGTCCTTGCATCTGTCTGTTAATAAGGTATGTGTTTTTTCTTTTTTAATAAAAGGTGCAATAAATAAGCTGAGAATGTACAAGTATTTACAAAAAAAAAACAGACTAAACATGATCACAAATGTAAACAGCAGCTTACCAGAGGTATATTTTGTAATTTATGATTGGTTAGGCACGTAAGGTATTGATTCTTGTAGGCGTTAGTTTTTCATTAAAATAAACTCCATGTCATTCAAAGCTCACAGTAACACACATTCAATTGGAAAGACGTTGCCACTTGACACATCTCAACGTAACTTTACCCTCAGGGTTGAGAAAGCAAAGGGCTAATTTCAGAACGCGAGCACACACGCTCGGTTCTGCCGGCTGTTTTTGCCTCTATATGTTTTTCCACAATCTCTTGATGGGTTGTCAAGGGGTGGAAAGCGTTTGTTAACTTTGCGTGTGCAGCAACATGGAAATGGCCATTTGCGGTATGTCGGAGGGATAAGGCTGTATTCTTCGGCTCTTTGGAGGAAAACATCAGTTTAGCCACAACATGCATCATGTTTAACCATCCTGGTGAATCGCAGCTCAGCGTGAGCCCGGCAAATATTGACACGGAGGGGATATTTGGAGCAGTGCGCTTCTAAAATAGCCTGCGGTCACTTTGGTTCAGTCCATATTATATTTTAGGAGGGCAAACATGGCTTTAAGAAGAAAATACATGAGGATAGAGGAAGGAAATGTGAATCTCCTGACTCCAATGTATCATTTAGTATTAGATTGTTTGAGTTAACATTTGGACTGAAGAGGAAACTGTATTTTTCCATCTCTCTCAAACCATCTTATACACCGTCATTTGACCAGGTGATGCTGTGATAACTCCCCGCGGTCATGCGCTGCAGAGAAGCTGTTAATTCGTAATTATTCAAGCCCCCTCTGAGAACTGATCCACCGTGTTAATTTGCGGGAGAAGGAAAATAAAGCAGCACTCTGACTGGCCCCACAACAGTTCAGGTTAGCCCTCTCCCTCTCAATTAGGGAGAAGGTGCAGTAGCCTCTTAGGTATTCATACACACACTTCCATAAACACATAATATACAAACGGAAACACTCCATCTTCTCCACACACACACACACACACACTCATTCAGTTGCAGACCCATGAAGTGAAAACTCCACAGCTAATAGAGAAGGTGATTGACAACTTGGTGGCTCAACACTGTAGGGTGAAGTTGCCTTTAACTGAACTGTCCCAAGAATATTTGAATAGAACATGTCAACGATCTTTCAGGGGTGGACATTCCTTGCAGGCTGAGGATTTGGACAGGAAGCTGCCGTCTAGTTGAGGTCAACATCACCCGGAAGTCACTTTTTGCAGCTGCAGCCCTTTGCCAACCCAACTTCTAATCCGGCATTTATTAGCCGTCGATATCGGTGTCAGTGGCAGCCGCAAGCCCGTACCACCATGTTCTTGTATTTCTTCAGTATGACGTTGGAGTTGTCATCAAAGTAGAGCACTGAGATGGCGTGGAGCTTGGTGGGGGCACAGCATGGCTTTGGTACGTTCTCTGGGTTCATCAGGTGCACCTGCAAATCAAAAGAAATGCTTTAAACCTCTATAGGCGTCAATCAAAAAGAATCATAGTATGTCGGAAAAGTCCTGAAAATTCAAAGTATAGTAAGTCGAAAAAAGTCATAAAAAGTTATAGTACGTCAAAAAAAGTCATAAAAGTCATAGTATAGTATGTCATCATTTTTCTTTTTTTTTAAATGTGGTCATAGTATAGTATGCCATAAAAAAGCAATAGAAAATGTCAATGTATAGTATGTCATGAAAAGTAATCATTATGTCTTCAAATTAAATTATATAGTATCCCATAAGAATTGAGTAGTATGTCATAAAAGTCATGAAAGAATATATAGTACGTCATAAAAATCTCTCATATCCTGAGCATGATGCACTCCTGTGTCTCGGGCCTCACCAGTGTCTGAACAATGGCGTGGTTGGTGGCGTTCATGTGGGCATTGAGGGGGAAGGAGCACTCTCCATCACAGTAGTTGGCTGCGTAGCCTTCAGGAGCAATGATCCAGTCCTTTGAGAAACACGGGAAACACAGTAAGCGTTAAAAGCTGCACAGTCAGAGCAGATGACACCGATCAAAGTCATTAAAACATACTAATATATTAATGCCTAAACAGAGAGGTACGTACTGAAACACTAAAAAAAAGGTCAGGTGTGGTTCCACAATACGTTCCTTCTCTTTGCATCACTGTAAACAACTCAATAAGAAGTTGCAAGTCAATGTCGCATTCATTTTATGAGTGTAGTCCTTGACCTGTTACAGAGGCCCACCTGACTCCTGTTGGTCCGTCTTTGAGGACGTCCCTGCTCAAACACTCCTGTCTGTGGAATCGCTCATGGAAGCAATACTCTCCTCCTTCCTTTCCTTCTTCCTTTCCTCCTTCCTCTTACTGTTTTGCTCTGACATGTTTTACCTCTTTCTTACTTGTTTTTGTGTTTCTCCCCAGTGCAACTTCCTGTCTGTGTTAATAATCTCTCTGTCTTTCTCTTCTATGTCTGTCCATCTCTATTTCTGTGTGTGTGTGTGTCTGGGTGTGTGTGTGTGTGTGTGTGTGTGTGTGTGTGTGTGTGTTAGAGCACACATGAGCACGTGCGTGTCTGGGTGTGTGTTTGAGACAAAGGAAGTGCTGGCAGTCTCCCTCTAGATGTCAGTGCTGTGTTAACAGCTTGTTTGGGAAGGATGTACACAACTCTGCCCTTCCATTTCTTCCTCAGTCTGTCTCCTCGTAAACGTAAACACACACACACACACACACACACACACACACACACACACACACACACACACACACACACACACACACACACACACACACACACACACACACACACACACACACACACACACACACACACACACACACACACACACACACACACACACACACACACACACACACACACACACACACACACACACACACACGAAGCTACTTTAACTGACTTTTTTCTCTTTCACAGTGAGAGTTCACAATAGGGCCCCTTAAATATTATGGGGTGGACATGTTGAGTAAGCAACAATTAAGACACCTGTCTTGACTTCATACATCACCTGGTAAAAAAACGTTGTTTTTTTTTACACATATTGTTGTTACAGTATAAAACAACTGAAGCTTAATGACTAGCCCTTAAGAGGCATTAAGGATCACTACCACCGTACCCTGTTCACCACACGTGTGTATGCGAACTTGTTTGGATGTATTTAAAGAAGAAAACGTTGGCTACCTGCCAGCCCAGCTCTCTGAAGCTGACGTAGAGCTCGTGTCTTCTGCATGCCGTCTTCTGATCGCTGCTGTTGTAATCTGCAAACAGAACAACAGAAATCATCAGGAAATCGCATCTCGCACACAAACTTCATAGTTTCCCCCCAAAATAAAAGAGTATAATTAGACTTGTTATGAATTAGTAACATATGATGTTGTTCATGTATTTCTAGTTGCCCAACATGGTGATGGGATGGCCACGGTAAAGCTGAAAACCCTTCCCTGGGTAAATTATTCCCAATTGAAAAGCTTATGAAAGTGACTCATGACATTCAGAATCTTGAGAGCAGAACGGACAACACAATACGCCTCATGTCATGCACTGGGTGGAGACGCATGCGAGGGCGTAGACCACAGCGCAGCGGTCACCGTACCCGTACGTGCTTCAACATTCATCTGCCGTTTAATGAGTTTGAACGCGGGCCTAATTGAATTCATCAAATATCGCTCGGTGCGAGCGGCGAGTGGTGACACAGTGACAACTGTGTTTACAGACTCTCCTGCCCTGCAGTTTGTTCCTAATTATCTCTGTTCCATTCTGCAGCGGCGGGGGCAGACGGCCACAGACAGTCCCAGGTATAAGGTTTACTCTTCACAGTCGAGGAGGTCATTGCTGGCATCGGTCAAGACGGTGACACCGACTTTCCACTGACGTCCTTTCCTGCTCACACTCTCCGTCTCGCCTCATTGATTTTATTGTTGTGATTTTTAGATTTTTTTTTTCACAAACCACCCAGAGAAAGACAATGAAAGGGGAGAAAATGCAAGCTATGGTACTGGTGAGAGTCCTGTCTGAACGCATAAAGCAAACTAAGCCTGGCTTCTTGGCGGCACACACACAACGCCTTAAGCAACACTTCAGCCTTCAGCCTGCAAGTGATTTTAATTGTAGTCGGTTGTTGGTCTGCATATTCTCACATTGCAAAGTTAATTATAAAAATGTTAACCAACTGTTTTGACTGAAAACCTTCAAGTGGTTGACTATTTTAGTTGTTTTGTTTGGCGTCACTTGTCATTAGGGTTACAATACTGCTTTCTGATTCCATTTTTAGCCTAGAAGAGTTAGTGCTGAAGATATTTAGGCTGCAATAACTTTACACATTGTAAGAAAAAAACAAACAATTTACAGCTTTGAGGTTATCTGCAACGGGCTCTCACATTCAACACTGTCATTTACTAGTTCTTCAGATTTGCTCATTGCACGGTCAGCCTGTTTTTGGTGGAGCCACTTATCCCGTCAAGCCATGCAAACATGGCTATTTGCTTCACATAAGGCAAAAGAGAGGATCTGTTTGTCTACAGAAATGCACATTTACAGGAAACAATTACCATATAATATACATGTGTGTGTGTGTGTGTGTGTGTGTGTGTGTGTGTGTGTGTGTGTGTGTGTGTGTCAGAGAAAAAGAGAGCGAGTGAGTCAGACTGCAGACGGGGATTTGTCACTCAGTCACAGCCACTCACCTCACCAACTCACCAACAGCAGACTTGTTTAGTCAGCTGGAGTTGGAGAAAGAGCGACAGACACACACACACACACACACACACACACCATATACACAAACACACTTCAATTATGTCAGGGTCATTGATGTTGGGTCCTTACATCTCTACATCTATCATTCATTACCATTGGCACCTACTGAACATACACAAATACACACACACACACGCGCGCTCACAGATGACCTGATGTTTATCTGTTTCACAGCCAAATTCACTTAGCCGCTCATTGAAGAGTTGTAATTTAAATTCACCAGCGCTCGTTGCGTTAAGATTTCATCATCAAATCAGTTTTCATTTTGAACAGACGCACTGACCGCACTGCCCAGACTTGTGACTGTGTGTTTTAGCTGGACTCGTCTCAAATAAGAATAGCAGACAGACAGGCGGAGAGAGGGAGGGAGGGAGAGAGAGAGGGAGAGAGAGAGAGCAAGTTGGATTTGTCACTTGCATTCATCACAGCTTGAAATGAATGAGAAAGAGAAGAGAGACAGAAGAGCATGACGCAG
Source organism: Leptoclinus maculatus (assembly GCA_032191485.1). Classification (NCBI taxonomy): domain Eukaryota; kingdom Metazoa; phylum Chordata; class Actinopteri; order Perciformes; family Stichaeidae; genus Leptoclinus; species Leptoclinus maculatus. The sequence continues at coordinate 11,964,531 of JAVDOI010000013.1, forward strand.
TTTTGGGCTTCAGTTTCTACCATCTGAAGGGAAAATGTGCGGCTGATCTAATGACAATAGTTTCTTCTTATTGCAGCAGAACATGAATATGTCATCCGATTAGACGGGTTGATTCTGTAAGAGACGGGAAACGAGAGGTGGCGCTGGTCACGAGGGACGGCTGCGAGGTGAGGTCAAATGGTCATCCGTAAGCATCGAATACAGTCAGGTGTTTACCCAGTTTAGGGTTCCTTCCTTTCCAATAGGAAGGGCAGTTCACCGGTTGTCTGCTAATGTGGAAATACAGAGTTATATATGTGTGTGTGTGTGTGTGTGTGTGTGTGTGTGTGTGTGTGTGTGTTTGCTGTGCATTCAGGCACACACGTTTGGCTCCGGGTGTGTCCAGATGATACACATGGATACCGGGTCACGTGTCCTGCCTCCCAGTGGACTGACTGGTCTGCCAGAGTCTTCAACAGCAGACATTCTATATGAGGACCTTCACAAATGAGGGAACAGGCTGGTTCTAGACCAGCTGCTGTACGATTGTACAGATATTTCCTACAATTATTAGAATAGTGTGTATAGTGTTTATGTACAGGAAACATCCAAGGGCAGAGGAAAAGGGACATTGGAAGAACTAATCCGATTGGCTGAGTTACTTGGCTGACCTGATATGAACCTGAGGTTGTGTTTATAGAACGAGGGATTGACATATTTCAGTATTATAGTAGGGAAGGGCTTTACACAGTTCACACAGTTAATGTGGAGAGATTTATGAGTCCGTGTTGGAATATGGATCACACAGGTTTTATGAACTTTGGGCTTGGCTATTTCTATGCCAGTCAACATGTCGCTGTAAATACCTGTATTACACTATAATACTGTGCTTCCAAACACTGACAATGCACAGGCTCAAACTGCACACACACACACACACACTCACAGGATGGCTCCTTCATCCAGGTTTACTTTATGGTGTGTGACATTCAGCTTTGGGTCAAATCACAGCCCAGATCGGAGGGTGAATGAAGCTGCCTGCACGCTAGTCTGACTTCTACACCCGTAGCCGTTAATATAGTTCCTGGTGGGGTTTCTATGGTGGCAGGCAGGGCGGCAAAATCAGATCATGTCATTGGATTTCTGTCTTTAGAGTCTGCACACGGCTCCTTGCCATGAATTAAATGTGAGTGCTATGACTCCAATACCTTTAAATGACAAGTGTGCAGTATTCTTCTATTAGAATAATTAAATGTTACATGTTACTCTGTGCAGTCAGATATCAAGTTTAAATGAATCAGCAACAGGGTCCAACACATGCACATGGTTGGATAGCTGAGATATTGATGTATTATCAGCTGATATAATTCCTGTGAGGAACTCATCAATATTGAACGGAATGTGGATATCAACCCCATTAAAAGAATGTCTCGCTTTGCCGTATGCTGTTCAGCACAAGGTATAATATTTAGCAACTTATTCCCTTATCCCCACTCCCGCTCTCTCTCTCACACACACACAACTGATTCTCCTTGCACCGCTTGGCCTTCAAAGCCATATTTACAGTCTGTGGGGCTCTTTAAGAGGAATAAAGCTGATATTTACTGTGGGCTTTCATGGAGTGTAAAGGCCCAGATTTGTGGTGCCCATAAACCACATCTCCCCTTCCTGCCTGTAAAGATTTTATGCCACACAGCTACCGCTGAGCTCCTGCTCCCATGAGGCTTCATTCATTTCTTTTTCCTTTCCTGGACAGAAGGCAGAGGTGGGAAAAAAACGTACTCTACATATTATATACGCATTATACACATTTGTATATTACTATTTACTGCAACGTTAATTAAAAGTCTGTGCTTAACCACACTTAATGTGTGTATTTGTGAGTATATCAGTAAGTTCTAGGAGGTCAAATATTTGAATATCAAATGGAAGCCGGGTTTCCTTTTACTGACATGGCAATGTGTATGGAGCCAGTGGAACTGAGCTCCACTCCCACATTACAGCAGCTTACCTCACACTGTTTTACCTGGAAGTGTTTTTCTGCGAGTAGACAAGCATCCGTTTGACTCACGTGACACTAAAACTCTCCACTAAAGCCAATTCATATTGAATTCATTGAGGCCGGGGCCAGCGACTGCCGGTTCCCCACCCTGTGTATCCAATAGCAGGGGAAACACTGCTCCTTACTGAGCACCAGCACTGTAGCTCTTTAACACTGGAGACGTTCAATATAATGTGCTGGGCTGATATTAACCTCTCACTACACTACCTGCCATTCATTAAGCCCCCAAAACACTTTCACCAGCACCTACGTTGGGAGGAAAAAGCTATAAGTTATATCCATGACATGTTTAAATGGTGCCGATTCAGACTTTATAGTCAGGGTGTTTGGTCCTCGGAAGTATGTGTGTGTGTCTGTGTGTGCGTGTGTGACATATGACATTAAAATGTCATTTCAACCCCCCGGCACGCCACAATCTCGCTGTAACTCTATCGTTCGCTCCAGCAATTTCTCAAATCAAGAGTGAGAAAAGATTGCAGCTTTTACAGTATCAATGACATGAAGCCCCCCCGTAGAGGTGGTGGTGGTGACAGAAAACCTGGGTTGTATAGGCTCAATGTTTAAGATAGAATCTGGGTCACTAACCCAGAAGGAGGAAGGAGAGAGTCCCGATGGCCTCATTCCTTCCTGAAAGGAGAGAGGCCATGAACAAGCGACATGAAAGGAGAATGTCACTGTTGTCCCCGACGTCTCTCCTCTCTCTTCCCCCCCTCCCACCAACCACTACTACTGAAGTTTATCTTTCTTCCTGTCTTTCATCACAGAGGTTATTAAACCCTGCGAGGGGAGCTCCGCCACGTCTAATTACTCCAATGGTAAACAAAAGGAGGTCGGGGTGGGGAGGGAGCGAGCAGAATGAGGAGGTGGAGGGAGGAGAGGAGAGACAGATGAAAAAACACGGCTGGCCCAGCGCCGTGTTATTATAATTCCTTAAGCGATACTGTTAGCGCGGTCAGTCTTTTAGCTGTGCAGCTAATGACTGGCTAGGCCTAATTACAGGCCGCCTTTGCAGCCGGGACGTGATATTCCTTCCCCGGATGGTTGTTAACTTCCCCCACAGCCAAAGCCCAACCCGACTCCCATTACCTCCCCGGCCTTCTTCGCCCACAAAACCCCAAATTACCTTTAAAGGTGTTGTATTGTTTTTTTGGCAAGGTACACACAGCAGCATTTTCCACTGCACACACACACATCAGGCACACCCAGAGGGGGCGGAAAGCATCAATGCTGACAGAACTATTCATACATCCCGTGCACAAGTCCGAATTTGAGAGAAGATTTAAACTAAACTAAAAAAGACCAATATGCTCAATAATTAAGAAAACAAGACATTAGTCTCCCCCGGTCTGCAAATTGTCTTGCTTTCGTGACTGGAATGTGAAAAACAGTATCACACCGTTATCTCAAGACTTGATAGAGTTCATTTTGGCTGAATTTGTCCAAGTTTGTCATCTGGAAGACATTTAATATCACATGTCCTTTTAAATCCAGCTCACTAAAAATGCGAAAATGAGGAAATAACAAAGCCCAAGGCCTCACAGGGAGTACAGTAGGGAAAATGAAGTTTCATAGTTTTCTTTTTTTATATCCTTAACAGACCGAGAGAGGCATTTCAGTCATTTATGACAAAGCAAAGCAGCACAGCCAAATGTATGAAATGAAAATTGACAAAAAATATCTCCCACGCTGTCAGTTGTACTTAAAACGAGGACACAATGTTACCAGACTGATACAAAAGATGCAGTAATATCCGTGCAGTGGTCAACCACACACACACACACAGGTCAGGAGTGTGCAATGTGGGCAGAGGAGGGAAACTATTTTTAGAAAGCACACAGAGCAAAGCAACTCATGTGGAAAAAGCCTCTATGTGGAAGTCAGTGCACAGGAGAGCAATTAAAAACAAACACATTGCTGCCTTCCGGCCTTAGATGTCATGTGTTTTTTTTAGGGGAAAAAAAGTATCACGGTGAATTATTGGGGAAATGCTCCTTTTAGTTGGCGCCGCGGTGGCCTGAACTGATGTACTGTAGCAATGCGCCAAACTGAAACTGGGGGGACAACGTCCACATTTTGTTTCTCCCCATGAGCGCGCCACAAGACGGATGCTCTTCCCCATCCATCCTGTCCTCCTCCTCCCCGTCTCTGGAGTGAGCGATGCGGTATTGAAACCATATGCCCTCCTGAATTCCTCACGGATCCTCCCCATCCCGTCCAATCCCAGCAGTGCTCCGCTGGCCGCTGGACACTCGGCTGTCGCGAGGGGGGCCTCCCCGCTTCCTGTGTAGGATCTAAATATTTACACTCCCCGTCGTTCCCGAGTGGCGAGGCGGAGAGGTCTTGATGTTTTGGGTTATGTAAAGTCCAATCCTCCAGGACGCCTATTTAACAGTTTGTCCTTGTTAGAGCAGATTTCTGAGCGGAGAAAGTTTTCTCATCCTGATAAAGTCCGGGACACAAAAGCAGGCTACGGCCGACCTACCTTTGTCACAATTTGCTTATAAAAGTCAGATACGGTCTATTAGTATTTCACTACTTCTTTAATTATGAATTCATGAATAATTGACAAACATATTCCTTTATATACTGAAATAGAGCAGAGAGGCCATTCGTTACAGAAAACGCTAACCCACATTGCGAGCACATGGTGTGCCTCTTAGCCTTCCGTTGCACTAGTGTACCCCAGTATCAGTATCATCTTCAAGGCATCTGGACTTAAAGTCTTAAGACATCTCAAGCCAAAGACAACTAGGAGAGAGAACAAGTCTGCAAAACTGAACATGTGGTAGGCTACACTCGAACCGTCCTGTAGCATAACAAATGATGAGCCTTTGTTCTCTGTTATGTCAGCCAAAGCTTTCATCTAATTCATCAATTACTGAGAAAAAAAGCCCTGCAGGAACTTTTACTCACAACCTGTTGTGTTAACAGCAGCACACAGTAACCTACTGAGAAAGTGAAGGAGATGCACTGGACAAACAGGAAGTAGAGCCAAAGACATCTCAGCACGGGTTTTTTCAGAGTATTAATGAGAACAAAACCAACTTGTCCCACAAATACTTCTGGACACCACGCAGATGGTAGAGCCATTTAACAAGGGGGAGCAAGAGAAGCAAAGCAAAGGTAAATCGCTTCCCAGGTAGCCGGCCAAGTGGGGCCGTCTACAGCTGTGTCAGTGCACTAAAGCTGTGTTCTGGCACCAGAGAACCGAATGCGAGCCGCCTCTGGCCCAGATATAGTCAGGTTTTTTAAGGTGCAGGCTTGAGCCGTTTTTTTTGGGCTGAGAATCAGCTTGAATTAGTGGCTAATTGAGGACAAGTCTCTGGAATCAGCTCAAGTATATTTAGGCTGATTCTCAACATGATTTATCACAAGTCTCACTGGTGTGCACAGCTTATAGGCTGCTGTTTGGTCAAGCAATTTCGGCGACCTGAAGCTCAGCAGACACACAAGCCCTGTGAGACATTTAGAGGCAGCAATACTGTGTGCTTTGTAGACTATGATACAGAATCTAACTCATATTTCTGATTGTGGAATCAAGTTTACCTCGGTTTTAGAGACATAAATCTATGGTAGAAAACGTTGAGCATAGGCATAAGAAAACTTGAAATATATTAACACTTAGAAATATCACACTTGGAGGTATATTATTTAGGGCTGCATACGCAGCAGAGTCAAAGCTTTGAGCCATGAAGGCTTAATATTAACACAAATTAGCCCAGGATCAGACGGCTATTAACAGCAGGCTCCCTGAGCACTTGCTTCATGTACTGCACTAGTCGCACAATGAAGCCTCACAGGAGCAGCTTAGCCGTAAGCGCTGTAAAGTCTGGCCAGAATCACGCAGCAGGTGAAAGGTGGGCGGATTAGGGTTTTGATTTAATTTCAAAAGCTTGCAGAGTTCACAACACGAGGCTTATACCTGCACATTACATCATACTGCTGAGTAGGAAGAGAAGCGGGGAGGACTAATGAGGAGGTTCAGAGGATGAGGTCACCTGTCACGTTGCATTCGCCGTGGATATTCAGTCAGTGGTATTTCTATTCAGTCAGTCTCAGAAATCTTCTCTTCTTGTTACACTTTTTCTTTCAGTTTGTCCCCAAACTCCCTTCTCCTCTATACTCTCCCTCACAGCACCTATGTATCTCATACTCCATCCAACTCTCTAGCTCAACTCTCTCAAAACATTGTATACATATATATATATCAGTGCTATATATATATAGCACTGAAAAACACTATATTCACTGCTCACTATGCAGGTTTCAGGATACACTGCATCCATACAGAGAAACTGCAGTAAAAACAGATTTTGGACATCATCCCTGTGCTGGGACTTTCATCTGATGCGGGCTGATTAGAGAGAGCTCCGGATGAAGTCAGGTCCAATTCATCAAGCGTCTCAAAGAGGAACACTTCAAAAAACACATGCTACACATCCACGGATCTCAACAGATCAGTAACATCAGTTACGGATGTAGCGGAGGTTGGATCGAGGTCAGATTCTGCGTCTGATTGAGTCCACGGTTGTATTTGTTTGATGAGGTCAGTTGAGGTTCAGTGTTTCAATGTAGCGGACCGTCAGACTGACCTGCTGGGCCTAGCCCTCTGGACCCGTCCTGTGGCTGCGTGGACCGGTTGCGGTTCTGCTGGCGACGTTTTCCGCCAGCGGAGCGGGCGGTGCGGATGTGCACTTCACTGACTTTGAAGAACGCCACCATGAAAGGCTGCTTCTCCACCGCGCCGTCACGTCCGATGAGCCCCGCCTCCTTGGAGCTGATGCTCTGCCCTGTTTCAGAAGACACGGCGCTTAAAAACTTCACAAGGCAAGGTTTACTATAATGATCGTGATTTACTATAAGTTGACTAAAGACTCTTTGTTGACCACAGAAAGTGACTAACTTCAACTACTAAATGTAAAGTTTCTTTTAACGATTATGTTTGCTTTAAAAGCAAAACAAAAGCGTATATACACACAATGAAATCTCTTACCGCTGCTGGTCTCCACGCTGACCTGCAGGCCCAGATTGTGTGCCGGGCTCATCACCCACAGGTTGCTGGTGGCAGTGATGTCAAACTCCAGCCAGCCCTCCTCAGACGCCCACAGCCTGCGAGACTCCAGCAGGAAGAGGTCTGCCTCTCTGGGAGAACATGGGAGAGGACACACACACACACAAATAATTACATCATCGATTTATAATATAGATACGTTTGTGACTTGGAGGTGTCAGGGGGTGGGTGAAGCTGATTAAAGATGAGGGGGAAGGAGAGACATAAGCCACTGTTATCAAGCAGATGTAGGGGCAACTATCAAAGTGTGCCGTAGTCATCAAAAAGGCTTAAACTACGGGGTGAATATTATCAACATTTTAGAATAAAAGATGGCGCCAACAAAAGATCTCCAAAAGATATAAGAAGAGTACATGAAACAAAGAGGAGAAATGACTGGAACGCAACATTCAGGGAGGAGTCTAATGGGCTTGACTCTAATAATTATGCGCTGTATAGTTGTTGGTGCAATAGTTGTTAGTCAATCAATCTGCAGCATAAAATACAGAGGTACGGTACAGTGCCATCATACTGTAGCTCAGAACACCAGCAGACTGATCTACCTCTTTAAGAAACCAAGGGAAACACAGGAGCTGGTGGTTTGTGTCAGGCTAACGGTATCATAACAAAATGACAGAAAGATGAATAGCTGCACTTAACAGAAAAGGCTGGGATACACTGTATTATACTCCACTGTAGGTCTTACCCTACAGTCTACCTCTCTGAGGGACAGGGAAAAAAGGAAGGCATTAAATCGTTGGTATCAGGCTACAGGTATGTTTATATAATTTACTATAATGTGTGAACGAAATCAGGCTGCAGAATGAAATAACGTGTCAAGCTCGGGAAGAAAAATAGACCCACGCAATACAACTGAGGAGGAATTAATGAAAAGAGAGCAAAGGAGTTGTAAAGAAAAGACAGAGTGTGAGTGATAAGAGGGCCTGTCCTCCCACCATCCCATTACAGTGGTAATGACACAGCGTCGGGTCTGCCGGACCGTCCTCCAGAGCCGACATCAAAGACTCACAATCATCCAGGTGTTCGGAGAATGCCCCTGCAGTCATGCATCAGAGGCCCCTCTTTATTGGTCATTAATGAGAGTGTTTCTGACAGTTTCCGTATTAGCCTATATTTCCCTCTCACACACACTCACACACTCACACTCCACCCGTTTGCTAAGTTCGCGCGTTGCCAGTGTACCGATGTTTCCACCTCGTCGTCACAGCCGCTGTTCGGCTGACGAAGGATAGCAGGGGGTCCCCATCAGAGAGCCGCCTGCGGGGCGAAGGCTACTGAGGGCCTTCTGTAAAACTTCTTATTGACTGACTGCTTAAATGAACTGGAATAATAAGGTGAAAGGTGATTTCTTTTTTTGTACTACAATAAATCTCCTTTATAAGTCTTGTCAGTGAATGTTGTTAAAAATGTAACGCAAGGTGGGAGAGCGACGCAAACACAGCTGGCCTGGTTATTGCATGCGCTTTCATCTTTTGAACTGCTGAAAGGGCACATTTGTACGATTGTAAAAGCAATATGCAATTCAGATATATCTGGATGAGAAGGATGCAGAGGTTTTTAGTACAAGAAGGAGGTTTTACATGCCAGTATAGCTCAGCAGTATAGTAAAGGCCATATTACGGTTAAATACTTGGAAAACAGGAATGAAATCATCTTGTTAGGTACAGTATAATAGCTCGTAAAAATGCAGCTGGATGGGTTCGGGGTCGGTAAAAACAGCCTTTGCAGCAACCTGCCCTTTCAACAATACGATGTCAGGCTTGCCACATTTCTGGCATTGTAATCTCTCACATTCCTTGCTTGCTGTTGGCGAAAACCGCCCCAATCAAATGAAAAGTACAAAGGGTGTCAGGATAATTAAGCGCTCTATCATTACGGCTAAGAGTCAAAACAGGAGTCAGGTTTTTTACGGGAAGGAAGGCACGAGAAAGTTAATAGGCTCCCCACTGATTGGGCGATTACAGAGCAACAGTTTTTGCAAATGGCAGAAAATGGGGAATACAACAACAACAACAACAACAACAGACTCAACAGCATATAAACCACCAAACCTCAGACGTCACGCTACATTCGGCACTGAAGACAATGAAGAAAGGAATGGAAAACAGTTGCAACTATAATGTTGTTTCGACATTACTGGTTATGTCAGTGGATGCATGTTGCGCCTTGAATTCACGCCTACAAAACACACAAACACATCGGGAGCAAACCGTTCTCCACCTGATAGCATCACCATCAAGGCTGTAATTTTCTTCAAGGTAGAAACCTGTCCTACAATAATACAGAAATTGGAGATATATGGGCCCTTTAATCTCCAAATATCTCCAAAAATAAAGGGCTTTGCCTCCAGGCTGGAGTGCACAAACCACCCATTGTAGGGATAAAGGAATGCACCAAATAAGTAGCTCTTGATACCCAAAGAAACCTTTTGACAGACAGAAAAATATACTTTGCAAACATCTAAAGCTACTTTTTAAATCTGCGGGCCTAAGAGTGGATCAGGTTCAGCCGAGGACTGTTTTTTGGTGGTTTGGTGGTAAAGACCCCACCCTAAGGTGTTTTGTTTCTTGACAATATTCAACCCAAAATAATACATTAATCAAGTGCAACTGCTCTCCATGCGCCAAGCTTTAAAAGGAGAAAGATTCTTTGATGTGTATTCATTGAGAAACAAAACATTATAAAAAATGTATTTCAGGAATTCTCTTCATGTTGGGAGTTCTCGCTGGGCGGGCTTGATAAAACACAAATATCATTCAGAAATCTGACTGGATGTTTATCTGCCCCTGCAGATGTAATGTAAATGTTTGGCATGTATTAGCTGCGCTCAATTTGGGGGGACGGGAGGATTTTTGAAGCCGTGCTATTTCTGAAAGACTCGGTTTTGCTTGATTTTACAATATAAACACGGCGAGGGCCCAGAGTGTGTGTAACACACAGGGAGGATGACAGAGAGAAACACACACGGAGAGGCAAACTAAATCATAGTCTTCACCTGTTTGTCTCCAGAAAAGGTCAACGGAGCATGCTTGCCATTTTCAGGACCACCCTCTTTTTCCTGACTTGTTGATTCCTCGTACAATCACAGTGCAAACCTACCAGACCCTGCATATCTCACTTGTCAAAAGCGTTTCACTGTGTGTGTGTGTGTGTGTGTGTGTGTGTGTGTGTGTGTGTGTGTGTGTGTGTGTGTGTGTGTGTTACCTGTTAGGATGCTCCTTGACCACCTGGTAGACTTTGAGTAGGAAGGTGTCATTGCGGAAGGCGCGGCTCACACACTCCTTGTAGAGGCGAAACTCTGCCGCGGTGATGGCCTCGCCCTCTGGGATCTGTGAGAGGTTGAACTTAAACTCCTTGTGGTGACGACGCTGCGGAGAGAGCTCCCTGTCGTACTCCACTGTGGGATGGAAACACACACACACACACACACACACACACACACACATAGGATTAAATCCTTGTGCACAAAGAGAAAGAGACAGTAATGATAATATAGAGAGACAAGAGGGAAAACTTTACTCTCTCTGCATGAAGTTAAATACTGGAATGCAGGTTTCCTGCTCTTCGGATGAAATCATGGTTTGATTACATTTGTACTTAAAGCAGGTCAATTGGTGCGTCACCTATATTATTTTCCTATGGTCAGCATTGTCTTTTCTGACCTTTAATGTCCTTTCAGTGGCTTGTCTCAGGATTATCATGCATTCTCTACAAATAGGATCAAATTGCATATTTACAAACAGGGCTTCAGAGTAAATGTACACAGCAGTGGGTGATAAGCAGATATCCTGCGCTGAGGTCGACCATAGAAGCCTTTAAAACGATCACGTGATTTATACTTAAGGTCTAATAGGTTTTGTGGCTTCCAGTTTCCCTAAATAAACCCCTGTTATCATCAGTCCGACGCAAACCACTTCTGACGGCGTGAAATGACAAAACCAACAAATGAGCTCCCCTCCTATGCTTTTAAGTGCAATATGCGCCATAATGATACCGTGCTCTCCGGGGGAATTGGTTCCTGTCTCGGCTGGAGGGTTTTCTCCCACAGCAAAGAGACCCGGGCAGAGTCAGTTTGTCGACGGACACAAAGAGTGAGAGGAGGGAAATGAATAAAGAGGGGCATGTCGAGTGCAATTAGAAGGCCGTGCACAGAAATACCCAATGCAGCCTCAAATATGTGCTATATTCTGCAGAACACACACAGAAAAACTAGTAACGTAATCGCTTGAGTACCCAAAACACACATAAACACACTCTTACTATTCTTACTCCATCACACTCGTACTGATTTAAATACTTACAACACACACACACACACACACTCTCCATCATCATCATCTCATCTCTAGTTTCCAGTCAGTGCAGCGAGGTTCAACAGGCTTCACCACCGCAGACTGTAAGTGCACACTCACAAGGAACCAGCCAGGATGTATACTACCAGAGGTTGATACCTACTGTCAAATATGCAAAATGTGAAGCTACTTACGTTAGCTTAGCATAAATACTTTGAACAGGGGACACGGTTAAACTTGACATATTTAGCCTGCAAAACGTCAAAGCTAGCTGGTCCAGTTGTAGTGTAGTAGAAGCAATAGTTGGCCATATTCAAAAAAGGGATTACTTTAAAAGTGAGAGCCAATATGAACACACCTTCTAACTTACTAGATGACAGCAGGCTGCTCACTGGGAACATCATGGAGTCTTCCTCCTTCCTCTATTAAACACATGGCTTCAAAATAAGTGTGTGTCCAGCAGCATACACTCAAGACTGTACATATCTGAGGTAATCTTCCACTTTATTCAAACAGATATTTCATTTTCGAAGATTCATTTGGACAATTTTATAGTCGAAAGCTTTGGTAAGAAGAATTTGGTTTTGTACCCGAGCCAGGCTTGTAAAAAACCTTCTGGTGATTTTATGATGTGGGGACCCACCCAAAACGGACCAATGACACATTTTGTTCCCCGAGTCATACCCGAAGAGAAAATTGTGTTGATGTGAGAACATTGGAACCAATCAGACTCTCCCGAAAGTGCCAGCCCCACCTTGTACCCACACCCAGGAAGGTCAAAGCTCCCCACATCCCCCAGACACTTCCAAGTTACATAAATGCTGAAGTTAAGTAAGAAACTGAGCAGACAAGGCAGGGAGGGGAAGGCGTGTCTCCCTAGCTTCATTTGGGTTTCTGGGGGAAATCAGTGAAGTCCAATCCTGAAACATATTGCTGTGACTTGATCAAAACAAATTACAATAATTGAAGCCTCTCCGTTTGCATCCGAGTCAGTTCTGCCTCTCTCTCTCTCTCTCTCTCTCTCTCTCTACTTCAAATGCTTTCCAATGAAGCAAAAAAAAAACACCCATAGAGAAGGAAAATGTAATTCACATCAGCGTCACTGTGACTTCTAGCAGATGTGACAGTGACCATTTCATCATCGCACTCCACAAACTTGCCCACCCACACCACACCACAGATACAGATGTTGCCGTAAAACCCGTGTGTGATAACTGGTCTGGTCTTGTGTTTGAACGGTAGATCGATCTGCGAAGCTTGTGTGTCTGTGTGTGGAGGCTTTAAGCCGAGGTCATGGTACTCTAAATGACTTTACAACACTCCCCTTCAACAGCCCTGGGCTTAAACACCAGCAGCTTGGAATTTTATTTTCCCCGTATAAGAATCCACTGACTTTTTTGGCACAACAACTCTTTGATAAACTGACTGTAGGTGGTGAGAAGGTCAGGAGGCGTTTCACATGTATCATATTTATTACATCTGCTGCAATGCACATCCAATGCACAAACTATCAGGCGCCTGGCTGCGTTGGCAATCTTAGCATCAGAAATCGACTTCAGATTTTGTATTTGTTAAGGGGGGACCTAACAAAAAGATGCTATTGGTTGCATTATGGGAAATATAAGATGTTTTGGATCTTGACCCACAGGAGGGACTACAAGCATCTCAGCCTCTGTTGCTTCGATCTTTGAAAGTTTTTTTCTTTTAATACGCCGCTCACAAGTCCTCTCACTTCATGAAAGAACGAATACTAAATTGCTTGAAAGCCCCTTTTGTTTTTGGATGTTATTCATAAGTTACGGCCAGGCCATGAGTTTGTTGCACCAGTACGCTGACCTGAACAGGCTGCTCGTGATAACTATTTGAGTTGACGTGAACACGGCTTTAGTACGCTCCTCTGACTTCTTCACATTACACGTACGCAAACTGAGTTAACCAGTACAGCCTTGGTCTTCCAGTGAAGCAGCGAGGGTGTTAAACAGCCTAATCTAGTCCTAGATTCCAACGTCTTATAGGAGAAGGAAGTCGTTTTGAGCCGCGTCTAGATGAAGATGAACAATTAAAACTTAGAACTATGAAGACGGCAACAGTCCTCACAACTCGCATTATCGCACACGTTATCACTGCGGTCCTCAGAGCTCAGCGGCTAAGTAGCATTCCAGCTGCCTCTCCACCTTCTCAGCTTGAAATTCGATTGAAATCCACTGAGGTTCTGCATGTAAAATCAAAGGGGAAGTGTTCACACGGCGTGTACAGGGAGCGTAACCTCTGCGCTAATCTACCATGACGTGAGCTTTGAGACAGGAACACACAGAAGGGAAAAGGGGTTTAGATTTGGATGATTCAGAGAGGGATTCATTCAGAGTGATTCTAAAGATGGGGAAGGAGTGATTATAGCAGTGATTTGGTGCAAACGGTGCTCTATGGGAAGTGCAGTGTTTGTGTGTCATGTGTGCGAATACTAATCTCTAGGTCTACTGTATTTTATGGCTGTATTTTATTACCATACTCCCATCGCTGGTCACCGGTTCATGAGAAAATGCACAGGAAAAAAACTGAAAAACTAAGTTTATGTTTCTATTTCATTCACACTCGCTTGCAGCCACACAGAGGCAGTCAAGGTTAACCAGAGAATATGACGATAGCGGGGCTTTCTCCGATGATTCACCTCAACACAATGGGTGACAGAAAGAGAAAGAAAAGAGAGGAGAGGAGAATAACACAGGAGACGAAAAGAAGAAGTGGATCAGATGACAAGACCAGACGAAGGAAAGACAGAGTCAGTTGTGCTGAAGAAGAGAGAAAGAAACAGAAAGGATGAAAGATTGAGTCAGTCAGTCATAGAAAGAGAGTGAGACAGACGCTTTGATTCTCGTTTCCACCTGGGCAACATCTGGCGCTGCTGTCCTGTCACTGCTGCTGTAGGTACTATGACAACACCCCCCCCCCCACACACACACACACACACACACACACACACACACACACACACACACACACACACACACACACACAGTGTCCCTGGGAATCTTTTGCTATCACATATGGAAAAGGTGGTGAAAGAAAGACATGTGAGTGAAAGTTGAGCCAAAAGATCATCTGTGCAGGGAGAGAGACAAATACAAGACAGAGGAAGAGACAACAGAGAATCTGATCGTGATTGATAACCACGACCCCTCTGGAGCAATAATGAAGAAGAGCAACTGCCGGTAACATCTTCATGCACATTGAACGTTTTTGTGAGGAGGCAATCCCCAATTTGGTAGTTGTGATGGAAAAGTACCAGAAAAAGAAGAGAGTGGGATGAAATCTATGAGCAGAAGAAGAAGGAAGGAAGGAAGGAAGACACATTTCAGAGATTTTCAGAAAATAGCCGAAGAGAATAGCAGTGTTCTTCGATGAACCGGAGAAAGCGAGACTGTGCAGGAGAGGCCCTGGGGGTGGTTGACAGGCCGACTCGTCCGTGGTCGCTGGTCAGCGAGTTTGCTCACACTCCTAATGCTGTCCAGCCAATCCCTCGGAGGGACAGCTGGCGAACAGCCGCCTGCATCAAATCCCTCCTGCTTTCTCTCACTCGTCCCACAAGCTCAGAGCAAAACAACCAACAGCCATCTTCTCTCACCAAAAATACTTTTTTTCGCCCGCCTTCAACACTGAGGCTCGTGCAAGGAACAACCCAGAATAGGCATTCAACACAGGTTTGGCCCTCAATCTTAAGCAAAAAAGTGCATCTTCTGAATATTATTTATCGCTAAGATACTTTCATCGTGTTACTGTTGAAGACTTTCCTGTAGCAGCCAGTGCCGCAAAGCAGATTACAGAGAACAGAGCACCTGGGACCCAGATAATAAGAGTCTTAAGGGAGCTCTTATTAGATCCGTCAGTAAGATTTTACTAGGTACCAGTTTGATGACAGACACGGAGATTTGGTTCATACTGCCAATTCAAACAGGGTCTATTGTTGCAGACATGTGAAACACATGCAAAGCCCTCCACCTCAGACGGCAGCATGCTGAACCAGTTCTATGGAATTTTGGGCCACAAAACATTCAAGCAAGACTATTTAAAAATTTGGCTGAAAAAGCTGCCACTGTAGCCACAAGTGGATTTAACAGGAGTAGTGGTACATTCAATTTCCCTTCATTTCCCAAGATTCTCCTGAGTCAGTTGTTTTAAAAAAGACACCAATAGTACTTAACCTGACTGAAAGCGATTGAAATGGATCTGTTGTGTAGCAGACTGATGGACTTCCACAGAAGATTTGCCAAGAACATGGCACCTAACTTTGCAGAAGTATGCATTTACCAAAATTCACTAACTTAATGGAACACTGTAGATTTAAATGCGATGCACAAGGTCAGCTTAGAGGGAATTGTTCAAGGAATTAAAAAAAAGCGTCTTGCACTGTCCACCTCACAATTATTTTTAGACCATATTGCCAAAGAAAGAGCGTCGATGTTCTGCAAAACACAGGTCTACGTTCAATGCCAACATTTCTAGAACTGTTACTTTCGACAATATATCTGTCAATCCCGGTTTGGTTGAGGTCAGGCAAAGAATGTGGTTATAATTAATAAAAACTTGAACGTTAATAGTTTGTGACAGGAGGTGAACTCCAATCACACCCTCCAGACACACCCTTATTATTCCTGAAGAATATACTGGTCATGAATATTAGCATGAAATGTAAATAATAACGTGCAATATGGACAGAATTCCCAAAATGCACCACACAATCCATGGTTTACTCTGCCTCTTCCTCTTAACAGCAAAGAGTGGATGTTGCCATTTACAGTTTGAGTATTTAAAAGACATCTCCGTGCTCTTGGCTTACTGTCCTTGCAGCAATGTTTGGTTTCAAGCTTTCCACTCAGTGTCTCTTGGTAGAAATAGGATGATTGCTGTCGGAAACCACTGACCTTGTTGAACTAACATGAGAACAAGAAGCCAGTGTAGCTGTGAAAAAAAAAAAAGCTGAGTTTTCTCCTCAGTACAGCAAAGATTCCAGTACATTCTCAAAAAACAAGCTTTGTGGAGGTTTTATGCAGAGAGCACGCCAAAACTGGATCCCGAAGACAAAAAATCCCTGCATTCTAATTTAATCTTTAATTTACTATTTCCTCTGACCCATAATGCATCACAGTGATGGGGAGGCTATGAGAAGGAGGCAACATTTGTGAATGAGGGAAAGGGAAGAATAATAAAGCAGACCCTTCAATTACATGTTTGCACACCAAGAGCCGGTCAACATTGTTGGAGACTTATATAAACCAATAAAAAAAAAACGTTCTGGATGTGCAAGGCTGTATTTCTCTTGATGGTTTCTGATGATAGGTCAGATATGTTCTGGTCTTCCATTCATCATTAATTCCTCCAAAGTCCCTAATTAGTGGTTTGGCCCGTCAGGTTGACTTTCATGGGGAACTTCTGCAGTTGATACAATAACAACTCTTCAGCGATCGTCACTATTTCATGAAGAAAAATCCCATCTCATCAAGAAATCATGGGCTGTAAACACTTTCTTTTCTGTCTTTCTGAAGAGGCTCAAGCCAGATTTTATGCTTCAAACTTTTTAACCTTTGGCATCGAAGCAGCGTGGAAAGATAAAACACAGAGACAGCTGTTGAGTTTTGCAAAGCAGATGAATATTGGCAGCTTACAATACATACACACACACACACACGCACACACACACAAACACCACAGTGGTGTGAGCTGCCTGTGTCGCCACTATGCTTGGCTGACACCAGGAGCCGTTTCCGTCCTCTGCTGTGTTTTGGCTCTTTGTAGTCAGGCAGCTGGCAGGGCAGCTCCTGGGGTCGACGTACACAGACCGAGGGGCTGTGAGTCCGCGGGGAGTCGTCATTAACTTTGAGCAAGTGTGTGTGTGTGTGTGTGTGTGTGTGTGTGTGTGTGTGTGTGTGTGTGTGTGTGTGTGTGTAGTTTTGTCTTTGGAGACTCATCCTATGCTCTGATCTTCCCCCCCTGACCCACCATCAAAGCCGACACACTGAGCCCCACAGGACCAGCCAAGGGCCACTGGCAAGAGCGAGAGTTTATGTCCAGTACATGTAACCACAAACACATCACTACACATTTCATAATAGGGCTTACACACATGCATGCAGGGTTGTTACACACATATGGGCAGTGACATATCGGTACAGATGTAACTGTCAAAGCTAAGAATGAAAAGACAACACTTACATTACAGGATCCCACACACATGAGAAAGAAAGGGACGGAGGGTCTTTTACACACACACACACACACACACACACACACACACACACACACACACACACACACACACACACACACACACACACACACACACACACACACACACACACACACACACACACACACACACACACACACACACACACACACACACACACACACACACACACACACACACACACACACACACACACACACACACACACACACACACACACACACACACACACACACACACACACACACACACACACACACACACACACACACACACACACACACACACACACACACACACACACACACACACACACACACACACACACACACACACACACACACACACACACACACACACACACACACACACACACACACACACACACACACACAGAGCCAGCCCCGGAGGTCAGTGGTGTGAGAACTCAAGGCCAGGCAGGAGCATCGGTCCATAGCGAGGATATGAGGCAGTGAGACCGGCCCTTTTGCAGACTGTCAAGCCCCATTAGCAAACACAGAACAGCAGCAGACAGGTTTACTCTCCTGCAGAAATCAGGACAGTAACAGTGATCACCAATTACTGTTATGTGTCCCATACAGACAGCCAAGCAATGCGCTTAATGCTCACCAGGCCGGGCACTTGTAAGGGTGGCGCTATTTCAAGTTTAGGTAATAATTATATGGATAAATAAAAACAGTGAGACAACCCACAGCCGGTCCATGAAAGCTTTTATGTTTACTGCTCAAATCAGCATGTCTGGGGTTTCTTTCGTGGGAAAATTCCTCTGGTGCACAGGAAGTGATGCGTTCAATGTAACAGGTATGTTTAAATTTAAACAAAAAGAACCTGGAGTAGCACTGGAGATATATATGACTGTATATAAGAAGTGGACATAGCCACCGTGACATCACCCATTGGTTCATGGACTGCAGTTTTGAAGCCTCAAATTGTGGGCGTCGCCATCTTGGTTTCTGGCCGTCGCCATCTTGGGTTTATGTAACCAGAAGTGACACGAGAGGGTGGATCCAAGTACAACCGAACGCTGAATAAGACATTTTGAGGCAACCAAAACCACTGCAATTAACTTTCATTAACTGAACTATTGTGCTCATAACCTACTAAATCAACATCATGCCGTATTGAAGAAGACTTGAAAGAGACGATTGAGACCATAAACTCGTGTTTACAATGTTTACTGAGGTAATAAATCAAGTATGACGTATAATGAGTCACCCCCTGATGAAAGAATGCATACTTAAGGCACTTCTGCAATGGCTTCACTTTTCAGACCCGGAGGTTGCCGCCTGGGTAAAACATTGTCTAATACAGCACAGACACTCTAAAGCTGCATTTTCTCCTCTTTCCCACACAGACACACAAATGCATCAATGGCCTGGATATCCAGCCTGTTCTTCTTCCATTACCTCCCACAGGTTACACAACATAATGACCTCACTAGTCAGGCATCCCCAAGAACAAAGGCCCCATTTCAACCATATAATCAAATTTTTCTACCGTCATCGTCCTCCATATAATCCTTGAAAAACCGTTTGGGGTTTTTCTAAAGACCCATCCAAAACCATGACACAAATTGTCAGGCGTGCTATCCCAGGACACGCAGAAACACAGAAACTCACACACATCCACAGAGTAAGAGAATCTGATTTTTGTTCCCACCATCCCGAGCTCTATCACCACGGTGCTGCATTCCATGCAAGATGATAAAATGAAGTCTGGACACACATCTATCTTTTGTCATTTTGAGATTTTTTTAGCTAGTGTGCGATGTGTGTGGGTTTGTGTGTGCCTAACCCCCGAGGGTAGGCGGATAATTTGCTGTAATTGCTCCTCTGCTGGGGCTTTGCTAACAGATAGATATCCAAGGTATGGCTGCTGGACTGTGTAGTATCAGTTTTTTTCAATCGATAGACTGACAGTTGAGTGGTAGCAGTCATCAGCTCTCTGTTGAGTCTCCAGTTGGCCTCAAGGTAGCTGGATGTGTCATACCTGTGTGTCAATAGGAGATTTTATTCCTGCTCTTCAAGCGCTATTACGTAGGATTAAGATGTGGACCCACTAACTCGGCTACAGGGGACATTTAAACAAGGGGGGTATGCAAGTGTTGTTATGCCCCTTTTCCACTACAATAATGTACCGGACCATAAAGTAACATGGTAACATAAGATAAGGTAACGTAACGTAACATCAGGGCAGGTAAGGTAACATCAGGTAACGTTATGTAGCGTAACTAGGAGAATCAATGAGGCACCACATAAAGTAGCACAAGGGAAATATTACAAACAATAAATAAACTCATACAAAAATCAAGGCCCACAAAAATCACAGCAAGTAAGTCAAAAAGAAAAAAAGCGACATGATTTAGTGTACTGTTTGCCAGGCCACGGTCGTCTTGTATTACTGAAGCATCCTGTTGTAAAAATACAACGGTGCAAAAAGTACTTAACGCCAAAACCTCATAAATTTGTAAAAGTTCAGGTTGTGATTATTGCTTGCAAATTGCAGATACATTTGCAAGTCCTACAAGGCTCTTGCATACTAATGCTTGGGTCACATATATGGCATTTGTTTAGTGCTTCAATTAGTAAAACATGTCAAAATCTCATGTTGCCATTGTAGCTTGCAATTTGAAATTTTGGTGAGACCCAAGTTTGGAGGATGAGGGACCTCACAGGATTAACAAGACAAATGTGTGTGTGTATATATATATATATATATATATATATATATATATAAGGGAGGAGCCTTGTGAGTCCATGTTCATATTCAACCTTTACACCCATGACTATCATCAATCTTTATACAGCATCTGTGTCTGTTTGAAGACTTACACGTCTAAATGGCCACAGAGAAACACTCATTGACATTAATGGCCAGTTGCGATTTCCCCCAAAGCCCCAGTAAAAACAAGTGTATGTTTCATTGGACACCAATTCGAGCCAATGGGCTGTCAACAAAAGACAGTGCAACATCTTTTTCACATTCATAAGGAAATTCCATGAAATCAGGAAAGAAATGAGCTGAAAAATAAACACCGCCATTTCTTTTCCACTTTACGTGATGTTAATAAAAATGTAATTCTACAGTAGACCAGCTGTCACAACAGCCTCTGGTCAGACTAATGGTGGCCTATACTTCGCTTCAACTTAGATCGGCGGTCTTCACACAGAAAGAGCCAGAGGACTTCTCAAATCCACAGCGGTGGAAAGAGCGCGGCACAAATCCAAGTTCAGTAAAAAAAAGCCACAAAACGACTGTGAGAGGAGTAAATGTAATTAGTTATTTCAAGTCTTTACATTTCCTTCAGCGACGGACAGAAATAAGGATTCGGTCCCGCCATCTTGGTTCGCAGAACGATAGGTGCATTTTGAAATTTGAAAACTGAACGCACTCTTCTGCCGGGAGTTTGATGCACGAGTCCATTTTGTTCCTTCTCCAACATCTTGTTCTCTTTGGGGGCCGATTTGGCAGAAATATTGCTGGCTGTTTCATTTAGACACCGACAAGAAAATAAACGCAACCAAACACCGCGGTCATAAACAAAACCAGTGACAACCAACAACAATCCCAAACCAGAATCATTAATCTCGCAATACACTGCACACTAAAAGATAAATTGTTTGGAGTTGGTCAGACTGTCAGGATTTGATGTCCTTTGGTGGGGGAAAACATTTGGGGAGCCAGCAGAGGTCTGTCTGGGTCTACTATTCTCTGCTGTAAAAGAGAAGTTGCTGCAAATCTATCAGCGGCCTTTGAAAATAAAGCGATTGTTGCTGTGTCACAAAATGAAATGTCCAACTGTAGGATAACAGGTGGACCCATAATAGTTTTCTAAGACGCCATTAAATTCGGTATTTATTGGGGAAATCAGTGACCATGGCATACAGGGTGACTGATCGTTTGGAAAAAGAAACCTCTGATCTGGTTCCTTCTTCCTGCAATATTATCTGTCCTTGATGTTTGGCTCCATTTCCTCTGAGATTTATATGACTGATGACTGCTTTCCTCTCGGGTCCTGACCACAGACCCTCTCAAGAAACGGCTCCCTCGGCTGCTTTAGAGATCGCCACCAATCAGCGCTAAGTGAGTATTACGTAAACAGCGATGTACTCCCAGGGTTTTCGAGGGGAGTCCATTTTGAGCAAAACATTTCTGTGGGTTTTAAACATGATATTTACGGCGTGTCAATACAGGGATGATGGTCGTCAAGAATCCCTTTTTATTGGCCTGTCCGGCTGTGTGGGAAACCCTCTGCAGACTCATCCACACTGGCATGCGTCTCTGTGTGTGGTAGTCTTTAGTAGGTATTCTGTGAAGGCTTATTTTTCGGGCTGCTTTATCTGTAGTTGTTGCCTGTACGTGTGTGTGTGTGTGTGTGCCTTTATTTGTCTGACGGCTCGTATTTTTGTGTGTCTTATTTGTCCATGTGCCTCTATCAACATGCAGCAGTGCAGGCAGTAAAGAGGCCTGCTATAGTGATCTGTGGTTAGTGTCTGCTTTTGGGCAGCAGGTGTGCGTGTGTGCATGAGTGTGTGTGTGTGTGTGTGTGTGTGTGTAGGTGTGTAGGTGTGTGTGCGTGCGTGTCTGAGCGAGGCCAGTCTGGTCCCAGATTTAGAGGAGGAAGCCGGTGTCAGGGCCAGGAGATGGATCTCTCCTGAGGGATCCGATAAATAAGGAAAAAATATCTTTGAAAAAGGAAAACGCAGCTTTTTCCAAAGGAGAAGTCAAAAATATTGGTGGCTTTGGATTCCACAGCCACAAGGTAGAAGGCCGGCTCACTCTGTGATGCCGACGGTACTCCATCTCCCCTCCCTTTCACTATGAACATCTCCTTTTCTCTTCCTTGTCTGCCTCCCCGCACATCTTTTCTTCCCTCTCCGACGCTATATATCCCAATCCCCACCTCTCTTGTCTGCCTTTCTTTCCCCCTACGAGCTCTCTGTCACGAAGACAGCCGGGCCAAAGTGCGATTCCCTTTGGAAAGTCTGTGGTGACCACAACGCATTTCAGCGGCTTAAAAGCAGAGCATATGATCTACTGATAAATCAGTCTGGGCCAGCTTCAATCTCCCCCCTGGGCTGACTTACATGTAAGACCTACTGCTTGTTTTACACACGGGCACAGCTCCAAAAACAGCGACGGTAACCAGATACCTGGATATGCAAAAAGCAGGTGGGCCTTGAGGAAAATCAGGAGAAAAATAATCAATGTTTCTAATAATACATCTGTCCAGGATGTCAACACTATATTGTCGAGATGAAAGTGTAGTGAACTTTGGTTTTCTGCATGTTATTTGAGTTTTCGGGGAAAGCCAGAAATGCACATTCAATCTGTGTTATTTCAATATTGGGGGTGTGGGAGGGGGGGGGCAATTTTTTTTATAATCAAGTGTAGAACAGAGACTGATGATCATGTTCGAGGATAATTCTGGTTTATTACAACTTGATTCTGATCCAGATGATCAGCCTTGTAGCCAAACGTTTAGCCACGTATTTTAAACCACATTATTTCTGGGTGAAAACTGAAAGCGAGTGAACCTAAAACACTGATGATGATCCCTCATTGGACAGGGAAACTGTGCATGTGCAACTACAGTAAGTGCGGCAGATCAAAGTTGAACCGGGAAGTCTGAAAACCATGACAGATGTTTAAAATGGACAGTTTGGGTAATCATTATAGAACCTGCATTCGTTTTATCTTTAAAACGAATCTTTAGATTAGATTATTATCTTTAGATTATTTGGCTGATATCGGAGTTTATTTACAACTTGTTTGATCGTCGGACCGCTTGTGTCTCGCCTCTTTTTAGCAATGTTACTTGATCTCAGAAAGTGATTCGGTGAGTACAATGTTATTATTCCAGGGAGAAATAAGACCCTACTATTAATAAACCGGCATTATCTTTGAATAGGATGCTTCTGACTTGAAGTACTATCCCAAATCACACAATGATGAGGTAGAGCACCTGGACTTTTGATACACATAAGCAGCAAAACAGCATCAGACACAAAACAACAACCCGAACAGCTCAGATCTAGATTACCACCAAAATGGGATCACACAATTCTTAGACCAAGAGATATCGGTCTGTCCTCTACGAAGGCCTGAGCAAAACAGACTATAATATAACAAGTAGAGAGGGATACGTTATTAAAAAAAGAATCATTCAGTGTTCTCGATGAATGTCAGAGTTACATTCTTCTCAAAGTGTACACAATACCAGCTGGGCTTCGAAAGCAGTTCATCTCAAACAGCATATACAGTGTGTGTGTGTGTGTGTGTGTGTGTACTGTATGAACAGCTCTGAACATACTGACCATAATGTACCAGATGTGTAAAAAAGGCACGGATGGTGAGATGCAGTAGATGCAGTAGATGCACATAGACAAAAAATGTGAGACTTCCTCTTGGAAAAGGGATTCATACTGGACTTTTTCTGTCAGATAAGGTATCCAGGAGGTGTGGAAAGTGTACAGGAGGAAGGACTGGGCAGAGTTTCCCCTGCACATCCTTAGTGATAAGATCATTTCATCCAGAAAGCCTCAACGGCACTGGGAGTGGATACATATTTGTTGTGGGTGGCCTCACTGGGAGTCAAACCCCTAACCTCCACTGAGACACTAACACCATCTTTCTTCATCTTACTTCTTTCTCACCTGACTGTCCTTTATCTTTACTTTCTGTGTTTGCAGTTTCAACATCTCTCAAAGCTCTCTCCTCCTCGTGCTTTCTTCTGTCACCCTATTTTCGTTTCTCTGATGCAGCCTGTGGTAAGACGCCTCAACTCCCTCTCTGCCTCCCACCACTTTGTTCAAAGAATGATGCACTGAATTAGAAAAGCAGACTGGAAATCAGACAAATTTGTCAGTAAAAATTGCGAAATGAGGTGATTTTAATATTACATTACAATATACACCCAGCATATACAAGTCTTGCCACTCTTCCTCCTCTGTGCTCTTTTCCTCATCTCTCTCCTCCGCCCTGCCTGCCTGCCTCCCTCCATCCCTCCCGTCTCCGACTGTTTTCCTGTCAGTATCATGTTTGGAAAGTCAGCCGGCGGGTCAGCCTGGGGCTCGTAAATTTGTCAGCGGCAGCGCGGTTGAAAGGGAGGCTACTTGCTCGGGAGGGTCAGGAGCATCTGCGCTCACATGGGGCCTTTCTCTCGCTGTGGACCCGCGGTTGTTGTTTCAGGCACGTCCTCTACGGAGAGACGACCAGCCTGGGAACATGCGAGGGGCCGAGGGGTGCAGCTTTACTCTGTGACACCGGTATTTGATGAAGACTTCTTGTATATAACGAGGTGGGAGTTCTCGCTGTCTAACATTCAAATACACGCCAATTATCAGTGCAGACACACACACAAGTCACATGTGTCCGTATTTGCGTACTTGTTAAAACTTTGTGAGTGACTGCATTCATTCCCTGACCCTTGACCCTGACCTTTGAGGTAAACTCCACCCTAACACACTCATCACTGTCAAATGAACAGCTATTGTTGATCCACTTTAAGTTTCACGGTGGGGTATTTTTCTTATTTGTAAGAATAACTGGCCAAATTATATTTAGGTGCAATAGGCTTTGATATTTGCTGACTGTTAAAATACTTATATAAGAAAAAAACAACACCACCACTGGACCAGAATGCAGTGCAGCCACATTTAACACCCCTCTTCTCCAAACCAAATTGAACACATCTGACTTATTTCAACAGGTTCACATCTGTAAAAAAAAAGAAAGAAAAGAAAATCACAACATAGACAAAAAAAAAGTTGGTTCTGGGGAGAGAAAATTACACGCGTTCAACAAAAGATTGGTGTTGAGATATTTCCGTCTGGACCAAAGTGTTGGACAGACCGGGCCGGCACGCAGCTAGCATGGCTTCTAAGAAAGGATTCCCATAAATTGTCTACTTGTTCTGACTATTAAATATCTTCGCAAAGACATTTGTGTTCACATAAATGTGTGTGCGCGGCTTCCAGAACAAACACGCACTCACACCCTCCTTCCTCTGCTCCGTCAAGGTCACCAAAGGCTTTAAATCACCTTTATTCTGTCCCAGAGTTTCTCACCCCTCAAGCATCCACCGGGTGTGCCTTTTTTTTTCTTCTTCTTCTTTCCTTTCTTCCCTCCTTTCTCTCTCTTCCTCTACTTCTTTTTATTTACTTGAGATAAATCCCAGCGGGCCTCCCGGTGGCTTCACAGAGGAATGTGACAGCAGGAATGTTTACCGTGACATTTACGCCGTTCCTGTCGGCAGCGGTCATCTCCATTACCAGAACGAGCGTCTCCCCGGCAGAGCAAACGACGGGGTCATTATGATAATGGATGGAGTTTACTGGGCGCACGAGGACGCGCCGATGCGGAGTTCAGCGGTTCACAGGTTCACAACCTTTTTTAACACCGGGGATGGACGAGAAATTCCAAAGACATACCAACTAGTGTTTACTAAATAAAGAAAGTATGTCCTGTACTGTGTGACTCTGCAACGCCAAATGTATCATCGTGCAGAGTCCTATCGTGATTTTATTGATGCAAATGCAAAATAGACGCAGAATACTCCTAAAATAACAAAAGAATAGAAAGTGATGTGTCTGTACTTAATTTTAAATGATGGTAATTTAAGATACCCACCATGACACTTGGTATTGGATGGAAAACCAAAGTTTGTACCGTCTCCCACTCTTATCAGCATTTCATTGAGCTGTGTTTACAGTGGCAAATGTTTCCCTCACTTATTCTAACAGGTGCTATTTCTAACTAGTTTCTAAACTGTGAGCGATTATGTCATTAATACAGTCTTTAAAAACATTAGATCAATGTCATGTTCAAGCAGAAGTGTGCGGCTAATGTTGATGCAGTTTGCACTAAATGCCACCTACGGCATCTTCCTGTAGCATCCTATATTTTGTTCTTACAGCCACTTCAAACCTCATCACATGCACCCAAACTCAAACACGGCCAGCAGGGGTGTGTTTGACTTTCGACAGAATGGTTTTTTTTTGCGGCTTTGGTTACGCAGAGTTCTGGGGAAAATGCAGGAATCAAAACAAAGAGACGCGTTTGTTTGCGTCTTTTGCCTCTCTTTTCCCTTCCTTGTCTCTCTCTTTCACATATACAAACTCTGTATATACAAACACAGCCTCCCACAAGCACACACACACACACACACACACACACACACACACACACACACACACACACACACTAATTCCAGGTTAATGATCTCCTCTGCGTGGCCTTAACTTGACAGTTAAACACAAGACAAAGGGTGACAGCTTTACGGCGCTTTCAGCAGGAAAGAGACATGCGGGAGTAAACACACTCTCTCTCTCTCTTTGCCTTGTTTTAAGCACATACCCACACACTCAGAAGCACATGTACTGATACGAGCGGTTACAGCGGATCCCCAAACATGCATGCGAGAGTACAACCTTTGTTGTAGTGCTTCCTGAGCACAGTGAAAAGTCATGACTGCCCATACTGATATATGAATATTAGACGTCTTTAATATCCACTTGTGGGGAAATTTGTCATTGGCTTCACAGACATGCATACACTTATGAGCCTCATTTGTATCTCGTATATCATATCCTATCCTAATTCAAGTTGGTTTCGACAGCGTTTTGTATCAACGTTGCCATTTGTATAAACTTTGTGCCAGACTAAAATATCTTTAAACGGTGCCTTTTCATGCTAGAATTCTTTCTTTTCTTCTTTTGAGTCTGGAAAAGCCTTTAAACGTGGATTTGGACCACCAGACTCTCCAGTGAAACCAACACCGTAATCAATTTGTTTCATACTGCGCCAGTAGCGCAATAGATCATGCATCTGTTTATATGAGCTCCTGGAGAAGGCCATCGTGGTCAACCTGTTTCTGATCAGCCGCCTCTTGTTGCACAGAGCGCGGTCAAGATTTCTCCTGAGGTTTTTTACAGCAGGGGGGCGAAGACGGCGAGTGAAAGAGATACGTAGGGACGGACAGATGCGGGGAGAAAACAACAGATGTGGGAGAGGACGGTGAAGCTCTGCCCCGTCCTGCCTGAAAGCACGGCAGAACAAACAGAGCAAATTCCTCCACGCCTGCACCCAGAGGTGATAAATGGGAGCAGCGTGGGCCCTAATCAGATGTTTTCCGCCAGGGTTATCTGCTCCGTTCGATAGATCGCTACCAGCCGCGCGAGTGTGTGCCGCACTTCACCTCCTTATCTCGTCACACTCCTCCGTCCCCGCCTCGCGCCACTATCGCTCCCCGGCTGGAATGTCGTCCCGATGAGGACGCGAGACAGCACGGGAGAAGAGAGACGAGGACAGAGGAGAACAAACAAGGCAAAGAAAGGTGTAATCTCTGATGCCATCTCGTCCAGTTGGAGAGTTATGGCGTGAGAGGGAAGAGATATCATCGTGGGTGGGTGGGTGGGTGGGCGCGGGGGCGGAGGAGGGATGTGTGTGCGTAGCTGGATGTTAAGAGCAGGGTGTGTGACAGAGAGGACTTCAAGTGTAAATGGAATGCTCGCTTATAAATGGCTATCTGCTGACCTTAAGGTCAACCAAGCCTGTGTGTGTGCGTGTGTGTGTGTGTGTGTGTGTGTGTGTGTACATCTCTATGCATACGCCCGCAGCAACAGGTTAGCTGCGTCAATGCCTCCACCTACCGAGGACAATTCTGACAGGAGTCATGCACATACTCAGACACACTGCGAGGACAATAGAGTTGTCCCGTAACACCTCGTCTTTTTTTTACGACAGACGTAGAGCTGGACTGGAAAACACATAAATCGGGTTAACCGGAGACTTGTTTTCCCCCCATCAACCCTATTTCTGTCTCGAGGCAGCTGTGTGTTTTGCCAAAGAGTTTGACAACCAATACAATCCAAACATGAGGAAAAAGGAAGCACTTTAAAACACTGTAACTCAATGAGCAGAATTATTTGTATATCTTGGGCCGTTCTTGAACATCACGGCAAGTTCAAGCGAAACTTGTAGCGGCAGTGAAATATCCGATACTGTAAACAGATGAAAACAAACACGGAGGTTTTGTAGTTTGTTAATGTAACTTTTCTCACCATTGCAGGAAGGTTTTTTTTTCGACTGCCAAGTTTATGTCTCGGAAAAGATCCTTTAGTCCGCTGCAGCATATCTTGAATTCCTCGCTTAACTTCTGGCTAATATTGTTTACGGTATCCTGGAAGTTGAGGTGAAGTGACGGGTGGTCCCTCTGTTCTGTTCTGTTCTGGTTTTCTGAGGCTTTGCAGGAAGTGTTTCGAGACGGTTTAGTGAAAATGTTCCAAAGCTCCCCCCCTCTGCATCAAACAACTGACTCTTTGATCGAAGCCAACTAATTATTTGATCATGCTGGGGCTTTGGGACACGTTTCGCTGCAAAGGAAGTGGCTTACCTGGGCTAAGGCGCTGAGAAATGCAGCCAGGCATCATAAGACAAGGAAAACAGCCGCTTAAATAAGGGCATTTCATTTCAGAATAAGCCCAGGGCTGTCTGGACCCGGCTAATCTCCCGAAAAACCCACTTCTTAAAGCTTTCTGGCTTGTTTTGCCTTTAAAGTGCGGGAGGTAGGTCTAGTAGAAAGCCTGGCTGTTGACTTAGGTAAGAGGTAAAGTGACAGCTCAGCTATAGCCATGCAATGGGGTGTGCAGAGACAGAGAGGAGAAGAAGAAGAAGAAAAGGAGAGCAGTCATGATGACAGACGAGTGCACGAAAGCATAAAATAATCGCATAATATTTGAGCTCCAGGAGGGCAGGTATGATTTAACTCTGCAGACACGGGACCAGCCTTAAGATGGGCTGCAATAATGAAAGCGTCTTGGGCAGATTGGATAGCTGTCCGATATCAAAACAGTATTTGAGACGGATTCAAATCTGTCGGTCTGTGGGGATAGTGTCTGTCCCCTGTGATGATAACTACAGTGACCCTGAAATTACACTGAAATTAGCCGCCAATCTCTTTGTCACATACAAAGTGTTTCTGATCCCTGATCTGTCCAACCACTGAATGATCTGTATGGGCAAGATAACGGCCTGAGAGGCTGTTTAGAGGAGCAAACATTGGGTCTTGCTCAAAGTCAATCCAGCCAATTTATAGTCGTTGTTAATTGTATATATATATATATATATATACACTGTGATACTGCAAAGTCTTTCAGTCGGTACCATGATTTTAGCATTTAGCCGGGGAAAACAGAGACAAATGCAATCAGATCTGTGATCCGGTCAACGGAGACACATTTAAAACTCATCTGGATTTGATCCAACAATAAGATACTTTACAAGTGTAAATAGAGCCTTCGAACAGCAAACAGGAGGGCGGGGTCAAGCTTACCCGTTAACAACGAAAGGGTATTTTAAAACTGTCGGAAAAAGTAGAACAAGAATGACTTCAAAACCATGAATGGAGGGCAAACATGCAACGGGAGCTTTGACTGCGCTCCGGGCCAAGCCAAGCTCCGAGAAGCCTCCGCACCTGTCTGTCTGCTTGGCACAGAGGAGCAATGGCAAGGCAAACTCATCACAGTTAAATTCAGATGACACAGCAACAACATTTGGAGTTCCTGTTCCGCGACCCGTGAAACCGAAGCCATTTCCGTGCATCCTTGACTCACCGCAACCGCGAGGTAACAGCTCAACCACAAAAACTAAACCCGATAGGAATAGCCCATTTTCCCCTGCAGGCTATTATAGCCCTCGCGGTGGCTGCAGATATTTGCTCAGCAACGTGCCTCGTTAATTGAGTGAGCATTGGTCAGTGTCTCCCCATTCACTCCACAATACATTAACCTTGTGAGGGATTTATAGAAGGTCTGTGACCAGAGACCAGCATGCGAGAAGGGTATAGGTCATCCTCACTAAATATGTCTTAAACTGGAGTTCTTCTACAAGATTAACATGAAAAAGACGCATTTGTATACAGAACACTGCACAGACTTCTCTGGATTTCCTGCACATATACTAAATAACATGTAGGTGTCTCTTTAAAGATGATGGCCTTGGTGTCCCGTGGAGTTTTCTTGTAAACAAACAAAGGTCTTGGCTGCCTTTGCTGGTGCATTACAGCATATCCATCACCTGTAGATCAGTGGAACTGTGAGAAGCCACTGACAGGGATGTGTATTGCGTATGGCACGGAGGTAAACAAAACAGGGACTCGTTGGTAGGAAAACAGCTCCATCGCGCTACTAGAGGTCTGAAACCCCCCCACGGGGGAACCTTCGACAGTGGCCGCTGCCACTACCCGAGGACCCCGCCGTGCATTTAGGACATGTCAGGAGCTGCAGCGCGTCACACCGCCATGAGTCATTCAGCACAGAGTGTCACTTCACTGGACCTCAGTGGAAAGCAGGAACGTCCCGCAAGGCAAATAGTGATGCACGTGCTTTTTCTAGGAATGAAGATGAAAAGGGAGCTGGAAAAATATGCTTCTCGAACCACAATTTGAAAGTTTTCCACCACTTGCTCAACTCTTCTTTTTTTTTTTTTCTCAATGGGTCATTCTGAACAAGTGATGAAAGCTAAGGAGAATGGATGACTGAACAAGAGGTCTACATAAATCATGCAGAGGGTGGGGTGGGGGAGGCATATGGTTCGCAGAAAGCACTTGAGACTGGATGTAACGCAGGGGCTCTTAAATCTATCCGAACCCCAAGAGAATCCCCTCAGAAAATGAGCTCTCTATCTTGCGCTACTGCCGCAGCTGGCTGTGAAAGACATCAGTTCACGCCCGGAGCTTAAATCACTGTCAGCGTTTTATTTGCCATGGGTCAGTTTAAAGTCTGAGATTCTTACATCTACACCCAGGGAGGATTTGCTGATGTAAGGAAGGTGACTCCAGTTTTAAATCAGATCAGCAAGTGTAAACGGAGCCGCTACATTCTTCTTTGCTTTGATTTGGTTTCACAAACACAGATTACGCGGTGAAGGTGCCTCCCGGAGGATAAATCTGCTCGAGGGCTCGGCCTGTTAATCCTTGCGCCACATTTTTCATCGCTCCGGACAGATTGTTTGTCTTCTTCGCGTTTCTTCTTTTCATTTATCTTGATTCTAATTTGTGGCCACACATGACATCCAGATTTTTTTAGGCCGGTTTAGAAACAAGAAGGACCACCCAGGAGTGTTTCGGGCCTCTTTCTACTACAGCTTTCTAAAAATCGCTCCAATCGAGCTGGAGACACATTAAAAACTAATCGGATGGCGATGACACACGGTAGTCGTGCAAGGCCTTATTTGCAAAGCAGATGGAAAGCCTTGGCCTGTCCAACATTAATTACAATCACATTCGGGGAGGAAGCCGTCCCTCCTCCAGGGCGGTTAGGACTCTGTGTACGGCTGGAAGAGATGGCAACCTAATCCCCCGGTCACCGCAGAAATCTGAGGGAATCGTCAAAAGATGCACAGGACGCGATTAATCAAAGTCAAGAGCCAGATGTGCAACAACACAGTATAAACCCAAACTGACACAGCACAGGAACACCAGAACCACAGACACACAAACACCACGCCGGCCCCACCGTCACACTCCCACACAGAAGCCAACAGAGTGGCTTCGATATTCGAGACCAAAGCGACGGCCTCCTGAATATCTGGTTTTCATCACTGCATGTTGCAACACCAATACTCAGGGGACCAATAAGTAGAGAAACATTTGTTTTTTTTTCTAGCTCCAAAACAATTTATCTTCTTCTTCATGTGCAGTACTGAGTCACTATTAAATGGTTTATAAAGGTGAGGTATGAAGTATTTCAAGGACTTCCTGTTTCAGTAAAACTCAGGAAAAACACGAGCAGTCATTCTTCAGCAGAGATACTTTCTCACTGCTCTCATGGCCGCATCATGACAATGCCCCCGAGTTCCCAAGAAGAAGGACAATCAATCTGGATTTAAGCCTCCTTGTCCACCAGCGCCTCTGTTTATCTTCAGGCGCTTTGTTTAGAGTCTCCCAGTAAACACTGGAGCTGCTAATGGAAGGAAGGCCTTTGGGCTTTTATGTCCCAAGCTCGTTATGATTAAAGTGTCCCTCTTTATCGTCACTGGAGCTAATTAAAGACAAATCTGCTGGAGTAACACAAACAACGCGACGCGATTTACGCACAGAAACCGCAACTCGCCGCGCTGGAGGTCAACAGCGGGAATAGCCCTTTATACACAAATTCCAGCGGTGATGGTTGATGACTTGCTGAGGATACAAGGTCTATTTTCCCCAGCGAAGACATAAATCATGGAGTAGATTGCGCAGCAGGACTGACCACAACATTTCGGTCCTATAAATGAGCCGCGGAGGGCCAATCTACTCGGAGAGAGGACGTGCAACAATAAATTACCCTGAAACAATACAAATCTCATCAGTTTGCTAACCCACAGAGGAGATGAGGGAGTGGGCTGTGTGGCCTCTGTGCGGTTCACACAACGAGCTATGGGACAATACTGAACGTGCGTCCTGGTGCGTCTGTTGTTCTAGCGCCCTGTGTTTAAATTAAAATGTGGCTCAACTCCAAGTGTCTTCAAAGTCCAATGTGAAAAAGAAAATATACATTATTCTAAGATGAACATGATCCATGCGTAATTTCAAAAAGCATATCCCCATATAGTTACAACATTTCGTCTTGTACGTTTTTTCCTAGCGACCCTCCACTTCAACCTCACTTAAGCCAAACACCTGTTCACCCTTATTTCATTTCGCAAAATGAGATTTTCCATTTCATTTATCGTAATAATAACGTGAGAACAAAAAAAAAAACATCTCACAGGAGCGCAATTACGCACTCCTGTAATGTCAGCTAACTTACCTAAGTTAACGAAGCTCATCACCATATCTGCGTCGTTTAGAAAGGCAGTTTCTTGATATGTGGCAAGAGGCGGACTCTGGGTCGTCCGCATGGACTCATACCGGTCCAGGATGCCTTCGACTTGGCTTTTCTCCTCGCTAAATATGGTGTTGTATAAGTCCAACATGAAAAGTGGAGCGGAGTTGTATTTCCCGTGTGACAGATGCGGTCTCGGTCTGTGCGGCAGCCCGAGGATGGACAGGATCTCCTTCTGCATCTCCCTCTTCTCGTGCGTCCGCAGCCGCCGGTGGATGAAACCCGGGTGCACTTCGTTGTTTCCATCCAGTGAATAATTACTCCCCGCGACCAGGAACATGCAGTAATAGGCGCTCCACCACAATCCGACCAAGGCAAGCCAGCAGCTGTTCATGGTGTTGCCCCGCTGTGCTCTCCGGAGTCCCAAGTGTGTCTGTCTTGGAGCTTTTTAAGTCGCCTATCCAAATGTAAAATAGGCGTAATGGTAACCAAACGTCGGAGCGCGCAGTTGGATCAAAAGCGAGAAAAGACTCGCGAATCAAGCCATTTGAAATACTTCCTAAAGAGAAATGTGCAAAATAGTGTCGGTCCTGCTTTCATTTCTGATTCCCGTAGCGCGCTGTGCTGCTTCAGGGTAGAGTGCACCATGAGAAACTTTATTGTGAGCGCTCCGGTAAGTCGGTCAAAACACACCGTTTGATACGACGTTCACAAATAATAGAATAAGTCCACTGACCGAAGCCATTTTACTTAAGCGGATGTGTTTGCTCTCCAAAAAAAAATAACAAGACGTTCCAACGTTGCGCACTGACAAAAGCCGCCCTTTAATAGTGGAAGTGGTCTCGGCGACGCTCACTTACTCCTATGAGCCGAGTACGAGAGTCTAACAGGAATCAGCAGGTTGCAGTCCATAATATGCGCGCGCGTGTACGTATGTGTGTGTGTTCCGAAACCGCCCACTCCGTGCGCACTTAGCCAGAGGTGGAGCTCTTCAATGCTACAAGGACAACTCCAACATCATATTTCCATATTGTGTTCGCTGCAGAATAACAGCCCGTCTATTCTAATAAAAAAAGCCAAGTTGGTCTACTTTGCATTGGTATTGCTCATAATGTTCCTGTTGCGTTTTATAGTTTTCTACAGCTGGCCTGTACAGATTATGTTCGCAAAAAATGTTACACTTTTGTTTATGCTCGGGTAATTGCGCTTTCTCGCAACATTTTCCGCCTTTTGAAAAAGTCCTCACTTCAACGAAATTGTCAAATGTGCTATAATGAAGCGTGGATTGCATCTTCACACATCCAGAGTCAAGGTGTTTTCCGACCCCGCCGAAGCAAGAGTAAATGTTGCCCAGTTGAGGCACGACCCCTGACGATGGAGTTGGAAACAGCAAGCAATGACGCACAGCAACCTGCAGAGGAGAAGCGACCTGATCTCCTTCAAACACTACACAAATAAACGGTCTTCGTTTTCTAATTAATCTTACATCTTAGCACTTAAAATCTAAACCAGCTGCAGGATGGGGCTGCCCCTTCAAGTCACTGCCTTTGTTGGAGGTGAACAAATTGCAACAAATATATACTGCTAGGTGTAAAGATATTTTAAAATTACAACACTAGTGCCAGCAGAGAACAGCTGAACATGAGCCATGAATCTCTAAGTGAGACGAAAAGGAATACATTCAAGTCCTTATTTCCCCTCTCTCCTTCCTCTTCCTCCCATCATTCCTTTCACCCTAACCTGTGTTATGTCTTCATGGCCCCTTCAGACTGTGATGGTCCTGGTGATAAGGTCCAAAGGTGTCCATATCTCTCGGTGTCTCTGCTACTGCTGCTGCTGCTGCTGCCAGAGCCAGTATCTTATCTGCATGTGAAGAGTGAGAACCAGCATCAAAGCTTCACGTACCACCAACAAACACACACACACACACACACACACACACACACACACACACACACACACACACACACACACACACACACACACACACACACACACACACACACACACACACACACACACACACACACACACACACACACACACACACACACACACACACACACACACACACACACACACACACACACACACACACACACACACACACACACACACATACATTTATAGCTTTTAGACTAAATACAACAGTTCGCTCTCATACAGCTAATAAACTAAATCTCATATTACTACTCAACATAACTCCTTCTACAGCGTGTAATCAAACAGTGCTGGTGTTTGTGCCCATTCACTAATGTAGACTTCATTAGTATTACTTGCAACCATTTTGTAGGGCATACCATACAAGAGGAGATATTTAAATGTTTTTATGTTTTTCCTGCAGCAGAAATCCTGTCAGTAGCCAACAGAACGAAAATAATGTGCAAAGACTTGGATCTTGTTAGAGACAGCATTGTGCGTGTACCTGTGTGTGTGTGTGTGTGTGTGTGTGTGTGTGTGTGTATAAGAGATGCAACCGAGAGATCAAACTCTAAAATAACAGAACCAGGGCTCGTAGAGAACCAGTGCTCTGAAGGACGTCATTTATCAGAT
Organism: Leptoclinus maculatus; assembly: GCA_032191485.1. Taxonomy (NCBI): domain Eukaryota; kingdom Metazoa; phylum Chordata; class Actinopteri; order Perciformes; family Stichaeidae; genus Leptoclinus; species Leptoclinus maculatus. Next base: position 12,000,556 of record JAVDOI010000013.1, read on the forward strand.
CCTTTAGTTTTTCTTGGACTCAAAATTCCCATTTACTAAAACGAGAGCTTAGTCCTGATTTACAACACAGATTTAGTGGTTGAGCTGAGTTTGAGCAAAAAAAAAAAAAGACTTCTTTCATTGGCAATGATACAGTGAATGGTGAGTTTCTTCAAGATACCTCTTTGCTCTGGCACTGAATACAGAGACGAGGAAATACTCATTTTGTGGGTAAAACTAAAGGAAATAGGGGATTTTTACCACCTATGAGTCAGCTCACGGTGACAAACAGCACGGAATCCATGTTTCAAACACTTGATGGGCCATTAACTTTGGGCACATTAAACAAACACAAGTCACCACAAAAGCATCCAACAGCTTCTTCCTCCTCCTCCTTGGTGCTCTCCAGTGCTAGCATAACATTCCTGTGATAAACAAGCTGCACACGTTGGGCTGAAAATGATTGAAAAAGGCGCTTAATACTTCAATATGTCCGAAACATTTTACTTGACATTAAGCAACTGCATGCGTGTGTGTGTGTGTGTGTGTGTGTGTGTGTGTGTGTGTGTGTGTGTGTGTGTGTGTGCATCCCCGGAGGCAGAGCAGGTGATGTGTGTGTGTGTGTGTGTGTGTATGCCGGGTGAATTGGAAGTAGAGGGAGGAGGAGGAAACATTAAACAGAGGTTCTGTGTCCTGTCATCACACTGTCTAGACAGGACACCTCCTAGACCTAATGAGGTCTTTGTCTGCCTGTATCTATCTCTTTTACGCACACACACACACACACACACACACACACACACACACACACACACACACACACACACACACACACACACACACAAATATCTCCATACACCTTGTTTTTTGTTCTTTTCCAGTCCGTCATGTGATACAATATTATTAAAGAGCATTAAAAAAACTTCAGGAAAGAGTTCACACAAACTCGCACACAGAGGAGAATCTTGTACGCGTGTTGTGTGCTCAAGTGCGATGCGCACACAGTCTGTCCGACACGCAAAAATTAAGGGGAAAGCGTGCTCCAAGACCATAGGAATGCTTACACCTGGCACAGATCTGACAAGAAGCGCCGAGTCCTCTGCAATAATTACAGCACATTGCTATGGTTACTGGGCCGCACGCACACGAACATATACGTCTCATCCCAGTAGCTGCTGCAGGTGTCGTGCTTTTGATGCCTTTTCACTCTTTTGTGACGGATTTGTTTTGTGTTCACAGCCTTCCTATAGTTCTGCATCGCCCAGCATAAAAAAAAAAAGATATCTACTGATCCTCCTTGATGATCTGCTTTGAGGCGGAAAAATAAAAAAGGTGCAAGACCATTTCATTATTAAACAACATGTATATTTATAATTCACAAACAACAAGAATAAGTTTGGTTTCATCAGCCTGGGTTAAACCTATAGTTTTTGGTGAAGACTGACAGCTGCGTGTGTTTTGCATCAAGAAAATGAAAGTTGACGTCTCAGTCTGCTCGATGCGGAGCTTCTATTCCCCCCCGACCATCAGGGTCCAAACAGCCCTCATTTTAAAACAGCTGTGCACATGTTACGTGAAATGTGGAGCTTGTCGGACAATAATTGCAAATTGTGGCTTAAAAATATTCCTTACACTAAATCTACCTTTAGTCATTTCTGGTATTTTAAATGGAATTTCTCCAAAAACGATGCTTATTGCTCACAATAGCAACTCAAAACCTAAATATTTGAACTTAAAAATACAACAGGGTGAATGAAGGGAACATTCTCACTTAATTCTTGTGCCGTTAGCCACTAGATCTGAGATGTAGGAGTGATGCTTTGGATAACGAGCCGATATGGTTGGCTAGGAAATGAGCTGGCGTCATCTGAAAACAAAATCGACCAGATGCATCAGATACCGTCTAAAAGCAGGAGACCTCCAACATTAAGGCATCTGGATGTTACAGATCACCTGAAAGTCATAAGGCCTCTGCAAACTAAATCCTCTGAGACTGCTCCTCCTCTTCCTCCTCTTCCTCCTCCTCTTCTTGCCTGGGTGACAGATTCTGATTGGATGAAAGGAATTCCGTCGATCTCATACTGCTTGGTCTAGAGACAGAAGATGACAGATTAAACCAATTCTTTAAATGTTTTTGAATGTCAGAAAGTTCACAAACTTGAGAGGGCAAATGTCAGAAACAGTTTGATGGTAATTATTTCAAATATGATAAAAAAAAGTAACTTACGTTAGTAACTAACTTACTTATATCGTACGTACTGTAATGTGTAAAATGTACCCGTGTGAAGGAGGGACACTGCTGAAGGGACAGGAGCTGATCTGCTCTGCTAACTGCATGGCCGCCCTGTAAAGCTGTACAGAACATTATGCATACACATAAGAAACGCAGAAATGCGTACAGGTTAATCTGTTAATAACCCGCTTTCTTATTACAAAAACCAAAGATCGCCAGCCCTTCCCTGCTGCTTCCATGCCGCTCCGCTCCCTCGCCCACATGAAAGCACTGGGTAATATCCAGATGAGTCCTATGGAAAGAACTACGCCTCATGATGCCACACTTTGATGCCCTGTGTGTGTGTGTGTGTGTATGTTGGTGAGCTGCTACTTCTTCGCTCTCCTCTGATGTTAACCCGCGCTAAGTGATCATCCCTCGGAGAGGCCAATTAGGCCGAGGCTTGAATGTGGGAAGAGGAACTTCCTAAAAGAATTAAGCTAATCTTTTTCTAACGTCTAAGGAGAGAGAGGGGGGGGGGGGGGGGGGGGGGATTCGCACATGGAAAGGCTTTTTGGGGATATTTTTCACGCGTTAATGTTAAACAGGAAATGCCGTGTTGAAATGCATGCCTAACTTTATCCTTTATTTATAGCTGATGGTGAGTTGTGGCTTCCGTGCCGAATTAAGAAAACAGATTCCCTTCTGTCTGATCTTACCTACAAGACAAGTTTCTTAAAAGCTGTGTTTCCTGAATGAAAATGGGTCACGGGCCTGTTTGTCGGTGGTGTCTGCATGACTGGTCTTCACGGTGAGTAACGATTTCTACTACCCCCCCACGCAGACGGAGGACTTCCATCCTCCCCCATATCTGGTCTTCACATCTCTACCATTCCCCATCAAATGTCCGATAATACTAACTACAATACACTGTAAACACCCCTTCAATATTAAAACGCTGGCTATATTTCACTACCACGGGACAAATCCACAAAAGCAACGGCAGTGCTCCAATTGGTCGTCCAGTCAGAATCAGGTTGAGGGCTCCCGACTGACCAATGAGACGCGAGCAGCACTGTGCCTCCATCAATCAGGGGAACTCCTGCAAGAAGATGGGATGAGAGTTCAGTGTTGATATACGTCTTTGGTACAAGTTGTATCAGTCCGATATGTTGGCACAAAGAGACCAGTGCATTTATACTCATATATACTAAAAGTCTATCTATTATTCAGTTAGTCAGTCAGTATTCGTCGTTGTTAGAACTTATACTGCATATTTCGATATCTTTGGGCTTTGGACAAAACAAGCATTTAAAAAGGTGTCATCTTGGGCTCTAACCAATTTTGAATGACTGTTTTCTTGATTTTGCAACATATTGTCTGACCGATGAATCAAAAAGAACACGTACAGACTGATTGACAACAAAACTAATTATTAGCGGCAGCGCTATGCTGCGCTGTTGCTCTCGAACATTTAGGAAATTCCCCGTGCCAAGTGTCAAATATATCCAGAATGCCTGAATTACCTTCAGACAAACACTTGGATTACTCAACTGTGAAAGGTGAAAGGAAACGCAGGCCACTGTATCGGTGTATTTGGGTTCAGGTCTCTTAAAACTGTGTGAAAACAGCCAAAGAAACTTATAATACATAATATACTGCTGGCATTAATCTAGGTTACAGCTGTCGGGGGAGCAACGTTTTGAAACAAGTTTACTCCTCGACTGTAACTCTGCTTTCTTTCGTTCTTTCAGACAGAACGTGAAAACTCAAAGCTCCTCCCTTGCTCTCAGTCTCTCTGGACACATTTACATTATTACTGGGTGTACCGCAGAGAGAGAGAGAGAGAGAGAGGGATAGGAGGGAGAAACAAGAGCAGAGAGAGTACACTGCACGGGTACAGTAAGCTTCTGGCATCCGTCCTAATTTCTAAAGAGCACCAGCTGGAAATGGCAAAACTCTCTACCGTTCAGCGCTCCCCAAGTTCCACGCCACAATCCCGGCTCCCTAATTCCTCCAAGTTGCTGATTCTATTTGACCGCCCCTTATTGAGAGCACATGTGTCGGACATGTTTTCGTAACCCCAAATCATCATGCTAGCGTTCAGGGGTTTTCTCCCCCTCCTTTCATTCTGCAGGGAGTCGTGGAAATACTGTGATTCTATTGATACGATGCAAGCCGCTCTCTTTCTCCATGCCGCTCAAACGAATTAAAAGGGAATACATGGAATACCAGCGTTAATACCCTTTGCGACCAATCCAGGGGCCTGGTTTGGGTTCACACAGTCAGCACGTATGGCGCTCTGACAGACAGAAGACTGTGATTAGGTGAGGGAGGAATTTCACTCAATTTTTCATCCCCCCGTTACAGGAGTGTATCCTAGTGAAACGTAAATCACAGAGTGTACGGCTGAGCACACCCAGCGCCGATGAAATGCAACATAAAATGACAGCAGAGTTCCTTTTTGCTGCAATTCAAGTGGAAGGAAGGATAGCGCAGGGGCAGGTGTGTGTCTGGGTGTGTGAGAGGTTCAGGGTCTTTCCAATATTTACTGAGGCAACATTCGGAGAGTGTTTTCAGCCGGTTTTGCTCCGTGGAGCTTTGTCTTGCACCACATGTGACTACACACACTTACACGCACAGGAGAATTCCTGTACAAGTATGTCTGTGCCACACACACACACACACACACACACACACACACCATCCTTAGCCCAGTGGTTCCCAACCTTTATTGTCTGATGTGCACCCACAGCCCATCCAGATGAACTCATCTCATTTATCAATGACTTTTAGATTATTCAACCATTTTTGCAGGACTTAACATTTTTCACAATGTATTACTTTTAGCTTTATATTTAAAAATGTATCAATTACTTTGACCTATTTTAACCATTTTAAAATACTTCTAGCTTGCTAAATGTTCCATTACTTTTCGCTATCCATTTGATTATTTTAAGCTTACTATTTCGACAGTTTTGTCATTACTTTTAGCCATCTAGTTCATCCATTTTTCCATTACTATTTTAGCTAACCGTTTATCATTGCTGTAGTCGTCAGCAACAGATGGTTGAGAGCTTCTCCGTGTCGTGTCCAGCACTATCACCCTTGATTACAGCAAAAAGACAGAAAGAGGAAGCGAAAATAAATGAGAAAGAGACAGGAGGCTGCCAGAGAACAGTGAGAGGAAGACAGAGCCCGACTCTATAAGAGGGATAGATAAAGAGCCAGGTTGACCTCCAGTCTGTCTGTCTTTGGTGCTGCTGTTGGCACCATCGCTATCAGCTACCGGAAGGATCTCCCTTCTTATCCACAGCACTCGTCTCCAGCACCTCCAGCCCTCACCCTCCTCTCCCCGTCTGATAGTCCCGTCTCTGACGTGTCCCGTTTGCAGGAATCCACACAGACCTGCGCTTTGTGCCAACATGAATGGGAGCCGAGAGATTGGAAGGGACTCATTGAAGTAGTTTTAACTCAAAAGGCATGTTTGGCTTGAAAGAGCGGCGACTTCTGATCCCCTATTCCGAGTTTCACCGAGAGGAAAAACTGCTTGGCAGTGATCCTGATACAAGATAATCAGTTTGGCGTCCACGGAACAAAAGCCTGGATTTGTCATTGTTGTTCTTCAGTAATGAGCTTCACATTTGGAAAGGAGCCCTCTGCCGTCTTGTTCAAAGCAGATAAGCCCAGTGTCAAGACTGTGGCTTGTTATTAATAAGGCTGAGCATGAGTCAGCAGAGCCTATTGTTTAATAACTAAATATAAGAGGGGGTTCGCTTCCTGCATCACACGGCCGTCACAGCTTATCTGACTGACGTGAAGGAGCAGGAACCTTGTGTTTTATCTATTTTATATATATATATATATTTGAGTCATCACAAACGGTTTCTGTTTTTATTACATTTTTCAATAATATTTAAATATTTTCTAAAGAGATTCTTTCAGTCACACTTAGTTATGAAACAATAGCTCTTAACTACTATAACTTGTTCAGCAGTGTTTCCTTTATCTTTGCTAAAAATGGGAACAAAAACTTCAAAATAAAACAACAGAAGCTGCATATCAGGCCTGATTGCATCTGTACATATATGTTGGTACTCTGATGGACTTTAAGTAGATTCGTCTCATAATTACAAGCATCATTCAACATGTAAAATCAAATCACAACAGCAGTTATTTAAGAGAGCCCCAATGGCAGCCATCATTCCCCCCCTGCTGAATCGCTACCAGCTTAAAGGCTGCTGCTCTGCCGTTGACCTCTGACCTCCCTGTGGACTTGGGAAGCCCAAACAGAAAAGTCAGATTTCTTTCTACACGGTACTGGTTTCAGAGTGTGATCTCCTCCGATGAGGAGATCGCATCCAACATCTACAGCCACTACAAAGCCTGAGAACAGAGTGTGAAACACGACACACTGGGGTGTTCTGGGTTGCTGCTGGTGCTGCTGGTACCCTCACCACATCAAAGAGAAACCCACTACAATGGCCTCCCATGAGGGTAATGCGATTAAGTTTGATGTGGATTAACGATTTCCGGATAACTCCAGACTAAAATGGACGGGGAGAAAAGAGAAGACCTTCAATCGGAGGCTCGCTTTGAATACTCGCTAGCAAATAGCTGCATTGGGCTGGGCCACACAGGACACACACAGTTAACTTGATTTCATGTGTTTAGCCCACGGAGTTAACGCCAGGGCTGTGTATTCTTCAGTTTGGAGAGCAGCATTATATGAGACCACCAAGGCTGCAAAAACGGGGCCTTAAACCATGAAAACAGGACATGCAGCACCTCATAAGAAAGCACAGAAAGCACATCAGATCCTATCAGGAAACCCAATGAGCCACGCTGACATTTTCAACCAAATATTGTAGGGTTGGTGCTTTAACGTATTTACAGTGAGATATTTGATAAATAATCATCAGTAATGTGGATAAAATCACTCAGTGGGTAAAGGCAAATAACACAACAGCTTAAATTGTCTGGTAAATTCAGACAATTGGAATCCTTCTACTGTAATGCAGCCTTTAAAACCAGGAAAAGAAGACGCTTTTGCAATACTACGATATCCAAAATCTAAGACGATATTTAGTCTCATATCAATAATATACTATCGTTATGTTACCCAGCACTAGTACAACGTTTCAAATTATTCTAGACATGATAATCTTCAGATTAATACGAAGCGTTGTGTTCAAAATGACGGCCATATCTTGCCAATCAATCTGTCCACTGAAAATGTTGACCTCTGCACACGTCCGCCCCGTCCAGTCAATCTTTATGGAAAAGCCTGCCGGTTTTTTGAAGCGCGATGATGTAATCGCTGGACGATGTCACTCAGTTTCAGACTGACTGAGCGGGTGTTTGAATTGGCTGCTGGTATGTCAGCTTTGGACGGAGGTTTGACTTCCATTCAACATGTGGCTTCTTCATATTTGGCACTCCTCGTCGGTCCCTCATCCCGGTAGAGACGGGGCTTTAAACTGTGAAGACCAGAAAGGCAGGAGACACTGACGTGACCGATTGGTGTGTGTGTGTGTGTGTGTGTGTGTGTGTGTGTGTGTGTGTGTGTTTGAGGGGTCTCCATTCGGCGGTCTCCACTTCAAACAGGGAAATCAGAGGAGTGCTATAAGACGATCCTGGCCAACTTCCATGCTCGCCTGATTTAGCCTCACCATTTAAAGAAAAATCCTTGAATGAAGTATTACTGCACTATTTTAAGTTTCCTTTTCCGGTGCCAACTTCTTTTTTTTTGTTACTTTGTGATGTTCCTCTGGGTTAAGGAACCAAAATAACATCAGGGAATTAGGTAAGCACGGTGGTTTTTCATTCAGGTCTCTCAAAAATCCAAACGAGCAGTAGACACTAATACCAGACTCCTGTGACGCAACCATCTCCTCCTTCTCATTTCCTCCTCGGCGAGGCGGAGGGGCCCCAGACAGGAAGCCGCAGGTTCGGCAGCCAATCACGTGCCAGAAAGCTGTCAGATCCTTATGGTTGCCATTGGCCCACATCAGAGCAGCGCAGCGAGCCTCTGAGGTTTTTTTCTTACTCCAAAGCCACCAGGGATTCCCTCCGGCTGCTGCCATCTGTGCCCGACCCCAAAACGGTTACAGAATTCAACCATTAAAAGGAAATAATCTGTAAGAAACACAGGATCTTTAAATAAACTGTGCGTCCCACAGAGCAGCGCTACTTTTGATGTAAATGGGGAGGGAAGTTCGGTTTTCAATTGTTTAATATTGGGGAAGATGCACTCTTTTTCCACTGTAAAGTTTTTTCTTCTAAACTTGAAGTCTTAAAGAGAAATGCAGCCCTATTAAATCGTGTTAATGTGCTCACCCACACCAGGATTTTAACTACACTAACTACAGGCGTGGGAAGGTGAAGATGCTTGGCTGTGCTTACATACAACTACGCAGAGTATGGGCATAGAAATGCTAAAAAAAACAGCAGTCAAAGCAATAATCACTCTGCTGAATGCACATCTGACAAAACCACAGTGGTTTCAACTAAACCGGGGGGGGGAATGACGCAAATGTGTTGACAAACAAGCCTGAAGACGTGTGGCAATCAAGAAGCAGGGAACTAATTACTGGGAGGAAATGTGCAGCTTAATGTGTGAAAACCACAGTAAAGCTTCATTTCTCAGACTAAGATTATTGAATCGGTTGAAAGAAGTTTCTCAGCTTGTGTCCTGAAACTAGAAAGGCACACTCAGTAGAGTGCAGATCTCCACCAGGTGTGTCTGCAACGACCACTGCCGTGTTGTGTGATTGAATGAATACAACCCATAATTGGCTAAACCCCCGTTTTTTCCAACTATACGCGTGTGAACGCGAGGTTGACGTGCCGTTAATAAGGCATAGAATAACTGCGTCTCTGGCCGCAGAGAAGCGGCTGAGTGGCGGCGATGCACTCAGCTGCGTGTGTCACTATAGCGGCCCCTAGCGGCCCCTAACGGCCGGAGCCTGTTAAGCGTGGGGAGTGAGGTCCGCCGATGTTAGCATAAAACAGGCAATAAGAGAAAGCGTTTTCAGAAAGTGTGAGTCACCGCCAACCACGGAAGCATGCAGCTTCCCAAAAATATCATTCAGTTTTGCTGCAGTAGAATGCAAGATTAGGGTGCACACGCACACACACACACACACACGCACACACACACACACGGACGCACGGACGCGATCGCATGATTCTCCTGGCGGAGATAATTACAACCCTTGTATTATAAGTCTTCTCCCGTGTCTGACTCCCCTGATCTGCACTGTTCCTGGCAGACAGCCAAGATGTTGCTTGAACTTGAACGCGTTATTAGTGGCACGCTCGCTCATTGCTCTGGGCGAGATTTGGATTCTTAACTTTTTCGGCGAGGCATTCTTCAACAGATACTCTAATTGCACAAATAAATGACAGAGGCAGAGGACATGTGCTATTGAAACACTTTGCCAAACATTGTAATAAATAGAACTGGTTATCGTTAGTCAGTGCAGATACGATTCCAGAGTTTCAGTGCCGTTACCAAAAGGATCATTTTTTTGGTTTTGTCTTTCTGCTGCTATCAGCTCTTAGACTTGCCACCAGACAGTCTGGGAGGACGGACAGTCAGACAGACAGAAAGACAAGGGCACTGCCAGGATGCTCTCCTGTAAATTACAGGCCTGAGACGATAAGCCCTGCATGTTTACACTCTAAATCTAGTACAGCCGGTAAATTATAGTACAACAGTTGTATTTTAAACCCTCCAGCAGCATGGCAGAAGCAATGACAGCTACAACGAGAGATGCTGCAACGGTCCGACGCGAGACACTTTTAACACAGTGATGCACACACCGCGACTTGCTGGGATCAGGATTAGTCTATAGCTGAAAGTGTTTACAGCAGCACATCCAAAGTACTTGTTCTTTGAGTCAGCGGGCAAAGCATGCCAGTGAGCTTGCGAGACGGGCGGAAAAAAAAGGAAAAAGTTGTTTATGAGGAAATTGTGTGACATAAATAATACGTAAGCCCTGTTTGGCCCCGCAGTGGAAACCTGGCAGAGGGTTTGCTTCCTCTCCTACTTATCAAGACTGCCCAGCAGACTCTGGCCGTGATGCCAAGAAGGTCACGGCCACCGGTGTTATCGCACTGCGACTCCGTCCTCGCGCGCAAAAACAAGAGGAGGCTGGGGGTGATAACAGAGGACGCGGCAACGACGTTGAAAAATAGAAACGGCGTCGACTTCCTGGCTTTAGGGCACAAATGGTGTATGCAAAAGGAAAAACACGAGGACACGTTCATGGACAGATATAATTAGATGAGCAGAAAAACAGAGAATGAGGGGGAAGAGAGGTAGCAGAACTATTCCTATTAGCCAGTCGGGATTATAAGAGCAACATTAACAGTAAGGAGGGAGAAAAGACAAAGCAACATACTCATTAGTATCACTCGTATTAGAAGAACAGCAAAAAGAAAGCAGTCAAAGTAGGTCGAGCAGCAGGAAGCAGGTAGTGATGGTAGTTGTAGTGGGAGTAGTGGAGGCAATACTGCTAGTACTATGAGTAGAGAGAAGTGCTTCAAGTAGTTGTTGAAAGCTAATAAAACTACGAGTGACGAGGGTAAAAGATAGTACATTAAGAAGCTGTAACTCTCGTAGTTCTGCACCTCCTTCGTTACCGCCACTGAGTTGTGTTTGAGCAAGGCCCCGGACTGCTTCCTGTAGAATATATAATTTTGAAGCATCTCTATATGAACGTGTATTTTCACTTAGCTTTGATCTCCATGGTTTATCGACTACAAATATTCCAGACGTCTAAACTGTCAAACAAAAGAGCAACAAATGATCCCGAGTCCTGGCTGTCGCTGAACAAATGAAGCACTGTGTAGTCTGTAACGCAGCGCTATAATTTTCTGCACAGGAGGTCCACTCAATCCAGAAGACTTCACATGCAATCCAAACAGACTTTGTGGAGGCTGTAGTTTCAGCAGCTTACAGCACATCATTTATCCCATAATCCTTGTTTCTTTGTCACGTGACAAGCGACAACGCTGAGAATTTCCTCCGATTCAACATCATTCCCTTAATCAAATCCTCACCACTACCCACCAAAAACCCTTAAACATATTCACAATCACTTCCAACCACGTCTCCTGGTTTTTATGTGCGTGTGGAAACCTTTAGTCCTCAATTAAGATCATAAGGAAATGTAGATATAACCCTCACTAGCGGACGCGCAGCCCAAACAGCGCTCGCCATCGGACCGGGACCCTTAGTGACATCTTGCTCCAATTTGAGGGAGGCCGTGTGATTGGCCGGCTCTCTCAGATCATAACCGGCGCAGAAAAATTCCCTCCTGGAGGAGACCACAAAATTACAAAGTATGGCAGCTGGAAAGTCGGGAGAGGAAGGGAAAATGATGAGGATGAAAACAAAGTCCGAGGGCAGCAATTTGGATAGCAAGCTTTGCTTTTGGGCTCGCTGGCACACGAATGCTTCTCTTCCCTGAAGAGCCCAAATCCAATGCATAGTCACAAATCACACATGTGCTCACACACACACACACACACACAATATCCTCATTAATGGAAGACTAACATACTCCAACCACAGCCCCTTCCGTTGGATTCATGCGGTAATTACAACATTACCCCAAGAGGCCTACAAACACTATGTCACAGGCTCAGGCAGAGACTCATAAAATCCTCCTCTCTCTCTCCGTAATGTAGCAGTAATGAAAATGATTATAACAAACCAATGTGTGCCAAGCAACACCCATCAACTGGGAGCTTTGATTACAGCTGTGGGTCAACGCAGGGCAATTATAGAGAAACAGTGCGTCACGCTGTTTATGGGAGCAGCGATGTGACAGAGCTCCCTAAAGCCCTTTGTCCTTGTAGGAGAAGAAGAAGAAAAAAAAAAGAGCAGAAGCTATGAAGAGCTGGTCCGTTTGTTTACGGAGGACCAGTAAAGCGTTATTTAGAACAGACAGTTATCTCAGCAATGACTGGGACACTGAGCTGAAGCCTTGTGGGGTCAGAGTTTTGACACATTTTCTTTTAACACTGTGAACTGTGTGTTCTGTAGAAAGTACACGATAGGACCAAAAGTATGTGGACAGTTATGTCCGCCCTCACTTCAAGCCTAACAAAACCTTTCATGTTAAAACATAGCATCAAATCTGTCTTTCATTAACCTGGTCAAACAAGGACATCCAGACCCACCGATGGAGAGTCACAAATAGACATCGCTTCATTTTAAGGGGACACGAGACAAAAAAACGTTGGGAACCCATGAAGACCTGTTCCTGTTCCAACATGACAATAGGCATGTAAATATAATCAATGCAGACAAATGTCCCCTGTGACTGCTATAATTGGTTGATTGGTTTGTAAAAATGTTCATGATAGTGAGAAACACTGTCACACGTTCTCAGTTTATTTTGTCCAAACTGTGGTACAAAATTCTAAATTATTAGAATAATTAAAAGGAAAAGCAGCAAATCCTCACATTTTTTTAAATTTGGAACCATGAAATGTTTTTGCAATTAAAAAAAAATGATAAGAATGAATATCAAAATAGTTGTCAATTCATTGTCTATCAATCCACTAATCCTGTCAGCTGTACTTGTATATACTGTTGGGTAGTTTAATTTATAGAAATGTTATAAGCTCTTCATACATTAAGCAACAACTATAATTTGCAAAGCAACTATTGACTTAATATGCTGAATAATTATAAGGAAGTCAAAAGTACAACATGTCCCTGTGAGATGTAGTGGAGTTTGTGCCAAAAGAAAAGACTTAAGTGAAGTACAAGTACCTGTGATTTGTACTTTTACTTGAGTGAATGTACTTTGTTACATTCCACCACAGAAACCTGACCTCAACTCCGTTCAACATCTTTGTATAAAAACTGGGAACATTAACTGTTGTCTCTTCTAAAAGAGATTTGAATGTATTTCTCAAATCCTTTTTTGGGAATTTGTAATTTGACCCCTAACAAACATTTTAGCACTGCCGGTGTGTTTTTATGGGACTAGTGAGGCTTCACAGACATCAAAGTGGCTCCCCCTCAGTTAAGCTGAACACGTGCCTGAAGTGACACAGCTTCATCTAAATAGTACCGGACAACAAACAGATCCACAGAAATCCGAATCCCAAACACTCCAAATATGTGCCGGCATATTCAAAACCTGCAGAAAGCAATTACTCTTAATTTCACAAGTTAGAAAAAAAAAAAAAAAGCAAGGTGACAGTGAAAAACGAGAGCCGAGAGAGTGATCGTGTTGGCGCTAATTTGAACTAAATGGATTCCTTGTGTTTTCAGAAACACTCCGGTCAAACTAGCTTCCCTGCTCGTCATCTCATGACACCGACGGGGCCGCTAATCGCCGCTGAAGGTCAGTGTTCTTGTTCCAGCGGAGCGGCTGTACAGGACAACCTGCTGACAGGAATGTGTGGTGGGACGATTAAAAGCGCATTACAGACATACTGGGAATAACAGAAGCGCCACTTCTGCTGGGACGACCTGCTGGGCCGCTCACTGCTAACCCATTTAACTCGAGCTAATTACTCACACACTCACACACTGTCTTCTGTTCACAGCCGAGACTAGTGGCCCTCTGCAGCCGCCATCTGGAGAGGCTCCAACCTCTGAAGTACCAAAACAAAGTATATACTTGTCTCTCTTGAGGCCGCGGTGCCCTTTGTACAGCGGACAGGTTGATCCAGGTTGAAGACATTATTTCCACTGAGGGGGAAGGAGTCCATTCAGCGTGTGTGCGATGATTATTTTGAGAGGTATTAGGAGCCGTGGCCTGATTCTGGCTTTTTGGGAGGCTGACACGGCGCAGGCCGCCTCACAGGTGTGCGAGTGTGGTTTTTTTTTCAAGAAATAGTCCCAACATAATACCCCATGAAACCACAAGGAGTTTTTACACTTTGGTTTTTGTACAGATGAAACAAACAAGATGTAATCATCATTGAGGTTGACAGGTGCTGGTAAGTGGATTTTGGTACCTTTGCACAGAGAGAGCAGTTTCCCACCATTTCCAGTTTGGTGGTAGTTTCATATTTAGCATGCAGACATCGATCTTCTCGTCCATCTCTCTGCATGAATGCAAATAAGCATATTTCACCAAAAAGGATTTCTTTTAGGTGTAGCCTACTGCTCTCAGAATTTCATGATATTGCTAATAAATTGCATAACCGGTGTTAAAGCTGAAATATTATGAAAAGAATGAAGCACAGATGAAAAGAGGAAGCACAGAACCTAGAAGAAAATGAGGATGCTGAAGACGGCTGGTTGGCCTCTAACTGGAGACAAAAGATGTGAACCTGGTTCAAACTCTGTAGTACGTCAGTATATATCCGCCTCTGAGCACGACACTGAATTGAAAAGCACATTTTCTTCTATTTCTTACCATTGTCTCACCTTTCCCATGAGGAACGCCACGTTTGAGCCCGGGTCACTGCGAAAAAGGCCTCCAGCTCTCCACGCAGACGCCTCGCTGTCTCCTGGTTCACCGCATTACGCACCTTGGGGCCGGTTTATCGCCGCGGTAACCACGGACCCCCTGCGATCCGTGGCCACGGTCTGCACCGCGACTAATGACAGAGAATGAGAAAGATGCAGAGACTGAAACCAATATGGACCACAACACTTAGAAAGAGGCCGACCCCGGAGACGTTAAGTTTAACCTCCACAGTAGGAGGGACGGAGATGGAATGCAAATGGTTTTACGGGGACAGACTTCACGACACAGACGGTGGCAGACAAAACGATGGAAAGGTCTGGGGTTGAGGTGACCGCCTTGGCTCTCACTCTGTGTGTTTATAAGAGTGTGCGAGTGTGCCATGGGGTTGTGGCTTGAGGTTGCAGCAGGTAGGTTGACCTGACATTGTTTAGGGTAATCCCAGGGAATCCAGCTGTCAACCGCAGGCCCGAGGCGACTGCATCCAAGAGAAAAACAGCACGGAAAACAAAGCCACTGAGCTCACGCAGGCTATTCTAGGGAGCAGCGACTGCAAAACAAAACCCGGTGAAGTGATGCAAGGCGGGATGGGGAAGCCAATTTGTCTCAAGCAGCACTTTCTACTCTGCTTCACCTCAAACAAATGATCACACAGTGCAGTGTGCGCAAGGGAGTGGATCCGCGTCTTAACTACCCGTGTGTTGTTGTTGTTTTCCATTTTATTTACTCTGAGTCTGAGCAACAACACGCAGTGAGCCAGCAGCGCAACGCAGATTCAACATTAGCATCGCATTTTTTCATTTTTATGCATTTTAAACATGTTTTTAATCAATTAAGAATAGCTCTGAATTGATGAGTCAATAAAAAAAATGTGTCAACTGTTTTGATAATTGAGTAAAGTCTTTCGTTACACTAAAGGGACATTTTCAGACTTTTTGTATGTTTTTTTAGACTAAATTAATCAATTACAGTAATCATAAAATAAAAATAATATGAACAACGTTAATCAACAATGTGCCTTTTTCATAGCACACGTTTAACGTCCTATAAAGAGGACTACAGGTGGGACTAAAAACATGAATAATGCCTGTATCGTTAGGTTTCACCACTTTATGGCCTTGGCACTGTGCATGCTGGCTCACCGGGTCATTAAGTAGGACTGAGCCCTCATTTAAGAGTTTTAATTACACCTGAGCTTGTTCTGTTATGACCCGTCAACGTGCATGTTGTGAAAAAGCTCCATCTATCACGTGACGAATGACACCTAACTGTGTGAAAAGCGTTTAGGCTGTGAGCAGACAGGGAAGTTAAACTCCTATAGTTGTCATTATAAAACTGTGGACACTTGTGTGGTCCGTGTTGGCTCTTAATGATGACGTCTTGCTTTGAAGACCCACAATCCTCACATATATCACAGTTGAGTGTGATGTAGCACTGATTGTGTCTGTTCTGACATTACAGAAGCCTCTGCTGCCCCCTACAGTCATTAAGAAGTTACTGCACGTTTCCACACATACCTGTTCACGTGTCCTCACCTCCCGAATAAAATACGGACAACAAACTCTCCTTTATCGAGTTTTTAAATGTTTTACTGACAGGTGACTGAGCCCATAACATTGGTCAAAGTCCGGTTGTTTTAGCGCCATAACACTCACTCGTATAAAACCTAATTTATACACAAATTAAGTGCCAGCACATTTCACAAATGACATTAACACCACTCAAAAACAAAAAAAGGAGCGTGTTCTCCTCTTTTTTGCAGCATGCTAGCTAACTTATATGCAGGTGCAACACTTTTATACTCCCCCACAGAAACAAGAACAATGCACTCAAGGTTCTGGGTCTCGTGTTGGTGCATTGCGGTGGTAGAGACTACCGACGTCCAGCAGAGGGCGACATTGAGCCGCTCTGCAGGTCAACAGTTTCATCTGCAATGCAACGCAGCTCTACGCTCCTATCAGTGATTCAAAAACAAAACTCCACACCCGACTTTCTTTATTTTTTTTTAATAAAAGATTTCTCTTTTGTGTTCTTTTTACACATGTTAAGGCATCATGCACAAAACATAAGCCACACTAAAAGGCATTATGCTTACCCTCTACCAAAAATTAAATGACCTAACATTTGATTTTGCAGTTAAAAATAAGTTTGTACAAATATGGCATGTAAGCTGGCATGTCAGTGAATCGCGAAGCAGCACATCACCTGCTTTCACCGCTTTTGTAAACATGGCTTTGAGCAAAATAGGGCTGAGGAACAGACGAGGGAAAGGGAAAGCATGCTTCAACGTGGGGCTAAATTTCCCTGGCAAGCATGCAATGCATCTAAAATCATATTTACAATGCATCATTTTTACTCTCAACAGTTGTTTTTTTTTTTTTTTTTTTAATTGTATCAATTAAAGTTAAGACGTTGAAAAGTTTGTTGACAACAACAGACAGACTGACAGACAGAAAGACAGGTTGTGTCCATGAAGTTTCCCACCCCCAGCACAGACGTAGTTCAGATTTGTCATCAAAGAAAACACTACAAGATTTTTTTTTTTTTCACAGGCAGTTGTACCTCCAGACAAATACTTCCATCTGGAGGGTATTACAACCTCAAAAAACTGAAGGTTCCTTTACGTTTTCTTGTGTGTATTTTATACATTTTTGTGAAACAGCCCAACTGGGGCTAAAAATTAGGTTTAAAAAAAAAAGATCTTGTAGTGTCCACCAAGGCAGACATCTGGGAGGTGCCGGTAGCTTTGGCACAGTTGTGTCCAGTTGTGCTCTTTTGTGATGATCCGTGTGCGTTATACTATAGTGAAGACCATGGATAGATATTGTTCATATGAAACCTGGATCCAGCCATCCTGGTCTGTATCGTAACGCCTGAACACGTCGGTCAACCTCTGTGGAAAGAGAGAAAGAAACATCCTCGTTTCAACTCTTTCACTCTCGATTTTACAACATTATCATCATCACATTTCATGCATTTACTACCACAGCTAACAGATACTTCAGAAGACGCGGATGTATCGACACACGGTCATTTCATTTGAATATAGGTCTGAGGAAGCTGCTGTTCTATTACTCTCCTGGTGTACCTGAAGAGCTGCTTCTGTATTAGTCAAAGGCTACAGCTACGCCTGGCAGCTTCTATTACAATCGTGTGAAAACCACTGAAACGGAACATACAGGCTCAAGCGGAACTTCAACGGGGGATTAATAATCTAAAAAGGGAGGACCGTAATGCCTTTCTTAAATATGCATAAATAAAACTTCCCCCCCTTTGAATCTTATGAATACAAGAGCAGGCTCGTTGCGATGCGAGTAGTAAACCAAAAGGACTTCCTGTGCTACTGCTTCATTTGGATCGAGTGTGAATGGTGTTACCTGTAGTACAATACAGCACTGGATGAAGTCATCGAAGGCCACCTGTCCCTTCCTCTGGCGGTCGAACTTCTCTATCAGTGTGTTGTAGAACTGATCCGACAGACGGTAGCCTGCACACAGCGGCAAACGGGACATTAACAGCAAACTGGACTTATTAGCAAAATTAGAAAACTATTCCTTTTAATGAACGATTTCCAATGACAATCAATCCAAACACACACAGGCTTACTAAGAAGACAAAATCTGACCTTTTGAAGCCGAGAGAAAGGGCATTCCTAGAAACAGCTATGAAGCCCTCCACCATTATCACCGAATGTAATAAACAAGCATACTTTGCTGCATACCGAATCCAGTCAGGGCCAGTTTGAGCTCGTTCTTATCGATGAAGCCGGAGTTGTCGCGGTCGTAGTTCCTGAAGATGTTCTGCCAGTCCGTGACGTACTTCCACACGCCGCCGAACTCGCTGAAGTTCACCCCGCCTTTGTTCTCCCTGTCGAACATGGCTGAGGGAGAAGGGACGGAAAAAAAGGTCCATCAGATTATAGCAGAGGGAGAAGGCTCGCTCCATCATCGATGCTACACTCCTCGACCTCGTGCGGTTCAATCCAATTACCTCCCAACAAAGGGAGTGTTATCACAGGGAATGCTTCTTGCTGGGGGACGGGGAAACTATTTACTGAGTGTGGAACAGTAGGAAGGGGAAGCCAGGGAGTTATGCTGCAAACAGAGTACATATACGAGACCACAGGGAAAGACGTTTGGAACTCACTTTGTCTAAACTGGAACATATTTAGCTGTACTTGTGTTGGCCAATGACACGGTAAAATAAGAAGTCCTCAACCACACTGCAGAGTTTAAAGTTTTTAACCTCCGCTGTATATTAAAACTGTTTTAAGAGCGCAGATCAATATTTGGAGTCGGAGGCAGTCGTCTTTTGAGACCAACTCTCCGTTTTTTCCTGCTGATGCTCTCCTCCTCCTCCTGTTATTGATGGCTGCAGGGTTCCACCACAGCAGCAGTTACTGAAGCCAAAGCCCTCAGATTGCTCAAACCGTAATGCATTTATCCGGTCGTCACGAGGACGAGGAGGCAAATAAAAACAACTCAGCATAGTCTGAGGACAACAAGGGTTCGTGTGAAAGTTGGCCAGCGTCAGCTGCTACTTACATATGACGGAGCGCACCGTCACCGGGTTGAAAGGAGTCCATGTGCCTGTGAGACAGAACGATACCAGTTAAAAACATTCCAGCCACAGTGAGACCACAGTGAGTGTCTAGTGGAAGAACTAAACTAAAAACAGTTGTAAAAACTTCAGCAGTTAACGAGCCAGAAGAGAAGGTGATAAAACACCAGATAAAGTCAGTTATGAGGGAATAAAAGCTCATATGCAGTCTTATAGTCGGCACGTTCTTTCTCTTTATACGGATTACCATCCAATTGAAATGTGTTTATGAACTGCATAGATATAAAGTAATGAAACGGACAGAATTGTATTGATTGTATTGCTTTCCTCGTGCAAACTTCTTCTCAGTCTCCATCACAGGCAGACATTACTTTGAGTAGATTACACAAGGTAGCCTGAGGAACACCCAGTTTTCCCAATCATGAGGGGGAATCAGGTAGCGAGTCAAGAAGCAGACGGGTTACCGCGAGGCAAAGCATCATGGGAATAAAGCTGCTGCGGTTGCTAGGATCTTAAATATGTCATTATCTCAGAAATAAAGGACAGCTCAATCCTTTGGTCTTTGTTTAGGAACAGAGATAAAGTCTTATCACAACCGTAGAAGTAAAATGCAAGTTGAAGTAAAGTGTCTTGAAAGCAGCTGAGTTTTGCATCTTATGACCTTTTCCCCCTCAAACACACAAAAATGTTTATTGTTCATCAACGGGACAAACTCTTCAATCTGAATATACCTGCCATTGATATGACCAGAAAAACCCTGACTGGGCTTTAGTCCAGTCAGGGTGTTTGTACTTTATATCCCTCTTCACATTCTCAACACTCAAGACGCTGAGATTTATCAGAGCATCTAAAGCCCTGCTGACTCACCATCTCCCTTCATTATAGAGAGGCCCGGCAGTTCGAGACCAGAAATGAAAGAAACGGGTGAGTGGGAGGACGCAGGGAAGAGACAACATGAGGGAACAAGTTAAAAACACAAAAGGAGAAGCACATGCAATAAGAGGAGGGATAACCAGACGAGAGGATTGTTGCAGTAACCTGAACTCTGGAGCCCACTTCTGCTGACTCTGAAACAGCGTCTGCAAAATGCCAGCGTGAAGCCTTTTCCTCACCGTGTTGCTTCTGACTGCTTGTTTTTTTCTATCTCCCTCCACAGATAATCTACGCCTGCAGTAAGCAGGTTTTGCAGTGTGAGCCGTAACAGCTTCGATACAACTTCAACCTCATTCGAATAAAAAGGTGGTAAACAAAGTGGAATTATAGAAACCGTTTGTTTTTCCAAAGTGTCCAAATAAATGATAAAATGGCAGAAATGGCTTCAGGACTTCTCCAGATTTTGGGATGCCAATAAAGCGGTCCAGATTTGACTTACACTGGACGTTTCCTTCCTCGTCCTCGCTTTGTTTTATCGATGCTGGAGGCTGTCTAGAGCTGTGGGTAGAGCTGTTCTGGGACCAGGCCTGAAGCTGGGGTTTGGGCCAGAATCTATATTCTTAAACTAGCTATTTGGAGCGCTGATCTCAAAGCAGCAAACATACAGCATCATAGGCGCAGTGATGCCAGACCAATTTGTAGCAGCGAGTCACCGTAACTGCTGTGTGTATTTGCTGCAGTGACAGTCTGATGAAAACCTCAAGATGATTTTTTTTATTTGAAAATAAACTATTTTCTGACCAACTGATGGAAGTATTTTATGTCTATGGAATGTGTTTCACTAACTGTGAATGTTACTAAGATTTGTCCCATCTGATCACACCAGGAGGCATTAACAACCTGAAAATAAATGTTAATTTTCACTGTTAATGAAATCTGTAAACACAGATTTGTTTTTGTTGGCATAAACCACACGTGTGCTGCTCTCTCCACATTTCTAAATAATAATAAAAAAGGCTCATTCTTATGTAGTTATTTAGCCAAACTACTGATGTTGCTGTAGAACTGGCAGTCAGTTGGTTCATCACGTTGACATACATTTATTATTATTAATTTTATGGATTGCCATCAGAGGATGAATACTGACTGAGGTGATCCTCTGATTGTTTCTCTCTTGAGGTTGAGATTTTATTGTATTTTTCTAGTTTACTAAACTTTGGTTTATGACCATATGACTGAAAAACTAACGACATTCTGCCGACCGCTATCGGCCTTTATTAAGCAAAAATATGCGCTCGAGAGACTTTTCTAGTGGCCGATCCCTGATAAAGCTTTATGCGAACAAGTCTGTGTTGAATCTGTATCGGCCGATGTGGCTAATTGACGATCGGTAATAGATCAAAAAACATGATCAGAGAATCTCTAAAAAAACAAATTCTGCTCATCCGATCCGTGACTCAAAAATCAAAACATGAGTTTTGTGATCCGGTGCACTCCGAACACTGATGCAGACATATCTGCAATAAGATAATATCAGCCATATATGTAGGCCGCGCTGCATTATCTGACCATGGCCAAAATGTTAAAATTTAAAGACGGCCTATCAGACGGACAAGGACACACAGAGAGAGAGACGTCAGAAATCCTTCTGTAACGTCTGAACAAATGTTACTACAGCACTAGAGCCATCAGAGACATGACCAGAGGCCAAGAGAAGAAGAACAAGCTGTGACCTCTCCACACACACACACACACACACACACATACACACACCAGTAGTGAGCTGTGAGGTCACCAATGTTTGCCAGACGGACTGCGGCTGCCCAGAGTGAGGTGGCCCTATTGGTTTGAGATGTTTGTGTGCGTCTGATGGCAAACAGCAACAATACTCCCTCTGTCCGGTCCACACACTGGGCTCTCTCACTGGCGAGCCCAACCGCCGGTGGTGAGATGGAGACAGAGAAGTGAGGAGGAGGGGAGAGAGAGGGAGGGAGGGAATATAGGAGGTGAGGCGAGAGGCAGGCTGGTGGAAAAACAGGGTGAAGCGACCGCAGCGTACGCACACACGTATAACGGCCATGCTGGAGCTCAGTGAGACACATACACACACACACACACACACACACACACACACACACACACACTTTAACTTGTACACACAGAGCCCACATTTACAGCCATACATCTTTAAGTAGTTTCACAGGCGTGAACCAACACACACGTGAGCTAAATTCTGTTTTCCCAAGGTAACGGTTAGAGATATAAAAGGAAGATAATTACAGTTTACATTAAACATTTAGGCAAAATGAAAAAAAGGGGGTCGACATCATCACGGCCACCATTCTTAAAATCAGCCTAATCATCATCGCCATCTTGTATTTTTAGTGCTGAAATTCCTATTTCTAACCGTCCAAATGTTTCCTTCCATAATGGCTACTTTAAAAACAGTATAATTCAGACACCAAATTAACATTTTGGCCCCAAAACAAGAAGAATTTAATGATTCAGACTTCCATTTAGTCGATGTCCCCACAGTGTTGCATAAAAGCATGAAGGACCATTCAAACATGTTGAGTAGTCCTCTCAGCCATCTGACTGTGCGCAATATGAGGCAGGAGCGTTTATATATTAATATTAAAAAGACTGAGCCAAATCCTTGCTCATGTGTCATCATAACCCATGAGAAACAGTCACAAGTCAATGGGTCCGGTTGTGTGTTTTTGTGGTTCATGCCAGACAATAGTCCTGATGTGAGAGACACAGAGCAGCACTGCTGCTTCAGACCATTAGCTAAAACTTACAGGGTGTAACTCAGTCATCCGCTATGCAGCTACAGCTCAACACTGGCTAACAGAAATGTATGCTCAGTGCGATCGTCGAACTCAACTGAAGTGAAACGGAGTTTCACAAAATGTTACCAGTGTAGAAGTGTAAAGGTAAGAGTTGTTGAGCGAGCTCCTGGAGTCCCGCCTATCAGCCTACTCTGCAATCTGCCGCGTGCTCCCTCAATCGTATCAGCAATTTTAGTGGCTATTACTGCTCCTACACACTCAAATAAATAACTGGAGGAGGAGGATAAATCTGTGTGTGCGGGGAGAGTGGGAGGGGGGGGGGGGGGAGCATGACGGCAAGTCGGTATGATGTCTGCTCACCGCTGAGCGATGGGAGGCCAAAACATTCTATATTTATAGCAAACGGCACAGCACCGGCACACAACACAGGCATGCGCATAGACTGATGAGACACCAATCGGTGTCTCATCAGGGAGGATACTGTCACACCCAGGACTGATGGAGGGATGGAGAGAGAGAGGGGAGAGAGAGAGAGAGGGGAGAGAGAGGGGGAAGGGTGAATGGAGAGAAAGAGTAGAAAAAGTAAAAGGAGCACGGGCGAGAGAAAAATGGGAGACGATAGTGTGAGAGAGGACTAACAGACAAGAGGACACAGCAGGCAACGAGTCGGTGCCATATCCTCCTGAGGAATGTGGGAGAGAGGAGAGGAGAGGCTGCATGTCTCATGTAGTCATGTTTTGCGCTAGTTTCTAAATGAATACAAGCAAAAGAAGAGTTTGTGACACTAGAAAAAAAAGTGACATGTTCACAGTGAGCATAGAGCCATAGTGCAGAAAGACTGTCATTAAAGGCAGAGTGCTGAACGGTGAGATAAGAATAAGAGAGACTGTGTGGTGCAGAACCAGCAGAGGAAGGAGGAGAGGGAACAGCAGCAGCAAAGCCCCGTCCTCCTGGGCCTTGGTACTCTCTGCTCCCTTAAGGGAGGGGGTTAAGGCAACGCTTGGTTGATGGTGTGATGTAAATAAAAGAAGCATTTGCAGGGTCAATAGCAGACAGACAGGCAGAGGCACGGTTGGTGGCTTTAGCGAGCAAACTGCAGGACAGGATACAGTGTAGTGTGTGTGTGTGTGTGTGTGTGTGTGTGTGTGCGTGCGTGCGTGTGTGTGTGTTCAGCCTCACTGGCACTGTGTCACATCACAGTGAGCCTAATGAACTGATGGAGACAGGACCGGGAAACCTGCTGGTCTCACACTCTCTCTCACACACACACACACACACACAGCAAGGTGCACATATACACAACACCGAACAAACTCACACATACACGCAATAGATGCAGAGAAAATGAAGACCATACTTAAGATAAACACTCTGGTTGACCAGCTTTGTTAGACTGAAGGTTCTTCCCTCAGTAACTATGTTGTGCTGAGCACAGACACTCGCATGCCAAGATGAAGTTTTGGCTTGCCCTCAAGTTACTCAAGGAAATAAGGTTACTTACCGTCAGAGACGTTTGTTTACGCCAGATAAAAATGAGAGGCTGCTACTGGGTTTATTAAATGCTCTGTACGTCGTTCTTTGTTCTTTTAGCGCCTAAAGAATCTGTGTATTTTGCCAACTTCCGCGTATTATGTCAGGCAACACCCAAAAATGTTTCGCATTCACACGCTCTTCATTGTCGCACGCATATTTCACGCAGTGATAAAAGAGAGTAGATATAAGACACCAGCGGGTTGAGAGAGTAGAGTTCAGTTCGCCAACAAAGATGCCAACTCATTTCTGGGTTTGAGGACTCATTCCTGCAGCACTCTGATGAACATCATTCAAAACAATCTTGTACTCCAGCAGGGAGCGTTTTCTGTGCTGCAGGTTATTCGATGCGAGGGTCCAAGCACGGAGGATGCTGTTCAGATTGTAAAGCCCTCTGAGGCAAATTTGTGATTTTGGCCTCTACAAATGAATTGAGTCGAGTTGAAATTGAGAACACACACACACACACACACACACACACACACACACACACACACACACACACACTCACACTCTAATCAGTATGCCGAGCCAGAGCCACTGCGCAGCCTGATAACAGCTTCCTTCGCCGCGGCTTCAACACTTTTTTTTTCCCTCCTCTGAAGTGCCCAGAAAAAAAAAAAAGACGAGTGTCTGAGGAGACTAATCTGTTCAAAAGTCTTTGAAAAGCTGCCTGAGCAATTCAGCCACAAACTTGTCGAGGGGACCACGTTATATTTTAATGAGAAGACAAAAACATCAGCCTCTGAAATATGCGTCTCATTAATCACGATGGCGTTTCAAGCCAGCTGTCTCGTTGCGAGGAAGGTCAAGAGGCGACGCTGGTGCCGGGTTGTTGGTGGGCATGAAGACGGATACTTCACCGGTGGAACACGGACTTCACTCGCCAGGGTTTGAGCCGGAGAAGATGACCTGTATCATTTATTCAACACTGCTCCCCAAACCGTCTTGGAGAATTACAAGTATCCTTGTTTATAAGGCCCTGGTGAGAAGTGAACCCTTAATCTGTTTGAATCCTGCTCCTCTGGGCCGACGGTTTCCCCTCAGTCTTCAATCTTTCTACAATCTGCAGCATACCAAACACTCCTGTCTGGAGTACAAGGTGTATTTAAATTGACTGGTCACTACAGAGCGCTGCAAGAATGAGTCCGAAAACCCAGAAATGAGTTGGCATCTTCGATGGGTTACTGGTTAGAAATAAGGTCCGTGGTTAACTTAACTTAAGAGATTTTAACGGTTTGTTCTACGACTTTTGCGAGTCTTAAAAAAGGCGGTTTCTAACAAGTGGCTAACTGAGACAACTGAACGTCATCACGGCGAACTCTCGTCCACCTTTAGCTGAGTCGTGGTTACGTAAAGTCATGTGACCGCGGTGCCGTTCCAAAGGATCGTATCGGCTAAAATACATCAGATCAAAATGAACTGAACTCGACTTTGTCCATCTCTCCTTCATCAGTGCGTGTGAAAATGAAATGTGTGTGAATGGGAAACATTTTTGGGTGTTGCCTGACTCAGAGTTCACGTACGGAAGTTGGCAAAATGCACAGATTTTTTTTAAGCCGGCAAAGCTACATACCATGATCAAAGAACTGCAGACAGAACATTCCTAGTAGCAGCCTCTCATTTTTATCTGGTGTGAACAAACGTCTCTGACGGTAAATAACCTTATTTCCTTGAGTAACTTGAGGGCAAGCCAAAAACTTCATCTTGGCATGCGAGTGTCTGTGCTCAGCCCAACATAGTTACTACTGAGGGAAGAACCTTCAGTCTAACAAAGCTGGTCAACCAGAGTGTCTGTATCTCCAACCACTCCAACAGAGTAAGAAGTCTCCTCTCTGGTGGATCACGTCAATTCCAGGAGTCACGTTCTCCCAGTTTATCATTAATTGATATTATATCAATAATTTAAAAAGGTAGAGTCCCCGAATCTAGTCCAATATCTCTTAACGGTGTTCATACACAGCTCCAGCTCTGTCAATGGGAGACAAATAAAGTGGCTCCAGTATGTATGATATTAAAGGACCTGGATTGGGATCGGGCCATCCCTAATGATTAGAAAACACAGAGGTTAGATTCATGCTGTTCCTTTCTTCAAACACTCTGTTTCCCTTTCAACATTTCAAGAGAGAAGGCTTTTTAGGATGTGGACTAACCAACGAGTTCATCAAACCACTGTAAGCTACTTCACTAACGTTTGAGCAAGCAAGCACGCCATTTTATCCGTTCCTTGTACTTTTGCCCTTTTATTTGGGTTTTTGGAGAAGGAAAGAATAAGCCTGCATCCATACTTATTAAATGTCGAGCATTGATCTCGTTCAATGAAACTACCTGCGTGATAACCCGAACTGCATCTCTGGCTAGAGACAAAACACTTCCTGGTCCTTCCCTCCTCACACTGCTTGTCATGGCGTGACCCTCCAGATGTAGGTCTGCAACACTGTTTGGACTGCTGTGGACTGTGACAAGTCCACAGCAGTGGACTGTGACAAGTCCACAGCAACACTTTCAACCAGCAGCCGTTACAGCGCCTCGTGGGCTGTCAACACTGGGACACTGGGTTTTCTTTGAAGCTGCAAAGATAAAACGTTTCATCTGCTTCTCTTTTGTCCTGGGACAAAAATAATACTCCTTTCATTTTTATTCGGCTCACCTGCCATGCGGGGATCAAAATGAAATCACAATCCATTTGCTGCTTAAGCTCGGCAGTTACTCAAATCAAAGAGCGGCAGAAAGCGACGGTGTGTAGCGAGGGGATGGGAGGGAGACGGAGGGATCAAAAAATGAGGAGAAGACAGAAGAGGAAAAAAAAAAAGGATGAAAGATTGGAGACGGAGCGCAAACGTCCAGAAATAAGAAGGTATAAGGAGAGAGAAACAAACAAGGGAGTGTCAGGACAGTCAGACACTGATACATACCATTCGATAAGGCCTGCTGCAGCTCCGAGTCTGATATCACGCCACTCCGATCCTTGTCAACCCTGGGGAGAAGAAAACACAGATTAGATAGCGCCTGCATTACAATAGCAGCGGGTATCAACGCTCGCCGGCGGAAACTTTATCCCCCTGAGCGCGTGTTAGTGTTTCAACAGTCCGCTGAGAGTGAATGGAGTTCTATGATCGGGACACACAAGGCGGCTTGTACGCTTGTGTGTCCCCTGGGACCAGCCAAACAAGCCCCAAGTGTGTGTGTGTGTGTGTGTGTGTGTGTGTGTGTGTGTGTGTGTGTGTGTGTGTGTGTGCTGAGACAGTGAAAAGTGAAAGTGAATGTTGGCAACGTTGGCGGTGTAACTTGAAGTGCTACCAGCATTAGCTTGCAAGAATGTCACAGTGCAACATTCTTTTAAAGAAAGAAACCAAAACTAAACATTATATAAAAGAGCTGGGCGTGTGGTGGCTTCGTGGTTGAGACCGTATACCCACATATAACATATACCCATATATAATATAACCACATATAATATAACCACATATAATATAACCACATATAATATAACCACATATACCCATATATAACCACATATAACCTTTCATCTCTACACTATTCTTATATTGGTCCAGGAGCTGGGGTTTATAACTTAAGACAATTAGTCACTTAATCAATTAGACGATCGACAGAAAACAACAAAATCTCAAACAACTTTGATCCTTGATCCAAAAAAAAGCCAAACATTCTCTGGCTCCACCGTCCCGAAAATCTATTTGAGCATCAAGAAATTATGATTCTTCAGTTTGACATAGACGTAACGATTGATCGAATAATGAAGACAATAATTGGCTGTTTAATCAATGACAGGGCCGCAGCTTGATATTATTTTCATCATTGATTAATCCGTCATTTTATGCTTTTGTCAAATAATTCAAATAATGAAATGTGTTCCGTCTGAACACATGAACACGCCTCCCTTCCAGAGAATATGTCACGATTTCATTATTTATGCAACTACAAAGAAACAACAACAAATCACAGTTTCTGCCAAAAACAGTAAACAAACAAGAAGTATTCCGTTTATAATTCTTTAAAACAGAGAAAACAGAACAAATGCACACTAGAGAGTCTAGACAACGTTTGCCATCTGTGTCTGGTAAAATAACTCAAATGATGAATCGAGTATCACAACACTGGAGTAATAATTGCAGTCCTCCTGTAGTTCTTCATGTGATGATTTTTAATCCCGTCCGGTAGAACTGAAAAGAGCTGAAGAGCACACCTGGAGGTGATGGCAGTAATCAAAGAGAGGACACAAGGCCACACCAGAGGTAGGTCATAGGAGAGTATATAGGCTGTCATGTTATTAAGGACAAATACTGAGTGACATGCATCTCTGTCTTGGTCCCATCTTCTCAAAGGGATCATTAAACACCTTGTATTAATAGGCTGAGGAGAAGTTAATAACCTCTATTCTGTTTGTCTTCTTTCTTTGTGGACACGTCATCATCCCCTGACCAACAAGCAGCAGCTTTAGGTCAATTACAAAACTCCACACTGGTAGCTTGGAACAACACATTCATTCTGAACGCTGTAACGGCATCTAGTTCTCAGCAATTACATCACGACGAAGCCGTTACTTTTGTGCATACTTTTCCTTTTGATCACTGAAACCCGTCTCCCTAAAGTACAAGGCAGCGACCGAGACACCAGCTATGAAACAGTCTGCCGAAAGTCCTCCTCTGAGATACAGAGACATAAAAAAAACATGAGCAGACTGGACTGTGACACACATAACGGGCCTCGAACTGTAGCTTAGTCAACCATCCAGTGACTCAGTTGTTCTTTAGCAACCTGTTGACACAGATCACACTCAACAAGCTGAAAAAAAAAGAGTGAGGGGAGGAGACAGGGAACTCCCCGGTTCGGTCCCAGTGCTGACTTTGTGGGCTGGGCTTCCGCTCCCAGCTGTGACGCCTTATGTGCTGTTAAATCTTCATGTCTGCAGCCTTCGTGACTGTCTGCACGGCGATCAGCTACAAGTCTTACATGTGCTCCTCGCTTTACCTTCCCCCCCGCATTCAAAAGAAAAACAAACATAAGGAGGCCCGACTGCTCTCCTTGGGGAGAGAACCAGCTCGCAGCACGTCTGCATAAATGAGAGCTTTGTCTCAGTGAAGGTGTGGAGGGGGGGGGGGGGGGGTACCCTACCTTTACCAAACATGATGGATTAACTCAAAGAAGTATGTGTGTACAGAAACAGCTCTCCTCTTTTCCTTCTCACTAACTCACTCGGTCAGCCTCAGGTAAAGTTAACTCGCCAGATTTTTACATAGAGCGAGCGGACGAATGAAAGCATCATTAGAACTCCCTCTTGGCCTGCAGCACAGACAGTTAACCATCTGGCGTGTCCATCTTAACGCTGTCAAATACAGAGCTTGTATGTAAAACTCCAGGACGACGCAACACCAAACACCACGGCGCGGTCATTCTACTCACATTTTCCCCATCTTTCACCGTTTCCTATTAAGCAACCGGGCTGGAAAAATGGCTTGTGGAACAAAGCTCGTCCTGCTTTCCACATAAACGATGTCATTGTGGCTCACACAGCGGGAAGAAAAAATGTAAGCTGCATTCAATTTAACAAAAAAACCTTCCAAGGAAATCCTGGTGCAACGGTCAGTTTCCATTACTACTTTTTTAAGTTTTGGGATCTATACTTTAAGTTGTGGATCAGGTCAAAGGTCCGTTTCAGTGATAAACTTTGACTTTATGTAAAAAGGATTGTCTTGTTGAATCTCACTCACTCCTGTACATTTATTCTAGAAGAGAATTTACTCCCTACAAGTTCTCATTTATTTGAAGTTTGAATGTGATTTTCCAAAATGTTCTGCGTTATATAATCAGGGAAACATGTTGTCGTACTTGCACAGCAACATATCTGTTGTTGATCTAAATCCAACTCAAACACTGATGTTCCTCTTAACACTTGAAGGGCTGGGTCGGAACATTTTTGTCATACTAACGTCATTCATTATAAAAGCAGGCATTAACGGAGCGAATGACTTCCACATGATTCACTCGGTGTCAGCCTACCTTCATCGTTGACTGTGCAAAACCTGTTAAGAATAATTGACTGAATTCATTCTCCTGTCGTTACACATTCATGACTCGACAGAATAAAGAGAGTTACATAGTGTGACTTAATCTGAATGAATACACAAAGATAAAAAGCTACAGTGGGAACTGTGAGTCACTGATTGGTAAGTGTGTGTGTGTGAGACACACAGATTGAGAGGCCTACTATGCTCTATTGACTCTGATCACATGACTGAGGGGAAATCCAGCACCGCTCCACCAGATACATACCAGGAGACAGCAGATGAGGCAGCACAGTGACAGGCAGAGAGGACTGTGTGGCTTGATGGAAGTCATATTATTGTACTCGTGTGACGTAATCACGAGACAGAATGTGTACATCAAACTGATTTATAAAGAGGTTTGGCGCCCCGCACATTAATAATTCGTTAAGGGTGATCCGAGCCTTGCAATGCGTGTAGCATCTCAATGTTGTGAGAAAGCAAAGAGAGAAAAAAAAATCCTCTGCAGTATTACATAACTCTATAGCTTACTATTACCAGGAGCCATAGCATATCAAGTGTCCCCCCCTCTCTCTGCCTACTACTGTGACCTTCTCAGCTGCTGACACACTTTTGAGTCAGGCTGTGGAGAAATTGATGACTTGTCAGTGGTTGAAAACCGCCACTGATACTGTGACATCAGCCCAAGAACTGATTACACGGCCTATGGTTATTATGCTGGACAGAGCTTTCCAGTGTATTCATGTCAGCCTCTCATAAATAGACACACACTGCGTCATATAGCCTCACAACTGTCAGGATTTTTGAGGAAACCCCATCTTGAGAGGATTTTTTTCACCGCTGACTTGGTGCAGATGTGTTGCAGACTGAAAGATTCAGTCCTGGAATATTCTCTCATATCTATCTCATATACATAAGTGATCTTAAATCTCTGTTTTTCGGGGGGGGGGGGGGGGGGACCCAGAACAAAAGGCTTCAAGGACTCCTGGAGGTCCCTGGACCCCAGTTTGTAAAGTCTCATTGCTGTGGGAGACAGCTCGCAGATTGAACCAGCTGATTGCCCGTGACTTCATCTCGGGACCATGTCACGCCAACAATCAGCTCCGTGACACTGACACACGAGCCGCGTGACGTGAATAGCTGTGGGCTATACGTGTTGTACACCGTGTAGTAGTATTTCCTAGAAGCTCCGCAACTGAACGGGTAACCTTAAACCTGACGAGGCGCACATTTAAACTGCGGAGCACTGCTTTCAGACACGAACAGTGATGAGGACGCGAGAGTAAAAACAAACGAGTTGTGAATGAAACAGTTCCGTGTCACCGCCACCCAGCCCCGCTCTCTCTCTTCCTGCCCCCGCGCGCTACCAACGACAGCCACTGCGGAGCGGAGTGAGAGACGGGCGGACAGCAGCGACACGAGCCGCCTTCTCCCCACTTACCTCTGGAAGATATTCCACAGAAAGGTCTGGTCCTGGGCCACGTTGTTTGGCGGTGGAGCTCTGTACGGACTGTGGTACGCCATTTTAAAGGGAATGCTCTGGCAAAACAAAAAAAAAGGACTGTGTTTCCTTCTGCTGTAGTTTCTTCACTAAGCAGCTTCAATCAGACTCCACCACCCCGACGTTACCGCCTGCCTCCTCGCGCACAGAGGCGTGGCCAATCATTCACCACTACCCACAAGGAGGGTGACGTCACATGTTCCTCTCATTTCCATGAGTAAAAATAGAAAGTAAGACTTTCGGCCACCAAAACAAATATTAAAATTATAAAACTAACAACGTGCTATTCCTCCAACCCCGAAAGCAAGAGAAGTGCATTTTAGAATAATAAATAAAATATATTCATAAATGAATTCCCTCACCAGAAGTTTAAAAAATCAGCACAATAACAACATTTAAAAATTCCAAGTTGTAATCATGTGTCCATGTGTTAACTGTACATTTAGCTATTGTTGCATGAGACATTTGTGTCGTAAAAATCATTTCAGCAAGTATTTTCACATCAATCTTCATATCTTTTCTTTTCCTGCAAAACGTAAGAATATTTACAATGACTCATCTTCATTCATCCTCATTCACATTTCTATCTCAAAACACCGTTAAAGAACTATTGCCGCCCAAACATCAGTTCTCTAACTTCCCTTTGTCCTTGAATGCATCACGACTGCTTACTTTCAATGCGCTGAAGCTCACGAGCTGATTGGTCGGTGAGATTCATTACGATTTTAGCGCTGGAAATTCGCGGTACAACTTCCAAAGCTTTTAATATTTTACCATTAACTTTGTTAAATACATCCATAAACCTTTACCTCTGTCCTCAAAGTATCTGCTTCATCTAGAAAGCTAGAATGTTTTACTACCCAACTGTCCTCCAACGCCACTCTGGATGTTTTTCAACAGTCTGGTGAGTTAAAATAAAGCTAACGTTAGCTCATTAGCTTGTAAGGGTGTCAGATGAGCCTGTCAGCAAAGGATTCATTCTAAATATCGTTAATATCCAAATGTGTGTTGTGTTATTCAGGTTAGCAGCCACCAGAGGCCTCAGGGTCACTCGCAGAGAGCTTCTCAGAGTCAATGTCAACCGAACATGGTAAGAATGTGGCTAGTGTTAGCTTAGCTTAGCTTAGCTGTCTGCTTCTGGCACTAGCCAGACTCATTCATTTCATTAGTAAGAATGTTAGACCAGATACAATGTGTTTGATTTTTGTGTATATATTTAAGGATCTTTCCAGTAGTTTTTGTAACAATCCGCTACCAATCTTGCCCATCTTATATTACTTGGTAATAGATTACTTTTAATAGTAACAGTGTGCTGGGATCATAGGCTAGGGTGCATCTTTAGCAGCTTGTTCTGAAGCAATCTGCAGTCTAGTTTGGTATAAAGTTATACTCACCTGCTAGAGTTTGAAGCTAAAAGAGAATAGTGTTATAACCTCTTTGAATTTAAACATTGAGGTTATTTCTAGGGATCCAGCGTGACTTGTTTGACATGAAACACATACAATTTGCATCTGTAATTTTGTTTATCGTTACAGCGGGGACATTTTGGACTACGTGACAGCTCAGGTTCCTGCACCGCAACCCAACCTACCAAGGCCTCGGTTCTCTCTCTACCTGTCCTCTCAGCTGCAGTACGGGGTGGTCATAGTCTACCACAAGCAGTGTGGCTTCCTGCTCGGTAAGGGCAACACAGGAAGTGGAGCAAGCAAGAGCAGAAAAAAAACAACAGTCGTAATGATTCTCCAAGCTACATTCTCTACATACGACATACTGTAACCTTCTCTGTCAGCTGCAAAACGTAGAAATCTCTCTCTGTTTTGGTATAAAACCCAAACAATGTCATTGTCGTACATCTGCGCAACGCAAATCACCTTGACAACTCTGATTTAGAAGCCAATAAAGAGCTGATGAATGCATTACAAACCAAACACAGCTCAACAGTCGCCGCTCGTCTGCTCTTAAATTACAGCCTGACTTTGAGATTGCGTGCGACAGATTCGCAATCATGCTGTTGTGTCGTGGTTGATGAAAACAGTGAAATACAATGCATAATGATGAGCAGGAGGAGAAGCCACGTCTGTTGTCTGCAGTGGCTCTGGATATAGCGACAATCTTTCATTTCATCAATCAGCAAAATAGATTAGAACCTCCCAAGAGCACAACATATGGTTATGTTGTATTTCATAAGCATGGCAGGGTGGAGATTGTCCTTCTAAGAGGTTTATGTGTTTGTGTGTGAAAACTCAGTTTTAACCCATTTTCTGTTTTCCAGAGGAGATTCAACAGACCATTGACCGCCTGCTGCGCTCTAAGAGATGCATATATATTGACATGGCTGAGTCCGACAGGTCTGCACACACACACACACACACACACACCATATTTGATCATGCGCTGTGGACTGTTTTGTAGCCTTGGGCGCCTAAAGTTTTAAGCTGTTCAGAGATTGTATGTGTCTAAGGAAGTAGAAGAGCTCAAGCGCGTCTGGTGGAATATTTATGAGGGGGGATTGTTTTGGGGAATAGAGACTGTGAAAGGGAGCTGGTAGTGTGTTATCGCGTGAACGATGGACAAATTGAGCTACTTTCATGCGACCGGCTTCGTCAATGTTTAATAAGCCGTGTTATGTAACCGCGGTAATGTATGAGCTCTTTTGTTTCTGCAATAAATCTTTTCCACATTCTGCCCTCTAAAGATGCTGCGTGTTAATCTCACTCCGGTAATATTTTATCATTTACCATTAAAATCAACAGTGCAGATAAAAGTATGCATAGTGTTGGATTAGCTACGCAGCACTGAATGTGATTGATGGATCTCATATTCTGATTAGTAACATTCGCTCTCTCTCTATCTCTCTCTCTCTCGCTCTCTGGCAGGTTGACCTTGGCTGTGCCTGACAACATGACCATGATGGAGGCGGCTGAGGGAGCTCAGGACCCCTTCTTCGGCCTCATGGAATCACACCAGCTGCCCAGCCCCTATAAGATACACCAGGTACAGTAAGGATACCTACACCTGTACAACATGTACGGCAGGGGGTGTGGTCTAATGTCTCCGTTTCTGTTGCGTAGCACAACAAATATCAACAACAACAACTCATAATCTAAAATATCCCACTTTTTTATACTCAATGAGTCATTGTTTCTTGGCCTTATGTTCACACGTGTGGGTCACTCCCATGCCAGCATAGCACATGTTCCATACGATGCACTGGTGTCGTCAGAGTAACCCCCATGTAGATGACTCTGACTCAGTCTGCGTGCTGTAAATCTGGCCGACGCGGCTGAACTTTGTCCTCCTCGTAATCGTTCCCTGTGGAAAACACCATGTGTGGGTTCAATTACAGACGGAGCAAACGCGTGGGAATATGAAAATATATTTATTGGGGTGCTGTCATGGAATTTAAAGCATCCCTAAACCTGGACTGCAAATTAGTACCTGCTGTATATTTAGAGCCAGTTTATGTATCAGACAGGCTAAAGAAGAAAAAGAGAGAAAAATACTTCCTCTCACATCAGTTTGGTCTACGACAGCCTTAACCTCGTGTTCACGCGCAACACATTTCAGGTGTTCTGTCTCGGTATGTCATGTTTGTGTCTACGTTTCTAGCAAATGTCCGGGATGGAAGCGGCAGGTTCCCGGCACTCCCTGGTGCCCAGTCCTCAGAGCACGGACGACATCGACGGTGAGACCGATGATGTAACGTTTGAGAGACGGCAGCTGTGTCCCATTTCAAGAGGCCTCACCTGAAACGGGACACAACTTACTATAATACAGTGCTCACAGTGGTTTATTTGTAGGTCTATGCGCTTTAAATAAACCCACTTACATAAATAAATGAGGTTGTTCTGATTCTGACTCTTGATGCGTTTGGGGACAAGATAATCTAAAAATAAATGAGGTTTTAGAAATGGGTCAGTTCATTAGCTTAGATTCCGTAAAATGGGGATTTTCTTCTAAATTTAAAACATTTGGCACAAAACATGTTGCTATTTCCACCCCTGTTAGGAACACTGTGAATACATGTTCTGTGATCAGCGAATGAATCTCTATTCTATCTGCACATGTTGAATTAAAGAAGGCACCAGATTTGGGCTTAATTCCTCCCTGCTGTGCTGAACCAGGTTTCAGGTCACCTCCGGCCGCCATCTCCCTGAAAGAGAAGCAGCAGTTCGTCATCACGGCTGCCGAGGTAAAACTCTCCCTGGGAAACGTCCCAGTCATCATTTTCTAGCTGCGTCGGGTGTCCGGGTGAATCCCTGAGCTGGGATGTGGACCGCTGGCCTACAAGCAGCTTCAGTTCAGCTCTTTGTCACAAGTCAGCCGCTCGCTCGCTGGTCTCGGCTGTCAGTCATTGTGATGAGGAAGTAGCATTAAAGCCACTACAGAGTCTATACGGCCCAGAACATTTTTATTTCTTATTATTCTCCCACTGCTCAAAAAAAAGAACAAATAATTATGGGAGACAGTTTTTTTTTGTTTCAAAAATTCCATCCCATTTTTTTAAGATGGTGTAAATAATGCAGGAAGTTAACGGTGCGGTGGAATGTGGCTGTCCTGAAGTCACCGCTCAGCGTCCGCTGGTGCTTATTAAGAAAAGTCGGAGCTTTATATCGTCTTGGTCATAAAACGGCTTCACTGCAATGAGTCCGGGCCCATTGTTGCCCTCCTCATCGTGTCACTTGGGCACAGACAACGCTGCTGCTGCTGCTGCTGCTGCTGAAGCCTCATCAGCTGACGGAGTTCCATTCTGGCTTGATTAGATCGGACTTAATTACATCAGCCTGCACTCACTGTTCGTTAGCAGAGAGATGTGGCTCACATTTCTGTTGTTGTTGCCGTCTTGCCCCGTGGGTTTACTTTTGCTTTGCATGCAAAAAGTCTATCTATATATATATATGCTTCTGTTTTGTGCTCGCTGTGTTTACTGCTGTGTTCACATCACTTGTCTTACATCATTAATCACCGTAGACACTCAACATCCAACCCCATTGCTTGTATTTGTTTCTCTGTCTGTCTCTACTTGTCCTCTTCTGTCTGCAGCAGTATTTTGAGGGCGATGACCTTCCCGAAGCCACATCCAGAGAGATCGACTTGTTGATGGATCAAGCGGACCATTTCCGTAAAGGTGTTGTACCTCAGTGTGTGATTAGCATTGCGTGGCTATCTTTGCGTTTTAGGTCCGATGTCATACTGAGGGTTTGTACTCGGTGCATCGGCCCCCTCGGTGTGTTCCTCCTCTCTCGTTACGTGTCTGCACCAGTCGACCAGGTCAAGTTCTTTCGTGCCACGGCTGTAATTGGGGAAAAAAAGCAATTGTGACTCTGTGAGAGCTTTTTGCTGCCAGAAAGACGAGGTTAATTTCCAGGAGAGGCTTTTCGATTCAGGGGGAGAATTGAGAGGGAACGTCACTTAAGTTAGAGAAAGCCTGCCTCGCTTTGACCAAACATTCGACTGTTTGTTTACCTTCTGCATTAAAACAGCTGTGAGAGAGAGTTCCTGTACAACCAGGAAAAACAGTTCCTTTAATAACGTGTGTCATTTCATCGTGACTAAGCTTTTTACAGATGAGATCCTTTTTGGGGACTTGTGTCCACTTGATCATGTGTTTATTTGTGCTCATCTATTGTGCCACATGGTGACACTGTGAATCATGTACACGTGTGTGTGTGTGTGTGTGTGTGTGTGTGTGTGTGTGTGTGTGTGTGTGTGTGTGTCAAACAGAAGCGAAAGGGCAGCAAACAAACGAGAGCACCAGGGAAGGAGAAGGAGCCCCGTCCTCTATCGACCGGTGCGTCTTCTGTCCTCGGCAGTCAGCGTGTCGTCAGTATATTTAGCTCACAACGTGACATGAATAGAGTAAAACATGTGTTGTACAGTAAGCGTGTGTGTGTGTGTGTGTGTGTGTGTGTGTGTGTGTGTGTGTGTGTGTGTGTCACTGTGTCCAGGCCGGGAGCAGAGTGGGACAGTGCGTGGCTGCTCGGCGAGGAGTCGGGTCACCCCGCGGAGGTTCCTCGGGCTGCTGTCGCCCTGGAGATGACCCCGCTGCAGGTGGCCATGCCGAGCCCACCCTCTGGGAAAGAGGGAGACAGAGACACAGGAAGTCCCTGTGAAGAGGTGAGAGACGGGGGGGGCGGCGGCCGTGCACTGGTAGTTGTAATCGTGCAAAAATGTAAACTGAAATAGGGAAAGACTTACAGTTTGTGTCTCGAGTGTGAAGAAATACTAATACCACTGTAACTGCTGTACTCGAGTTATTTAGAGCATACAAGCCACCCTGTCATTACCGGAGGCCAACTTTGATCTTGTCCTAAATAACTAAATCTATTAAAGTCGAGTGCCTGTCTACACCCATTATGACACTTAAAGGGAAATTCCCGGCACATTTTAATTTACCTGCCGTCATAAATTCTGACATGCGGGAAACATAGAGACGACAGCGGCGAGGCGTTCGCTGTCATCAGCTTTCATTCACATTCCACAAAGTGACTCACGAGCAGCTAGTTTCGTTTTGGAAAACCGGTCACGGGGGGGGGGGGGAGCACACGTGTGTATGTGTGTGTGTGTGTGTCGACACGCAGATTCATGATTTCCAGTTTGTGTGACGTCCGTTTATAGACCCAGTGCTGTGAAAACATTAAAGCTTGTTGGGGGCTTCTCACGCTTTCCACCAGACGGCAGCTCCTCCTCCTCCTCTCAGGAAGCCCGGCGGAGGCCGCAGGCGTCAGCTGGTCTTCGCGGACCCTCAGGTCCAGATACCTGAAGGAGCGATGAAGGGACAGATCGAAAACCGGCTGGCCGAGACTCTGGCACTGGTACGGAAAACACACGGAGACCAACTGACTTAAAATGCACATTCCAGTCATGTAGAGGGAAGTTTGGGGAATCTGTGCGGACTCATAAACACACGCTGAAGAGGATCAAAGGGTTCACTGACACTGACCAATTGAATTTCCAGTCGTTGCCATTCTGTAATCAAAGATTTGCCTTCAAAGTGTCGGTTAATTAAACTCCAGCTCTCCCGTTCTCCTCCTGCTCTCTAAGCCCGCTGGGATGGCGCTCATTGATTTTATTTTCTCCTGCCTTTCTTTCCTTCTTCCCTCCCTTCTGTGTTTCTTTAATTTCCTTTGAGACACAGTCACTGGCTTTCAGCCCTTCTCCCTCTCTCTCTAACACTGTAAAAACAAGCAGAACTCCTACTAGAAACTGTGACCTCATGCTGATGTTCTTGCTCTCCCTCTCAGTCCGAGGTGTTGCTGGACTTGCCCTCCTTGACCAAGCGTGCCACTCCTGCTCAGCTCTTCGCAGCCCCCTGTGGATGTCAGTGCTAAGTGCCACACTGCCCCCTAGCTGGAGGAAAAAACACACACTGTTGACTGAACATTAACAATCATTCCCGAGCTTTTTCCAGTAGATCTGCAAACATCTGGGCAAAGAAGCCAATAAATATATAAATAAATGTCCGAAGAAAACAAATTCCATCTTCAAGAAAGTTGAATGATACTCAATGGTCAGTTTTTCACTTAAAATGTTCAGATGATGTGCAGTCAGAGAGATGAAGCATCATCATGCTCAAGGACACGTGCCAATCTCAGAAACAGAACCGAGCTCTTTCTAGAACCCGCAGCGTAAAACTCATCATGAACTCCGAGCGTGTTTTTCACATCAGCTGTGGTGAAGAAAATACTAAATACTGAGCATAACCTTTGACCCCTCTCTCCACAGCCCTCCTCCACGCCGACCTCCAGTCCCTGTGGAAGCAGTGCGCCTCGCTCACCGCCCTGCCCGGACATGAGGAGGAGGAGGAGGAGGAGGAGGAGGGGGAGGAGTCACAGCAGGACAGAGAGATACTGAGGACGGAGAGGAAGAGGAGGCAGTCGAGCGCGAGGGAGGTGGGTCTTTTGGGAAGCCGCACTTTACAGAGGAGTGGAGGTGTTTTACGTCCCGGCACCGCGTAGTGATCTAAAGTCAAATAGTGCCGTCTGTCGGGAGGAAACATGAATTCTCACCAAACTCCAGCGTCACGGCACGCAAAAACCTGAGAGGGTGTTTGTAAAACTGTCGGCCACAATAATAAAGGTTAGCCAGCTAGCCCGCAGTCGTAGCCTGCCAGCTGGAGTGTTCGGTTCAGTGGTGAGACAAATTAGATCATAAACCTTGTTTCTATTTCATGAAGCGCTCTCTCTCTCTCTCTCTCTCGCTCTCTCTCTCTCTCAGATATCCAGTGAGTCAGGACTGCAACCCGCTGAGGGCTCATGTGAGAAGTCCTCCTCTCTTCCTCGGTCACATCACATCAGTCTTTGAGGTCGCGTTCTCACGGCGCACCATTCGCTTACAGCTGCCAGCCGTTCACTGAGTGCTTCTTTATGTCTCCCTGTGTGTGTGTGTGTGTGCAAACAGCCGTGGTGGACATGATCCTGGACATGTCCAAAGAGGACAAATCCATGAGCGACGCCATCACTCCCGTCAGCAGATGGTAAGTGTCAGACGGACAGCTACACAGACAGCTAGATGGATAAAGAAAGAGATCACTGTGTGTGTGTGTGTGTGTGTGTGTGTGTGTGTGTGTGTGTGTGTGTGTGTGTAGGTCTCCACAAGAGGAGGCCCATCTACGAATGGAGCCTATAGCGGAGGAGAATGTGGAGATGCCCGAGGCTCAGACTGACGAGGACAGGGACATGCTGAGGTACTTTGTTCAGTATACACACTATACACACACACACCTAGGTTGACCATGATGATCCCGATACGTTATTAGAAGACTCGCCTTCATGTTTGACGGGGAAACTTTGCTGTAATGTGACATTGTGGATTCACTCGTGTGCGAGTCCGTTTCTACCACATCTCTTCCTGCTACTGATGGTAACAACGTATTGGAAGCGTCATACGTAATGTGCCTCTCTCTGTCTTCCAGTTGGATCTCCTCCAGCCTGCAGAGGTTTGGAGTAATCACCTTTGACTCTCTGGTGCCCCTGGAGGCCGACCGCACCACTGCAGCTCACACTCTCTACAAACTGCTGGGTGAGGAAACCACAAGCTGCTGTTTTCTTGTTCCTGTTCGTCACTGATGACCTGGAAGTTGATTTCATGCAGACAGCAATAGAGATCTTAGGAATAAGGCGGATATTACTGTTGAAATAACTGACATAATAAATCAATAGTAGGGACAGTTCATATATATTTCTGCTTATATATAATAGCACTACAGGTAAGCCTTTAAGGCACTTTGATGCGAGCTCCAAAATATCTAATCTATTTCATACACTCAGAGTTTAGCTCTCTTGTCTCAGTAACAGTCAGTGAACTTTGTGATGGTGTTGATTTGTGACATTCGTCTCTTCTTCAGAGCTGCTGTCTGCTCGACAGCTGACTGTCCAACAGACTGAACCCTTCAGTGACATCATCATCAACCCTGCAGCGCTCAGGATGACCGCCTGAACACACACACACACACACACACACACACACACACACAGTTACTCACACTAAAGTGCCGTTGAGGTACAGTTAAGGTTGTTTTGTTTTTTAATTGATGAATATATTGAATGAATTTGATCTTTTATAGCTTCGACAACAGATCAACGGGTTAAATGTTTTTATATGAATTGTTAAATTACTCAGAAGGGTGAAACATTGAGCTGCATTACGTTTGCAAGTGTTTTAATGATTTTTAACCATTTTAATCTGGGTACAATGTGTTCATATGGTTGTATTTTTTAATATGTATACCCAATGAGTTTATTACTGTTACATAATCTAATGTCACAAACTGTTAAGAGGTTTTTAACATCTGGACGCAACATGTTTTGTTATACAGTTTGTATCTTCTGTAGGGATCTGATCCTTTATAATGATTTTAAATTAAGCTTTTTATGCAGTTTGCATCTGCTGTGTGTGATTTCTTTTTTTAATCCATTTTAATTATTTTAACTTTTAATAAAAATGTGTTTTGCTCTGTAGAACAGCGTACGATTATTCTTCCACACTCATAACATATTCATGTCTGATGAACTTTCCGTCATTATTAGAATATTACTTTTGTTATTTTCTATAACATAGTATTCTCTATGTGAACTGTTCAAGCATCACTGTAGTGTAGATATATGTAACTCTACTTGAGCTCACACTGAAATCAGTCAATATCCTTCTAGATAAATCACAGAATAACGACACTGAACACGAAGCTTAAAGTTTGTGGTTCTGGACCAAAAAACTCAAAACAGTTTATTTAAAAAAAAAGTATCTGATTTGAGTTTGCGGTGCAGAAACCACTGAAATGTAACTTGTAAGCACATCAGCACTTCCCCGCCTCCGACAGCACCGTATTGTGCCTCGCTGGCAGAAAACTCCCCGGTGTGACCTCACGCCTCAATGATTCCACACTATTAAAAGTGTTTGCCTGTTAAACACACTGTGGGGGGGGGGGGGGGGGGGGGGGGGGGGGGGGGGGGGACCGCTGTGTACGAGGGTAACACCACATTCCACGCGGCACCTCGTTGTGACTGAGCTGAGGTCAGTGCTGCAGTCACAGAGCAGAAACACTGCCTTGCATCAACGTGGTAGAATCTGTTGATGCCACTTGTGATACATTCAGGTGACGGGGGGGGGGGGGGGTCCTTTACACTGCCGTGTAATGTTTTCAATAATAAAATGCATCATTTGAAACATTTAGCTCCTTTATACGGGTACAAGAGGGAGAAAGGGTCACGGGATCATCCAAATACCTTTGTGTTATTGTCACTGAATGTAAGGCGGGTGGTAAAAAAATACCTTTGAGGAAATATAAGCTCTTGTATGAAGAGATCCAACAGGTCAATATATCAGATTTTAAAGTATCAGCAACATACACTAAACATAAGCTGGGACCACAACACTGACATATGTTCCCCTTATAGCCAAAAAGCTGCCTAATGACACATCCAGCAGACATGAAGCGACATCAGCATTCATCAGCATTGTAGTTCTGGTTGGAACCAATTTAATGAGCATCCAATGAGAATCCAACGTGTGCTACCAGAACCTGCCGCTCAGACGGCTCAGACCTCCCTTTGGCTCTATACATTCCCGAGCCTTTACATCATCTGCGTCCCTCCACAGTGCTGACGTAAGGAGGATTTATTGTAGCTGCCCACGGAATGTGACACGCCGAGTCCACAGTGCTAGTTTAGTGGGAAAATAATCCTGCTGTACAGGACAGGACAGTACACATATACACACACACACGCTCCACAGCGTCAGATCAAACATGTTTGTGTAAGTTTAGAGCAAGAACACTTTTTTTTTTTTTTTTTTTTTTCAAAAGCCAAAAATGTGACGCTGTGATGCGAATGATCCGCTCGTCATCCTCCTGTTCACCGTATCTATCAGTATCTAACAGTAATAAAGTGGTTGTCCATACTGACCCCAATGTGACTTCTTGGCACATCGTTATGCGTTATGTAACCAAATGTTTGCATTACATACTAATACAAATTCTAGTTCATAAAACATTCTGTTGTTTCTCCACAGACTGGAAGAGCTCCAGCAGGTCACATACCTCCTCTATTTACAGTTAAAACACGCCGACTTGGCCCGGGGCCGGTCGGCCTGATAACCAACAAAGACACCTGGCAGTGCAAACACCGCCGCCCGTCCATCACCACCCTGACAGCCTAATAAACCTGACATCGGAGTGGCACATAACACACATTCACACCGGCTGCTTATATCAGAGCGCAAGCCGGTGTGCATTAGACACACTTTCCAGAAGCCTCCATCATCGGAAGAGGCAGAGCTCTGAATCACCAGCTCCAGAGAGGAGAAGGAGAGCGGACCGGCCAGTGCAGCGATCGACCATCAGTCACTGAGATATAAAGCGCTGACGAGGGATACTTCACGTTCTTTTTTTTGTTTGAGGTTCTGATCAGAGAGTCAAGCTGGCAGCGGACGAGACAAAAGGCCTGTCGGAGGAGGAGGCGGGAGAGGCCAGTGGGGAGCAGGCCAACGGAGGACCGGACGGCCCGCCGGGCAGGGAGTCCCCCGGGCCTCGCGGCACGATGGTGCGCGTCGAGCTGGAGTGGGACATCCCCATGTCGGTGACGCTGCCCATGCAGGTGGAGCCCGACCCGGCCCACCAACCGTTCCCCTTCCTGGACACGACGCTGGCCGACCTGGGCATCCAAGAGTGAGTCTGCTCTCAGTGCGAGGGGGTCTCAGGAGGCAATTTCCTGTTTAATAACGTGTTTTGGTTGTGTGTGTGTGTCCAGGTCAGAGGTGAAGGAGAGGGTGGTGTGGGTTGACACCAAGAAGACTCAGGTTAAGAACAGAAAAGGGAAGCTGAAGGAGAAAGAGATCACCATCCTCGAGGTGACGACCGTTTTGGTCTTCGTGTAAACCGAAGCACACAAAAGGACGATAGTGAAATAACAACCGTGTGGTTTCTTCCTGTAGGTGAGAGTGAAAGCCCAGAAGCCCGGAGACAAACAGGTCCAGGAGGTCCTGTACAGCACCGAGGCCCACACTGACCGCTCCTTCTGTCGCACAGGAATGAACATCGTGCCCTGGAAACACAGCTGCACAGGTCTGTCTGGAAGTAGTTTAAATCAATCAACTCAATGTTTAACTCCTTTTTTTTTTAATGCATCTTATGTTGCCGTTTCTGGAGTCCTTCTCTTTACCGATGTCTGTGTGAGCTCACAGTTCATCTTATGATGGAGAATCTATTTCTGTAGGTGCATAAACCAATGCCGCTAAAGTCACTCGGCTGTGCCACAGTGACCTCCCAGAGAACAGGTGAACTGTCAGACTGGTGTAGATCACAGCAGTGTGTCGGCACCTCAGAGACTGAAATGAGATCATCGTAAACATTACACCAGAGTCCCGATAAAGCTTTAGCCCTAAATGCTGTCGGGGATTTGTGAAAAATCAATCAGTTCCTTTTCTCTGTGCGTAATAGAATGACAACAGGCAAACTGCAGATGAAGAGATACTAATAATAAACATAGAC
Source organism: Leptoclinus maculatus (assembly GCA_032191485.1). Lineage (NCBI taxonomy): Eukaryota > Metazoa > Chordata > Actinopteri > Perciformes > Stichaeidae > Leptoclinus > Leptoclinus maculatus. Next base: position 12,045,460 of record JAVDOI010000013.1, read on the forward strand.
CTAACTGTATCTTCTCAGTTGTGTTGTGTGTGTGCTCATAAGGCTGTTCTGAGAGCGGTTAAGAACGTGTGGTATTTATCCCTCTCGTCATTGGCACGTACCGATATATCTGTGTGGTTAAAAGCCCTCTGTGTGTCCGTCAGGGGAGACTGACTCCGGACTGACTCCTGTGGAGATGACGATGGCCTTGGACATGGAAGACAAGGAGCCTAAATTGACTGATGCGCCGGGACAACGGGAGATCTGAGGAGCAACCATCATCACCGTCATTCCAAAAACAGAGCGCAATCTAATGTGAACCATCGAGCCAAGGCCACATTCTTTGAATCAATTCAGATTACAGGATGCTCGTTTGCATTTATTTAGAGAATCCAAAGCGTCGTCAGTTGCTCTTTCTGCAGTGAGGCGAGGTTGGATGGCTTGCCACTAACTGCAAGGCGAAACTCGCCAGCGTTGTAACATCACGTTCAATTTTGTAGCGTTTGTTAAAAAAACACTCGTCCAATGTGTGTTGTAGGGACCTGTTGAGTGGTTCTCAACGGGGCCGAGCAGATAGAGACAGACTGGTTAGTGCTGCACGCGGTCACAGGCTGAGCTTCAGGCTGCAGGCATTAACAGAGTGCATTGTGGGTAAAGTAAGTGCGGTTTTCTTTTTTTGCGGCCTATTAGCTCAGTATGTCCAGTTAGTCAGTGTGACCTCTGGGGGGGGGGGGGGGGGGCTGCAGTGTTGGCCCTTAGTAAGCAGCAGATACATCTCTGAGTTAGGAGAGACCACAGACCTACACTGGGAGATTATCTACCAAAGAGCTACATGTATCAGGGGATCAAATTCATCGCTTCACACCTAAGATAGCAAAGCCAGAAGCTTGTCCAAACAGAAGCACTTTACAGGAGCAACAGGGAAACTAAATTAAATGGTAACACAGGATGGTAAACCGTAACCGTTGAGAAGAATAAAAGTTCAACATAGAATAAGCAATGAATTAAAAGTGAATAGTCAGAGGCAAAACTGTCAAATAAAAATGTATTGATTTCGCTGGCTTTCACACAGGAGTGGAAGGGTGAGTGTGGGCTATGAGGCAGAGATGGCCGCACTAAGTGTAGCCTGCTGCTCTCCAGGAAGTGAGGTCACAGACGCTTGGAAGTCTACAGAGTGGTGCTGGGCAAAGTCTTTCAACAGCACGGCCACAGTGTGCTGGGTTTCTGTGGAGGAGAGACAAACGAATGAGTTTAGGGATGACAGGAACGCATTAAAGATGGATTAATAAAACGGCAAATATTAGAAAAAGAATGTTTGATAAGAATACGATGCAGTGACTGACTGAGGAGGCTCAATGAGGGGGAAAGGGTATGCTGTTGTTGTTGTTGTTTTTTTACACAGTTCCAGCATTCAGTTCAGTTTAAGTTGGAGCCTCTTTCAGTGCGATCTAAGAAAACCTGTTCCCAAAGAAATCTTCACCTTCATCAACATCCTTGTGGCCGAGGACATGACTGGACGCAGCAACTATGGGCTTCATCAGCTTCACCACCTGAAAGGGAAAAAAAGATTAAAAGAAATAAGGCAACAATGTTTAATATTAGTATACTAAACACGGTTTCCAAAGTGTTTTAATGAAATGTTTGCCTCCTGTTGTCATCTTAATGTTTTAGAACTGTGTGATGTAGAGTTGAAACGTGCTGTATGCCTGTATATTGTGACGCAGTAATACTTTATAAAACATGTAACACATTATTGAAAGATTGGCCTGATTGTGGTTCATATGTTGTGGGGTCATGCCAAACACCTGAAAAGCTGCTCCAGCACCAATAATGTAGATTTAACACTTTGTTTGTTTTACTAAGAAAATCTCAGCATCATGACATATAACGTTGAAGCCTTGAGTTACATCCTTGAGACAAAAAATGGCCGATACTGTTTTCAGGGAGGCAGGAATCACATTTTCCTGGACCACATATGGACAGTGGAGACAGAGACATACAGTATATCTTCTACACAGGGATGGTGATGCGGGGTGTAGATCGTGTGTGTGTTTAGTACCAGAGCAGGACTGTGTGTGTAGAGCATAGCCAGGCAGCTGAACACCGTCTTGTTCTCCTCCAAGTCCTCTTTGAGGGGGAGACGCTCCACCAGAGCAGGCACCACCTGTTAGAGAGCACACCACGTCAGGTGGCGTTTGACTTTGTAATGAATTTAGTGCCGTCGGCAAAGGTTACTTGCGTCGGCTAAAAATGACTCTCTCGTCAGGAGGGGTTAGAGCTGTGAATGTACCTGCTCAAGAGGGACCCCCTCCACGTTGCTCATGATCATCCTGCAGAGGGCAGCGCACAGGTTGTCAATCACCCTGAGGTCAGACTCTCTGGTCAGCATACTGGAAAACACGGACAGCATCATCGGATAGTCTCTGGAACACGCTTCGCTAAGGAACAACTGCATGGGATTGTATTTATTTTATATGCAAGTATAAACAACACACACACACACACACACACACACACACACACGGGTAAGAAGGATACGATGCACAGATGGGTCCAGTTGCCTGGGCCAGACATCCCAGTCCGAACACGCTGTTGTTGCGAACCTCAGGATCACTGTCCCTCACTCCGGCTACCAGCACGGGAAGCAGACGATTGGACAGTCTGCCTGCCACTCCTTGGCCCCCGGACACGCCCACAAGCGCCTGCAGGATTTCCCCGATCGTACCCACGGAGAAGGACCGGTCGGCCACCGTGCACGAGGGTTTCTTTAGAGGGAGAAAGAAAATGATTTAGTGTGACACAAAGGCAATACATCAAAAGATACCATACAAACAAATACAACGATTGATTTAGAAAGGGCTAATGGCCTGGCTGTAGTCAATAAGAAGGAGCATTACAGATGTAAAGAACTTCATGATACAGAAAGTCAGCAGTCAGGAGTCACAGTGTTACTAAAAGACAGGACTGGGATCATTTTGGGCTGAGAAAATTGAGTAATAAGTTTGAGTAATTAAGCCTTCTGTTGAACTCCAGTACTTGTCAGTAGGTCCAAACCCACCGCTTTGCTCATGAGGAGGGGCAGCAGGTCGTTGAGGAAAGGGGCGAAGGTGTCCGCGGGCACAGAAGAGGCCACGAGGGGAATTCCTTCCCCGGCAAACTCCTGGAGCATGGCGTCATACTCCGCCTGAGCAGAAATCAACAAACGGCACACTGAGCAAAGGGACAGGGACGTGGGCAGGACATGGGCTTAAAAAATTAATTTAAAAAGCAGTATCTGATTCAATATCTATGTATTCTATCTTTATGTCTCAATACATAGAATTATTCAAATTCTAACTGTATGCAGTTTAGTGAATGTATTTATTTGTGAGGGTTTACATCTTAAAATTGATGCTCTTGCATTAACAGCGCTTTATTATATCAATTCCCCATCATTGGAATAAACCAATTCATATTCATCAGTATATACGAAGAATTTGGATTTACGAATATGCCCTAATGTGGCAACACTCAACAGTAGGCCACTAATATGTGTAGATGGACTTTTATGTCCATGACTGTGACTTCTATTTGCAGCCAACCTGTTGGTCTTCATCATCAGCTTCATCACCACCGCCCTGACAAACAGTCTGAACAGAGAGAAAACAATGATGGAGGGTTAGTAGCACAACACCTCGGACATATCATGAAGGTGAGATGATTTTAACCAAGTAAAGCCCTCTCCCCCTTCCTCATCAGTCTCCCCTGCTTCTCACCTTTTTCTTGAGCACATCAAGGATGACGCAGCTGATCTCCTTCAGGCGTGAAGGGGTTTTGAAAGCCTCCTCCTTGCAGGACTTCATGACGTTGTTCATGGTTTCCAGGATGGCCATCACAACCTGGCGCTCTTGCTCTGTTCGCACTGTCTCCACAAAGCAAGGAAGCACCACATCCAGCAGCTTCAGTAGGGCTGTGGGGGGGGGGGGACACAAGATGTACAGGAAGGAGGAGGAATTAAGTTACAATCAGCTGAAGGCGACTGCATTGATACCTGATCGACAGGCTTGAAAAAAAACTAAGTTAGCTGGCCTCTACCTTACTGTTTGCACTGGTGTAATATCTCACAGTGTATTGTATGCTGAGGGAACTATTGTATTTTCTCCCTTGAGAAGAGAGGCTTTACCCTGGTGGTTGGCCTCAGTGGGATTCTCCTTCCACACTTGATGCTGAGCTCGACAAAACTGGCCCATGGCTCCAAATGCTGCCCTGCGGACGTCCTCGTGGGGGAACTATGGACGGAAGGAGGTGACGCACACAGAATGAGAGATTTACGGGCTGAGAAGAGAGAACAAGCAGCTGCCATTCAGACGTGTTGTTCAACAACACAACAATTCCACACTAGGACCAGTGGAACCAGTCTAAAGCTGATCCTCACAGATACAATACTGTCATTATCAATCGACCTACAGACACTGACATTCATGAACGGAGACACAATGTATGCTCTGCACAAACACAGACCACAAAGTGCCCTTCACAGCACATTAGCCAGAGGTACTTACATCTCTCATCTCATAAACCTGCTGGAAGCTGGACTCCAGGAAGGGCTGGAAGGCAGCGCTGTCGGGGGGGACACGACAGCAACACAAAATAAATTACACACACGTGCGCACACGTGCAACATCTGACAACGCTAGTACAACAAGCTTTTTGAGAACATACCTTATGACATAGAAAATTAGATAGAAAATAAATAACTGAATAGTCAGACTACGAGAAATTAAAGAAGGGTCATATACGTGCTAAGACTAGATTATGTTACCCGGTGCTGAAGGCAATCTCTCCCAATGCATCGCAGGCATCCTCCTTCTCATCGATGTAGGAGTTTTCCACACTGAACCTTAAGATGGACAGACGTGATTATGAGACGAAGCGAGAGCAGTCTCAAATATATATATTTGTAAATATACGTGCACGTGTATGTACATGTGTGCGACCCCCTTACCCTGCAAAATCATGGATATCTGTGTCAGGCTCTTCTTCCAGGAAATCATCCGCATCTTTTACTTCCACGTCGTCATCGTCGTCATCGTCGTCCTCATCGTCCAGCAGGACGAAGGTCTTGTCCTCCTCAACGTGTGCCTGAAGAGAGGACGGAGGAGGATGAAACGCTGTATAAGTGTGTATATTATGAACAGCTTTCAGGTTTCAGAGGGTTGTTTGTGAGCGTCATACCGTGATGCCCTCGTTGGACTTGAGAGCGAGCAGCATGACTGTTGTAATGGCAGTGAGGTGAGGAGTCAGGCATTCCGGGCTGACTGTGGATACAGAAGAGTAGAGACTGTACCTGATGGTGTGGAGACACAAAGAGAGGTGAAGGTAAGGTTACAGGGTTCATACACAATTATGTACAGAAATATACATGTATATATACTTTTCTTTGGTTTATGTTTTAATTGTGACAAGAGACAATTTGATTTTATGTATGTAATTTCATATATGTAACATTAATCTTGGCTGAAATAACAGGGGGAGGCAAATACAGGCAGGTAAAATATGAATATTGCCACATAATGCATCCGCCCTCTAAGTTCCTTTACAGACACTTTAGGAGCTGATATTCTCACCCGTTTTGTGTTGACAGCGTATTGAATATATGAATTCAATGAGCATTTTGACTGCCATTTCCACATCATTAACATATAATATTGAATAACAAACAAACAGAACGTACGCTAGCCTTTCATATTACATTCAGAGTTATAAGAAGGCTCCAATTATCAGAACACTACAAGATGCAGGCTCCCTCATGTGGCTCACAGGTGTACTGCAGATATAAGTGTTAGATAAAAGACTATGGAAGCACTTTGGGAGTGACTACTTTAAACTAACAGACTGTTAGTGTGGACAGGTAAAAATAAAAACACTCCTAAACAAAGTTACATACGTGCAGCGTCTCAGGTCGGGGTCATCGATGGCGTCGGTGAGGTTGAGGCCCAGCTGAACACACTCTGCAGCGAGAGGACCGAAGACATCTTTGCCGATGGTGCGGGCGAGCACAGAGAGAGTATCTAACAGCAACAGCACACGAGGATCAACAGTCATTCATTCATGCCGTTGAGTTCTGTGTTGAGTGAGATGCACATTTTGTTGCCATAACAGAGTAAAAAGAAAAACTACATTATCACAAGACGTTTGCATAGTAAGATGCCACCAGGGACATGTCGGGAAATGTTTAATTTTTCAAACCCCTGTGGTTCACCTACCCAAGGACTGAGTCTGCAGAGACCTCATTTCGTCTGTGGTGGCAGTCAGGAAGCCCTTCAGGCTTTCAATAACTGGAGGGAAGTAGGGAACCAACAGCTCCTTGGCAGCATTGGCTGAGAAGACAGTGATTCACAATGAGACTCGGGTCACTTAGAGCCACGCAGCAACAATCTGACAGATCTTTGACGGATTCCTACCTATGGCACCTATGGCAGACATGGCCAGCTCTTTGATCTTTAGGTTTTCAGCGTTGTTAAGAGCAGACAGCATGGTGTCCATCAGGGTCGGCAGGTAGGGCTCAATATCTGCTCCTGTTGAGCCACAAAGAGGAGATAAAGCATGAAGAAACAATGTTGGAAGACAAACGCTTTGGTTAAATCATTTCAATCGTAATCATGTCAAATGTATGATGGAACCTTTTTAATACCAAATCAAGTGAATAACTCGTTTGGGTAATTTTAAGTAGTTTATTAATTGTGTCAGGAGAGTTAATGTCTGGGGACGTTTCATATTTCCTCTTGCAGGGGCCACGGTGTGTCAGTCATTGCATAAACCTTTTTTCGCTCACCGAGATTCTCCATGAAGTTCTCGAGGGCATAAAAGGCCTTCGTGACATGGCCGACTTTGGCCTGGTTCAAGGATGACAGGTAGCCCAGCAGCAACGGCATCAACTCGGCACAGTACTTGCTCACTTCAGGCTGGAAATAAAAAGGTGGAAAACACATGAACAAAAGAAAAAAAAAAAAGATTAATTGTGACCATAATAATACAAATTATTGTAATTCTGAAAAAAAGGCATGTACCATTGAACATGTAGCTGTGTTTACTCACCTGTAAATGTTCAGAGAACTGTCCCAGAGCAAAAAGGCTGGCACTGCGGACCACCTGGTTACTGTCAGAGAGACACTGGCACACTGTCTGCAGCACTGACGACAGCATCCTAACAGATACAGACAACAGTGTGAATGTACTCAAATCTTGGGAATTGTTAGTCAGCCAACAGACCACTCCTAATGAATATGGGTGTGATATCATAAAAAATACATTTATTTTAAAAGAGAAAACTAAATATGAGGGGAACTTTTCAGATGACACCTACTTGGTGCGTATGTGGTCAGCACATCCTTCAGCTAGCACAGCCAGACACATGAGACCCCCTTTCCTCTCGTAGGGGTTCTCACTGGTGAGGGAGGCCTGGGCGAGGGGCATCTGAAACACACAACGTAATATATCGTCAACAAGCAGTAACCGGAGTCAGGTTATTTAAATGCACAATGCAGTATTAAAGATTCATCAAGAACATTCCCCGTAAAGTTACATATCTGTTATTGTTTACATGGACATCCAGAGGACTCACCAGTTGTTTAAACAGTACTTCCGGGGGCATATGGAGCGCCATAGTGTCAATAATCTGGAAGGACAACAAAATACAATTCGTCAAGATTCATCTTCCTCGCACCTCCACAGTAAATCTATTAAAAAAAAACAGAAGGACACATTGCATATCAACACAACTTGTCCCAACCTGAGCAGCACAGTGTTTGGGATTGTCGTTGTCTGTGCCTTCTCCGCTGTCGTCCTCCTTGTCCTCTGGGTCCTGCTCACCAGGAGGCGGAGCTGCGTTCAGCACAGGGAAAATGGACTGCAGGATGGGGTTCAGCAGCTTCTGCTTCAGCACCGTCTACCGAGCAGTGGAAATGACGAGGATTTCTTTTCATGCATTCAATGTAATGTAACTGAGCAGAACACTTGTTCGTGGTCAAGCTAGCTGACGCTGCATGTAATTAGCCAGAAACTAAGAATTGTGTTACGGTGTGCTACAACTATCTGTGCATAGCACACTTTACCTTTGGTAAATGTCGAAATCCAGAAGGATTGTGGTACACCGGGACTACAGATACAGATACCTGTTCTTGATATGACAGTTCTAGGTATTCCTGTATATTAGCTGATGGGTGACTTTACCTTGCTCTTCAGCTTGATGAGGAAGGCAATACAAGAAAGGGCTTTCACCCGCAGAGAGTCACTCAGTGTGGTGTCACTGCCCACCTGACACAAACATAGATATTAAATACATGTCATTAGAATTCTCAGCACTCAGACAACAAACATTATTTGTTAGTTCTGAAAATGAAAATGAAATTCATAACACAAGTAGGGAGGAAAGACAGAATTCAGACATTAAGTTCCCACCTCCAAGCAGAAGCGGACGATGTCGGCAACATGAGAGACGATGATGGACACCTCGCTCTCCATGAGCTCATTTAACACCTCCATGGCCTCGCTTGCTTGGCCCTGTGCAGACACAGACAAACCCCCACAATTTGACACGTCAGATTTATCCATACCCTTAAATACACTTAACTACTTGTTAAATGTCTTTAACATATTACAACTTACCTGATCTGCCTTGATGAGGTGTTGCAGAGCGACAATCAGACTTGGGATGATAGAACGCATCTGGTTCTGTAGGGCAGCAACATGTCACTTAGTCATTAAAAAGTGTATAAATATATATCCCCATCTGTAATGGTTTAAATTGTCCATATACCATTAGAAAACTGTTGTGCCAAATGTCAAAATTAAAACGTTAACAATGCCTCACCATCTCTTTTGTGCCGGTGTATGCAGTTATGGCCGTGAGGGTGAGGATGCAGTAGTACAAGGCCGTGGGGTTGTTGTGGTCCTGCAGCACAGTACTAAACAGCTGGAGCAGCTGGCAGTAGTGAGGCTGGAAAGGCTCAGGATTGGACTCCATCACCTTATTCAGCAGCAAGAGGCCAACCTGTTGGGAGAGAAGAGCATTGATTTTCCGAGGCGGTTATTGACACGTAATACGATATAACCGGAGACTGAGGTATTTTAACAACCCTAAACAAACGAGTCCCGTACCTGTCTGTCATGAGGGTTGCTGCTCTTGGTGGATTCATTGAGTAGCTGCAGCAGGGCAGGCCAGCGGTCTGGTGTCTCATGTTTAACCATCACTGCGCACAGTTGGGAGAGTGAGTGCTGCACTGTGTGCCTGCAAAATACAGATAGACAGACATATGCATAGAGTTCAGGCTCATTCATACATTACATTTCACATGTGGCCAAACACACTTGACATAACATTGTGTGTCAAGCGTCATTTACAAGACATGAAATCTCGGACATTCAAGACACAGCGTGTTATTATTATTGTATTAACTGATTACTGCTTACTCTGTTTCCTGCATGAAGACCTGCAACACCACGGCCTTTAGGCTGCATGAATGAAGGCAAACATCACAATTACAAATTAATTTCCCCTATAACAATTGTTAGGATAGTGTGAAAGGTTTTAATGAAAATAAATGAGCGAACCTCTCTCGATCATCAGCGCTGATCTTCTTCCAGTGTTTCTTCACTCTCAACCTCAGCATCACTGCAGCTGACTGGCGGATCTAAGAGGTCCAATCAGGAAAAATATTTCAGGGTAGTTTACATAGATGAAAGCACATCATCATTGTGGAAATTATACCTCTCTCTCTCTCTCCCTCTCTCTCTCCCTCTCTCTCTCCCTCTCTCTCTCTCTCTCCCTCTCCCTCTCTCTCTCCCTCTCTCTCTCTCTCTCTCTCTCTCTCTCCCTCTCTCTCTCCCTCTCTCCCTCTCTCTCCCTCTCTCTCCCTCTCTCTCTCCCCGCACACGAACACAATACCTGAGGGTTTTGGGAGCCGCTCATGACAGCACACAGGGCCGGTATAATGGCCGGGTCTTTGAAAGCCTGTTTCAGCTGGGCGGTGGCCTAACAGGGGACAAAAGAGGTCTCAGTTAGAACGGCTGTGCCACAAATAGCTGTCACAGTATTGTAGAAATCACAGGGCACCAACACATATTACAGCAAGCAGCCAAATGCCTCACACACCGAGCCTTGGTTTCCCTTTTTTAAATGAAGTTTAAGTTAACTGACAGACTTAGGTTAACGTTAGAAGACAGTGGTTCTGAATGCCACGAATAACCGTTTGACAGTTAACGCTAGCCTTACGGTACCGGACGTTTAGCTACTTGACTGGGTTAGCTAGCATAATTCGATAACCGTTAGTTTTTAAACTTGTCGTCTGTCTCACAAACTAGCATTGACTTGGTAATGAATGCAAAGTTATCTGAGGCGTTACCTGCTGAATGACAGCATTGTCAGGCTGAGTCAGCTGTAAAAGGATTTTCTCAAGTTCCTCTGCCATCTCGACAGCTCAGAGCTACCACCTTCAGTTAACCGTTAAATTTATATTTCTGAATAAACCGGGCAAATTGTCCTTTCGCGGTGTGGTATGCTACGGCTGTCAAATGTGTAAACAGAGCCCTCTGTGGGCCGGTCTAATTAAAAGCTTCCACTTTTTCCGTGAAAATTCACTTAAAAAAATAACGGTATACAAGTTATCAAGCCGAATGCCGAGTGTGACAGATAGGTGCCCCTTGCTCGGTCTGGTCGGTTAAAGGGATTCAACTGCCAGCACGCGGGGCCGAACCGGCCAGGAGTGCCATGTGAGTTGAGTTAAAGGGACCGGCAGCGATCCGCGTGCATTAAGTCTGAGAGAAACAAACAGCGCCCCCAGCTGGAGAGGAGGGCACGGTGCAAGTCGAAATCAGTGCAATTCCTTAATAATGGAAAGTAATTTAGTGTATGTATGGAACGTGTGCAACTTTAGACACTTGTATACTACTTTAGTAATTCAATGTTATGCTGCTTTATATTTATATTCCTGCTAAAAATCCTACCTTCATGAAGGTTATAATGTTCCGTTTGGTCATTTTGGAGGATTGTAGGTCGAGCTAGTAGGCTAGTTTGTGGTGCTGTGATGCTATAATTGAGGTAATTTAGATACAAACTTTCTACGTAGTATGTTTACCAGAAAGCATGGAACAGTTTATTTTTTAATATGTAAAATCTCACACAGGGATTCTGATAAAAAACAATATCTGCTATGTGTTTATGTACAAAATTGAAAATCAGCTGATATATTGTTATCTCAAAATTCAATACTGGCCCCTATATACTCCAAAATGAGTAGTAAGACTATAATGATTAAAATATATACACATATATATATGATGTGATTATGAAAGTCTCCTACACTACACAAAGTAGTTGTTTTTTTGACCAGCGACACCATTAACGGGATATTTAGGAACATTTAGCTTATAATACTTTTACTTAAGTACATTTTTTAATGCAGGGCTTTCAGTTGTGATCAAGTGTTTTTCTTTTGTGGTATTACTACTTTTACATAAGTAAAGGACCTGAATAGTACTTCTTCCACCACTGAAATATAAAAACAATACAATTACTGATTAAACTTCCGAGACGGATTGCATGAACAATGCCTTGTGGTCGCAGTTGGGGGAAGGTGGTCCCATAAGAGATCATTTGCACACTTTTCAGACAACAAAAGAGATACTCGTGGTCTCGCACTTCACTGAAAACACACAGTCAGTGACTAATCTGTACGACACAAGAAAGTAATCTTGTACCGGGTAATCCATATTTACTGCTACAGTTTAATTACAGGAGGGAAAGAAAATCTTCCACGGTTTATGTGGTGGCAAAACAAAAGATTTGCAGACAAACCATAATTGAGTAAAATGATTGTGTTCCAACGCATGCATACTCTAGCTTGTACATCCTTTCTCACAGCAGCAGCAGCAGCGCCTCACATATACACTTGCAAAACACAGTCCAGTATGCATAGTCATCAAAGGCTAATCAGTTCCACATACCAATGCTAATCAATGCACACCGGCTCACCCACCACCCCCGATACACACCTATCCTCACCTGTATGTCTTGGCTCAGACAAACACACCCTGTCCAGGCAGAGATCAGTAGAAATGCAAATGTGCAATTAGGCTCACTGTTCTCATGTCATTTCATCACTAACTGAACCATTATCACGTCAATGCAGCCAGGGAGGGGGGAACACAAACAACCACCTGGGAGGTAACTGGCAGCTAACCTACATCATCTTTGTGAAAAGGATTGCTAATGAGGGTTAAAGCAGTTCACGTCAACATGGCCAACCCGCTGTACAGATTAGGGGGGGTGGGGGTGGGGGGGGTGGAGATGGAGGGCAGTTGGGATTTGAAGGTAAAGGCTTTGTCTTTGAACACTTGCGTTCAAAGTGCAGAAATGAGAGAATCTTTTAAACCATGAGCCTACATGTGTTACACCTCACAGGCAGCACTTTTAAACTACATATTCTGCTGAATACATTTGATTAAGTGGCTCCACTGCCTTAGATTTCTTTTTGAATTTCTCAATCATTAACAATCACTCTGACTCACAAGTATTAGCGGTTCATAAACTATTCATGCTTGAGACCAATATAGTATATTTAGTCTATTGATCCTGGACTAATGCTCGTGAAAACATTATTAATTATGCCATTTGGGAAGTCGAATCGTGTCCATGGTTTAAAAAGCACTGAATCGAAAACAAGGCCGCTTGGAAATGTCATTTACTACAGTATTTAGATAGGGTTTTTTTGTCACTAAGTTATGTTTTGTCTTTCTGCTTATAGATATCTTGTTGCACAATGTTTTCATCCAGACAGGGAAGCTTGTTTTGTAAACTAACGGCCAATATGCCATAAAAATATCACATTTTTCTGAACTGCAAAGTGAGTTGCAACACCGTTTCCTTTCCTCATTGGGGAGGTACAAGATGCTTCTGATAGCTGAAGGTGTGCTCCTGAAACAAAACACCACCAGTAGTAACTATCTGAGGTTCAAAAGTATTGGTCAGAGACACATCTCTTAAGTGCAAACACTAGATTCGGACCACACAGTCGAGAGGATTCAGTCACAAGGTAATTGTGAGTAGTTCGATTAAACACAAATCATAAATAAGAATTTAGGAGTATAATGTAAGCACATATCAGCTGAAACAATGAAAAAAAGATGTTGACACACAATCACTCTTTAACACCGGGCCTCAAGATTAGTGAGATTAATTACCATGCAAGCTTATATTGTGCTTGAGTAGTGCATATACATTTTACCAGACAAAGTTACATTTAAAGGATGACCACGAATCAATTCTCACACAATGTCAGTCTAATTCACAAAAACTCGTGTGTAACACTGTGTGACATTTACACTGACTGAACTGTGGTGTTGGGACACCACTCACCAAATATAAAGTAATTCCAGATATTCAGTGTATCTATAATCTTTAAAATATAAACTTTTAATATCAGTAGAGATTGGTGATAGTGTAAAAGGAGTGGGCTACTTCGTTAGAGTAGCGTTAACCCAGGTGGCCAATAAAATGCCATTACTGTAAGGTGAATTAAAGAGATTGGCTCACATAATCAAAACACCCACCTCCGTCCCTGACACACCCACCAGCGTCACTATAAACGGCCTCTGAGGAGCAACGCGCAATTTTTGAAGTGAGTCGGCACGCTTGTTGAAACTGGGCGGCTCCGAGCTTACAGCTGTCTCTTCACATCTACGGGACTGTCCGGTTCTCAATTTTAAGCTATTTTAGGCTGTAATACTTGAGCTTCTCTTGTGATTTGTTTTTATTTTTCTGTGGCGTTTTTAAAAAAAGCATTTTTATCGCGACGTACAGAGAAATGGCTGACTGGAAGGCACAGTTCAGTTACAACTACAACCCCTCGTACCACACCTACGCGTACGGCCTCGTGTATCAACCCGGACCGGAGCAAAGCCACGGGAACCTGACCAGCTGGGGCGAAGCTGGAGCGACTGATTTGAGCAACTACAACGCCGGAGTGACCCAGGCCTACTACGCCACCACCCAGAGGACCAGGGAAGAGTCGCCACCCCACAGTCCGGAGCAGCACGCCGTGAGCGGCCACGGTCACTACCAGGGCTCCGGGGTGGTCTACCTCGGTGACAGCCAGCAGTCGGGCCGTCTGCTGCTGGCCGGACCTCACCGGGCTGCTGTGTACGATGGACGGACACAGGAGGCCAGGCGGGCCGGAAGCGATTCGACCAGTGACTCGGAGCCACACACCTCACCAAGTACGTGTTTCTAGCTAACTGTTTGAGCTAAGCTAGCATTTTCCAAAGACGCTAATGTTAGCAGAGGAGGTCAGCGAACCTCCCCTGCGTTATTTGAACACTCAATATAGACCGTAACTTTTTGTTAAGCTCCGAGTCGGTGCTTACATTGCTCCATTGGCCGCCAAATGCGACGATTTCGTCCGCTAGAGTTGACCATTGAGTCCAATCCAGGTCCATCTTGACTTTACAAAGTTTACAAAATATCCCGCCACTGAGTAGATTAGTGCCGGTGGAAAAGCAAAGTGGCGACATCTCGCGATAGAATGCGAGAATTGAAAAAAATTGTTTACATTATTATTTTTTGTTTTACTTTTGCACAAAATGTTCTCTTATACAGTTAAACTAACTTAATGTAACAAACTTTATTTTTCTTTATAATATCTTAACTTAAGTATTGTCCTTTTATGCCAATAAAGCATATTGAATTGAACTAAATCTGATGTTTTGTTAAATGCTCTGATCCACTTTGACCCTGTAGCTCACCCTGACCACCATTTGTCCCCCCTTCTCTTAGATTCATGGAGTTCTGGCAGCAGCAGAGAAGGAAGTCTCCCCCAGACGGACCCGGCCACCTGGGCAAAGAAGGAGCTTGGCGATGAGGCAAGCGGCAGGAGCCCCGATCCCAGCGAGGAGGTCTCCGGCTCCCAAGTGGAGGAGCCGGGGACCTTCGCCATCGGTGGGAACGAGAGCGCCAACAACACTACCGCTCTACATGTACCGTCAACTGCCACAAAGAAGCCATGCGCTGCTGTAAACACCCCGAAGGGAAAGGTGCGGGCAGCCTTCTCGGAGAGTCAGATGAATGCTCTTGTCCAGCGCTTCAGTGTTCAGAGGTACCTCACCCCGGCTGAAATGAAGAACCTGGCAGAACTGACGGGATTGACCTACAAACAGGTGAGGAATTTGAGAAGGTTATTTGACCACAACCACAGCAACGTGTATGTGCAATTCTGATCTCCTGTATCTTATTTCTAGGTCAAGACTTGGTTTCAGAACCGACGGATGAAGCTAAGGAGGCACCAGAAAGACACCAGCTGGGTGTCTGAGCGCTACAACAAAGGCAGCCCGCTACGTGGAACCATGTACCCCAACGTTCCCTCACACATGCCACCTGTAAGTAGCTCATTGTTTGCTCAAATGGTAAAGGCAGATAAAATCAGACCATTGTCCTGCTCAGGTTTCCTGTTAACTGATAACAAAGAAACAGCAGCGTGGACATAGAACAAGTCGTCCATAATGGAGGCCTAATCATAGTCAGATTATGGCTTTAAAGGCGAGACGAAACACAACAAAATTAGCTACTTTTGACTGAATTTTATACTAATTTGAGCCACTTCTTTCAGTATCAGGGAGAAGTCCGGCCCCAGCTCAAGGAGCATTACAACCAGAACATGATGGAGGCGGCCTTCAAGAAGACCACCCCCCAGAACATGGCCTTCTATCTGGCTGCTATGGGCTCTGCTGCTGGATCTGCTGGCTACCCCTCCTGGTCCCCCGGCTCGTCCCAGAATGCAATGCCCTCCAGGCCCCAGATGGCTGGCTGGTCCGTGCCCCCTGTTGGCAGCCACTATGAATACAACACCAACGTATTCCACTCAGCCAGCGGCGCATCTGCAAATAATGCCGGACAGGACACGAGCTTAGACTGCAAAGACGGGGAGCCCTTGAACATGGTGAACAATGGCAGCCAGTAGTCGGTGTGGAGCTGCTCAGCTTATGAGCTTTTAGTTACCCAGCAGGCGTGTTTGTTAATCAAGTTTCCCGACTGATGTTTGTAATTGAGGTCATTTTTGCACGGCTGGGTGTACATAAGCCTTGTTCATACTCCTGTTCAAAAGTAGTTTCCCTTTTTGACTTTATACCTTTATTTTTTTATATCCAACTATTTAATGTGTGTTCGTGTGTTCTTTGCGCTTTGTGATACAAGATTCATCCAAGTTGGATGCATTAATTGTATTACGTTGGGTTTTTTTGGAACCCCTTTTAAGGCAAAGTACTGATAGATCTGATGTGCACACATACTTTTTCTATAAATACAGGTTTGCTTTGCAACTTTGTTTTGACTTTTTTTTTTGAGCGCGTGGCATTAACATTTAGGTATTGCTGTTTTTAATTCATTGATGAAGTGATGAAGCTTGTGATGTAACTAGTTTTTGGAAAAATGTTCAATATGCAAGCTATCAAGACTAATGAGGCTGTATGTCAAACTTACCACACCTGGAAGCTGGACTATAAATGAAACGCATGCTCATTTGGCTGTACAAGTGTGGACCTTTATAAAAACCATGCAAGGGAAAATAAAATCACCCCAGAGTTGTTTGCTGGCAATATTGTATTAAAAAGCATTTTATTGAAAAGACTATTTACATCAGAAACTGAGTCAATGGTGACAATAGAGCACAATAATATTGCTACAATTACCAACATTCTCAAAATGCTCTTTATTCTACAACGCATCATTCCTCTTACTCACTGCAGGGGCCCCGTGGAGGGCCAGTGCAAAACATACGTTTTATATTCCATTTGAATATTGTGAGCAGGGGGGGGTATAATGACAAGTAAATAACACTTGCACTGCTGCATAAATAATCCAAACTACTGTATGAGTCAGCTGTCTCGGTGGGTAACTGGTGTAATGCTGGAAATAAAGGCTAGATCCGGCCAAGCCTCGATGGACCACGAAGTAGGACTTAGAGCAGTGGATGGCACACTACATCATACAATTATTACATCCATTCACTGACATATCTCATACATTTTACCCAGCCACTCCTTAATGAAAGCAACTGTCCCTTTGTACCAAAATATCCCGTTTAATCCTTAAATACAAGTCCAGCCAACAATCCCTTATTACAACTAGTTCAATCCTGTCAAATAAAGGTAAAGGCCCCTGTGTCTCCTCCCTCATTAGAGATGTGTGTGTTTTGTATGACTGAAAGCAAAAGAGGATGAGGATTGTCCATGTGTGCTATGAGGAAGTGTTTGTTTATCGCTGCGTGTCTAGTCCATCTTGAGGCTCCGGTAGATGTAGCGAATGAACGCCAGCGAGGCCCAGAACGACACGCTGCCCAGCATCAGGGAGAAGACCATCGCTGTGAGCAGAGAGTAGCCGAAGAACTCGGTGCTCTGCACCAGGCCGCTCATAGACGACCGGTTCCGGTAGTAGAAGACCGAGTAGACGAAGATGAAGAGGCCGGTGGAGCCGGTGCTGAGGACGCTTCGCCACCACCACCGGTAGTCCTCGCCCGACAGCAGGAAGTAGGTGAGCGCGACCGAGATGCAGGCGCCCACTGAGAGGAGGATGGCGAAGACGCACAGCAGGATGCCGTACAGGGTGTAGTACTCTCTGCCCCAGACCGTGGCGAAGATGTAGTACAGCTCCACTGAGATGGCACTGAGGGAGGACATTGATAGGAATGAGTGTGTGGAAAATGGCATTCAATAGGCTGTACTTACATTTATTTTTCCCCCATCCGGTGGATGAATGCTAATAAAAGGAATTGTGGGCGCTTACTCATCAGTCAAGATGACACAACAGTAAAACAAACATTTGCATGTAGTACATTTCACTCATTATCCAAACCACTCTGGGCATAACTAATACAAAAGTTAAGTTACAGAACACAAATATCAATGAAAATTTCATTCTTTGACAATTAAATTTCCTACATTCTTCACATTAAAATTCTAATAAATAAATAATTCATATTAACTGTTGAATAAAGATTTGGAGTGAAGCTCTTTTTTTAATAATTTATAATTCACTTCTCATCTTTAGGACTATGAAGAGGCGGGACTTAATGCCATTGAATTCCCCCTTTTGATGGAAGCACCTCCGTGTTCCACACATGAAGACACCTCACCTGAATGGCAGGAAGCCGCCGATGGCCATGTGCACGGCCGTGTGTTTGTACCAGGGCTGTGTCGGGATCTGCCGGGCGATGTTGCGCGTGCGACAGGGCGCCTGGAAGCTGCCGGCTCGGTTCTTTCCCACAATGCCGCCGATGACGGTGAGCGGGAAGCCCACCAGCACCCAGGCGCCCAGAATGAGGAGCACGGTGGTGGCCGGCAGAGCCTGAGTGGAGCCGCTCCACCAGTGGATCGAGTTCACAACACTCCACGTCAGGAACAGAGGAGCTGTGGGAATGAAGGACGGCCATTGTTTTTAATCATTCCAGATCATTCTTTGAGAAAACGTGCCTCAGAGTATTTGTTAGAAATGTTTTAAATGATGAAAACATAATGAGATACAGCTGTTTAATGACTGAATGAGACCACGTTTTATGTGCCGGGGGGCATTTTCTCTCTTCAAACAACTTCCTTCACCTGGAAACAGTGCAACTGCAAAGTGTGAATGCATAATGGTTAAATTAATACATTATTAACTGAGTAGAATAGCAGTGTCACATTGTACAGAACACTAATGAAGACTGACATAATACACTAGCGGTGCCCTTACCTATCCAGCTTGTTCCTTTAGAAAGTCAAAAAAAATCTATAAAAGCTCAAAAAGCCATTAGGCCTGTGTGAAATAAATTCAGTTTCTCTTCGAAATGTTAAAAGCTCACAGCACTGTGTGAACAATAGCACTGGAAATGAATAAAAAAGTTATTGATGATACTTATTCTTGAGGAAATGTGTCATTAAGTTTCATTTTGACAAATGGTCAAAACCAATATAATTACAGTTTTAAAATGATTTTAGTTTTAAAGTTTTACATTTATTTCACTGCAAGAAGTTACAACCGACAGAATGCAAAAGAACACTCCTTAAAGACCGTAACGTATATCTAGCAGACAGTTTCAAAGGCAAAACCTCAATTGAAATTCATCAGTATGAATTAGTTTTTCAATTCAAACTTCAATTTGATTAACTTATTTTGAATTTTGCATCAATGAATATAAATAAATGAAAATTGCTCAGAGGAAAAGTGTGAGAGCAGTGATGAGAAACAGGAGGAAATTAAGCAGAAACTAACCATGGCTGGATGAATAGATATAAAAACATCAAGCTATTGGCGGTGAGGAGATCCTCTGAATCCATTACAGGCAAATTCAGTGAAGTTGTTTCACACTTCAGTACAAGTTCTCTATGAACTTTCCCGCCCTGCCGCTCTTACACACACACACACACACACACACACACACACACACACACACACACACACACACACACACACACACACACACACACACACACACACACACACACACACACACACACACACACACACACACACACACACACACACACACACACACACACACACACACACACACACACACACACACTGTGCAGTGATCCCACAACCTTCGTATCGCACTCACCGGAGAAGAGTGACGAGGTGAGGATGATGTTCCACACCCAGCGCTGGCCGTTGATCTGCGTGTAGAAGCTACAGGACACGTAGCCGGACACACAGCTGGTCAGAGCGTACAGCACGATAGCTGTGGAGTTGATGGAGCCATGGCGATGCACATTGAACATTCCCAGCAATGCCATTAAGATGATTCCTATCGCAATCAGGAGACATTTCAGTGATCAGACTCCTGCGTGCGAGGCCTGTACATATGATCTTTTGTAGTACAAAAACTCAGAACTAGTCCACTCAAGTTTCAAACGGAAACAATGACAGTCCCTGACACCGTTTTGGATTTTAATAGCCCTGCGTGTGTCCACGTTGAGCCGCTGTGTTTGGGTGTGTTTGAGAATGCATGCTCACCTGTGGCAAGGGTAAGGAACTGAGCGCCCACTCCCAGCACGGCACAAAGCAGGCTTTTGTACGGGGGAAACCTGAAGACATCCGTGTGTATGATCTTCCAGCCGTTGTCTCCCTGATCCAGATCATCACAGCCGCCCTCTTCCTCCACGTTGTACCTGCAGGTGAAGGAAAAAACAGGTTCACCCACGATGTTATCACGTACCCCGACGAGTAGGAGTCACCCCCACGAGTTTCTGCTTAGTTCCAGATGAAAGTTGATCTCTGGTCCATATGGGCTGGGGTGAATCATCACAAGACAAACTTTCATACTAAAGACAGTTTCCCATACATTGGCCCAGACATAACCTGGATTCATTTCCCTGACTGACCTGGCAAAGTCATTCTTCAGGACCCGCATGAGGATGATGATGACGAAGCCCAGCAGCAGCACCACCAGCACCAGCGAGTTAATAATGGAGAGCCAGTGGATCTCCAGCGTTTTGGGGAAGAACGAGTAGTCTCGGAGACGCTCGGCTCTCCGGCCGTGAGGCAGAGTGGACTCGAACCAGCGCACGCTGTAGGTGTGGGTGACCGTCAGGCTGCCTCCACCCACCCCGACTACACCCACCGCTGCACCCGCCCCCTCCTCCAGGGGAACGGGTTTGACGTCTTTCACTGAAACATTGGCGAAGATCACAGAGTCGCCGTTGTACTCGATGTTGAAGTCGAGGTGGGTCCACAAACCCACCTGGTGGAGGTGAGAGAAGAAGGGCAGGGACACAAGGGAGACAAAAGAGAAAAAGAAAGAGGAGGAGGAGGGGGGATAAGAAGAATAACACAGATTGGGGTTCAGCTGAAACAGGAGCTTTGCATGAAGATAAAAGCTTAGACAGTCTTTCTATCTTTCTCTTTGTTCCCCTCACATAATCCAACATACGACACATATTACACAAAGTCCTCGGGAGCACCGAGAGGTTTACCTTGTGGCTGTGAGGCAGGAAGCCGCTCTCCTCTATGTATCCCACAAACCCCCAGATTGGAATTTCATCCAGGACAAATTCAAAGTAGAACAGCTCCTCGATGGCCTCACGAAGTTCGTCCACCTGACGCACACAGAACATATCCAGGATCACACCCCGTGTGTTCTTAAGGGCCACGGCCCCTTATTATTATTATTCTTAAACTACATTACAATAGACTAGCATTCAAGAGAACCACTTTCTGAGGAAATGTTAAGCAATGATTACCATCAAAAGGTAGTTTCATAAAAGGGTCGTTGTCGTGCAACATCTACTACCCAGTGATCATTTGACATACAGTAGTTTCAATTCAAAATCACGCTAATTAATGAATTGTAAACCGTTTAAATCCACCATCTGCCCAGAGTATTGAAGCTCACCCATAGACATCCGGTAGTACACAGTGATAACTATCCCGGCCTTGTGTAAATAAATACCTGTTTCTCTGAAAGTGTGAGCTTGCAAAGGGTCTTTTTCTCCACGTTCTCTTTGAATCGGATGTAATATATTGACTCTGCCATCCTGTCACCGTCCAACACTTCTCCCAGACTCAGGGACTTGTGGTGCACCTGAAGAAGAAGAAGAAGAAGAAGAAGAAGAAGAAGCATTACAATATGATCAACAGAGCCTTAAGAAGCAGCACGAAGCACGAGTTGGTCGCAATTCTGTGAGCATTACAAAACAGCTGTGAGGGAGTTATAGCCGGACAACTGAAAACAGAAACACACTTCATCACTGCATGCTTGGTGTTGAAATACCATATCCCACAACGGTGGGTAATAAGTTACTGCTGTTTGGGTCTCACTGCTACCGACCGCATTTTGAATAATTACTTTTCTTCAAGGCCATGAGTCATTTATTAATAAACCCTAAACAAGGAGAAAATCTCTCAACAGCAAAACATGGTGTACTTTATATAACCTGGGTATATTATTTCAAGTGTCAAAAATTGGATTTAACACATTTTTATAGCAAAATAACACCAATTTCTCTTCCTGTAAAAGGTTACTTTTTTTCATTCTGTATTCATTAAAATGGGTTAATAGATTTTGTGACACTCCAACCAAGGCCTCTTCAGGGAAGTCTCAAATAAAGTCCCTCTCAATGCTACGTCCTGCTCACAAGGAAACACATGCACACATGCCATCTTAAGAGCCATTTCTAAAAATTATCTGAGGACAACATCTACATTTTATGGCCAGATGGAAATACAGCGTGTTTCAGATAACAGACTGTGTCATCCTTACATAAGTGACTACATTTAGCATGACAAAGTAATCTCCAGTTTCTTTGTGGACTTCAGAACAGTGAAACAGAACAAAAACACTGACCTTCTCGGGCCTGCAAACAGGCAGGGTGTAGTAGTGATACGTCTCCTGGGGGTTATGATAAGGGCCCACTTTGTTGACATAGAGAGTCACGTTGTCCCCCTGCTTGTAGCCCACTGCCCAGCCTGAGAACAAGCACAGGATCAAGACGCAGTGCAGGCCCATCGTCCTCTGGCAGCCACCTGGCAGGTGTCCTGTTCCGCACTGCATAACCTCTGCTGCAAAGATCGGACAGTTGGTGAGGGACAGCAGGTGTGATTTTAAACCAGACGGTCTGTCCTGTCACTTAAAAGTATGCCTCTAGTATAAAGTCAAGAAATGAGGTCATGCTCGTGCCAGTTAGACCTGATGAGATATGTGACAAGTGGAGAATTTTATGCAACGTCACTCCCTCAACGTTTTACCTAAGGCAGCGGAGAACTGAGACACGGTGTAACCGCCATGAGTTACAATGTATTTCATCAGTCGAAGGGGGGGGGGGGATTTCAACAGAATTAAAGAATGAAATGAGCTCCGTCTGCTTTTATCCGTCTGTTATGAGCTTTTGAGACACAAAGTGACATTTCCCCAAAGATGTTATTTTGTTAATACGACAAGGGTCTCCTTAGAATTCCTGAGTGGGATTTTGCTTTCAATTTGAATATGTATTGGAAACATATTGTGTCCACAGCATGCTAACGTCGGATGCTAATATTCATTAGCAGCATATTTTGAAAGGGAAACGATGATGCTGCAGTAGAGTGTGATGCTACAGCGCTATTGGTCCTTTTTATTCATTTTAGGAAAGTCCTGTATCAGCAGCAAGTAGGCCAACTTATTCAAAACTGATGACCTATCATTCTATGTATTTAAAATAAATAATTTAGCCATACAAATTCTGTCCCCAACCTCACAAAGCACAGGCGGTCTCATCACTTCTGGGATGTATAATAAGAGAATATAAGAGGTTGATCCAAAGTCAGAACTGATGTAGCATTTACAGGTGAAATGTCACAGCGATGCAACATGCACCAGATGTCTGTATGCTGCAGTTTTAATGCAATTACAATCCAGTTGATAACCATTTCTGTTCTGTGTTGTACATCCGCATGCTGACTCAGTGTTAACATTGAGGGAAAAGTTAGACTGTTTGGTTTCAATGGGGGTGCATGTGAAGGATAGTGCATGTGAAGGATGGTGCATGTGAAGGATAGTGCATGTGTAGGATGGTGTATGTGTAGGATGGTGCATGTGTAGGATGGTGCATGTGAAGGATGGTGCATGTGTAGGATGGTGCATGTGTAGGATGGTGTATGTGTAGGATGGTGCATGTGAAGGATGGTGCATGTGTAGGATGGTGCATGTGAAGGATGGTGCATGTGAAGGATGGTGCATGTGTAGGATGGTGCATGTGAAGGATGGTGCATGTGAAGGATGGTGCATGTGTAGGATGGTGCATGTGAAGGATGGTGCATGTGCTTGCCAGATGGTGTACATGCTGTTCTCACACTAAAATGTGGATTTGGCTGGTTTCTGACCAGAGTTGGCACTGGCCTGGGTTTGCTCTCTGTGGAGAATCAGCTAAAAAGGGGAAGTCTCAAGAAGCTACCCACTTGTCAATAAGCTTCTGTTACGCCCCCCTATACCTATGTTTCCCCCCAGAACCCTGTACGTCTATAGACAGGATTTAACACAGAACTATATCAGCTGGACCAGTGACAACAGCAGCACCAACTGATGACTTTAGCCAAACCAGCCGTGCTTTTATAAACTCTTTGTACTAACATCTAGTGAGTTAGCTAATAGCTAAATTGACTATTTCCTACTGCACTGCTACTCCTACGTGTCTGGCAGTATCCATGTAAAGAGACGTGAAAGTACATGAAGGGCCTCACTGATTAATGAAAAACAACTTATCTCCATCAACGCTGCTTATTTCCAAAGAGGCACGGTGCATTTTCGTGTTCAGCCCCGACTCACAAAGACAGAGAAAGACTACAGGCAAGAAGTTAGAAAAATCTGCGCTACCGGTATGGCTGCTCCTTCAGTTCCGATGCTGCAAAACCCGTCTGTCCACCGTATAACCTCGGACTCCAGGCCCCGACAGTCCGCTCTCCGCTCCGATGTGCGCCGATGCTGGAGCTCAATGTAAAGACTGAACGCCACAGCTAAACATCTCGGGAATCCTCGATGCGACGCATGTTATGCATTCATTGCGATCGTACCCGGGTACACAGAGTACTTTCATTGACACACGAGACAGCGAAGAAGAGAGGTCCGACTCCACGTCACCTTAAAACATAAAAAATAAGGACGACTCCGTGGAGTTTTCCGGAGTGGGCGGAGAAAACCAAACACACCTCCGACGTTACCGGTTATTCGCAGCCCGTAAAATGTTCCTCTCACACGCCACTTGAAATTAACGTGGTTTATTTTACGCCTTAACCAAAATCCAACATTAAACCCGTTTGAGCGCCTATATAAGCCACTCTATTATTTTTGCTGTATTGACCGGATTTCCTTCAACCTCAATGAACCAATCGGAAGCCCTTCCAGCACTTCCTTGTTAGAACACAGACCTGGTTAATCAAACCTGCACCATCGATGCGCAGTTGTGCGGCGTCTTTAACGATGCCATAATCGATAGATTGATAGGTGATGTCTGCTATATGATTTCCCGCGAAAGAGACGCAATTCCTCACGCCCGAGACGCTGGGACCAGTGTGCAAAACCCGAGTGTTAAACGCTTACTGGTGAGTTGAACACAGTTAAACGGTGTAAACCCTAATTCAGCATGTAAATGATAGCGACGGTACTATTGCTGTCCGCTAATAGCATGTACATGATGAATAAATCAGATGTTGTTTAGTGTTAGCCCCCCAACTGAAGCTCTGTGCAGCAAAGCTAATTGCCAGGACACGTTCTGTACACCGCAACCCAATCTTCCTTTAAAAACTGTCCGTTTAATTTGGACGTTTTTCACTGTAAATCCACACTCTAATAACAATCTGACATTATGTTTAGCTGTTACCAGTAGCTAGTGTTTATTTCGGTATGCGTCCGACGAAGCAGCACATGTAAACAAAGAGTCGCGCGTTGCTGTCTCTCGTTGGGGGACTTCAAGTCTCATGTACCAGTTATTGGGACCCCGACAAAGTGTGCTCATCCTGATAATATAATAAATAATAGTTATTTCATTGTTTTTCAGACTTTGGTGATTTTCAGACCAACACAATGGGAATTCATGGACTTGCTAAGCTGATTGCGGACCAGGCCCCTGGTGCCATCAAAGAGCAAGACATCAAGAACTACTTTGGTAACTGTCACAGGGCCCTTCCTCTGCAAACTGATGATGATGAGGCCTGCATATGAAATAGTATTGAGATCAGATGAAAGGATAATTATCTCATTTGGGAACATTGGATCAATTCTGTATTCTATGATATTGAAATACAACAAAGATGAAGGATGGAAATAGATTATCACTTATAGAAATGACATGTCAGCCATGTCACATTGGAGGTTTGGTTAATTCAATAAAGATTAATTGAGCCCGGAACTAAATTAATCAATAATTACCCAGCCATTTATTTTCATAGTGGTGTACAGATAGTTTTACAGATATCTCTTTCAGTGTGCCATCTGATTCTTTATTAAAAGGTAACATGTAAAGCTCCAGTTGTGTCAGCTGAATAATTGTGTGCAGTGAGTTCCAGTCAGACCACACTGTGCATCTTTTACTTAATGCAGGCCATGCTGAACTTATGGGTGAACCAACGAATCTTATATACTTTCGAATGAAGGCATGAAAACCAGTTTAGATGGCGTTAAGTTATTCTACTTAATGCCATTGTTCTGATAACCGCTGCTGTTTCAAACATGCCAGATAATTCGCTAACTGCTTTTCTGAACTTTTGCAGGCCGTAAAATTGCTATAGATGCCTCCATGTGTATCTACCAGTTCCTGATTGCAGTGCGACAGGACGGTAACGTTCTACAGAATGAGGATGGCGAGACGACGAGGTGCGACCCCCCACCACACACAACACAACACAGGCACTTTAGGCTGTGAAGTCATAGTAGGACACACATAAGAGATACGGTAGCTCTTGGATTGCTCCAAGATCAAGTAGCTCAAGTCTCGGGCAGAAGGCTGGAATCTTTTTCTCACCTGTTTGCTCTTTTCCCTCAGCCACCTGATGGGAATGTTCTACCGGACGATCCGCATGCTGGAATATGGCATCAAACCCGTGTACGTCTTTGACGGCAAGCCCCCACAGCTCAAGTCAGCAGAGGTGAGTGTGGGCTCTGACCTCGCTGTAACCTTGTTCCCCTGTATCTCAAACAATGTAGTCAGAACTGTTACAAGTGGCATTGAGTGTTACTCTCTGTAATTTGTTATTGAAATAATGACTTTTTGTAAGCTACATCATCTGTCTCTTGTTTTATCTTCCTCTCACTCCGTCTTTGCTCTTCTTGTCTCACCCCCAGCTGGAGAAGAGAGGGGAGAGGAGGGCAGAAGCGGAGAAGATGCTTGCTCAAGCTCAGGAACTAGGTACCGTTGATGCTTTTTAACACTTGAGTTCACAGTTCTCCTTGTTGGTGCCGGTCTGGCTTTACGGTGCTGTGTTTTCACGTCGGCCCTGACCCTGTAAAACAAAATGATCAGTCTAGACACGTATTATACGATGAGCTGTAATTACATCTTAGAGATTGTGAAAAAAGATGTTTTACTTTTGTTAAAATGTCTGCAAAACTGGTTTGTCTCAACCCAGGGGAACAAGAG
Source organism: Leptoclinus maculatus (assembly GCA_032191485.1). Taxonomy (NCBI): domain Eukaryota; kingdom Metazoa; phylum Chordata; class Actinopteri; order Perciformes; family Stichaeidae; genus Leptoclinus; species Leptoclinus maculatus. Next base: position 12,072,547 of record JAVDOI010000013.1, read on the forward strand.
AATATTGACAAATTCTCCAAGCGTCTGGTAAAAGTCACCAGACAGCACAACGATGAGTGCAAGAAGCTGCTGACCCTGATGGGAGTGCCCTACGTTGAGGTTACATCATCTCTCACTCCGCTACTCTTGCTTGCTTTAAGAATATTTCCACATTTTTATTGACGTTGATTTTTGCTAACTAGTTTCGAGGACTTTTTCCCCCACGGGGATGCTTTTTTCTGCGCTCTTTCTTACGTTTTCTTCATCATTTTTCCAGTTGCGTGTTTATTGTCAAAATAGGCTTTAAATACGCAAAGTGTACTTTTACAATTTCAACTGCAACCTTCTTTTTTTTTTTTTTTTTCATGAATTGCAATTTGCAAAAATAGTTGTATTTGTAGAGAAATAATTATCAACGGGAGACGTCTGGGTGAATAATTCTTTGAAATGTAATTTGATGTGTTTTGTATTGAAGGCTCCCTGTGAGGCGGAGGCCAGCTGTGCCGCTCTGGTTAAAGCCGGGAAGGTGTTTGCCACAGCAACAGAGGATATGGATGGACTGACCTTTGGGACAAATGTCCTGCTCAGACACCTCACCGCCAGCGAAGCAAAGTAATGCAGTTACTCCATCGTCCCCTTTCCACTGCTGGGCTCTGTAGCAGAGACGTTCTGAGAATAGAGATGGCTGGATGTTAGGGTTTGATGGCTATTGATGTAACCTGTGAAGTAATCCTATTTCTGTACTTAATGATGATAAAATTCAATCTGCAATTGAACTATCCATACATGTTTTACAAGTACTACAGCCATAAAACTAGTAGTAGTACTTCTCTCTACATTTTCTCCTCCATTCAACTCGTATGGAACAGCTTTGAAGATGGCGTTATTGTTTGTTTCACTGTGAGTCATTAGTAATCTCACCATCAAGATATGCATTTGTTTTAGGAAACTTCCCATCCAAGAGTTCCACTTCAGTCGCATCCTGCAGGACATCGGCCTGACCAATGAACAGGTAAAGTTTTTTTCTGACTTTGAGAAAGATGCTGCAGATGATATGATGATCTGTAGGAAATGTACAGCAGGGACATTTCTGTCTTCCTTGCATTAACTACTCCAATCTTTCCGCGGTCCATCCCAGTTCATAGACCTGTGTATTCTGCTGGGCTGCGACTACTGTGGCACCATCAAGGGAATTGGCCCCAAGAGAGCCATCGACCTGATCAAACAACATGGCAGCATTGAGGAGATCCTAGAAAACATTGACTCCACCGTAAGTTGATGTGTGCTGCGATCCAGACGTTGGGGGCAGCTAAACAAAGTGTGTGGGGGGGGGGAGTTTGGTTCTGATTCTTTGTGTCTTGTGTGCCTTCATGCAGAAGCACCCTGCTCCAGAGGACTGGCTCTACAAAGAGGCCAGGGGTTTGTTTCTGAAGGCAGAAGTGGTGGATTGCTCCACAGTGGAGTTGAAGTGGAGCGAGCCGGATGAGGACGCTCTGATCCAGTTCATGTGCAACGAGAAACAGTTCAGGTGAACCACCAGCAGCAGACTCGTCTCAGAACGGTCCCCCGAATGCTGGATTCATCTTCCCTGCTTGCTTTTTGAGTTTTCTTGCATTGATGATCCTCGGTTGTTGAAATATGACCGGACAAACTGGTTAGACAACATCCGACCACTAGGCTGCACTGCTGGCCACGTAGAGGCTGCGTTTATGGTTCTAGCATCACTTGAGCACACATCCTCTCTACATATAGTATGAGGTTTATAGTCCATACTAAAGTTTGTTTATGACGGACTCTTTACAGTGAACCCTGATGGTTGTTTTGTTACTTACTTCTTCTGAATGCTGCTTTTAGATGCTTGTTTTTATTGCTGAGAAAAGACATGATGGGAAGTTCAGCTGGCAATAACATTGTACATAGGATGACATGTCATTTTGTTTGCATGAATTGATTTATTTGCGTATGTGTACACAGTGAGGACAGGATGCGCAACGGCTGTAAGAAGATTTTGAAGAGCCGACAGGGCAGCACACAGGGACGACTGGACTCTTTCTTCTCTATCACTGGATCTCTGTCCTCCAAACGCAAGGTACATTTAGAGCGACTACAGTGCAGCTGTGTGTTTCCACAATGAGATGATTGGACTTGATCTATAATCAGAGCTGTTCAGCTCGCTGCTTTATTTTGATGCCAGCGAATGTTGTCGAATTTTCCTTTTCTTACACCAAGTTGATGTTGTACATCTTCTGAATGTTGGACTCATCTGTTGCATTTCTTTTGCCTTTACTTTTAGGAACCTGAGCTTAAAGGATCAGCAAAAAAGAAGCAGAAGACAGGAGCCACGCCGGGCAAATTTAAGAAGGGGAAATAGACGCTACACAGGACTCCTTGTTTGTTTTGGGGAAGTAACTATTAGACATGAGGAACACCTACTAAATAAAGATTATAGAAACGAACATAGAGCTCCAGGTGACGCAGGAGGAAGCTGCAACACAATGAGAGGTTGTGTGTGTGTGATGATTAGTTCAGCTGAACAACTGTGTTTATACAAGACCAACAAAAACAGTTTGTGTGTTTTATTAAAGTGTGTGTTCTGTTATTGAATAAAAAGAATGAAGTTTTTTTACGCAATGTGTTATTAGCATTTTTATTATCCACCATATTACCATATAATTATGGTTATTATTCAATTTTTTGTGTCTGTACCAAACACACACACACACACACACAGAATCAACTCAACTGGTCCACAGCCGCACGCCGACTGAAGACAAACACCACTATGTGTATATGTATAAGCAACAGCATCATTTAAACAACAGGATGGACCATAAAGAAGAATTAAATAATGTATAAAAGGGAAATAAGAGCATGTCTTTCTGTAAGCCTTGACTCCTATGTTTCCATGAGCTTCATATGGTTCAAATATTTCTAAGTCTCAACACAGACAACTGAGAATAAGTCGTATTTATAACTGACAAAATAACTAGTTGTCTCATACTGTGGAAAGCCCACGTTCCCCTCCAGAGAATACGGTTTTATATGTGAGGTATTCATACAGTGCAAACAGTCTATGTACTGAAATGACAAGACAAGACTATTGTTATATATATAAATCCACCTGATCAGGAGTCCAGTTAATAGTGCATTAATAATGATCCTCAGGAGGACATCACATTCACTGCACGACAACTCAAATTCAATGTATACGCTATTCATCGAGGCAGATACTTGTTTGTGAAGTTTCCCACACGTTTAGTTGGTGTTGACACGCCCTCAATAAATTATTGTTTTTTACTAAAAAAAGATGCTCACTAAAACATGTGTGTGTCGTATCTGGAAATAAAAGTGTTTGCTTCCTAACCAAATTAAAGTTTAAGTTATTCTGTTGTGTTTAAGGGCCATTTTAAGAGTTTTTAAACATATTTAGATGATTATCTGGATAATATTGTGAATCGCTGTTATTTTGGCCATGATAATCACCATATGAAATTTTCATATCGTCCCATGCCTAATATATACCGTATATACACATTTCTGAATAGGATCAGATGACTTAGACTGCTGCATAGTCACTTTTATTGTTGATGTGAAGAAGTCACACTCACATAATGCGGCTGCTCTTAACACTTAAGTAACAAATGTTTTCTGAATATTTTCACAGAAACTCAATAAAATTCATCTGAGAATTTTTGTTTGAGTGTTTTCTTGGGAACATATTCAATTCATTTATTAACCAAAATTCATTTGGAACTGGAAAATATTTCCAGTTTTCTTTGTTATAACTTAACTCCTAATGGCAATGCAGTGATGGTTAAAGAGTTGATAGTCAACCCTACAGAAAGTGGATGTAAGTCTGTCACTTTAAGACACACCGAACAATGCAAGAGCTTGAGAAATGGAAACAAGAAATTAGTTTCGTAATGACCCTTACCAAACCGTGCGGGTTTTCAACACTTCTCCCCTAAAGAGTATTTCACCATCATCAAAAGTCTTGAAATTGGACATTGTTACAGGAAAATTACACCACCATATGTTTTCAATGGGCTGCACTTGTATGACAAAAAAAGAAAACAAAAATTGTATTTTCAAATATTTCTGATAGATTGGTTGCATTCCTCCCTTGATCCAGAAGTTGCCATAAGCAGCAATTCCCCCCTCCGGGTCATCACCTGTTTTGAAGTAAGAAATGCAGTGTGAACTTGGGTTTATTTCAAGACAATCAGCAGAAGTAGATAATCTAGATGTGTAACTCCTGTTACTCAGTGCCTCTTGCATCACTCATATATTTGGTCTGACTTGTATAATGTAACTTGAACGGCTATATCCTTCTCATGGAATGTGCATGTCTGCACTACAGCATTATTTCTACATGATCACTATTCTTAAGCCTCAACAGTTGGAGATCACTAAAGCACTAAAATAGATAAATAAAGTTAATCACCAATTACAGTGTTAAGATGTAACGTTAGTAACCTAACTTGTGTTTACTTGTGCTCTTATTGAACCGACTGTAGGACCGCAAACAGGACGATTATCAAAAGGGAGAGCGGACCAGAAATCACCGACGTGTGTTCAAAACGATGATCAATTAAGATACCGCTAACAGTAACGTTACGTGTGTGTGTTATCTCAGGAGCAACATTAAAACCAGATCAAACTTATTTTAGTGTTGAACGTTAGTCCATTGTCTTAGCTTCATTTCTTCAATTTATATACAAAAGCGTCAGTGTTCACACGTGTTAAGTTACTGTATTTTTTATGTGTTTTTCACTGTACAATCTGTATTTGATTTGAAACCACAGATTCTCCTCCAAGGCCCAGGATTGAGATCTCAGGTGATCTGAAGGAGAAGGAGTCTGTCTCTATAAGCTGCTCAGCTTTCACTCCCTGTCCACACTCTCCTCCTAAACTCACCTGGAACCTCCAACAAGACCCTCACATCATGACAGAGGAAAACAAAGATCGAACCTTTACAACTAAAATCCAGAAGATCATCACTCTGTCAGACAAACATGATGGATTCATCATCACCTGTTCTGCCAGATATCCTGTAAATGAAGGAAAAGATGTCAAGACATCAGAGGAGAGAACAACTCTCAGTGTTTCATGTAAGTGTTTGTTATTGGATCCTTTCAGCACATGATGATTCATGGGATGTCAGCTGCTTTGGATGCATAAAGTTAATCCCACATTTCACAGGAAAAAAATGTGTCTAAGTTGGTTCTTGCTGTATTTTGGAAGAGGTGATGTCACCGATCAGGAGCAACATTTGAATCACAATTTGATGACGATTGACGGGGTTGTTGAAGTGTTTTAGTGTTAAACTCATAATTAAAGCTAAATGATGATTGTTGCTTATTTTGTCATAAATATGTATCCTATTATATGGAGACATTCTTAAGATTTGATTCCAAGCTTTCAGGGGCTTTAAATTTGGTCATTGAGTTGCAACCCAGATATGTACTAAATATGACATTTTACTGTAAATACACTAATGGAGAGTAAGACATCAAATGTAATGACCATCAACTGCAAATAGACAAAAACATGAATACAGTACAAATGTTGTGGCGGGGAACAACAGCCAATAGCCGGGCTGCATCTTATTACACCAGTTAAATTTAAATACAAAGTGACTTCTACTACCAAGCCAACAACAGCACCTATCAGGAGACTCTGAGCCATCGGGCTCTGAAGAGCTCACAGTCAGGGGAGCAGAGTTAAAAACCAGACAAGCCACACCAAAATGTCACAGGAGACTGTCCAATGAAGTAAGACAATGGGACAAAAACACCATGTAGAGTCAAAGTCAGAATGCAGAACCAAGGTCCAAAATACTAGAAAACTACCCAGAAATGATCCCTCAACCAGTAAAGACAAGAACAGACAAAAGAGAGCACACACACTGAATACACAAGCGAGGAAGGTTTATTAGACACAGGTGAAACTGACCAGGGCCGGTTAGGTAATCACACTGACGGGAAACACACGAGGACAGGAAGTGAAGTATCTATAGGTGAATACCAAAATAAAACAGGAAATAAGAGAAAAACTGTTATTAAATCCACAATAAATAAAGTTATTTCTACATGTAATAATCAAGAAGAGAGAGAGTATTTCTCCACGCATGTAAGCTCTTAACAATTTAAATAATCAGTTCCATCTCATAATATGCTTTGTTGTGACTCTAAATGTGTCACTTCTTCATTTAGAATACTTTCATTTAATCATTGGCTGGTAAATGAATGGACGTTGTGGTATTTTCAGAATCCAGTAGTGGTTGTAGTACAAATGTGCATACAAGTGTGTGAATGCATTGACCTGGTCAGACAGCACGGCTGCACTGAGGAAAAAACACTCACTCCAATGTAAGCTGACGTCTGCTACAATCAATCATTTTAGGATCAAATGGCAAATGGTAGAAAATCGTCTGTCTATATCTTTTAATATTTCTATTTCTTCTAGTTATGATATATTTAATTCTAAATATTCACCAGCAAATTATCTGATTACTTGTAGCATCAATGCAGAAGCATCCAGAGGACTGACTAGTGTTTTACTTTTTGAACTTCTGTTTTCATATTTAAAGGCACAGAGAACAAAACTGTATGTCGGGACTCGTGGGTGGATAAAATATCAATGAGTTGTAAAGAGTAGCTGCTCATCTGAGCCTTTTCCATATTATTCATGCCATTGAGTGCCTTATATTTTTCTGACTGCTTGGCGAGTCCTTTTCCACTGCTTCTCATGGATTCCAGTATTTTCCTCCTCTATGTTCCTTTATGAAGGAAAACAACAACAGATACAGTTTCTGCAATAATCTGTGTGAAACTGGGCTCCTTGATGGGACATTTTCATGTTTTTCATTTTAAATATAAAACAGAATAATCCTTAGTCATTTATTCAATGATGAAATTGTAATAACACTAATAAAGGTTTGTGAGGTTCATCAGTCCTGTGATGCAGAGCAACAGAGATAAAGCTCAGTGTGATCCACAGTGACTGTACTCAAGTCACTGGCTGTTACATGTCATTGTTATTATAATTATTGGGATTTATGTAATATATAATAGAAGATATAGACTCACAGGATATGAGCAGTTAAGGGAAGAACTCTGATAAAAAATAAAACAGCACTCGTTCTGTGCTCTTAATTCAAATGAAGTCGACTTGGTTTTAAATACAACAGCTAAAAAAGGGAAGTTGGTTTGTTAGACTGTTGATATTCATGAATATCATTATTTTCTCTTTAAAACCAACCAACGGATCTATTTGTCACTCTCTTGTTGATGTGGGCTTCTTTGGTAAGACAACACTCATGGTTTTATTCTCATCTAACACTCTGAGTCGTACACATTTGCAGACTTGTGAGCGGTGGTCTCTTAACACACAGTAACTTGTGGTTGTACAGAGCATGTTGAACGCTTCGTAAAATCCACTGCATTGTTGTTTGTGAATCCAGGTGATGAGTGTCATGGCAGTCCGGTGTGTGAGAACGGTGACAGCCAACATGTTACTGAGTGTCTTCTTTCTCTCAGGTGAGCTTTTGGTTCAGTCACTTGTATTTCTCTTGAATCATTTACTATTTGACACATTTCATTTTACCTTAAATTCATGTGAATGTTACAATCTGTATTTTCTGCGTCAGCTCTTTTGTCACTGAGACGAGACTGACTTAGTTATTTGGAGATATAGACGGGTTTGGTCACCACTGGGGTCGGCCTCGTGGGGGATAGTTGATGTAAAACCAAAAGAATTAATCAATACAAAAACTGTTCAGGGAAAAATACACCACAATGCAAAATATTACTGCTGAAGTATATTTCTCTCCATGTTTGTGTTGATGTTTATTTACACATGTTCCTCACCACTGTCAATCATTAGTCTGTTTCACAGGTGCTTTGGCTGATTGTGTTCAGAATCTAAATCTATTCATTACTGTACCTCAAGAGATGGAAGCACTGACTGGATCATGTTTGCAAATCCCATGTAACTTCAGTGTTAATTCAGAGGAGGAATTCAACAGCGCAAGAACAACCTTCGGAGTGTGGATTAAAAATGAACCTCACTTTGGCAAAAAAACAGATAATGTGATTTTCAACAGTAGCAGTAATGATAACATCTATCCAATGAATCTAACTGGAGACCTGAGTCAGAAAAACTGCACCACTTTATTTTCTAGTTTAAACACATCATACACAGACAAATACTACTTCAGGATTGAGAACCGGCCTTTTCTGGCAACAGCTTCTTGTGATCCTCTTCAAATAACAGTTCTAGGTAAGTGAGTGTTAATTTTATCAGTCAGTCTATGATGTTATTCTTTAGAATAAAAAGTGATATCAGTTGAAGCTAACCTTCAATGTGAATGTAAATATCTGCTACAGAGACCAACCAGAGAATGAAATGTTTACACTTCATGGATATTAATGGGATTTTGTTTTGTGCTCTACTATTAATAGTCCCATGATGAAGCTGCCTGTTCATGCAGACCTTTGTATTTAACGTTAGAAAAAGGGGAAGTCTCATGACTTTTCTTTTTGACAGATTACCATCATTGATGTACAAAATCTACATTCATTAGTGTAAGTTTACATTTTATGTTACCCCTACAGAGGGTCACAAGATAAATCTGAGGGGTCGTGAGGTGATTAATGGGAGAGGAAAGGAGAAAAAAAGTAATTCCTGTTAACAACTCAGAAACATCAGAAAAATGACAAGAAGCCCCGAACAAACACGTTCTTCTTTTTTTAATAAGGAATCACAATCCAAAAGCTGTTATTGGAGTAAAAGTACAATATTTTGCTCTCAAATGTAGAAGAGTACTGCTAGCATGGCAGTAGACTCCTGGTCTTGTTGCTGTGTTTTTCAGTGTACAATCTGTATTTTATTTGAAACCACAGATTCTCCTCCAAGCCCCAGGATTGAGATCTCAGAGGATCTGAAGGAGAAGGAGTCTGTCTCTATAAGCTGCTCAGCTTTCACTCCCTGTCCACACTCTCCTCCTAAACTCACCTGGAACCTCCAACAAGACCCTCACATCATGACAGAGGAAAACACAGATCGAACCTTCACAACTAAAATCCAGAAGAACATCACTCTGTCAGACGAACATGATGGATTCATCATCAACTGTTCTGCCAGATATCCTGTGAATGAAGGAAAAGATGTCAAGACATCAGAGGAGAGAAAGACTCTCAGTGTTTCATGTAAGTGTTTGTTATTGGATCCTGTCACCACATGATGACTCATGGGATGTCAGCTGCTTTGGATGCATAAAGTTAATCCCACATTCTCCTCAGACGCTCCCAAGGACACCTCGGCGTTCATCAGTCCACCAGGTTTGGTGTCAGCAGGTAGCTGGGTGAACCTGACCTGCTCCAGCAGAGCCAATCCTCCCGTCAGCCGCTTCACCTGGTTCAAGATCAGCAGAGATGGACCCGTCAATGTATCTGAAGGAGACTTTTATAGCTTTAATGTCACTGATGGAGGAGTTTATTACTGTGTGGCCACCAATGAGCTTGGTAATCAGACATCATCAGAGATCTATCTGAATAAAGAAGGTAAACACAGAACTGTATTACTTCCTGTGAATTAGGAGCAGGTATTGTTGGCTAACATCACGTCTGCAAACATTAGTGACGCAGCATTGTTTTACATATATACGTTGTGAGGTGATTAATGGGAGAGGAAAGGAGAAAAAAAGTAATTTATGCTCCACATATGTGTTCATATTTTGATCTTTTCTCTAATCTTTGCTTCATTGTGAAATAGTGGAGACTTTTTGCCTTTTTGAATCTCAAACAATTATTGAAATGAAACCATGTGAGAAGTTCAGAGGGGAAATGTCTCTTTGATGAAACTGCTAACAACTCAGAAACATCAGAAAAATGACAAGAAGCCTCGAACAAACACGTTCTTCTTTTTTTAATAAGGAATCACAATCCAAATGTTGTTATTGGAGTAAAAGTACAATATTTTGCTCTCAAATGTAGAAGAGTACTGCTAGCATGGCAGTAGACTCCTGGTCTTGTTGATGTGTTTTTCAATGTACAATCTGTATTTGATTTGAAACCACAGATTCTCCTCCAAGCCCCAGGATTGAGATCTCAGGTGATCTGAAGGAGAAGGAGTCTGTCTCTATAAGCTGCTCAGCTTTCACTCCCTGTCCACACTCTCCTCCTAAACTCACCTGGAACCTCCAACAAGACCCTCACATCATGACAGAGGAAAACAAAGATCGAACCTTCACAACTAAAATCCAGAAGATCATCACTCTGTCAGACAAACATGATGGATTCATCATCAACTGTTCTGCCAGATATTCTGTGAATGAAGGAAAAGATGTCAAGACATCAGAGGAGACAACGACTCTCAATGTTTCATGTAAGTGTTTGTTATTGGATCCTGTCAGCACATGATGATTTTTCTCTCTTAAGTATCTCGTTCAGGCTCTGATGCTGCTCTCTTACCTCACATCTCCGTCACATTCTCCTCAGACGCTCCCAAGGACACCTCGGCGTTCATCAGTCCACCAGGTTTGGTGTCAGCAGGTAGCTGGGTGAACCTGACCTGCTCCAGCAGAGCCAATCCTCCCGTCAGCCACTTCACCTGGTTCAAGATCAGCAAAGATGGACCCGTCAATGTATCTGAAGGAGACTTTTACAGCTTTAATGTCACTGATGGAGGAGTTTATTACTGTGTGGCCACCAATGAGCTTGGTAATCAGACATCATCAGAGATCCATCTGAGTATTAAAGGTAAACACAGAACTGTATTACTTCCTGTGAATTAGGAGCAGGTATTGTTGGCTAATATCACGTCTGCAAACATTAGTGACGCAGCATTGTTTTACATATATACGTTTGCTAAATACTGTATGAAGTCAAGCTGAGCATTCTCCTTAACTTGACTTGGTCACTTATGTTTTGTTTCTGTAGGAGTACAACAGCTTGAAAGTTTGTCACCATGGGTCGCAGTTGTTGGAGGAATCATTGTACTCATCTGTGCAGGTGTTGCCATTTGGTAAGAACCTCAAATCTAGTTCATATCCAGATTTATCCACTCAAAATGATTGTATTTCTGTATATATTCCTTTTATTTCAATCTGTGATTTGTTAGTATTAGCTGGTTTTTTTACAGCTCTGGCATTTGATACTATGTTATTCTATTTTGAATGAATGTCTTCAACTGATCAAAATGTCTGAGTCTGATTTATTTTCATATCTTTTTGTTTTAACTGATTATTTAAAGTCAAAGGTGTATTTGTGGCGTTCCTCAGGGTTCTATACCTGGGCCATACTGTTGTGTCTACATGCTGCCTCAAGGTCATAATATACACATACAGAAAAAAGATATTCGTTTTTATGCAGATGACACATTTCTTTTTTTGAGAGTCTGTCAATATCACCCAACTTGATTCCCTAATTGGGAGTCTAAGTTATGTAAATGTTGGATGTCATTAAAGATGTTTGAACCTAATGTTGACAAATCAGTGTAAGAAACCTGAGATCACTGTCTTCAAATGTAAAACCAGTCTGAACTAGACCTTAGACCAGTTAGTACAAGAAGTGACCGCCAGATGTCCAGAATGAGTGAACAGTTCAAGCTCATTTAGTTTCAATACTCAGACTCAAAACTCTTGTATTCACTTTCAGAGCATCAGATGTGTCTTATACAAGCAGGAATATTGTGGGGGTCTCAAACAATGCTGTGAAATGACTTGCTTTTAGCTATTTCCTCTTTTTGTATTGTATTAATTGTTCACTGTTTCTGTTTTTAATGACGGTTTCTAAATTGCACTTAAAGCACTTTATTATTACACAGGACAATGAAGCTGACAGCTCTCTTATGTCTTCCAGGTGGTTCAAGTCAAAACGTTCAACTTCACAACAGACACAGGTAGGAAACAACTTAAATACTTTAGATAATTATATGTTATGAGCATGTTTCTAACTAGTCATACTGTCTGCACTCTTGAGATCTGGACTGAATAGGTTACTCATTAGGAACTAAATGTGGAGATAAACAGGAAGATGAAACATCCAGTTAGAAACCCACATTAATCATCAACCGTTATAGTATTAAGGGTTTCTATTGTTGTGTCCATTAAAAGCTGGTTATTTGGATGATTGTCGCTGTCTTATAGCAGTGGGAGCTGAGTGAGAGACAAATGAGGTGAAGTGAAGGAAATAGATGAAGGTCCTTCTCAACATTTCTTGTTTGGTCCATTTATCACAGAGCCTAACAGCTGAGGAGCCAGCTGTTCAAGAGCCAGCCAGAGCAACAGAAACAGAAACAGGAGACATCCATTACGGAGAGATTAACTTCTCCAACTGGAGACCTGAACCGTCCTCGGCCTCGGTGCAGGACAGTGGACAGCAGCAAGACACACTGTATGCACAGGTCAAAGTGTCCAAGACAGTAAAGAGCTTCACACAGACTGCTGACAGCCCAGAGGATCTCTACGCTCAAGTGTTGAAGTGAAAACGAGCGAATGGACATGAAATTTTACTCAACAAATATTCTGTTGTTATTCTTACAAGGACATCTTTTCTTCAGTTCTTTGAAATATAGTGAAAGTGGGACATTTTATAAATAAATTAGCAATACGTGAGTACATCGAGACCGATGGAAAATCATTAATCACAGGACATTTATTCTTGCAAGAAGGAGACAGAGTTGATTCACATACTGAATGTACATCAAGGCCGCTCGGAGTTCTGACTCTGAGCTTTTGATATTCATACTGAGTAAACAACACGCAATGGGTTGGCACAGGGTAATTTACGTCACAAAGGATCACACATGAATTACGTTCATTCAGCTACGTATCTGGACACTAACAATTGGTTCTCGTACAAAGGTCACTTTTATCGAAATCAGGAAGTTAGGGTCATAACATAGCTCTGTGTCCATCTTAACGCTTCTCTACAGTCCTTATTATCATTCCAATCCAGGACATGCTGGAGAAAGCTCTTTTTCTCAGTAGGATATTTACACCTAAATAGACTAAACAGCTGTAACAGCTAAACCAAAGATGTTTCTGCATGTGATGTTTTTCATTTTTGCACTTCAATACAGGAGTAGTTGTTTCAAAGCCACAATTACCAGTTTTTGTGTCTTGGCAATTACAAAACACAGTAACAATGATCTTGCATGCTACAAACTATCACTCTGTAGTACAAGCAAGCCAAACAAATCTCATTATGTGTTTGTAGTGTAGCACCCCGTTGCCACAGAGACCCGGTTCAAAACACCGTAAAGGCACGTACACACAAGAGGCAGTGTTATGAAAATATAACTCTTTTATTGGTACAAATATAACTCTGTGGTGTAACCAGTGACAGCTGGTTTAGCGGGCAGGAGGAGTTCACAGACCAGGTGCCAAGATAGGCATCACAAACAACTTAAAGCAAAAGAAAAGAAACAAAAGACCAAGGCAGCGTCCCACTAACTAGAAAATGAATGAAAACGAAAATATAATTAATCACAAATAACTGCCAATAACCAGAAAACAAACCCAAAAGAAACTACCTCAACCCACCGACTGTTCAGCAACCCAGCCACCCCCACTTGGATTCCCCCCCAGCTACCATTGGGTGCACTGCTCAGGAAGCTCTAAAAAACACAAATACAACATTAACATATTTCTTAATTGTACCCAATTTCCCCAGCACACGAAATACATAATGAAAAACCATATGTACCTGAACCAGCCATCCCCCAAACACACGCTGTCCCCTCCGTACAGGATGCCTCTCAGTTACTGCGCTACCGACGCAACTTATCATGCGGCCTCACGCTACGGATACAATCATTTCACCCCATCAGTTCCACTTGGTTACAGGAGTGTCATAATTCAAGCTAAAAAAATGATTTGGGTGTATTTCCATTTTCTTCACATGGCTCTTTTGTGGGAGACTGTGGTCAGCAAGAAGAAATCCATGAATAAAAGACAAACCTTGTCACTCAATTATGGATGAATAAGAGACAAACCTTTTCATTTTAGTTTCCCACTGTACTGTGGTCAGTCCACTTGTTTGAAGAGTTGAATTTAATGAATTAAAAGTTGCATCATTTCTCAACTTTCTTTTAGAGATTTACAAAAATGTTGCAGTACATTCCATGTGTGCTGTCGATCAAATTCATATAGTGTGAGCAGTGACTTATGAATATCCTTTATTTTACAAAACTGACAGTATTTTTCATTTCACAGGAAAAAAATGTGTCTAAGTTGGTTCTTGCTGTATTTTGGAAGAGGTGATGTCACCGATCAGGAGCAACATTTGAATCACAATTTGATGACGATTGACGGGGTTGTTGAAGTGTTAAACTCATAATTAAAGCTAAATGATGATTGTTGCTTATTTTGTCATAAATATGTATCCTATTATATGGAGACATTCTTAAGATTTGATTCCAAGCTTTCAGGGGCTTTAAATGTGGTCATTGAGTTGCAACCCAGACATGTAGTAAATATGACATTTTACTGTAAATACACTAATGGAGAGTAAGACATAAAATGTAATGACCATCAACTGCAAATAGACAAAAACATGAATACAGCGAAAATGTTGTGATGGGGCACAACAGCCAATAGCCGGGCTGCATCTTATTACACCAGTTAAATTTAAATACAAAGTGACTTCTACTACCAAGCCAACAACAGCACCTAGCAGGAGACTCTGAGCCATCGGGCTCTGAAGAGCTCACAGTCAGGGGAGCAGAGTTAAAAACCACACAAGCCACACCAAAATGTCACAGGACACTGTCCAATGAAGTAAGACAATGGGACAAAAACACCATGTAGAGTCAAAGTCAGAATCCAGAACCAAGGTCCAAAATACTAGAAAACTACCCAGAAATGATCCCTCAACCAGTAAAGACAAGAACAGACAAAAGAGAGCACACACACTGAATACACAAGCGAGGAAGGTTTATTAGACACAGGTGAAACTGATCAGGGCCGGTTAGGTAATCACACTGACGGGAAACACACGAGGACAGGAAGTGAAGTATCTATAGGTGAATACCAAAATAAAACAGGAAATAAGAGAAAAACTGAAAACAATGAAAAAAAAGATTTTGTAACAATATTTGATTCATTCAGTGTACTGTTATTAAATCCACAATAAATAAAGTTATTTCTACATGTAATAATCAAGGAGAGAGAGAGTAGTTCTCCACGCATGTAAGCTCTTAACAATTTAAATAATCAGTTCCATCTCATAATATGCTTTGTTGTGACTCTAAATGTGTCACTTCTTCATTTAGAATACTTTCATTTAATCATTGGCTGGTAAATGAATGGACGTTGTGGTATTTTCAGAATCCAGTAGTGGTTGTAGTACAAATGTGCATACAAGTGTGTGAATTATAGCTTTATTTTCCATTTGCAGGAACACCAGCAGTGATGTTTTGACCCACCTTCCATTAACTTCTCCTTCCTTTCACAGTCCATCTTGGTTCATAGACCTGTGACTTCTGCATTGACCTGGTCAGACAGCACGGCTGCACTGAGGAAAAAACACTCACTCCAATGTAAGCTGACGTCTGCTACAATCAATCATTTTAGGATCAAATGGCAAATGGTAGAAAACTGTCTGTCTATATCTTTTAATATTTCTATTTCTTCTAGTTATGATATATTTATTTCTAAATATTCACCAGCAAATTATCTGATTACTTGTAGCATCAATGCAGAAGCATCCAGAGGACTGACTAGTGTTTTACTTTTTGAACTTCTGTTTTCATATTTAAAGGCACAGAGAACAAAACTGTATGTCGGGACTCATGGGTGGATAAAATATCAATGAGTTGTAAAGAGTAGCTGCTCATCTGAGCCTTTTCCATATTATTCATGCCATTGAGTGCCTTGTATTTTTCTGACTGCTTGGCGAGTCCTTTTCCACTGCTTCTCATGGATTCCAGTATTTTCCTCCTCTATGTTCCTTTATGAAGGAAAACAACAACAGATACAGTTTCTGCAATAATCTGTGTGAAACTGGGCTCCTTGATGGGACATTTTCATGTTTTTCATTTTAAATATAAAACAGAATAATCCTTACCTTTTGTCTGCTGGTGTTTATCAAATGTACTTTTTGAAGATTTGAATAGATATTTGAGAGAAGAGGAAGCA